>JAPPVO010000002.1:199915672-201115672 GCA_030407325.1 Camellia japonica | reverse complement strand
CTGACAAATCCATTTTGTATATTTTTTGGAAAGATTCTATCAAACAATATATATATATTTAATAGTATAAAATTTCCGAAAAAAAAAATCATAATTTCTCTGTTAAAAATTTCATAATTTCTCAAACAGCTATGATATATCTTTCTAAAAAAAGAAACACTAAATCAGTTCTAATGAGCTGAAAATTCAAAAAAAGAAAAGGTAGACACAATCATTAGAGTTCATCATAGAGCTCCATATTTAGAGCTCTCAAGTATTTTTGTTTCTCAAATACAAAAGCTGAGAATTAGAAAATTAAGAGATCTGCTCCACTAATGTCGGGTAAAAAAAATTCAATTTATCTTGAGGCTTCTTTTAGGAAGATGATTAAAAATCAAAAACCAACTTTTAATTTTTTTAAGTTACATTATTTCTTCTTTTTTTTACATATTTATTTTTAAAAAATCCAAAAAAAAATTAAACGGTCGACTTTTAACACGCTTTCTAAAATAACCCTAAGTGATTCATTATTGACTTTATTCTAAAACCGACCCAAAAAAGTTAGAACAACGGATGACCGATCAACAGTCAGGCAGAAAAATGGAATGCAAAGTGGATGATCACCCAACTTTGCAATAAACAAAAGATTAATGTTATATGTATTAATTAGTATATTAATTAATATATTAATTGATGATGTGACATAATTTAAGATATTTTTGGTATTTATAATTTGTATAATGAGTGAGGTCAATAATAATGTCATAACTAGTGTTGGTACACTAATTAATATACTAATTGATGCATGTGACGCTACTCTAAATCTAAAAATAAAAAAATAAAATCAACACAATTTCCAATTCCACCCAACAAATAGATTCAACAAGTGCATAAATGATGGCATTTTGAATGGTTTAGATATCAGTGGAAGATTATTAATGGAAGCACATATTCATGTTTGCTTGCCCACTTCATAAAATATACTTATCAATAATACTTCATACTCAAAATTTTATTCAAAAATATTAATATATTGTCTATATTTAAAAAAATTGGATTTGCGAATATTAAAACAAATAAAAAATCACCTCAAATTTTCTTCTTTTTTTTCTCAATAAATTTAAAATTCAAACACAATTTCAAAAAAATAATTTGAAACTCATTTTTCATTTTGTTATCCATCTAATTAAGTAATTTATAAATCAACTGGGTAAACTCACTTAATTGCTTTTGTACACTACCCATTCCCTCTAGAAAAAATCCATTTGGTATATAATCAAATTGAATTTTAAGTCCAAGAGGCCCAAAAGGCAAATAAACAATCAAATTCAACTTTTTTCGATCCATTGTCAAATATGTGTGGTCAACCCGGCCCAAATGGCCTAGGCCTATTACACTAAGGCCTCGTTTGAGAACAAACTATTTTAGTATTTTTTTGACTTTTTACAAAAAGATATACAGAAAAGTAAAGAGAATGATATAACAATTTATAGTGAGTTTTTGACTAAAACTGAAGGTTGCCAAACAAGGCCTGAGAAAAGAGGCCCAAAGAATCAAAGCATATCAAAAGCCTTAAATAAAATAAAAAAAAAAGGGAAATTACAAAAAATACACACAACAAGGTTTGACCTTTATTATAAAATAATTTTTAATTTTTAATTTTATCAATTTAAACCCTTAATTTTTTATTTATTTTTAATCTAAACCATTTGTCTATTTCTTTTAGGTAAAACCGATAGAAAAAAAATAGTATTTTAATTGTTGAACTCAATGGAAAAAAAAATTTTATTTTAGATATTTTATGTATATTTACACTGAGTTTAATAACTAAAATATTAAATTTTCTGTCGATTTTACTTAATAAAAATAGCCAAATAGATTAAATTAAAAACAAATAAAAAATATATGATTTAAATTGACAAAATAAAAATTCAAAATTTTTATAATTGTTGTAAAAAAGAAAAAAAAAATACAAATACCGAAATGACCGGCCTCTGTTTTGTTTGTTTGTTTATGGAAATTACGGAAATGACCTATCACAGAATTTCGTTTTGTTTGTTTACCTTTAAATTTAATTAATTTTTATGATTTACAGCTAATTGTAAGTATTTGAAGTATATTCTAGAGAGTTGGGTTCAATGTGACTCTTTCTTAAAAAATTTCCTTATCACAAAAAAACCAAAAAAAACATATATTATTTTGTTCAAAATAATAAAAAAAAATCTTGACGACCACATAGTTTAAAACAAAAATCTTGATGACCACATACTTTATGAGTGGGAAAACACGATGAGCATGAAGTCTCATTTTGGCAACAAGTTAAAAAAATTAATTTTTTGATTTTTTAGTTTTTTTAACAAAAAAAGTTAATTTTTTTAGTCAAAAGAAGTTAGTTTTTGGTCAAAAAAAGTTACTAAAAAATTAATTTTTTTACCAATTTTTCAAAACACTCCATAGTTCATGGAGGACATCACCTCACATGTACGTGAGTGAATATCTTGTTTTTAAAAGAGTATTATTATTATTATTATTATTATTATTTGATTTGATAATAATTAGAAGAAGGAAAGAAATTTTAAAGTTCCTATATTAAGATTTTATAAAATAAAAAAAATACAATATTTTCATAGCAGTTAAGGTTCCTCAACATTTTTATAGAGAAAATTCGATTTAGATAAATTTTACCCAATTTAGAGAAATTTCAATTTTCACATCGAAATTTCTCTGTGATCATACTAAAGAAATTTTCTCTAAGTCGGGGCCAAAATTTCTCTGAGTCGTGTGAAATTTCTCTAAGTCGGACAAAATTTATTCGCATCAAATTTTTCTCTGTGAAAATATTGAGGGACCTTAACTAATAAAATAAATATTTTAAACTCCTTTTATTACATGAAATTAAAGAGTGATGTTTTATTAATTTTTCCTTAAAAGAATATTTCTACAACGACAAAGCAAGACAAAGCAAGACAAATTTAATATATGCAATACTTTAAGGAATATTTACGTGTAGGTCTGTTGGTTTTTTGGCTTTCGAAGGTTATTTTTGTAATTGCGAGTGTGCCAGCAAGGATCAATTAGTCTTTACAGAAAATTAATTGCCAACCAATTATCAGACGATTGTGTTTTAGTTTTTTCAGCCTCAATGAAGAGGACTTTTACTGGTGGCTTGATTTAGGAGAATTAAGCAAAATAACAACTAAATGAATAACAATTGAAGTATTTCATTAAAATGAAAAAACTTATAATGATCCAAACTCAGCCTCATAGAGGTTTACAACAACAATCTACTTGAAACTACTCCTATGAATGAAGTGCAGTGCAGGAATTTTAAAGTGCAGAAATATAAAGAATAGGAAATGTAAAACTGGAAAGGAAATAAAGTAGAATAAGACTGGTTTTTTGGATCTGAGTCTGGGCTTTTTTCTGGGGCCTTCTCTGCTATTTATACTTCTCAAGGATGACCATCGAACTGCATTTCCAACTGTCGAACTGCTCCTCCATGATTGCTGATCATGTTGCCTTATAATTGGCTCCACTATGCCATCACTTGCAGTTAGGCTTCACTCCTAATTTTGAATTTGAATGTGAGTAACCGTTGAAGCCACATCACTTTGCATCTCTTTGCTGATCCAATGCTACTCAGATCTCGTAATAACCAATACCAACCGCCACGTGTACGATCATGATCGAAGGCTTGAATAGTCTTCCTGTATTACCCTTATTCTGCCACGCGTCGAATTGTAATTGGCTTATACAAAATATGTAGCCAACATTACCCCCCACACTAATATACCTAATACTTGGTGATATTAGTAGATCAAGGTCTTTTATCCACGTCTTAGAACGTGCATGGGCTTTGCATTCTTTCAGAAATGCAACCGTCATCATTTGCATTAAACTCTCTTTCAATCTTTTGAATACCCCCACCACCTTAGTATTCGAACAGACTGATACATTTTATGGTTAAATCAATTTTCTCTTCTATTGATCGAGCACACGAAGAGTCATCTGATGATGCTGTCCCTCCTCGAAAGAACCTCCATGCATTAATTAGCTACCTTTACACACCTTTCTATATTCAAGTCATGGAAGCCTTTGCAAATTATCAACCCTTGGACTACGAACACATTGCCCTTAATCCTTTGATTCAGAAAGTTACAAATCTAGACATGGGAAGTTCTTCTTCTGATTCACCCTTGGACTACGAACAAACTACCCTCAATCCTTTGATTTAGAAAGTTGCAAATATGGACATGGAAAGTTCTTCTTCACAACCTTCTGCATGGGATAAGGCTGTGGCTTCTTCTTCCTCTGGGGCTTCTGACTGGGCAAGCTGGTTAGAACCTGAGGCCTGTGATTTAAGGGAGCGAATTAACCATCACTTTGTCGAGTTCACTGACCCTTTAGAGTTTCCTTCCTATGCGCGAAGCTTGGTGGTCTATCCTTACGTGCCCATCGACCGCCGACGCAGTTTAGAGGACAATCTGTTGTAGCATGGTACACATCCTTCATGCCTACAAAGATAGTGCACGCTACCCGACGCCCAGAAGAGGCACAAGGGGTACAATACATCGTTCTTAGCCTAGAAGGCGAAGCTTTGCTCTTCTGACTGGCTCGATTATATTAATGCCCTTGTTTCTTTTGCCCTTGCTCCTTCTCCCGAAATGGAAGCTTCCATACCTCCTCCTCTGCCAAATCCTTGCTGGACAGAGAGACAGAGGCTTGCCCTTTCTATGGATAAGGTCTTTCCTCCTTACAAGCCTCCACCTTCCCCTACTCCAACTGAGCGGAAGCAAGCCCAACTTCTGCTTGTAGCCTTCTCTCACTTGCCTTTCAATGTTCTTGAGGACGATGTTCCTCTCAAGAACCTTCGATGGGCTTGTGACATTCTGACTCGGGGTCACATCCTCAACCCCCTCGCCCAAGCAGAGCTTCACATGTTTTTGGACCAACTCCCATTGCTTCTTCACTGGCATCGGACTTCTGTGGCCACTACTCAATCTTTGGACCAACTCTCATCCCTTCGAGTTCATGCTCAGTACGAAGCAGAGAACCTCATTGAAGAATTCGATAACTTCAAGAATAAAGATTTTGCGTACTGGGATGACTTGGATATGGACGAGTTGGAACAAGGATTGAGAGAAACAACGTTCGAAATAAAGGCTGAAGAGCTCTTCTATGAAGTGAGAGCACATCAACTTCAGCAGCCAATCCTAGAAGAAATAGAAGATAGAATAAAGAAAGAACAGAAATTCATTGATCATAGTTGGACCAAATTTCATGATTTTGTTATTTATTCTATTCCTTATTTTTATGAACTTGAATTTGTACCCAAAGAGGGCCATTCGATGTAATTGCTTTTGCTTTAATACAACTAAGACTTTTCCCTCTGTTTGTTTGATCTTGTCTCCGTTTGTCTTTAAAAGCAAATTTAGGGCTTCGAACTGAACAATCTTATCCTTCGAATCTGGACTCAATTGGTTTAAATGAAACACTAAAATACCAACTTGAACTTTTCCAATTTATGGAATACAGTTGACAGTTTTTGTTGATTTCATTTAAAATCAATGCTTTGAATTCAACAGTCTTACCTCTTAAAGCTTGTTTTAATCATAACCAACATATGGTCATGGTTAGTATGATCAATTAGTTTTAAATTGACCATTTTTGCCTCGAACAACAGTTCATACTTTCAAAAATATGTAAACTCCTTTTGAGGGCTGCACTGTTTTAGTCCAAAAAGACAATCTTTTCTGTTTATATAAACCAACTATTGGTTTTGATGTTTCGAACACCAATTCTCATCCTTAAGGGATCTCAAGTTTAGCTTCGAAGGACATTACTCTCATTAAGAAACCTAAAACAAGTCTTTAATCCCTTTGAAGTAAACAAATACTTGAGTATTCTTACATCCTTAGGTATGGAATGTGCTTCGAAGTCAGCTTCTCAGTTTCAAGGTCGTTGTTATTTGACTTTTGGCGCCAAAATCTGGTTTTGAAGCTAAACATTTTACTTCGAAGCTAGCATCAACATCTGGGATGTGTTTTTCCCTTCAAAAGTATCAATATTGAAGGAAACTCTTCGTATTTGTACTTTTAGTACTTAACGAATTACGCGATATATCTTCCAGACACAAAGGCTTTTAAAATCCTTTTATTTCGTGCTTTGAAATCACTCGCTCGCTCAAAACACAAACCTTTCCCCTCTGTTAACCCTCTCTTCCTTGCTGCTTGCTACCAATGGATTCTTCTTCTCTGAAAGTGCTTGTGTGATCGTATAAGCCCAACCATGGCTTTGAAAAGATGTATTGATGAAAAGATTGCCAAGTTAACAGCTGATGGGTCAAGTGCCATAGACGGACGCCTCTTCGTTCCTCGCCACAGCAACAAACAAGAATATGTCTTAGGTCACATCTTTCGAGAAGCTCCTGCTCAACTTCCAGCTTTATATCCTCGTCTGGAGGACCATTTTCTTCTCTACGAAGGGGGGCTCGACTGGGGAAATTGGAGAATGACCCGACCTCACCGTTGCTGGCCGACATTGAGAACTGAATGGGAGGAATGGTATGACAGAGTTGTGCCTGCAAGAGAAGATGACCTGTAAGAGCTCTGTATTCTCGATGCCCTCCGTCTTTCCAGGTTTATCATTCCTGAAGACCCTTTCTTGATTCCTGCTGCTCTTTGCTTTTGGAACATGGCTTTAAATTTTTTTCAGTTTCGGTGTGGCATGATGGCCCCCACCATTCTTGATATTTTCCATCTCTTAGGGCTTTCACCCCTTGGCTCTCCTTTCACTCCCAGCTACCCAGACTTCTCTGTTAAGTTTTCCCTTCCACCCTTAAACTCCTCTTACAGTGATTTTGTAAAGGCTGAAAATAAAAGGAAAGGCCCCGTGAGAGATAGAGAACTTTTTTCCTTTATATTATACTGGTTGTGCAAATTTCTCTTTTGTACATCATCTCAGCGGATCATGCTTGAGTTCGCTCCACTTGCGAAGGCACTTGTTTTGAAAAAATGCATAGCCCTGGCTCCTTACTTCTTAGGTCATGTTTATAGAGCCTGTTCCCAATTTTGTGAGAAACCTCTTGATGTTAACCAAGGGGGTCCCCTTTGGGTGACTCTAGCTCTTTGCTTACTTCACTGATTTACATCCCAAATGCTTAAAATTCCTTGTTCAGGACCCTAGCACTTATGGGGAGAAATATGCTAGAATTGTTCTTTATCCTGCTTCCTTTGCCTACTACCTCACCTTTTTTCACCAACTTCCTATTTCTCCATCTGCCACCTTCTTCTGCCCCTTTGATGTCAACAAAGGACCTGCTTGGCTACAAACATTCTTAGCTGATAAAGAGTGCTCTACCCCACCTCACAAAGACATGTGGGCTTCTATTTTGCTGCCGAGGGAGTTGTTCATTGGCACTTTAAACTCTCGAGCTTATAAGTGTATAGCTGAGGTGTACTGCCCTTCTCAATTTGCCAGGTAATTTGGGTTAACTCAGGGGATTCCCATTCCACTTTGCAGCCTCTCGAATGTCCATCATACAGCCAGAGACCTGAGAATACCCAAATCAAAACTGGAAGAGGCAACATTTAAATTGTTGAAAGAATTGAGCGAGTTCAAATTTGTCCCATTCCTTTCCTCTGGCTTGGCTCTAAAAAGATTTCAAAACTGGTGGACAGCCAATATGGAAGTGCGCCTATCCGTACACCCTCATGATTTACTGATAGGGTTAGGAGTGCTTTCGAAGGCTAAATCAACAACAGTTGAGAACATTCCCTCTCTTTCCACAGCTGCCAAAACTACTCCTGCAGCCTCACCTCCTCCTGCTAGAGTTACCAGAGCTGCTTCAAAAAAAGGTAAGTATTTTCAGGTTTCTTTTCTTTTAGACTCTTTTGTTTGTTTCCTTTACATTCATATCTCTTGGTTCAGGATCTCCACAAGAGGAATCTCCTAAAAGAGCTGAAACTTTAGCTACTCTCAAAGACAAACAACAACAGAAAAAGAAAAGGAAGCTATTACTTCCTCCTGAAGAATCTGAATCTCAGACTGAAGAGAAAGAGATGGAGGAAGAGCAAGAAATACCATTGCAGAGAACAAAGAAGACAAAGATGATTATCTCTCATTTTATTTTGGTCGAAGACCCTTCTCATGAAACAACTGCCAAAGCAGCAGAAAAGGAGCCTACTCATGAAAAGTCTGAATCCCAAATTGAAGAGAGAGAGACTGAGAAAGAGCAAGAAATACCATCACCGAGAAGGAAAAGAAAGAAGATGATTGTTTCTCTTTCTGATTTGGTCGAAGACCCCAGTCATGAGGCGGCTGCCAAAGCAGTAGAGGAGGAACATTCCAGAGAAATAGTTATTTTTCAAAGAGCTGAAAAGAGACGGCAGCAGCAATTCTTAAGAGATGAAGCTGCTGCTGCTGATGCAATCCAAAGGGAAACTGCAAGAAGGTAACATATTGCTGAGCACTATTCCCTTCGTAGCTCTCCCATTGTTGCTATCACTTCTGAAACAAGTAACTTCTTTCATGCCTCTGCTGTTTTTCCTTGTCAAATTTTTGGTATTGAGATTTGACATTACTTTGTACTTTTTCTTTTGCAGCAACAACTACTGAGCCGATTCTTCCAATAAGGACTCCCTTAGTTTCAGTTAAAGTTGATCAATTGCAAAATGTGAGATCTATTCAGATAATACTCCCACTTCCTAGGCCTACATTCTCTGTACCTTCCTTGATGCCAAGTATTCCTGCTCCTTTTCCTTCTGGCTTAACTCCATACCTTCCTTATTTGTCTTTTGATCTTACTCAATTTGGTTCCCTTTTGAGCTTCGTTTCTCCTCTCCCTTCTAAGGAAATTCTAACTATTACCTCATCTTTAATGGTAGCTGATTCCCCTATAGAGGGTGCTGACAGCTCTCCAACTCATGGTCTATTGCCTTTGCCTGGTTCCAGCCCCTCTTCCCTCGATCTATTGGTGGCTAGAACCATAGAGACTGCCGAAGATGCTCCACTCATTTCTCCTATCCTTATGCAGTCCTTTGTGCCTTCCACCAAAGCTCTTTCTGCACCCTTCATGTCCACGGATGAGGTAGACATCTTCGAAGCAAGGCTAGCTAGTCTCTTCGACATGCCTTCTACCTCTCCAATGGCTAGTGATGAGACTGAACCATTAGTTTTGGCTGATTCCCTACTAGAAATTTTTTAGAGCTCTTCTTCCAATAGTAAACCTTCTTCACCTCTGATAGACTTGGACAGCTGCCTGGAGCTACTGACATCTTTTTCGAGGATCCCTTTTGATGCTTTACAGAGGCCTACAAGAAGAAATGGCTTCCTTCAGTGCTGCAAAATTGTTGAGCAATCCGGCATGAATGTCTCAAGTCATTTATCTTAGGCAGCAGCCACTATTGACTTTTACATCAACATTTGCCATGCGGCCAAGGCTGCAGAGGAGAAATTGGTTAGAGACCAGAGCTTTGTTTCCACAGTACATACTGAAGTATCAGAGCTAAAGGAACAACATTCCTCTGTCTCCCACTTTCGAACTCAACTACTGGAGAAGAAAGCTCAACTTGAAGAGAAGCTATCCGCAGTTAACCAGGCCTTAATTCGAACTGACACCAAGTTGCAGATTACCAATCAAGGACTGGCCGACCAAAAGCAGGAAATGACCACAGCCATCCAGTTGTTCTCATCATTTAAGAATAGAACATCTATTGTAAAAGAACAACTGAGACATTGTAATGACTTTTGGGCCAATTTATGGCAGAATGTATTCAACTCTTTATGAAAAGCAAATTCTTATTTATCATTTGAATATTCTCATGTTCTTTTACTCAACATTTATTCTATTCCTTGTGTTTCCAATATAGTTGGAAAATAAGACTTCAAATATTTGCCATTAATCTTTTTGGGATGTACATATCCATTCAAATTTCTCAAATGGTATGCTCCAAAAGGCAGGACTCTATGAACTTGATATGGTCCTTCCCAGTTAGGTGACCATTTGCCAAACTTATGGCTTTTAATCCCTATTGGGAGTATTGTCTTCCATACCAAATCATCTTCATCAAAGCCAATGTGTTTGACTTTTTTATTATAATTTTTGGCTGCTTTCTTCTTTTGGAAAAGAATGTTATTTAATGCCAAAATTCTAGCTTCATCTATGCTTTCTAACTCCAAGCACATACTCTGATGGTATTGCTCAAGATCTAACTGGTCTTGGCATCTTACCCTCAAGGACTTAACATTAATTTCCACAAGTAACACTGCATCATGCCCATATACTAAGGCATAAGGAGTGACTCCTGTGCTTGACCTTGGGGAAGTTCTATAAGCCCACAATACATCCAACAATAAGTTATGCCAATCCCTAGGATTGTCTTCCACAACCTTTTGTATTCCTTTTTTCAAGGATTTATTGGATGATTCAGCTTGACCATCGACTTGTGCATAATAGGGGGTGGAATTAACAAGGCTAATTCCAAATTCTGCCACAAAAGACTTTACCATTTTCCCATCGAATACTGTCCCATTATCAACAGTTATAGTCTGTGGGATACCAAATCTATGGATTAAATCCTTAATGAATCCAATGACCTCAGTTTGGTCTACAGCTTTGTATGGCTTAGCTTCGACCCACTCAGTGAAATAATCAGTGGCCACCAAAATGAAACAATGATGCTTTGAAGAAGGTGGGTGTATTTTCCCCATCATATCCATGGCTCATCCTCTAAATGGCCAAGGCTTCACTACTGTATGCAAGTCAGTTATGGGCACATGCCTTATTGTGCCATGCTTTTGACATGCCTAGCAACCTCTTGCATATTCTATGCAGTCTTTAAGGATAGTTGGCCAATAGTAGGAATGCCTTCGAAGCAACCATCTCATCTTCACACCAGGCTGATGAGCACCACAGATGCCTTCATGAACCTCAGTCATAGCCGTCAATGCTTCTTTTGGGCCTAAACATTCCAGCAATAGACCATCTCCCCCCCTTTTGTAGAGAGCATTACCATGTATCATGTATTGCATAGATTGCAATTTAATTTTTCTACTGGCCTTTGAAGATGGGCCAGCCAGATACTGCATTATTGGATGCCTCCAATCTTGTTCTTGTAAGTCATTATGATTGACTTCCAGGACCACATTCTTTTTATTTAAGGGTGGTATTAATTTCTGAAATGTTGTTTGGCTTATGCCCCTTTGAACATTATCCCTTCTCTTGAAATTCGAAGCTTTTTGAGTCACATCATTAGCTCTATTATTCAAGAATCTTGGGACATGAGTTACATTTGCTATTTGAAATTGAGAAAGCAGATGTAATGCAACAATATAGTATGGCAACATGCTTATACTTTGACATTTGAAAATCTCTTTCACTTGGTTAACCACCAATTGAGAATTTCCAAATATGTTAACTGCATGAACTTGTAGTATGGCAACATGCTTATACTTTGACATTTGAAAATCTCTTTCACTTGGTTAACCACCAATTGAGAATTTCCAAATATGTTAACTGCATGAACTTGTAATCCAATAAGAATTTCCAGTCCCACTATTAAGGCTTCATATTCAGCTTGATTATTAGAACAAGTAATTTCATCCACTCTGAAACCATGTGTGGTTTCTACTCCTTGTGGTGACTTAATCACTATACCAATTCCAATTAGGCCATTGGCTTTTGATCCATCGAACCACATTTGCCATGGCTCAACACTAGCCATTCGAAGTTCCATTATCTCTTGGCTTTCTGTTTGAGATGGATGGTCTGTAAAAAAATTAGCTAAAACTTGTCATTTTACTGCCTTTTGGGGAGCATATTTTAAATGAAATTCTGATAAGGCTAGTATCCATTTGCCAATTGTTCCCCTCAACATAGGTCTAGATAATATATACTCTGTGGTTGCAATTACCAAGACAGTTGTAGGCAAAAGATAATATCTTAATTTTATTGCAGCAAAATACAATACAAGGCACAGCTTTTCTACAGTTGAGTATTTACATTCACAAGAATTTAAAAACCTACTAAGGTAATAAACAGCTTGCTCCTTGCCTTCTTCATTGTCTTGGGCTAAGAAAGCTCCCAATGAATCCTCTGCTGCAGCTATGTATAACTTCAAGGGCTTCTCACCCTTTGGTGGCATTAGCACTGGAGGGTTGGCCAAGTAGGCTTTGATTCCTTCGAAAGCAATTTGATGCTCTGCTGTCCTCACAAATTCCTCTTCATCTTTTAGCCTTAACAAGGAAGAAAATACTTTAGTTTTCCCTGCAGTGTTAGAAATGAATTTTCGAAGAAAATTAACCTGTCCAAGAACTTTTGTAATTCTTTCTTACTTGATGGAGGTCTGGCTTCAATGATGGCTTTGGCTTTATTCTGGTCAATCTGTATTCCTTTCTTGTGTACTACATAGCCCAAGAAGTTTCCAGATGATATGCTAAAAGCACACTTAAGAGGATTGAGTTTCAACTTGAACTTTCTCATTCTTTCAAAAGCTGCTTCTAAGTGAAACAGATGCTCCTCCATGGATTGGGATTTAACTACAATGTCATCAATATAACACTCTAAATACCCTCCAATGAGGTCATGAAAGATAGTGTTCATAGCCCTCTGATATGTAGCCCTAGCATTCTTCAGACCAAATGGCATTTTAACCCATTCGAAGGTGCCAATATTCCCAAGACATCTGAATGCCGTCTTGTGGACATCCTCCTCTGCAATGCAGATTTGGTTATAACCAGAGTGCCCATCCATCATTGATAAAATTTGATGCCCTGCTGAACTATCTACCAACAAATCTACTATAGGTATAGGACACTCATCTTTTGGAGTTGCTAGATTTAAGTTTCTAAAATCAATGCATACCCTCATTTTACCATTCTTCTTAACTACAAGCACAATATTGGATATCCATTTAACATACCTGGCTGTCCTAATAAAGTCTGCTTTGAGTAGTCTAAGAATTTCCTCCTTAACTTTCTGAATCATTTCTGGACTCATTCTTCTTGGTTTTTGCTTGTATGGCTTGAAATTAGGCCTCATAGGGAGCCTATGTTCCACTAATGACCTATCCAATTCTGGTAGTTCATTATAAGACCATGCAAAACAATCTTTATATTTCTTCAGAACAACCAATAACTGGTCCCTGTCCAGAGCATTCAAACAAGCACTCATATAGGTGGGCTGTTGTATAGAACCTTCCCATAAATTTACTTCTTCTAAGGGGTCTTGTGTCTGAGAACTTACTGAAGCTTCTTCTTTGATTCCTTCTGCCTTCGAAGCAATTTTCTTGCTTTTTTCTGCTCCCAGGTTCCTTAATTCAACATCTTTACCCTCCTCTTCATAGACAAAGTCTGTCCATAAGGCTTCTTTTTCCTATATCTCCTGGACTTTTGTTTCAATGTCCAATGCACAGTATTTATCAAGGGCCAAAACTCTGGCCTGTTGCTGCTCCTGCTTGCAGCCAATTATTATGGCTTCTTTCTCTTGCTCTTGCACTTTTCTGGACTATTGATTTTACATCTAATATAGAAAACTTAATTAGAGCCAAAGACTTGGCTTCTTGTGCTTCATCTCTTTGCTTACAACTAGGCATCATTGTCATCCTTAACGACAACCTCTTCATCAGCACTTTCCTGGACTAAGTACTTCAGGTGTGTCACTTCCTTATCAGCCGTCACTTCGGCTGAGCCATCAGGTTTCCTCAGTATACTGAGTGGTGTCACTCCTTTAATATACAATTTGGCCTCTGCGAAGTCTGCACATACTATGAAGGGTTGAGGATCTGCATTAATTTCCTCTGTCTCTCCATTGCCCAAGGCCATAATTATTTTCTGATGCAAAGAGGAAGGCACACATTTGTTAGTGTGGATCCAATCTCTACCAAGTAAAACATTGTACTTAGCATTGCTGTCGATAACAAAAAATGCCGTCATGCAGTCCCTGGTTCCCACACTCAAGTTGATGGGCAGAATTCCCTGAGCCATCTGTTTGTCTCCAGCGAAGCCAGCAATGATTGTGCTGGTTGGGATTAACCTGGGGTTCCTTTTCCCTAGTTTCTTCAAGGAAGATTTCGGTAGTAAGTTCACCACTGCCCCATTATCCACCAAGACTCGGTTCAATTGTATCCCATCGAAGAAGGCCTTGATATACAAAGGCTTGACATGTTGTGTCGTAGAGTTCGAGGGATACTCAAAAGGATATGAGAGGTTAATACTCACCTCTTCTTCACTCTCATATTCAGTTTCCATTGGGGTAGCCATTCCGGATTCATCTTGCACCATAATTACTTGTGAGTCTTCACTAGAGACTGGAATTGGGTTAATTTCTTGCCCCTCTTGGTTCTCATCTCCAGTTTGGAATTCATGCGGTAGTATGTGTACCATATTCACTGATACTGAGCCAAATTGGATGGCTGGCTGTGCCTGTTTCTCCTCTTAGCCACCTTGTTCAGTTACTTCAGAAGCATCTTCCATGCTGCATTCTGGCACCTCATTACAAACAGACTCCTTCGAATGGCCTTTTTCGACTGACTTTTCAACCAAAAATGTTTGTTCAGCCATGAAGGCTTCGAACATTTCTTCCTCAACCATTCCTTTCTTTTGGCCTAGGCTAACTTCTTCTTCTGTCTCACTATCACTCTCCATCAAAGCCTTCTTCAATCCTGCTAAACTGGACTTCTCTCTGGCTTTTAGTTCAGAGTGAACTTTGGCCAACTGTTCTCTGCTGCAGTCCATTTTGCTTTGTAGAGTTGGCTTTGGAGTATGGTCTGACTTTGGATTCTTCTTTCCTTCTGTCTGGACCAATGAAGAGCTCTCTCCACTTTCTTTCAGGTCTTTCTGGTACTGAGTGTACCTACGCTGAATCTTTCTCCTTTGTGATTTCGAAATTACTGGGACCATATCTGGTTCCTTTGTTTTTGGGTGTTTAAGCAATACCCAATTGTTTGGGGTCACCAAAGGAGGTTTAACCATCCTACCTTGGTTTCTAACCACATCTCTTTGGGTAGATACCTCCCTAGGTTTGTTCTGCATGACAAACCAATCCGAAACTCCAGGTACCCATGAACTTACTGACCCAGATGTTGAACTGTTCCTTTCTTCCTTCGAAGCCATCTTCGAAGCTGGCTGTGAAGGCCACTGCTTGGTTCTGACTTCATGTTTTGGGCCTAACTCAGGCCTTTAATGAAGGTGGCCACTTCTGTCCTGCGTGAGGCTGGTCTAGGGAGCCAATCTCTAGCTTTGATCCCATAAACTGAACCCTTCTCCAGTCTCCTTTCAGAATGACTGCTCTCTATTCTGTAATAATTAGGTGGCCTGGACTCATATAAAGGTCTCTTGCCTTTAGAATGCATTCTATCGGCTGTTGGCTCAATCATTAATGGCTGCTGCCTACTACTAGTTGGATATGGCCTTTTGTTATAAGCATTGGTTGGTTTAGGACGTCTCTGCACATCCATGTAATATTGCTTCCCATCAATTGGAAGCCCTTTCAACCACTTATAGCTCAGTTTGCACTTGGGACACATCCTTTGCATTACAGCTGCCTCTAAAGAGTCGTCATCCAGTGCTTTTTCATCAAAGTCTTCCTTCCGGTGTAAGAAATCTTGTCCAATAGCTGGTAGATTTCCAATGTCTTTCTTGATAGTTGTCTGGTTGGCAACATGCATCTGCACATTGACTTCTTCCAATTCTTTCAAGGACAAGTTCTAGAAGTCTGGCATAATGACATTGGCTGCCACCTCTCCAATTTCTGAAAATAGATTACTGTCGATCCCCATGGCCTTTTCTGCTTTGGCTGGGAATTTCAAACTTCCTTTCCGAATTTGTTCTTGGATTCTATCTCGAAAAACAATACAGTTTTTAGTCGAGTGAGACCAAGAATTATGCCATTTACAATATACTTTTCCTTTAAGTTCATATGGAGATGGAATTTTGACTCCTTTTGGTAACTTAAGGAAGTTGGCCGCAAGCAAATGATCAAAAATGTCATCTACCTTAGTTAAATCGAAAGAGTATTTCCTATGAAGGTCTTTCTTTTTAAACTGTTGGTCAATTGTTGTATCCTTATAAATTAATGCTTCACAGATCACAGGTTCTTTCCCCACAATCTCTGTTGCATCGATCTCATAATCAGGATCTCTATAATATGTCTTGTACGATGCATTATTTCGATCTTATTCTTCCTCTAGTAATGCTTCATACCTAGACACCTTATAAGTTAGTTCCACTAAGTCTCTGAACTCAGTCGAGTCAAACTTCTTTCGAAGCCTAAACTCTAAGCCATTTTGAGCCAATCTCACGAATTCTGGCTCTGGTAGGATGACCCTACATTTGTTTCGTGCTCTTTTAAATCTGGCAATAAACTGAGTAGCCTTCTCATTAGGCCTTTGACTCAATCTTGCCAAGTCTACCATGGAAACCTCTGGCTCCGATTGGAAGAATTGGGCATGAAATGCCTCTTCCATTTGTTGCCAAGTTTGGATAGAGCCAGGTGTAAGGTTAATATACCATACAAATGCTCCCCCAGTTAGAGAATTTGGGAATAATCTTAACTTCATATAGTCATTATTAGTGAATGCACCGCATTGAGCAGCAAATCTAGCAATATGCTCCACGGTTGACTGGTTTCCATTCCCATAAAAAAGGGCAAAATCTGGTATCCTGAAACCTCTTGGGTATTCATGTACCTTATCTACCCATTCTGGGTACGGTTTCCTGTACACAGGAGTCTGGACCCCCCGAGCCATCGGTCCACACATCTTCCTAACAATATCAACAATTTGGTCCCTAGGGACCATATTTTGTGCCTGCTGAACCACTACTGGAGGAACAAACACAGGGTTTGGTGGACAACCTTGTGCCTGGAGTCCTCCTGGGGACAACCACTACTGGTTGTCCCTGTGGTGCCGGTTGCTGTTGGGGGTGTGGGTAACCCCTTTGAGCCTGTCCTGCGAAAGGTGTTGGAACAGGTGTTGTGTCTCTTCTATTTGTAGGAAAACCTTCCAACCCCCCGGGCATAAATTCGAATAAAGGATTAGTAAATCCTCTCGTGCCAGGTATGGCTTTGAACATGGGATTTGGGACCATTCTTATGCCATTTTCTTTTACTGGGCCCGATCCACCAACTTCCATGGCTTCACTGTTAAGTATTGATGCATTTTGACTTGCCATAGGCCTCGAAATAGGTTCATACCAAGACTGGGGTGATGGTCTTTCATAGTTTTGATTACTAGTTTGACCATTAGAATGTCCATTAATTTGCATAGGCTGTTTATCTCTAGCCAATCTTTACTGAGGGACATTTGACATTTCCTCCATGTGTCTTGTATTTATTGGTTGATGGGTATTCATTCGATCCAAAAAGGATGTTGCCCATCTTTCTATTGTGTTTATTAACTGTCGTCCCATAGCATCTACTAGGCCACCCCATGGATTTATTGGCTAAGTAGATGGAACAGTGGATGGCCCAATTCCTTGGCCTCGTCCAATATTATGAACATGTGGTAGTTGTTTCGAAGTGTTGGTCTGTTAGACCATAGGTTCTGATGAACTGGGTGCTTCCACAGGATGTGTTATCATATTATCGTCTGGATTAGACACTTCTACCTCTCCTTCCACGCCTTCTTCCAAGCGTTCATTTTCTCCTTATCTCCTACGTCTAGCCATTTCAATTAGTCCCACTGGGCGTGCCAAAAATATATGTTGACTTTTTGGCTTTCGAAGGTTATTTCTGTAATTGCGAGCGTGCCAGCAAGGATCAATTAGTCCTTACAGAAAATTAATTGCCAACCAATTATCAGACGATTGTGTTTTAGTTCTTTCAGCCTCAATGAAGAGGACTTTTACTGGTGGCTTGATTTAGGAGAATTAAGCAAAATAACAATTAAATGAAGAACAATTGAAGTATTTCATTAAAATGAAAAAATTTACAATGATCCAAACTCAACCTCGTAGAGGTTTATAATAACAATCTACTTGAAACTACTCCTATGAATGAAGTGCAGTGCATGAATTTTAAAGTGTAGAAATGTAAAGAACAGGAAATGTAAAACTGGAAAGGAAATAAAGTAGAATAAGACTGGTTTTTTGGATCTGAGTCTGGGCTTTTTTCTGGGGCCTTCTCTG
This sequence comes from Camellia japonica, assembly GCA_030407325.1. Lineage (NCBI taxonomy): Eukaryota > Viridiplantae > Streptophyta > Magnoliopsida > Ericales > Theaceae > Camellia > Camellia japonica. The sequence continues at coordinate 201,097,570 of JAPPVO010000002.1, read as the reverse complement.
CTATTTATACTTCTCAAGGATGACCATCGAACTGCATTTCCAACCGTCGAACTGCTCCTCTATGATTGCTGATCATGTTGCCTTATAATTGGCTCCATTATGCCATCACTTGCAGTTAGGCTTCCCTTCTAATTTTGAATTTGAATGTGAGTAACCGTTGAAGCCACATCACTTTGCATATCTTTGCTGATCCAATGCTACTCAGATCTCGTAATAACCAATACCAACCGCCACGTGTACGATCATGATCGAAGACTTAAATAGTCTTCTTGTATTACCCTTATTCTGCCACGCGTCGAATTGTAATTGGCTTATACAAAATATGTAGCCAACAAGGTTTTAATAAGTAAGCTTATTGTTTAATAGGTTTTATGAAAAAAATTTGCCATAAAAAAAGTCACTAATTGTAAATTTTAGCGACAATTTATAAAAATAATGACAAAAATGTCACTAATTGTCAATTTTTAACGACATATATAAAAAATTATCACAAAAAATTTATTGAAAATAAGACTTAATTGGAATTAAGTCCAACTATTAGAACCTACTGGTAGTTTTTTAATCCTCTTAAATCTCTTCCTCTCTTTAAGATTCAGAAAATATTTAAAATATTAAATCTATAACATATAATTAAAGTTGTATGTGTGGTACTATATTATCAATGAATCTGGACCATATAACTACTCTTATTCTATTCTAAGTCCTCATTTGAAAACTTAACTATTTTAGTTGGCTTTGTAATTAGTTTATGAGATTAAAAAAAAAAAAAGGTTTTGTTTGGGATGATTTGTGATTTTTTTTTGTAATTTTTGCATAGATAATTGTGAAAAAAAAAGTAATTAATTGATATATATGATATGACATTTTATCTTAGTGACTATGTTAATTTTTTTAATTTTTATTAATTATTTTAGCCAAAACCTATATTGACTGAAACATTGAAGAAGCTTTAATCAACATTTCAATATCATCATTTGCTAAAATTCACTGAATTAATATTAGGTTGACAAATAATTAACACAATGTAATAGATATAATAATATAATTTTTTTTTGAAAACATAACATTAATTGTATATCCATTAAAAGACTTTATTTTGAGAATATATTATTTACTTTTATAATCATGTGTACTATAAATATTTTGTTTGCATGATTTATTAAAAATCAAATCGTTTGCATCTCATCAAGATAAATGTGGTGAGGAATGACTTGTCTCTAATTAAAATTTCAATTAGATCAACAATTGAGATTTCTAACTAATAAGAGTCATTAAACATTTAGCCCTCTAGCTCCATTTGGTTTAGAGAGGGGAGAGGAAGAGAAAAAATAATTGATTGATTTATTAATAATAAAAAAAAAGAAAATGAGAGAGGAGAGAGAAAATTGAGCTTTGAGTTATATTTTAAAAATTTGTTAACCAAACAAACTTTTTTTTATTTTTTCATCCAAATCATATTTTAAAAACTAAACCAAACTTACCTTTGTTTGTAGGCCTCTTATCTACTTTCATTTTTATAAATATAATAATAATAATAATAATAATAATAATAATAATAATAATAAATCAAGATTTGATCATTGTAATAAAATAAATCTTTTTTATCAATTTAAATCTTAATATTTTAATTTATTTTTAATCTAAACTATTTGTCTATAAAATCGTCAAAAAAGTTTGATATTTTAACCATTAAACTTAACAAAAAAAAGTATTTTAGACATTTAATTTAATTTATACTTACATAGCGTTTTTTTCTTTTTTTTTTTTCTTTTTTTTTTGGGGGGAGGGGGGTCAAAGATCGAATGTTAGTAGTTAGTAAAGTTAGGTTACAACTTAAAGGGGTTGCCGCTGATCCATCAGCTCGAACCCCAAACTTTTCACTTTCCAGACTCTAAGACGCGGCTACATAGAGTTTAATGACTAAAATATATTTTTCCGTCAATTTTATCTAACAAAAATAGACAAATAATTTAAAGGAAAAATTACAGCGGTGGTCCCTGCAGTTTATCCGAGATGAATTCTCAAAGCTAAGGTAGAATGATAACATGCATGGGAGAATTCTTTGAAAACTTTCCCAAGATGCCATGATATAAACATGCATGCATAGAATGATCTAAACTCCTTCATTTTAGCTCAATTCTAGCATTACACAACTTAACTCTTTAAACTCATGTGCTAAGTGACTCAATCCTACACTAGAAGGTTGAATTTCTTACCTTAGATGATCAACTATGCTCTATATAGGTAATTGTTCGAAGTTCCAAGCCAATCTCCAAGTTTTCTAGCAATTCCTTTGCTTGAATTCAAGTCTCTTTCTCTCTCTCTCTCTCTCTACACGTTTTAAGCTCAAGGAAGAGGAAATGATGGTGCAAAAGTGTATAAGAGGTGTTGAGGTGGCCTTATATAGGCTTGGCTAATGGCCTAATTAATTTGTTGAGTAATTAATCAATTGGGCACTAATTATTCTAATTTAATTGCTCCGAATCGAATTTCAATTACACCTACCAAAAAATTCTATAAATCCTAAATAACACATAATTTAAGTCAATTTCTGAATCAGATGCCGATAAGGCCTTCAATTTGCAAATCAAAACAGAAACATGAACAGATTTTCCTACGTTAAATAGATATAAACACAAATAATGCAACACACATATAATTAGGCCAAGTTTGGCAAGTTGAAAAAAAGCCAAAAAGGCAAAAAGTTACTCAAAAAGTTAAAAAATTATCGTTATTCACCAAAAGTCAAAAATTACGGCTGCACAACTCCCAATTCTAATTTTCCCCTACACACTAATTTATACAATTTTTTAATACACATTTTTCCATAAAAAGTCAAAAAGTTAACCCAAATATCCATATTTTTTTCCTCAATTTTTTAGTCTAAAAAGACAAAAAGTGCACTTATTTAGGACACCCCAGAATTTGATCTTAATAACTTATTAGACATATGAAATCATGAATTAACATTAATCATAGGTCGGGGTTGTTATAGTCTTCCCCCCTTAAAGAGTTTGGTCCTCCAAACTCGATTTACCTTCATTTTGGAAGAATACTGGGTCCAAAAGGAACAGTTCAAGGTATCTTTTCATCATGTCTTCTTCTATTTCCCAAGTTGCATAGGTTCTTCCATGATTCTGCCAATCGACCTTCACTAACGGAATTTTCTTGTTTCTCAATCTTTTGATTCGACGATTCACAATCTGCATTGGCCTCTCCTCGTATGTATAATCATCTTTTATAAGTACATAAGTCGGTTCAATCACATGTAGTGGATCTCTCAAATACTCTCGAAGCACAGATACGTGAAAAACATTATGCATATGCTCCATGACCGGAGGTAAGGCTACTCTGTATGTTACTGAATTGATCTTTTCAAGAATTTCATATAGTCCGATGTATCTTGGTGCCAACTTGCCTTTCACGTCAAGCCGCGTTTGCCCTTTCATTGGAGTCACTTTTATGAACACATGATCTCCAACTTCATATTCTCTGTCTCGCCTTCGGACATCTGCATAGCTCTTTTGGCGGCTTTGTGCAGTTTTCAACCTCTATTGAATTAATTTCACATTTTCAGTTGTTTCTTGTACAAGTTTTGGTCCCAACAATGGTCTGCCACCTACTTCAGCCCAACAGATATGAGAACGACATTTCCTTCCATACAGAGCTTTATAAGGAGCCATCTCAACTAAAGATAGATAAGTCTTCCAATTCCCTTGGAAGTCCAACACACACATCCACAACATATCTTCCAAAGTCTGATTGGTTCTTTCAAATTAATCGTCTGTCTGTGGATGGTAGGCACTTTTTAATCGCAATTCGGTTCCCAAAGCCAGTTGCAAACTTTGCCAGAATCTTAATGTAAACTTCGAATCTCTATTAGATACAATAGATACTGGGACATCATGTAATCTCACAATTTCATTCATGTACATGTTAGCTAATTTGTCCGCATTATAAATGATTTTAACAGGCATAAAGTGAGCAGATTTAGTCAAACGATCAACTATGACCTAGATAGAATCCATACCTCGAAAAGAGTGAGGCAGACCGATGATGAAATCCATAGTAATATGTTCCCACTTCCATTCCAGTATTAGAAGCGGCTGAAGTAATCCAGCGGGCCGTTCATGTTCAGCTTTAACTTGTTGGCAGTGCACACATTTAGCTACAAAGTCGGCAATGCTTTTCTTTATTCCAGGCCACCAGAAGTTCTGTCTCAAGTCATGATACATCTTTTTGTTCCCCAGATGTATGGCAAATTTGGAGTTGTGAGCTTCAGTCATAACACGCTTTCTTAAATCAGAAGAATTGGGTACACAAAGTCTATTCTGAAATTTCAACACATTATTCTCATACACAAACCCCGGCCTTGGCTTTGAGTCAAATTCTTCCACAATCCTTTTCAAGAACTCATCTTCAAGTTGTTTCTCTCTAATTTCTTTATGATTACAGGTTGAGCAGAAATAGCAGCTAATATTCTGCTTTGTTGACGTAGTACAACTTCAATTTCATTTCTTTCTAAGTCACATATCAAGTCTCTCTGACTGGTGAGTAAGCATGACAATTTACCCATGGATTTACGGCTCAAAGCATCAGCAACTGTGTTTGCCTTTCCCGGATGATACAAAATCTGCAAGTCATAATCTTTAATCAATTCTAACCATCTTCGTTGTCTCATGTTCAATTCCTTTTGGATGAAGAAATATTTCAAACTTTTATGATCTGTATATACTTCACAAGTCACACCATACAGATAATGTTGCCAAATCTTCAAAGCAAAGACGACAGCTGCCAATTCAAGGTCATGAGTTGGGTAATTTTTTTCATATGGACGAAGTTGCCGAGAGGCATAAGCAATTACATTTCCATTTTGTATTAGTACACAACCCAACCCTTTATACGAAGCATCACTGTAAATCTGGAACCCATCAGTACCATTAAGTAGAGTTAAGATTGATGCAGTCACTAATCTGGTTTTCAACTCTTGAAAAGTTGTTTCACACTGGTCATTCCAATCAAATGGCACATTTTTCTGTGTCAGCTGCGTCAATGGCATAGCAAGTTTCGAGAAATCTTTCACAAACCTTCTGTAGTAACCTGCAAGTCCTAGAAAACTTCTCACTTCTGAAACATTAGTTGGTCTTGGCCAGTTCACAATGGATTTAATTTTCTGAGGGTCAACCGAAATACCATCTCTGATGATTACATACCACAGAAATGCTATACTGTCGAGCCAAAATTCACATTTTGAGAGTTTTGCATATAGCTTCTTTTCTCTTCGAATCTGTAACATGGTTCTCAAGTGATTTTCATGATCTTCTCTACTTTTGGAGTAAATCAAAATATCATCAATAAATACAACAACAAATTCGTCCAGAGATGATTTAAACACCCTGTTCATAAGGTCCATAAAAGCAGTAGGTGCATTAGTCACCCCAAACGGCATTACCAAAAATTCATAGTGTCCTGTTGATACTCGGATCTAAGGTCAATCTTGGAAAACACTTGAGCTCCCTGAAGTTGGTCAAACAAGTCATCTATTCGGGGTAGAGGGTATTTGTTCTTGATAGTTACTTTGTTCAATTCCCGATAATCTATACATACCTCAAAGATCCATCTTTCTTCTTGACAAATAGGACTGGAGCACTCCAAAGTGAAGTGCTAGGATGGATGAATTTCTTGTTTAGCAGTTCTTGAAGTTGAATTTTCATTTCTTTCGATTCTGATGTTGACATTCTATAAGGGGTCTTGGAAATAGGTTGTGTTCTCGGAGTTACTTCAATAGTGAATCCAATTTCTCTATTAACTAAGTCTCCAGGCAAGTCATTCGGAAACACATTGGGAAATTCATAAGCAACATGAATAGTTTCCACATTAGCACTATCAGATGATGCAGTCAGTGTACAACACAAGTAGCCCCTACATTCCTTCCTAAGCAATTTAACAGCTTTCGTGATCGAAATTAAGTATGGGAAAGGAACTACCTCATTTCCAGTAAAAATAAATCAGATGGTCTAAACACAACAGATTTACTTGCACAATCAATGGTGGCACAGTATTTAGTCAACCAGTCCACACCCAGAATACAATTAAAATGGTCAATGTTCAAGGGCAACAAGTCAACATACAATGTCATATCACCAATGATAAAATCATATGCCGGATAAACGTAAACACATATCATAGAACCCCCAGATGGTGTAGATACAGATAAAACATATGTCATAAGTTCTAGTAGTCTAGTTAACTTCCGAGAGAAAGTATGCGATACGAAAGAATGCATTGAACCAGAATCTATCAGTACACATGCATTTTGAGAACATATAGGGAGTATACCTAACACCACAGCCATGGTGTTCTATATGTCACCAGGCACTAAGGCAAACACTCGACCTTGTCTCAGAGGTTCTTTCTCAGTATTAGCTTTTGTATTTGTTTTGACTGTAGAGGCGGACCCAGCTGAACTTGCCATAGGGCGGTTGTTATTATCAGACCCAAGCGGGCAATCTTTCACCACATGACCTATCTTGCCACATCGGAAACAAGCACCGGATGCTCGGTAACACACCCCTATGCCTCATTCCACAATCAGGGCAAACTGGAATAGACCCACTGCTCTGACTCAAGTTGCTTATAGACCCCGTGTTTTGCTTTTTACGTACATGAGAATGGCTCTTTCTAAAACCATACCCAGACATTTTTCCTCTCTATTCAGTTGTTGCTGTTGTTGGGGCCTTACTTTGTCTCATAGCGTCTAGGGCGGCTTCCGCCATTAAGGATCTGTCAAGAACTTGCACATATGTTGGCAACTTTAATACGCCTACTCGATCAAATATGTCTAAGTCTAATCCTCCTTCGAACTTGCGGGCTTTCTTATAGTCCGTGTCTACTATGTGAGGAGCAAATCTGGCTAACTCAGTGAACTTAGCCTCGTACTCAGCTACGGACATTATGACTTGCTTAAGTTCTTGGAATTCGGACACTTTTCGATCCCGAAAACACCGAGGGAAATACTTTTCATAAAAGATTTCATTAAATCGAAACCATGTCATATTTTCGTTGGTATTTCAAATCAGTAACCACCACCTCCGAGCTTCATCTTTGAGAGTATAAGTGGCCAATAAAACCTTTTAAGTCTTGGTACAGGGAAAAACTTCAAACACTTTTCCATCTCAAGCAACCATGTTTCCGCTTTCAATGGTTTAATCCCACCTAAGAAAGTTGGCGGTTTCATCTTCATGAATTTCTGTGCCAGGTTGATAATGTCATTATTATCAAGTTCAACTTGTGTTGGCAGAGGCGGAGGGGACCAAGGTTATTGTCTCTTCTGTTGTGTCGTAGCTTCGGTCAATGCTGCAAGCATCTGTTCTATTCAGCTCATGCGAGTCTGAGGATTCGCTTGTATCAGTTCCCCTTGCATTCTCCATGTTGCTATAGAGACACCAAATAATAATAAACATAGGAATAATCTCGTTCATTTCTTTCAATTTAGTTGTCCAGATTTCAAATTCAGTTTTCACATTTTTTAAAGATTACCACACGCTTACACATGCAGATGGAATGCCCCTATTTCTTCCTAGGACATCCTAAACTCATATAGACTTGTGTGTGTGGTAAAACATATGCTCTGATACCACTCTGTCACGACCGAAACCCGCCCCTATAGGTTTAGCGTCGTAACCGGCCAGTAATCCTTGGATTACCAGAGGCCTCTTAATAGAATAACATATAGTTAAGGGCTGCGGAAGCAAATATACAAAATATACGTAGTCCATTGAGCTGTGAAAACATACATGGGACAGATAATTTTAAAATAAAAAAAACTTTTTATAAACTTGCGAGTGATGTCAAAGATACAATATTTACATGTCACTCCATGAACATATTATCAGAGATCTTGCCTGAAAATCAAAAGAAACAAAGTCTAGTACATTCATAAAATAACCACTAAACTTGACTTAATCCGGAACCTCCTCGAGGAGGCACAAAGGTTGACTGAGAAAAACTGAGATGCCAGGTCCTCAACTCTGAGTCTGGTCACGTGCCTGATCACCTACATACATAATATAAATAGTGAACGGAAGCCCAGTGAATAATAACGGAGTAAAGGATTTAATGAATGAAGTCTATATTAGATTCAGAAATCATAATTCAGATTCATAAACAGATTCATATTCATATCCTTGTTCAAATCATACACAGAAGTCGGAGTTTATGCTTAATTATACGTGGAACATCCATTAATGCTAACAGAGCAGATACAAAACAGATGCAGAACATATGGTGATTATGAGTAACCAGTTCCATAAAGGAACCTCCGGATCCAGGTAACAGAGAATAAACATGCTGAGCCCCATGATAGAGCCTCCAGTACAGGTAACAGGTTACAGACATATTAAGTTCCGTGATGGAATCTCTGATACCGGGTAACAGCTAACAGATATCACATAATGTTAAGGATGCCACGAATACATTATTAGAAATTGGACAATCATTCATTGTACAGAGCATATCATTTCAAAAAATAGATCTTAATTCATTATACAGAAAATAAATAAAGTTGAACATAACTTTACTAAGTTATTACTCACGGTTAGCTTCGGGTGCAGACAGATAAAGCAAACTAATCAAATGGTTTACGATACGTGACCTACATTAACACATAACGAATACACATTTGAAACACACGTTGGAATATATCTTGAAACACATGTTGGAATATATCTTGAAACACACGTTGGAATATATCTAACTCATTACGTTCCATTCATAATGTGTTTCTACACGTTACCCTCATTATTATGCCTTAAACTTGGCCTAAGAATGCCTACGATGGAATGATGATGCAAAAATGCATTTGAAAACACTTGATCAAATTTTCTGAAAACAGGGTCCTCGCTCGAGCGTAGCTTTCTTCGCTCGAGCGAACATGCAAAATTTGAGGGGACGCTCAAGAGCAATTTTCTCCGCTCAAGCGTTCCGCAAACTTTGAAAAAGTTCTGGTTAAACGATTTTTACACTCGACAAACACTCGATGGTCGCTCGAGCGTGAAACCCATGCCCCCGCTCGAGCGCAATTCTTACTGCTCGAGCGGTCTGCAAAAATATGAAACTTCTGAGAGCATGCATTTCACGCTCGAACGCGAACTTTTGATCGCTTGAGCGGAGATGCAAAAACAAAAGTGGCCACTCAAGCGCAGAATCTCACGCTCGAGCGGAGAGTAAAATTCTGAAATTTTCTAATTGCTCTTCTTTGCTCAAAACTCGAATTCCACACCTCAAAACTCATCTTCTTGGGCCAAAATCCTGGAAAACATGTAGGAACTTGTAGAATATTATGATTTGAAGATCGTTTCATGAAACAAGGCCTAAAAGTATATCAAACATGCAAGAATTCAACTTGAAATGTAAGAACATGTGTAGACGCCCCCGAACGTCCCGGGAGGGCATCCCGTTTTGTTCATTTGGGGTCACTACAGTTCGGACTCAATGTCACGGTCCTGTATCTAATCTCGCAGAGTGCAATGCAAGACCGATGAATCATCAAAGAGTCCAAATCCGGCAAATCGTTTTGGAAAACAGATTTTTAGAACGAAGTACCAAACATGGACTGCTTTGCCAGATACAGAGTCGCCACCTAAATATTTATTTTGGGGGAATTTAGGAAACCCTGACTCGTGCCGAAGGCCACGTGTTCGTCATCACCAAAGTTGCCTCGGCTCGGGAACTTGGGTACAATTGGGGAAGGTCACTTCGTGAGCACCCCCGCTCGCCCGATCAAAGATCGGCCTCTACTAACCATGATATCGAGTTTTGAAAACATTATGTGCTCTTATTCCAGTTATTAGCCTAGAATTACTATGTGATGCGCGCAGCATACAGGTATAGACTGAATCACCTGAGTTGGAACAAAACATTTCATGTTTGTTTTTTAAAGCGGTTTGTTACTCGCAAGTAGGCTAAAATGCGGATTTTGCCACCTTCAAGTGGGCTTAGAAAACATGGTGATTTGCCACTATCTAGTGGGCTTAAAACTCGTAATCAATGAATTGTTCCAATTCAGATAATCCAACCTCCACCTACAAGCATTCAAGCAGTTATATCACATAAGCACATAGCCACATGATAAGCATGCTATCATGGCAATCACTCACACACATGCAAGGATGCTAAAGTATAAATACTTACCGAGTACTCCAAGCCAAAACAGAAACTAGTTAGTAATCAATGCATGATCCTAGTTCATGTTAAGATGGCTAATGCAACACATGCAAAATACAACTAAGATAGGCTCGGCTATTCTAAACATGGCATATGAAATGCAACAGGAAACATATATTCAACTTGGAATTGAAATATAATGCAGTTAGTATGATGCGCCGAGCCCGGTGCATGCAAGACAGATGAATGGATGTAAACATGTGAGCACAAGTATGCTAATTAAAACATGCCCTAAACTAACCATCATAAGTTGGTAAATAAAAGGGAGAAAGACGTGGGGTTGAAAGATATACATCACACACACGTACACTTATTACACAATTGCCCTCGCTCGGAGGGTCCGAATAAATAATTAACTACTTTAGCTAATTAAATATTACAAAACCCTAATTAATTAACAAATTAACTAGGAAAACGAATAAACTAGCATGCAAGCTATAAAATGGACTGCCTCAGCTCTTGTTCCGAATGATGAAAGATGCATGCGTGCTCGGGTCGCTTTGTCGGGAAATTCCTTGCGATGTCCCGATTTGCCTCTGTTTTGCAATTGGTCCTAGAACACTGTATAAAACTTCCGAAGGCTGCTGACTAGTTTTTGCTGCTGGATTCCGATTTGCTGCAACAGAGAGCAAGAAAGGGGCATGGCAAAGTATTTTCAACACATGTGTGCATGACCACTCTCCCCGTCATTGCACAAGCTCTAGGGAGTGTAGACCTCGATCCTCGTACCACCAATCACGCATCTCGATGCATGATGGCCGAGGAGTCGAGTTGCACGACTTAATGTGAAATGAATGCACATATAAGCATAACAAGGCCTAAACTCCATCATGGGTAATCCGGAGTGTCGGCGACTGGGAATTGAGACACGTTTCGTCACTTGGAGTACGAAACGTCCCTCGTTTCCCGTGTTTGGACTAACCCTACTCCAAACACAAAGCGATGAGATGGCATACACAATGCGACTAACATGCAACCTAGCATACGCAATGCTATGGGCTAAAATGGCATACACAATGCACGTGACATAACATGACATACACAATGCACTTACGAAGACTATCATGCACACATGAACTAAATGGCATATACAAATGCAAGATGGACTTACACCAATATGAGTGGACCTCAGCCACACTCACATCAGTGGCCATGTGATGAAAATGAGACAACCGAAATACATGCAAGCATGCACGAATGCAATGGACCGATCCTAAGGCACAACATGCAACTCTAACTAAGCATGGCAAATGATGAAATATGGCATACAAGCATACATTTTCCAGCTCTGAAACATGATGTACAATGGTCCCGAATCATGTAAATATGTTACCCAATGCATGCTAGATGGCCCGAATACCGAAACTAGTGAAGTGCGTTTCACTAGAGGTATACAAAGCGATGCACAAATGGCAAGACCAGCCCCAAACAGACCCTAGGCAGCTCCAAGACAGTGGGAAAATGGCCTAAAATGATGGCTCAATATGCAAAGAAATGAAGCTCATTCAATGGTCCGAAAACAAGGCATACGAGCCCAACTCTCAAATGCATTTAAAAAGTGAAAATCATGGGAATATGGCATATATGTAAGCTCTGAAATATGATATGCAATGGCCCCAAAACATGAAAACACCTCAGTATATGCATGTAATAGACCTCGAAACTCAAAACTAAGCATCGACATTGAACTACAAGCATGCAAAACAAACATCATTCGACCATGAGACCCAAAAACAGAGCTAAGGCAGTCCAAAATATGCACAAAATTAGTCTAAGGCATGGCCAAAAAGTGCTAGAATTAAGGGCCAAAAGATCATGCAATACAAGCTAGTGAACCATGATTTGCACTACAACTATATGAAGCACATGAGAGCTCACCAAACCAGCCAAAAAAAGAAGTATGCCATGCCAAATAATGCCCAAAAACCCATGGAAACATGGCCAATGCATGCAAGAATGATATGTTCCTTTGAAAGGCCAATAAGAGGGTTGTTCCACACATGCAAGAGGGACATCCAATATGACAAAACCAGCTCTTAACAGAGCTCATGTAGGTCCTAAAACTCACTGAAAAAGGCCTGAACCAAGCTTAGGAAGCATGCAAGTAAGGGCTCCTTTGTAAGGCCAAAAATGCCAACAAACAAGACAACAAGGAGAGGGAATGGCCCTCTCCTTCTTAAGACCTCAAAATACAATCCCCACCACTGAAATCCAGTGGTGAGAGGGCCAATACAAGGTGGTCCCGAAACTCACAAAAAAGGCACAAAAAAGAGGCCAAACAAGGCTTAAGAGGGGGTAAACAACCCCAAAAACAAAAGTGATCTTAAACAAACTTCAAAAGGAGCTCAAAATAAGACTTTTTTCAGTTTATGCCAAAGCCCAAATATGCTTTCAAGTATGGCTAAAAGATGGAGCAAAATAAAGCTTAAAAGAGGGAATAGTGTGTTACCCTTGCAGCTTCAGCAAAACCAGCGGCTTTGAGACCAAAAAACCAGACCTTCAACCTCTGAAAATGGCCTCCAAGATCCTTAGGTTGATGATGGAGGTGTTAGGCTAAGAGTTGGTGTGCAAAGGGGCCAAGAACTTCACTCTTTCTAAGCCGTGTAGAGACAAAGAGAGATATATGTGTATACCTTAGCAAAATTTTTGGAACCCTTCTAAAGGAGAGGGAGGGCCTCTCTTATAGAGGAACAAAGGTCCAAGCTTCTTCAAGAAGCTTGTGCAAAGGTCCAAGCTTCTTGAGGAAGCTAGAGCAAAAAGGGTCAAGCTTCTCTTGGAAGCTTAGAGCAAAGGGTCAAGCTTCTCTTGGAAGCTTAGAAGGGTTCAAGCTTCTCTTAGAAGCTAAGAAAGGTCAAGCTTCTTGGAGAAGCTAAAAAAGGTCAAACTTCTCGGAGAAGCTAGAGCAAAGGTTCAAAAGGTTCAAGCTTCCTCAAGAAGCTAAAAACCAAGGGTTCAAAAGGTTCAAGCTTCCTCAAGAAGCTAAAACAAAGGTCTCGGCCAGAAAAAGTGACTGATCGACCAAAATAATGGCCGGCCGACCAAGAACATTGCCGACCGGCCAACACTTTTGGCCGGTAGCAATAAAACAGGGCCGGTGGCAACATGCCAAGGCCGGTGGGGTGTGGGGGTGGCCAACAAGCCATTTCCTACCCTCAGAGGCAAAAACCTAAGTGCTTGGTCCATAACCAAGCACAAAACAAATAAGTCGAGAGGTCTTGAGGCAAGTTGCGCGGCCGAAACTAGGGGTGAGCATGGTCCGGATTGGACCGGATTGGGGTAAAACCAAGACCAATCCGTTATTAACGGTTCTTGAAAAATTGAAACCAATCCAATCCGTTTAAATCATGGAACCAATCCGAACCAATCCATTTAAATACGGATTGGATCGGTTTAGGACCACGGATTCACATAATTAAATAACAAATATATATATATATATATAACACTTTAATTTCATAAAAATATAAACGTAACGCTATATTAGTTCTACAATAGCAACATGTTATTCTATAATAGCGACATACTGTTCTAGAATTTAAATAACCATAAGAAAAGTAGTTTTACTATAAGTATTTAGACCATTACAAATTAAAACTAAAAACTAACAAACAAAAATAATAAAAGAAGATATTATATGGGTTTAGATTTGAGTTTAGGTTTTATATAGAATAAGAGAAGATACTATGGGAGATGATGTATAATAAAAATATATATTTGTATACGGTCCGGATCGGTTCCAATCCGGAACCGTGGGGTTCAATCCGGAACCAATCCGTGGACTACGGATTTTTAATTCTTCAATCCAGAACCGAACCACGGATTCAAAAAACTAATCCAAACCTATCGGATTGGACTGGACTAGATCGGATTACGGATTTTACGGATTCCTTGCTCAGCCCTAGCCGAAACCTCCAAGAACTCAAGACGAACACGAACACGAACATGGATAATCATCGAGTGTTCAAATGATGACGTCCAAGTCTTGAGGACGGTCAAAAATGGGGTGTCTACAACATGATACGAACTTGTCATGCATATATTCACTTGAGTTCTCAGCTTCCAAAACATGATCAAATGAGATGAATTGATAGAAAACAAGATGGATTCTCAAAGCTAAGGTAGAATGATAACATGCATGGGAGAATTCTTTGAAAACTTTCCCAAGATACCATGATATAAAGATGCATTCATAAAATGATCTAAACTCTTTCATTTTAGCTCAATTCTAGCATTACACAACTTAACTCTTTAAACTCATGTGCTAAGTGACTCAATCCTACACTAGAAGGTTGAATTTCTTACCTTAGATGATCAACTATGCTCTATAGAGGTAATTGTTCAAAGTTCCAAGCCAATCTCCAAGTTTTCTAGCAATTCCTTTGCTTGAATTCAAGTCTCTCTTAGTCTCTCTCTCTCTCTCTCTCTCTCTCTATACACGTTTTAAGCTCAAGGAAGAGGAAATGAGGGTGCAAAAGTGTATAAGAGGTGTTGAGGTGGCCTTATATAGGCTTGGCTAATGGCCTAATTAATTTGTTGAGTAATTAATCAATTGGGCACTAATTATTCTAATTTAATTACTCTGAATCGAATTTCAATTACACTTACCAAAAAATTATATAAATCCTAAATAACACATAATTTAAGTCAATTTCTAAATTGGATGCCGATAAGGCCTTCAATTTGCAAATCTAAACAGAAACATGAACAGATTTTCTTACGTTAAACAGATATAAACAAAAATAATGCAACACACATATAATTAATTTAGAATTTGATCTTAATAACTTATTAGACATATGAAATCATGAATTAACATTAATCATGGGTCGAGGTTGTTACACTGTGGGGAAGTGGTTTGGAAATACTCTTCAGATCCTGGAAGACGCCAATGATCCTCAGCTAGTCACCTGCAAAGACACAAATGCTCCGGTCAAGGGTGCCGGAATTAGCACTCCGACGGACAAGTCAGTTCTCCTACTCAAGAAAGCTTGTTAACCCAATTTCTAGAAGTGATTCTTACATACCTTTACAAATCTGAAGCTCTTGTATTTATATCCATTCTCCGGGCCTCGGGGCCAAAGTCTACTTTTTATTTATTATTCTTTCATTTGTCCTGATATGCCTTCTCAAGTCTGTTCGGCCTTAAGAACGCATTTGGCGTCCCAGTTGAGCGGAATGGAGCCGTTCACTTCCCGGCTCCTCGGGTGTACCAGATTTCGTTCCTCTATTTATTCGGCTCCCACAATTGCCCCCCAACCGTTCTGTCAATGACAGTTGGGTGAAATGCTTGGTTCCGATTTTCAAATACTCTGAACCGAAGTTTGGGGGTTAGAATTATCACGCGGACGTTTAATTACTCCCCCTTTAATCGTCGTATTAACTTCCCGACCCTTCGTACACGCCTATTTATTATGATTTAAAATCTGATGTCCTTTCGAATACGTGTTTTATGACTCTGGTTACTGGGTTGCTCTTCAAATCGTTCTTGCAATTCTTCCGTCTGTGATACTCTCTTCATTTTTGTAAGTTTTCCTCTCCCCTGCTCTGAAGCTTTTCCTAGTTTGTTTATTCCGTCGCATGTTCTTATAGACAGTAGGTTATGGCGAAACATTTGAAAGACCTCCTTTCGTCAGATCGAATTGTTGGCTTTAGACGCCATTTCTCTATTCCTGACGATGTCCACCTGTCGTTTGTGGCGGACGGCACTCTTGACATGGAGATGGAGGACAAAACCATGATTGTCTTTCCCCTTTTGTCAATCGCAGAGGGTGGAGTCCGTTTTCCCCTTTACCCGTTCCTGAGGGCTGTTCTTCGCCATTGGGATTTGATTCCTTCCCAACCCAATGTGAATTTCTTTAGAATTATAATGGGGGTCGTAGCGCTACACCGTTGCCTTGGAATTAATCTTGGCATTCCTGCCATTCAGCACTGTTATGCTTTGGCCAAGTCCTCTGGTCGGCACGGGCGTTACTTCCTCAGGGCTAAGGATATAGATCATCAGTTAATCACTATGCTTTCCAGCTCTGGGAAACGAGTTGATGATGTTATGGTCATTGTCCGCGGCAATTGGGAGTTCAGCGAAGGGGAGGATCGTGTCGATCCTATTCCTAGACGTAGGGGCGAACCAGGTCGCCGAATGCTCTCTTGCTTGTATTGTGTGCTCACATTTGCCATACCCTGTTTTCTTGAGTCTTACGGCTTGTTTTGTGCAGGGAACGATTTGAAAAAAGTCCAAGCTTCAACTGACGACGCCGTTCTTTCGGACATTAGGATTGCCCTTAGTTATTTCGGCCGTCGCAGTCTTCATAAGCAGGGAAGAGCGGCTCACGTTCTGCTTTGCTACGAGCCTACATATACAACCTTTTCGGCTGCGGAAAACATACCGATTCCGAAGGGGGAAGATTTTCTCGTCGCTCGTATTTTGTCCGACTTCAGAAACTTGAGACAGGTAGGTTTTGAAGGGTCCGATTCGGAGAATACTGAAGTATCCGATACTGCCAAATCAGATCAGTCCGAGGCCGAATCTGAGGAGGTATTGGATTCTGCCGATCCTTCCTCTACTTCGGGGCGGGGGAGCCTTTCTGTTGACGACGTTCCTCAACGTACAGACAATCTTCCCATCTCGGGATCCACTAACATGGCTGGGTTAAGCCTGACAAAGCTTGCTAAGAAGGCGAATGCGGAGAGGTTAGCTGCATGGCGAAGAGCGGAGGGCCTTTCGACCGAACCGCCCACCAGTGAATCTCAACGTTCTCTCCCAGTTACCGAATCAAAATCCTTGGGAATTGTTGAGGAGGCGGCAACAAATAAGAATACCGAATCCACATTGGTTGGGAAAGCCGTTCAGGGTGTTGATGGAAAGGCGGAGAAACACGCTAGGGATCGTGAGGTCGGTTTAGAAGATCACGGCGGCAAACGTCCTCGAATGGGGGGATCGAGTGAGGTTGTGCCCTTTGTGATTCGACCGATGGTAAGAAACATGCCGGTTCCTTCGGATGCCTCGGCGCTTAAAGACCCAGAGGTCGCGTTCGGCGTGGCAACGTCTTTGTCGTTGCCGTGTGATATGGAGGCTTTCCAGTTGGAACCGGATTCGAATGCGACAATGTTAGCCGCGCAGTCAGCCCTTTTGGTGCGTATTCTGACTTTTCCTTCATTTCATCTAAACATTGTTCGCGTTACGTTTTTTGAATTTTTCTTTTGCAGACCGTTGGTAGGATAGCAGATGTAGGCCGCCATCATCTCGACGCCGTTAAGGAGATTAGTCGTTTACGAGAGCAAGTTGAGGGCCAAAGGAAAAGGGCCGAGGACGAACTCTTAAGAGCGAACCAGGAAGCTTCTCGGGCAAAGGACGAGGTGGAGAAAGCTCGTCATGCGGATAAGTTGAGAGCGGAGGCCGAGAAGAAGGCCGACGAAATGGAAGCTGCACTTGTCTTGTCCCAAAAGGCAGTTGCTAGCCTGGAGGCTGAGTTGGCCGAAATGAAGGCGGCGAAAGAGATTGCCGAGTCAAAAGGTTTCGAAGCTGGGAAGGAGGCTGGACTCGCGGAGTATGGGGACCAGGTCTCTCGGTTTGAGAATCGGGGCTTCAAACATGGTTGGCACAAGGCCCTTGCTGCAGCTGGAGTTTCGCTGAATGTGCCAATACCGTATGAACAGCTGGACATCGATCCGTTAGAGACTGATTCCGAGGGTTGATCTCTAGGATACACAATTTGTTATGACTTCGAGAAAATATTTTTTCCGTTTTTCTTTTTTTTTGTATTTGTTTATCGGGCATTTTTCATGTGGGTTGATATTATAAAGGTTATGCATGAACGTCGATACGCGTTTGTAGTTATAAAATGTTATAAATTCTGCTTAATGTGTTGATGTTTCCGTAATTTTATGGTGACATTTCGTAATAGATCTATAATCTGTCCTTGCCGAACGGTTCACACTCATGGGCTGGCCGAGGCATTCTTTGAAAAGGTGGCCGAGTCAAAATGGGTCGGCTAGATTAATAAATCTGCCCTTGCCTTGGCCAGGGCGCGAGCGTGAAGAGCCGAACGGTTCCTAGTCGTGGGCTGGCCGAGTCAAAATGGGTCGACTAGATTAATAAATCTGCCCTTGCCTTGGCCAGGGCGCGAGCGTGAAAAGCCGAACGGTTCATACTCGTGGGCTGGCCGAGGCATTCTTCGAAAAGGTGGCTGATTAACTAAAGTAGTGCAACAACAGGCTTTACTATGAATAAATAGGCTTTCATGTTCAATGTCTTTAATCGTAAAATATCTTTAGTTCAAACGTGTGGATTCATTTTATTGGAATATTTAGACTCTGGTATTTAGACTTCGATTAGAATACTTCGCACTGCGTGGTATAAACGTTCAGAAATGCGTTAGCCGACCCTTGGGCGTCATGCCCCAAATGGCGCTCCGAATCCGGAGACTTATTCGGCCCTAAGGTGTCGTGCACCAAAGGGGGCTCTGAATCCGGAGACTTATTCGGCCCTAAGGCGTCGTGCGCCAAAGGGGGCTCCGAATCCAGAGACTTATGTTGGCCAATCGTGGCATCCACGAAGGGCGCTTCGAATCCGGAGACTTATTCGGCCCTAAGGTGTCGTGCACCAAAGGGGGCTCCGAATTCGGAGACTTATTCGGCCCTAAGGCGTCGTGCGCCAAAGGGGGCTCCGAATCCGGAGACTTATGTTGGCCAATCGTGACATCCACGAAGGGCGCTCCGAATCCGGAGACTTATTCGGCCCTAAGGTGTCGTGCACCAAAGGGGGCTCCGAATTCGGAGACTTATTCGGCCCTAAGGCGTCGTGAGCCAAAGGGGGCTCCGAATCCGGAGACTTATGTTCGCCAATCGTGACATCCACGAAGGGCGCTCCGAATCCGGAGACTTATTCGGCCCTAAGGTGTCGTGCACCAAAGGGGGCTCCGAATCCGGAGACTTATTCGGCCCTAAGGTGTCGTGCACCAAAGGGGGCTCCGAATCCGGAGACTTATTCGGCCCTAAGGCGTCGTGCGCCAAAGGGGGCTCTGAATCCGGAGACTTATGTTGGCCAATCGTGACATCCACGAAAGGCACTCCGAATCCGGAGACTTATTCGGCCCTAAGGTGTCGTGCACCAAAGGGGGCTCCGAATCCGGAGACTTATGTTGGCCAATCGTGACATCCACGAAGGGCGCTCCGAATCCGGAGACTTATTCGGCCCTAAGGTGTCGTGCACCAAAGGGGGCTCCGAATCTGGAGACTTATTCGGCCCTAAGGTGTCGTGCACCAAAGGGGGCTCCGAATCCGGAGACTTATTCGGCCCTAAGGCGTCGTGCGCCAAAGGGGGCTCCGAATCCGGAGACTTATGTTGGCCAATTGTGACATCCACGAAGGGCGCTCCGAATCCGGAGACTTATGTTGGCCAATCGTGATATCCACGAAGGGCGCTCCGAATCCGGAGACTTATTCGGCCCTAAGGTGTCGTGCACCAAAGGGGGCTCCGAATCCGGAGACTTATTCGGCCCTAAGGCGTCGTGCGCCAAAGGGGGCTCCGAATCCGGAGACTTATGTTGGCCAATCGTGACATCCACGAAGGCCGCTCCGAATCCGGAGACTTTTTCGGCCCTAAGGCGTCGTGCGCCAAAGGGGGCTCCGAATCCGGAGACTTATGTTGGCCAATCGTGACATCCACGAAGGGCGCTCCGAATCCGGAGACTTATTCGGCCCTAAGGTGTCGTGCACCAAAGGGGGCTCCGAATCCGGAGACTTATTCAGCCCTAAGGCGTCGTGCGCCAAAGGGGGCTCCGAATCCGGAGACTTATGTTGGCCAATCATGACATCCACGAAGGGTGCTCCGAATCCGGAGACTTTTTCGGCCCTAAGGCGTCGTGCGCCAAAGGGGGCTCCGAATCCGGAGACTTTCTGGCCTTAAATGTTGAGCTCAAACACGTAAAAACACGAAGTCTTGCATTACAACGACATGTGTACAAGTATCAAGCCCACAAATCGGGTTATTGATAAAATTTACGTAGATGTGTTGAATTCCACGGCCGTGGGAGGCTTCTTCCTGACATGTCTGAGAGCCGATATGCCCCTACGCCTGCAACGGAATCTATCTGATAGGGGCCGTCCCGGTTCGGACCAAGCTTTCCATTGGTCGGCCTCCGGTCGGCTGGCAGTACCTTCTTTAGGACCAGTTCTCCTGGATTGTAGCGGCGCAACTGAACTCGCCGATTGTATGACTTAGCGAGCTGCTGTTGATAGCGTGCCATGGATGCTAAGGCGCGGTCTCTTCGCTCTTCGATCAGATCCAGGTCCAGGGCGAACATCATGTCATTTCGGCCTGTGTCAAAGGCCTGCGACCTCAAAGTTGGTAAGCCGATCTCTGGGGGTAAGATTGCTTGGGTTCCGAAGCATAAGGCAAACGGTGTTTCTCCAGTAGATCGTCTTGGCGTTGTACGATGGGCCCACAGTACACTCGGCAACTCTTCAACCCATCTGCCTTTGGCATTTTCCAGCCTCTTTTTGATACCGTCCAAGATGGATTTGTTTGAAGCTTCGGCTCGACCGTTACTTTGGGGGTAGGCTGGCGTAGAGAAGTAAGGCTCAATACCATATTTGCTGCACAATTCTCGGTATACGCCACAGTCGAACTGAGTACCGTTGTCCGAGATCAATGCTCTTGGAATGCCGAATCGTGTAATGATGTTCCTCCACACAAAGCGCTTAATGTCGGAATCTCGTATATGGATTAGGGCCTCCGCTTCGACCCACTTTGTGAAGTAATCCGTTGCTACGATTAGAAATCGCTTGTTCCCTGGGGCCCTCGGCAACGGTCCTATGATATCGAGTCCCCACTGAGCAAACGGCCACGGGCTTGTGATAGAATTCAAAGCTTCTGCCGGCTGATGGGTTAGTGGGGAGAATTTTTGGCATTGTTCGCATCTCTTGACATAATTTTCTGCGTCGGCTCTCATCGTCGGCCAATAATATCCCTGTGTTATCGCCCGATGGGCCAGGGAGCGTCCCCCCGAATGGGGCACCACAGCTGCCTTCGTGTATCTCCGTGAGCAGCTCCTCTACTCTGTCCGGGTGCACGCATTCCAAGTACGGACCTGAGAGGGACTTTTTGTAAAGCCCTCCTTGTGGATCTAAGTAGTACCGCAGGGCCTTATTTCGCAATTTGTGTGCTTCTTTTCTGTCCTCTGGGAGTTGCTCGGAAGAAAGGAACGCAGCAATGGGGTCCTTCCAACTTAGAGCGGATTCTATAATGTTGATGTGGGCTTCCTCCGGAGGGCCGATACTTGGTTCCGGGACGAAACCTACTTCGATAGTACGCTTGAGCTCGGAGTTGATGGCGGAGGCTAAGCAAGCCAGGGCATCCGCGTGTGTATTTTGATCGCGTGTTATTTGATTAAGCTCATGGTGGTCGAATTTCATCAGCAAGGAGTTAGCCGTTTTCATATAGGCCGCCATACGCTCGTCTCTTGCCGCGTACTCCCCTTTCAGCTGGTTGATTACCAATTTTGAGTCACAAAACACCAACAGCCGCCGCGCGCCGAGCAGATGTGCGTTCCACAGTCCGGCCAAAAGGGCTTCATATTCGGCTTCGTTATTCGACGCTTCGAAGCCGAGTTTGACGGCCTGCTCAATTACTGCGCCGTCGGGAGACATAATTACGACGCCAGCGCCACTGCCCCGTTGGTTAGACGATCCATCACAGTATAACTGCCAAATATCCCCAACATAAATTCTCCAATCTGGCTTTGACCGAACTGCGGTCTTTGGCCGGACGTCGTCAGGCTTGAGGTCGGCAAGCCCCCCTGTGAATTCGGCAACAAAGTCGGCGAGCACCTGCCCCTTGATTGCAGTTTTGGGTAAAAACTGAATGTCGTATTGGCCGAGTTCGAGCGCCCACTTCAAAACACGTCCTGATGATTTTGCATTTCGTAGTACTGATCGAAGGGGATAGTCTGTTAGCACCCTAATGCTGTGTCCTTGGAAGTAATGCATCAGTTTTCTTGCTGCCATGACCAAGGCTAGGACGAGTTTTTCCAGCGGTAAGTAGCGCGTTTCGGTGTCCACCATTGCCTTGCTCACATAATACACTGGCTGCTGCTGCCCTTCCTCATCTTTTAGTAATACGGCGCTGACGGCCCTGTCGGAGACTGCCAGATATAGAATGAGGGGGTCACCGGCGGCGGGTGTTGTTAGAAGAGGTACTGTCCGGAGGTAGGTCTTGAGCCCGTTAAAAGCTGCTTCGCATTCGGCGGACCATTCGAAAGCTCTGCCCTGACGTAGTGTTTGAAAGAATTGTCTGCAGCGGTCTGTAGATCGGCTGATAAACCTGTTGAGTGCAGCAGCCATTCCCATCAACTTTTGGACTTCTTTCACTGAACGGGGGGAACTCAGTTCCAAAATTGCTGTGACTTGCCTCGGGTTGGCTTCGATTCCTCGGTGGTTGACGATATAACCCAGGAATTTGCCGGAGCCGATCCCGAATGCGCATTTGGAAGTGTTTAGCTTCATTCTGTACTGGCGTAGGGTGTTGAATGTCGTTTCCAGGTCGGCTATATGGTTTTGTTCTTCTTTGGACTTCACCACCATGTCGTCGATGTATACTTCCATAGTGTGTCCGAGCTGTTCCTTGAACATTGTGGTGACCAGTCTTTGGTAAGTTGCCCCTGCATTCTTCAGTCCAAACGGCATAACTTTGTAGCAGTAGGTTCCTCTTGGAGTGAGGAATGCAGTCCTGTCCTGATCATCTGGATTCATGGCGATTTGATGGTAGCCCCTGTAGGCATCGAGAAAACTCATGCCCCGGTGGCGTGCCGTTGCATCGACGAGTTGGTCAATTCTTGGTAAGGGGAAGCAGTCTTTGGGGCAAGCTTTGTTCAGATCCGTGAAATCGACGCACACCCGCCAAGTTCCGTTTTTCTTTTTCACCACCACTGTGTTGGAGAGCCACGTGGGGTAGGTGACTTCTCTAATTGCCCCGGCGTCAAGCAATTTGTCAACTTCTTCTACGACGGCGGCGGTGTGTTCTGCGGAGGATCGCCGGCCTTTTTGAATGATCGGCTTGCACCGGGGGTCAACATTTAGATGGTGCTGTGAGACCGACGGGTCTATTCCCGGCATCTCATATGGAGTCCATGCAAAGACATCGAGGTTGCCGAGTAAGAAAGTGATTAGCTGCTGTCTGTCGGCCTGGCTCAGAGAGGCGCCGATCATAAAAAACTTGTCCGGGCTTCCATCAATGTCAACCCGTTCTAAACCTTCCGTGGCCTTTTCGTCTGGTTGACGCCCGAGGTCATTTAGGATCTCTCGACTGGGCACTTCAATGGAGTTTACTTGCAGTTCCTTCGGCGTCTTGGCGGTGAGAAGGTAACATGCTTGTGCTGACTGTTGAGAGCCACGGATCTGCTCAACGCCGTGTTCCGTTGGGAAACGTAGCAGCTGGTGGGAGGTGCTTGGGACGGCTTGCAGGGTATGCAACCATGATCGCCCCATGATGAGATTGTACGGCGACGGTAGTCTGACGACCAAGAATTCTACATCCACCGTTCTGGAGCCAGCTCGAACGGGCAGACTGATCTTTCCCAATGGGTACTCTGGGTTGGCGTTGAAGCCGAATAGTGGATAAGGAGCTGGAGTCAGATCCGAATCGTTGAACCCGAGTTTGATGAAGGTTTTATAGTACATAACCTCTGAAGTGCTTCCCTGGTCGATAAGGACGCGTTCGACGGTGAACCTATTTACGCGCAGCGCAACAACCAGAGGATCTACGTGAGGGAGTGTTACGCCGCTCAAATCGGAGTCGTCGAAGGTGATGTTTGGCGCTTCTTGGAGCCGGGATCGCTTTGTTGGTGTGAGCTGATGCTGGGGGGTTGGAAGTGACTGGATTGCATGTACAGTCGGGGCTATCGGCAGGCTGTATATCATATGTACGATGTCGAACGGGACGCCTCTTGGGCGACGTGCGTCCTGTGTCACCTCCTCAAGGTAATCGGTTAAGGCGCGGCGACTGTCGGCATTGTGCTGTTGGCCTCGAGGTCGTTGAGGACCTGCCCTTGGGAATCGCTCAGGAACCTTGAGCCCTGCCCGTTTGGACTTTGCTTTTTCTAAGGCCAAATCGCGGCGAAGGCGTTCGTTCTCAGCGATGATGTTGTCCAAACTCTGTTGGGTCTGTCTGGCTTGTTCTATGGTCGCTTGCATCATCTCCTTCGTCGGAGTCGTTGGTGAATTAGAGTTCGAGGTGCGTCGCTGCGCGACGGTTTCCTTTCCGAGCGTATTTGCCGGAGTGAAGTCGTCTCTCTGTGCGGTCTCGTCAGTGGCTATCGGAGGATCTTCAGTCACGTCTTTCATGGATATATTTGAGTATTCCCACAGACGGCGCCAATTGTGGGGAAGTGGTTTGGAAATACTCTTCAGATCCTGGAAGACGCCAATGATCCTCAGCTAGTCACCTGCAAAGACACAAATGCTCCGGTCGAGGGTGCCGGAATTAGCACTCCGACGGACAAGTCAGTTCTCCTACTCAAGAAAGCTTGTTAACCCAATTTCTAGAAGTGATTCTTACATACCTTTACAAATCTGAAGCTCTTGTATTTATATCCATTCTCCGGGCCTCGGGGCCAGAGTCTACTTTTTATATTATTCTTTCATTTGTCCTGATATGCCTTCTCAAGTCTGTTCGGCCTTAAGAACGCATTCGGCGTCCCAGTTGAGCGGAATGGAGCCGTTCACTTCCCGGCTCCTCGGGTGTACCAGATTTCGTTCCTCTATTTATTCGGCTCCCACATACACATATATAGATATATGTATATGTATATATTACGTATATACTCTACTAGTGCAAAACGAAAGAGATAAGAGAAAGAAAATGGAATCAATCTGTTGCCAATATGGTTCTTTCAAGAAGGTTTCTAGGTTGTCCTCGATATGGAGTAAGTTCTCTGTTGAATCATTCTCAATGCAGATTAGGGGTGCTTGTGGGTTCTTCATGTGGGTTAATCCTCCTTCTAGTACTCGAGTTCAAGAGGTGATTAACAGATTGCTTAAAAGAATTGGGGTCATTGAAGACCAGGTCCAATTGCATAGAGAAAGTGAAAGGAAGCTGTTGATCTTTGTGGTGATGTCATGGATATTTTTCTTATGGTATTACCTTAAAACAGAGCAAGATGAGAAAGTTGCTGGTAGCAGCAATGACAATGATTCGACATAAACTAGGTTGCTTTCTTTTTTGTGTATTTAGGAATATAAATGAGAATGGTAGATGTAGTAGGTGTTTCATGTGTTTATGTTTTGGATTTGGATTTTGTTAGTTTTGTGAACAATGCTCAAATGGCATTTGCAATGATAACCATATGTAATGTTGTCTGAATGCCTGAAATGAAATGGCTTTTGTATTTTTGTGAATTACAATGCCATTTGAATGTTATGTATTGAATTTTGTGAGCTTTGTGATCAACATTAGACTGCAATTGGATTACATACAAATGTGTAATGTTTTGTGATTTGGTGACATTGAATGGCATTTCCAAAAAATAAAACAATACAATATCAAAATAGCAAATACAATAAGAATAAAACAAAGACACTTAGTCTATATTTATTCATTAAACAACGAAAGACAATCACATTGTTTACCAACAAAAGACAAGGTTCACCAATACAAGACAATGATATTCCAATAGTTGATCAACAAAAGAGATTGCGAACTAGCAAAAGGATGAGCACGTCCAGTCAAAAAGTGTAACTACACAAAAATGATTAACATTGTTAACCCTAGTAAAAAAACATTAGGTCATAGCAGTTTATGTACAAAAGACAATTAGGCCTTGTCCTAGCAGCGCACTAATTTGCATTTTTGTTGTTGGTTGCACTAGTTGTAGCTTGCTTATGTGGAGACAATGTCACAGATCTCCTCACTCTAAACATGAATGAGTCTGTAAGTGTAGATGTTGATAACTGAGTTGTGGAAATGCAGCTAAATCCAGTTGGTCGTGTTGGCCTTGCCATAGTAGACATGCCTGGTTCAATGCTTGGCCTTGTCTTTGTCTTGCTGCTTATGATTGGTTGACTGCCACTATCTCTTACAAAAAGTTGCCTTTGCCCTTTCGCCCATGTTTGGTTGACTACTAATAACTCTTGCAGCTGTTGCCTTTGCCCTAGTGCCCATGCTTGGTTGACTACCACTAGCTCTTACAGCTGTTTTCTTTGCCCTGGTGCCCATACTTGGTTGACTGCCATTATCCCCTACAGTAGCTATCTTTGCCTTACTCCTCCTCGCCATCTTTTGCTCAGTAGCCATTGGAGGTGTTTAAACTTAGCTTAAACTATTATTCTTCCTTACCTTCAAACATGGTGAATTGTAATATAATTAATCAATCAATGCTTGATACAAATTAGTAATTCACTTATAGGTAAGTTTGGCCTTATAGCATTGCCTTTTACTGGTTGTCCTTTGCAACTTCTTTTATCATGTCCAAGCTGACCACATTTGGCACATGTGGTTATAGTGTGTTTTCTCTTCAATTTGTAAGGGTTTTTGGGTTCATTTGCCTCTCTCTTCTTTAATTTCTTTGGCCTTGCCAGTTGCTTTTTCACTCTAGGGGACGATGGTGCATCTAACCTTGACTTAGGCCACATGTCAAATCCATTGATGGGGTAGATTAGTGGCTTATAATAGGCCATGTAAGTCTCTTTCTTGAACTAATGTGCCATGTAGTTTTCAAGGTTCTCATGTTTGTCATAAATGGCTGCTGTACGGGGAGCAAATATCCGGTACCACCCGTATTCCTCGTGTCCAAGCTGTGCCTTCCTTCGATCGACCTGTGAACACAACGAAGGTGAGTTACCCGGCGGTGCATTGCTGGAAAACCCCTCTGATGGTCAAGTTAGCACACACTCAGAGAGAGAGAGAAGAGAGAAAAGACAATGTGTTAGTGTTTCTCTCACCAGAGGATGTTCCATCCCTAGCATGGAGGGCGCAGTCATGCTTATATACCTTCTGCGCATGCCTTTGCATCCATTCAGCTTCTGAAGCGTGGACCTGCTCTCCTATCCCGCTCCCCCACGTGTCAGCGCAAATTCAGCTAAACACCACCTAATCAAACTGCTAAACGGCGTTGGCGCGAACAGGCAGCTCGGCGGTGCTGACCCAGCTGAGCTCCATCATGACCGAGCTTAATAGCCCTCTGTTATGACCAAGCTCCTGCTCGGTTGGGCCGGTCTGCGGAGGATCCTACTCGTCGAGCTAAACGAGCGACCAATAGAAACCGGGCTGGCAGAGAATCATCTCGACCAAATCTGGTCTGGACTTCAACCGAGCAAACTCCACCTGGAACAGCCCAGCCCAGCTCGGCCCAAACACGCTTGGACCACTTTCGGCCCGGCCAACACCGCGGCCCAAGGCCAAATAATGAAATCTCCCTCTCAATTGCCCCTTAATTCCGTCCGCGCTAGCGTGACTGGGATTACATGCTCCGGCCGCGGTCGTTTCTTTGCCCGGCCATACGCCGCAAGACATTAACCGCGTTAAGCATTATGCTCGGTCTCTTGACTTGCTCGGTCGATGCCTCGACTTACCAACCTATCTTTTCAGTACTAACGCCGCCGTAATTATAGACACGCGTCATTCACTCATTGGCCTCGAACAGCCAACCTAGCCGCCTCTCGCTGCCTTTTCACATTCAAATTTTGGCGCTTCTCTTTTCCTTCTTATAACCGTCATCATTCATCTTATTCTCCTTCTTGTTCTGTTTGTCTTCACCTGCAAAACCACCCTGCGATCGAGAGCTCTCGCCCTTACTTATCCTATTGAGATCAGAACATCCTCGCAAGCACGTTCCACACCTTCGCCGTCGCTGAGGGCCCCCGTCCCACTACTTCGAGCCACCATCTGTGCCCTAGCCTATAAGTCCTCAACCCTCCATTGCTCTTCATTTGTTACTCATGTTTTCTAGGCCTGTGATTGTCATAGTTGAGCTTAGGGTACGATGGCAGTAAGTTTTAGGACCTCGCATAAAGTTAACTTAGGATGTAGCCCCCAAAAACCACCTATGCCCCTTCTTTCTTAACTGTTTATTATCTTCTATGATGAACACGCGAGGATTTGGGACAGACCGAGCTCCCGGTCCTCATTCGATCCCAAAAAATACCAAAACCGAGCAAGTTGCAAGTTTGCGAGACTTGGATGGAAACCGAGCTAATAGAATGCTAGACTGCTCGACCGGGCTAATATCTGGTCTATTCAAGCGACTGGGCTTCTGGGCATACCATTGTGACCGAGGTCCTACTACACTTCCTGCGTCCGAGCTAAAGTCGAGCTCTTTTGCGCGACCGCGCTGCCACTTACACTTGACTTTTACTACAGAGTCCTAGGGGACCAGACACCAACACCAACACCAGGGCTCTTAAAGGTCGAGCAGCCATCGCATGAAACTCTGCCAAACCATCACCGTCGTGTTGAAACAGGCAGGCTTCACATGGGGCGTTACCGCTTCCTCGTTAACACGCGGGGCACACTAGCCGTGTTTCAGGAGGAGTATGGCATCCCTGAAGACGTCCATCTCGAGCTCGGTGTAGAAGACACCACTTCTTGGGGTAGACTAGATCAATGCCCCTTCACCATGTTGTCCATAATCGAGGGAGGTCTACGCTTCTCGGTTCAACCTCTAATGTGTGAGTTCTTGAGGTGTACTGGGCTAACGCTGACACAAGTTTCGACAAACACCTTCAGAATAATAAACTGGGTAGCCGAGCTAAACAACCGGCTTGGCCTGAACCTAGGATTGGCCGAGATATTGCGCCAATACACCATCGGGCACACAGCTGACGGGTTTAGCTATTATTTGAAGATTAGACCGGGAAAGGAAAAGCTACCCGGATAAAGATTTGCACGATGACGACTTCTTTTGGGTATTTGGGAATTATAAGACGGCTGATGTGCTCGGCTGGTACATCAGCCAGAACTTCGGTTCGACATGTAAACCGTGCTCACTGACCAGTCAAATTACTTTCCTTTACTATTTTGTACTAATTGTTTTTTTCCTTGTAGCTATCGAAGCCTTACAAGCGAATTACTTCAACCCAAATGAGGCTGCCATCAGAGCAGTGCTGCGGTATCGCCATCGAGATTGCCACGACCTTCTCGGCTACGTCTCCTCCTACCACTATTCAGCACCGCGCAGGAGTAAGGTCACAGACTTTCTGCGGGCTCCATCTCCCCCTCCTGATCCAAGTCTGCCAGACGTGCCCCTAATACGGCTGACCGAAGAAGAAGAAATGGCAAAAATGAGCAGGATCAAGAACCTGATTACCGCTACCTCAACCGAGATTCCAAGCATGCCACCTCTAGCCCCATCAATCGGCCAGAGCTCGGGGACTGTGATCGCTCTGGCTTCTACGACCGCCCCTCCGAGTCTCGCCGAACTGGCAAGAAAGCACGGTCGGCTGACCCTTCTGCCGAGCTAGTTGCCAAACTGAGCACTGAACGAACAACGCCGGAGGCTGAGCCAGCAGCATCCTAGAGGCCGGAGTTTAAACATCAAGGCAAGGAGATGCCAGTTACCACTTCCGTGAAGGGTGACAAAGAGCATCTCCTTGCCTTCGACTTATCGAAGGCGTTGCTTTTGCCAAGCGACGTGACCGGGAGCGAACACGTTCCAAACACCCGGCTCGTCAAATTCGAAGTCAAATCCATGACCAAGGTACGTTTTCTAAACCCTACCATGTCTTGTTATTACTTCGGTTTGTTTTCTTATTTTGCTTTTGCCGAGCTAAATTTGTCTTCCGATTTCGGTTAACATCTTTCTTGTTACAGGCCATCCAAAAACAGCACATGGTCATGGATCGAATAATAAACCTGTGCCACAAAGTCACCGAGCTGAACAACGCCGGTAAAAACGTGGCTGCTGAGCTTGGCTGGGCTAAGGCTTTACTGGAAATGGCCAATGCTGACAACGCAAGACTCCTTAGCCAGCTCGACAGGGCCGAGCAAGAGAGGGACGAGCTGAAAGCCCAACTTGTAGCCGAAAGAGAAGTGAAGAAGGCCGCCGTGGACGAGGCCAACAATCTCGGTTTCCAAGAGGCCGAGGACGACTATACCAAGCAGGTCGAAGCCACCAAGGACATTTATTTCAAGTTTGGTTGGAAGGCCTCTTGTGAAAAACTCGGCCAAGGATCTAAGGCTGAGGTGTTTGCTTTTCCTCCCCCGGCCTTCCTGCCAGTCTACCTGATTCCTCACGCCAACGAAGTCTTCAACGCTTTGCAAGAGGAGGCAGAGAAAGAAGTCAAGGGCGAGGGTAGCCAGCAGGAGCTTGGCGAAAAGGAAAAGGCTGCTGTTGTTGACCTAGAGGTCGCGACAGAAGGAGCCAGGGATGAGTTTGCCGATCTCTCCCCGTTAGCGTAGTTTAAACTTGTCTCTTTTGATTTCCGTTTGAATTTTTGTAACCGGGCTACAAGCCCCACTACATATACCAAATTTTCTAATCAATGAAAAGTTTTCATTTTGCTTATACTCTTGCAATGTTTGCTGTAGTTTTCCATTTAACTACGCTATTCTTGCCCGGCGTATTACAGACTGATTGAACCGAGAAAATTATCTCGGTCGTTAAAGACACGAAAATTATCTAGAGCAAATCACTAACTCTTCTAGCCGGGGTAAAACATCTCGGCTAAACCTTCAGGGTTGAGCAAATCATTAACCATTTTAGTCGGGGTAAATCATCTCGGCTAAAACATCAGAGTTGAGCGAATCATCAACTCTTTCAGCCAGGGTAAAACATCTCGGCCAGAACCTCAAAGTTGAGAAAATCATCAACTCTTTTAGCCGGGGTAAAACATCTCGGCTAAAACTTGAGAGTTGAGCAAATCATCAACTCTTTAAGCCGGGGTAAATCATCTTGGTTAAAACATCGGAGTTGAACAAATCATCAACTCTTTTAGCCGGGGTAAATCACCTCGGCTAAACCTTCAGGGTTGAGCAAATCATTAACCCTTTTAGCCGGGGTAAATCATCTCGGCTAAACCTTCGGAGTTGAGCAAATCATCAACTTTTTTAGCCGGGGTAAATCATCTTGGCTAAACCTTCGGAGTTGAGCAAATCATCAACTCTTTCAGCCGGGGTAAAACATCTCAGCCAGAACCTCAGAGTTGAGAAAATCATCAACTATTTTAGCCAAGGCAAAACATCTCGGCTAAAACCTGAGAGTTGAGCAAATCATCAACTCTTTTAGCTGGGGTAAATAATCTTGGCTAATACATCGAAGTTGAGCAAATCATCAACTCTTTTAGCCTGGGTAAATCATCTTGGCTTTAGAGGCGTATGCCCCTCATTCGCTACATTACTTCGAACACAACGAACTTCCTAAGCAGAAATAATTCATTTCTATTATATTGGCAAATGGAGCATTACATTCAGAAATAAAGGGGAAACTTGTCTCTTCACAAAAAATTACATATAAAAAACAAAGACTAAAAATAGTACAGTTTGAGGTTAGCCGTATTCTACGACCGGGGTACGCTTTTGCCATCCAAGTCCTCTAAGTGGTATGTCCCCTTGCCCGCTAGACCGACTATCCTGTAAGGCCCTTTCCAGTTTGCCCCTAGCTTGCCTTCGCTCGACACCAATGTGTTGCCCATCACCTTCCTTAAAACCCAGTCCCCGACTTTAAACGGTCTGGGGTGTACTGTTTTGTTATACTTCTTAGACAATTCTTGTTGATATGCAGCCACGTGGATTAACGCCTTTTCTCGACGTTCTTCAGCTAGGTCCAATTCCAAGGCGATGGCTTTAGAGTTCAACTCGGGCTTAAAATTTTCGCTGCGGATGGTGGGCATGCCGATCTCCAATGGAATGATCACCTCCATGCCATATACTAGGGCAAAAGGGGTCTCCCCGATCGAACGTCTCGGGGTCGTCCGATATGCCCTGAGGACACTAGGGAGTTCCTCGGCCCATTTGTCTTTGGCTTTCTCCAGTTTTTCTTCAACCCATCGAGAATGGTCTTGTTTGATGCTTCGGCTTGGCCGTTGGACTGCGGGTAGGCTGGGCTGGAATTGTAGAATTCTATCTTTAATTCCTCACAAAATCCTCTGAACAGCCGTCCGTCAAATTGGGTGCCATTATCAGAAATCAAAGCCTTGGGGACGCCAAACCGCGTTATTACGTTCTGCCAAACAAACCGTTTGACATCCTTCTTTTTAATGGTCGCTAGGGGCTCGGCTTCAACCCATTTGGTGAAATAATCTGTCGTTGCAATGAAGAACTTCCGGTTGCCTGGCGCTGTTGGGAGTGGTCCCATTATGTCCAGCCCCCACATTGCGAAATGCCAAGGACTTGTGAGGGGGAGAAGTTCTCTGGCTGGCTGGTGAATTTGGTGGGCGAACTTTTGGCATTTTTCGCATTTTCTAACATATTTCTGTGCGTCTGCTTGTATGCACAGCCACTAGCATCCTTGCGAAATAGCGCGGTAGGCCAAAGATCTCCCCCCGATGTGACTTCCGCACATGCCTTCGTGGATCTCATAAAGGAAAGCTTCCACACTGTTTGGATAAACACACTTGAGGTACGGACCGGTGAATGACTTCTTATATAAAGTGCCACATGGAGAGAGCCAAAACCGCTCTGACTTTACTTGGACTTTATGTGCTTCCTTTTTATCAGCCGGAAGGGTCCGTTCTTTCAGGAAGAGGATAATAGGGTCCATCCAAGGGGGACCATGTTGGGTGCAGAATATTTCGGTCCGCTCCGAGTTCTCAATACTAGGTCTTGGAAGAAACTCAATCAGGAGAGAACTGGGAGTTGAACTGTCGATCATGGAAGCTAGACCAGCCAACTCGTCTGCTCGGCCGTTTTCTTCACGGCCAATTTGTTGGACTCTTATCGCTTGGAACTTGATGTGTTCTCTCACTAGAGCTTGGTACTTGGTCATTCTGTCATCTTTGGCTTCGTACACTCCAAACACTTGGTTGACAACGAGTTGGGAGTCGCTGTAGACCATAAGCTCGGATGCGCGCAACTGGAGCGCGATTTTAAGTCCGGCCAGCAGTGCTTCATACTCAGCCTCGTTGTTTGATGTTGGGAATCCGAGTATGATAGAGTGTTCGATGGTTAGATCGTCCGGCGAGATCAAAACTATGCCCAGCCTAGCGCCGTGCCGATTTGAGGTGCCATCTACGAAAAGTTTCCACATTTCACCAATGAAAAGTTTCCAACATTCTGAGGGATCATGGGAGGCTTAAAGGTTTGTGGGATCACGGTCGCTCGGCTACTCGGCTATGTCTGCTGCAAGCTCACCGCTAATTATTTCAACAAACACGTCTTCATCCCCCCTTAGTAATGCTGTGCTAGACCCAACAGGTTGATCAGTTATTCCCAAGTCCATCGTCGCATTGTCGGGCTGAAGTACACTTTTGACTAAAGGTTTAGTAGACGGGCGCGCAAGTTCCACATTGCCAAAATCAGTCTGTTGTGCAATTTTCGTTGCGCTTACATCCGCCATCCCGGCTGCCGCGGTAAGATCCACCGGGCATACTGGGTGAATTCTAGGCAAGAATTCAGCAACAAAGTCGGCCAATGCTTGGGCTTTGATGGCAGTTCGGGGTTGAAACTTGACGTCGAACTGCCCTAGTTCGACTGCCTACTTCAGAATTCGGCCGGAGAAGTCTCCCCACTCAAATAAGGCTTTCAGAGGAAATTCGGTCAACACCACGATTGTGTGAGCATGAAAGTAACGCTCCAATTTCCTGGAGGCCATCATTAGCACCAAAGCAAGTTTTTCCAACGGTAAGTACCTCGACTCTACTGGTAGCAGGGTTTTGCTCAAGTAAAAAATAGGGAGATGTTGGATGCCTTCTGCCCGGACGAGCACCGCACTAACTGCATGTTGAGAAACAGCCAGATAAAGGTAGAATTCTTCGCCGGGCTTGGGTGTTACCAAGAGTGGAGCGGAAGACAAATATGCCTTGAGCTCGGCCAAGGCCCTGTCACATTCTTCATCCCATGAAAACTTGGACTTCAAGGCTCGAAAGAAATGGCGGCAATGATCTGATGACCGGCTTATGCACACTTCAACGCATTAAGGCGAAGCTTGTGTTGTTTAAGTATGGCGAACATCTTAACTAGGTCGGACAAGTGGTCAGCCTGCTGCTTGCTTTTGACCACCATGTCGTCGATGTAAGCCTCCATCGTGCGGCCTAGCAGAGGGGCGAACATCTTAGTTACCATCCTCTGGAAAATTGCCCCGGCGTTCTTCAAACCAAAAGGCATGACTCTATAGCAGAACAATCCCCTCGGGGTCGTAAAAGAGGTTATTTCGCGGTCGGGTGCATGCATGGTGATCTGGTGATAACCGCGATAGGCATCTAGGAAACTGAGTCGGCTGTGTTCAGTTGTAAGATCCACTAGCTGGTCTATTCTGGGCAGAGGAACGCTATTTTTGGGGCACGCTCGGTTGACCGTCTTGTAATCAACGCAAACTCGCCACTTTCCATTCTTCTTGGGTACTACGACCGTGTTCGAAACCCACCGAGGGTAGTGCACTTCCTGGATTGTCTTAGCTTCAAGCAGGTTCTTGACTTCCTCCGCGACTACCTCGGCGTGATGAAGGGCTGATCTCCTTGTTCTTTGAATGACTGGACGCGCATCCGGGAAGACATTGAGTTGGTGGCAAATAATGATTGGATCAATGCCAAGCATGTCGCATGGCGTCCATGCAAAGACTTTGATATTCCCCATCAAGAACTCCATCATCTCGGTCCTTTCTTGGGCAGTCAGGCTAGATCCCAACAAAAAGAACTTGTCTGGCCTTTCTATGTCGATTCGTACCTCCACCAACTCTTCGACAGCCTTTTCCTCGGCCCTAGTGCCCACGTCATCCAGGACACATTGGTCTTCCGGACCTTCGATCATTTGCACGACTTCCCCCGTAGCCGAGGAGAACCTCATGACCTGGTGGTAGGTTGATGTTACCGCCTGCATGGCGTGAAGCCATCCCCTACCAAGGATCAGATTGTATGTGGATGACACCTTCAAAACCTAGAACTTCACCTGCTTGACTATGGATTCGGCTTTGACCGGTAGGATTATCTTTCCCATTGGCCACTCCGGTTGTGAGTTAAAACCAACCAGCGGTGAAGTTGCCGGAGCCAAGTCTGTATCTCGGAGTTTGAGCTGCTTGAAGGCGTCGTAGTACATGATCTCGACTGAGCTGCCTTGGTCAATTAGGATACGTTTAACATCAAAGTCCCTGACGCGGAAGGTGACCACCAGGGCATCATTGTGCGGCATTTGAATGCGCTCAAGATCCCTACTTGAGAAACTAATCACATTTTTCTCCTCGGACTTGCCTCTTTTGACCGCGGGTTGGGTTGACAAAACTTCCCTCATATGTTCCGCTTTTTTGATCATTTCTCGGAGCTCGCATACCCACGCCGGCTCTACTATACTATGGATCACATTGACCACTCCTTGGGGGGGTGTTTCTAGGTCATTCGAACCACTTGGCTTAGCCGATGCGTGGTGCGCGACCTTGACGCCCCCATCGATGTAACGTTCCAAGTGACTGGTTGTGACTAACTCCTCCAAGTGTTGCTTTAAGGGAAAACAGTCCTCCATCCGGTGCCTTCGCTCCCTATGAAATGTGCAGCGGTATCACTGATTGAAGCCCTTTTGCACATCGCCCAACTTAGCGGGAAACCGGACGTAAACCTCGTCGCGGATTTCGCTAACTATGTAGTATATTGGAATTTTAAAAACCGTGGTAATGCCCGTCCGAGCGTTCAACTTTCTATTTGCATCTGTCGCGTCATCGCGGGGATATTTAGCTTGGTCATTGTGGCGACCTTACCCCAGTTCCTACGATCCGGACCACGGTCGGATTCCCTTGTGCGGTCACTTGGACGGTTTGTCTCCTATTCGACCGCGTGTACTTTTCCAGCCACCCTTTTGTCCATTGCCACAGGATTTGTCTTCACGGTGGATGCCGCTGCATCATCCTCTACTCGGATGTGCTCATTGATGCATTGCATCAGCTGCCCCATGGAAGTCGGTTGGTTCATCGTGAGTGAGTCCCTCAGTCCATGTCCGACCAGGAGACCGCGCCTATACTGGGTGATTGCTAGGTTGGTCGGGCAATCTAGGATCTCTTTGAAGGTTTCCCAATACCTGGCGTTGTATGCTTTGAGGGAGTCGCTCGACTCCATCTTGACGCTCAGAAGGTGGTCCACTTCCTTTGATGTTTTGGTGTTAGTTTTGAATCGAGTCACGAATGCTTCCGCCAACTGCTGCCACCTTTCGATGCTTTCCTCCGAAAGCCTCTCAAACCATTTCAAGCCCAACTCACCCAAACTCGATGGGCAAATAAGGCACATGAGAGCATTATTACGCCTATGTCCAGCCATAATGTAATAACTCCGATCCACAATTAGCCACTAATCGGTAGTTAAGGATGTTTATTAAGTGAATAAAATAAATTATGGTTTATTATGTGATTTGCATGATATTTGGCTTACTATCTGTTACTTGTAGGAATATCTGTTTGGAATTCCACTTTAATATGTAAATTGAAAGCCTTATCGGCATCCGAAACCGAAATTGACTACACCGATATGTTATTTGGAATTTTTAGAACCTTATGGCAAATTTTATTAAAAATTGATTCAGTCTGATTCGTTAAGTCGCGTTTGGTAAGCCTTATGTTCTAATTAATGTGTTTTAGCAGCATAAGCTTATATGAGCCTAATAAGCTCATTTGAACTCATTTTGTTTCATCTCCCTTGAGTGGAAAAATCTGAGGTTTTCTTTTAGAGAGAGAGTGTGAGCAATTCTAGAGAGAGAGATGAAGGAATTGAAGGAGAATTGAAGACCTTGGCTTAGATTCATCAAAACTAAGCTAGAGCTAGGTTAATTCAAGACTATAGGTATGAATTCAACCCCTAAATTATGAACCTAAGTTATCAACATGAAGATTATGTATTTAAGGGTGTGTATTGAGCTTAGAAGGAAGATTTGAGTGGCAATTCATGCATGCATGTACATTTTCTTACAAATTGAGCATGATTTCCATGAAAACTCTCTTGCATGTTTGAAATTCATCTCCATTTGGGGAAATCATTAAGTTTCAAGTTGTTTTGTGGTGTTTGATCATGTTTTGAGAAGTTTGATACAAGAAAAATTCATGCATGTTGTGTTCATGAACATTCATCATGTTTTAAGTTGAAATTATGAGTTTTTAACAAACCCTTGGGCCATGATTTTATAAAATAATCCAAATTCTTCATGTTTTACAAGTTTACTATGTTATCTCAAGTTTTGGGGCCCAAGAGATGTGTTTTGAAGGTTGGAATTCGAGTTTTGAGCTTGAAGGTGCAATCTGGAAATTCCAGAATTTGCATCCACGCTTGAGTGTGGGAGTTCACGCTCGAGCGACCACTTTGAGTGTGTGCACTCCGCTCGAGCGACCAAAAGTACGCTCGAGCGTGAATTGCAAGCTCCCAGAAGTTTCATGTCTTTTACAGATCGCTCGAGCGAAAGAATGTGCGCTCGAGCGACCATTCACGTTTTGCATGTCCGCTCGAGCGAGGAAACCTACGCTCGAGCGTGAACCTTATTTTCAGAAATTTGACTAAGTGTTCCAAGGCATGTTTTGGCATCCTCATTGCATCTTAGGCATTCCTAAGCCTTAATTAAGCCATAGTAATGAGGTTATGGATTAGAAACACACTAAGGAATGAATGTACTAAGTTATGAGATTCAAGAGTGTGTTTTGAGCAATGTGTTAAGGAAGAACAATAATCAATATGATGTAAGCTAAACCGTGTTGGCCACATGAATGTGTAATGATAAGACATGCTTGTGTTATGTATTTTGTGATTGTAGGTCAAGACTCGAGGATTGATTGACCACTTACTGGAACCACTGTGAGTAACGTTATTATAAAGATACGTTCATATGAATTATGTTCCAAATGAAATATGATAAGGTCTGATTTCTGAAATGATATCTGTTTTCGTGAACGAATATTCCAAGTTTGAAATCTATTATGGCATCCATAGATAGTCCCAAGTCATGGGGGACGACATGAAAATGCGGGTCCATGACATACAAGTTTACGAGATCTCGTTAGCCACTTCATTGTGGTGATATGTGTTTAATCGGTATCCGGAACCGATTACTCTAGTCGGAAGACGTTCTATGATGTGTTCTATGGGATGTACCATTATTATGTTCTGATATGAAAATGATTATGCTCTGGTCTGTTTTCTGCTTATGATATATTCGGATTTCGTTCACTAAACCATTTACCTTAATGTTATTCATTGGGCTTTAGCTCATTGTGTGTATATATATGTATAGGTGAGCATTCTGGAGCCCGAGCCTGAAGGCTTTTGTCTGGATCTGTGTTCTGTTGTCAGCCAACCATTGTGCCTCACGTGGAGGTTCCCGAAGCGTCCTATGTTTACGTTCTGTGGTTTCTGTTTATTTAAGACTTGATTTGATGTCGTTGGCTGTACTTAAAATACTGTAATGTGTGTGGGTATAATGTATGACTACCGGTTATGTATATAAAGTTTTAAATATTCTGTTTCATATAAGTCAGCACAGCTCATTGGACAACTATAATTATGTATTTGCTTCCGCTAGCCCTTTAATATTTTTAATCTGTTTAGAGGCCTTCGGTAGTCCAAGGATTACTGGCCGGTTACGATGCTAAACCTATAGGGGTGGGTTTGGGTCGTGACACGTAACCTGCTGGAAGTGGCTTAAATGCATGTACGGATTGGTTTTCCCGTCGTAAAGCATAAACTTGGGCTGGTGAAAGCCCGCTAGAAGCGGTGTGGTCTCTATCTCAAGAGAGAAGGAGGTGGCGCTCAGTCTTGCCAAATCTTTGTCCAAAGAGATAGGCATGGCTGGACAGGGTGGCGGCATTATGACTTCCTCATTGGCGTGACCTCCATAGGATAACTGCTGAAGCGCCGGCACCCTTTGAACCTCCCATCGGCGAGCTCGTTCCTTCAAGGCGTCCCTCTGGTCCTTTGAATGAGCAGAGTAGGAATACCCCGATGTCATCGACGGACGTGAGGGATAGTAGCTACTATCTTGCGCACTAGACTTCTCAGCAAGTAGGTCTGAGTCTCCAACCCCATAGCTTCTGGTGATAGAAAAGGAGACGTGTGCTGCTGGTTCTGGCTGCCTGAGCGACAGGGTTGGATGCGCTCACTGTGGTCACCTGTAACAATCTCTGATCCCTAATTAACGTTAAGCTGTGATTAATTATGCTTAATTGGTAATTAAGAAGAAATCCTGAAATTAATTACATGTGTGCATTGCATTATGGTATTTATATCTGTTCATGTCTTGATTTCGATTTGCGAATTGAAGGCCTTATCGGCATCCGAATCAGAAATTGGCTTAATTTTTGTGTTAATTAGGATTTTTAGAATTTTATGGTAGGTTTAATTGAAATTCAATTTGGAACGACTAAATTAGATTAAACTAATGTCCACTAATTAACCTTAATTAAACACACTTTTGTTTAATGGCCTAATTAAGGCTTTAGTGGCCTCATTGATCACATGCACTCTCCCACTCACTCCTTTCTTCATCCATATGCATCCTTGAGCTCTCAAGACCCAAAACGTGAGAAGAGAGAGAGAGAGTTCTAAGTTTGTAGATTTGGTGAGCCTTGAACCCAATTAAGAGGAATTATTGACGATTGAAGAAGATTTGTAGAGCCTCAACATCAATTTTTGTAGATTGAAGCCTCTAGGTAAGAGACTAAACTATTAATTGAATGATTGAATTGGATTCTACAAGATTATTGATGAATTAAGTGAATTCATGTAGGAATTGCACTAGAATTGGGAAGATTTGGGCCATACCATACATGCATGTTCATTCTTCACAAATTGAGCATGTTTTCAAAGGATTCTTCCATACATGTGTTCATCTCACTTACACTTTGGTTATTCATCATGTTTTCTATCCAATTGTCAAGTTTGACCATGTTTTGAAGAGGTTGAATTCAAAGGAGTTCATGCATGTTGTATTCATGAAATGGTTATAAAGTTTATGTTGGAATTTTATACAATTGGCAAACTCTTGGGCCATGATTTTGTGAAATAATCTTCAATTCATCATGTTTTCAAGTTTGCTATGTTATCTCAAGTTTTGGGGCCCAAGAGATGTGTTTTGAAGAGTTGAATTCATGTTTTGATGCTTGGGAGCAAATCTGGAAAACCTAGAATTCTGCTTCCTCGCTCGAGTGAAGGATTCTACGCTCGAGCGACCACCTTTATTTCACACTTTCGCTCGAGCGACAAAAAGGTTGGCTCAAACATAATTGCATGCTCTCAGGTGTGTATGTGTTTGGAAGCACACTCGAGCGACGAGAGTTACGCTCGAGCAAAGGATTGTATCTCAAGCTCAAGCGACCATCGGGCGAAGATTTCATGCATCCAGAACTTTTTCACATTTTGCAGACCGCTGAGCGAAGGAGTGTGCGCTCGAGCGACCACTGACTTTCAGCATGCTCGCTCGAGCGAAGGAAGCTACGCTTGAGCGAGACCCCTGTTTCAGCAAAAATTTGGCTAAGTGTTTCAAGTACATTTTTGCATCCTCATTCCATCCTAGACATTCTTAGGCCATGATTAAGACTTCATAATGAGGTTAAAGGCTAGAAACACACTAAGAACAAATGAGATAAGTTATGTGCAATCCGAGTGTGTGTTTCAATACATGAATCTGCTATGTTATGTAGGTCATGCGCCTCAAATTAGCTGAATTGCCCACTTTACCGCCTACCTGGAGCTACCGGTTATCTGTGAGTAATAACTTAGTAAAGCTATGTTCAAAGTTATGTATTTTCTGTATATGATATAAGATCTGTTGAAAGAAATGTCATGTTTTATACTATGAATGATTATCCGATAATAACAAGCTTTTATGACGCTATGCTATGATTTAAGTATGCTGCAAGTGACATTATGCTATGATTTAAGTATGTTGCGAGTGACATATGCCACGATTCAAGTATGTTATAAGTGACGTGATGTTATGATCCAAGTATGCTATAAGTCCCCGGACTGAAGGTTCCTTATGGAACTGACAAGCTATCTATACCCGGCTGGAGGTTCCTAAATGGAACTGACAAGTCTACAAATTCCCAGTCCGGAGGTCCCTATAAGGGACTGCCAAGTTATCCTTACCCAGCCGGAGGTTCTTTTATAGAACTGACAAGTACGATTTGAGACACTCTGTGTGCAATCTATTAGCGCTAATGAATGTAATATGTAAGATTAAGTATGAACCCTGATTTATGAGTATACGCACAGAACAAGAATAAGAATGTAAACTTTTATTTCAGTCACGAGTATGGGACATCATTCATATACCCCCTTTACTTAGTTATTATTCACTAGGCATCCGCTCACTAGTTATTTATATGTATGTAGGTGAGCAGATTCGTGATCAGGCTTAAGGTGATGCCTGGAGTATTTTTGTACTAGTCAGCCACCCTTTACGCCTCGCGAGGAGGTTCCAGATCATGTCATGTTATGTGGCTATGTTAATATGAATGTATAAGACTGCTCCTTTTGTTTCATGAGCGAGTTCTCTTTTGTATGTACATGTTAATGACGTGTAAATGTTGTATCTATGATGTCACTCGTATATAAAGTTTAAGACTTCCTGTTTCATGTATGTCTTCACAGCTCAATGGACTTCATATATTTTATATATTTGCTTCTGCAGCCCCTAACTATATGTTAATCAGTCAAGAGGCCTTCGGTAATGTCACGACCCAAACCCGCCCTTATGGGTTTAGCACCGTAACCGGCCAGTAATCCGTGATTACCGAAGGCCTGCTTAACAGTAATAACAGTAATACAGAGTACAGGGGCTGGCGGAAGCCAAAACAGTAAATGAAAGATGTCCAATGAGCTGTGACAGTTGTATGCAAAAAGACTTTTCATAACATATTCACATTCAGAACAAAAAGAGTATGTACATACATCTTATACAGACATTCAGGTTAGGGGGCCAAATCCCTACCATAACAATACAGTAACAGTCTATACAGTCGTTACAAACAAAAACAGGGAGGGGGGAATCTAAAACACCCCAAAGCAGCCTTGGCTTGGCAGCACTTAGAACCTCGCAGTGAGGCACATTGGTTGGCTTGACAAAAAGGGAATTTAACCTAACGCTCCTAGCTCCGATTCGGTGCCTGGACACCTACATATATATAAATAGTGAGCTAAAGCCCAATGAATAACATATGCGTAAAGAGGTTAAGAATGAATGTCCTTTCAGTATTTAAAGCAGTCATTTGAACGGTATATCAGTTATTCGATCATAGCAGTCATAAGTGGTACATCCAATAGCAAAACAGTACAGTAGGTCTTAATAGACCGAACAGTCAGTTGATGGCCATCATATCAGTAAACAGTAGTAGTTCCAACATGGGAATCGACAGAGATTTCTATGACAATAGCAGTACAGTACAATAACAGTAAATTGCTATGGATGCCATGAGTACAGTTTGCAAATAGGACAAGCATTCATTCAGTAAGAAATATCATTTCAGAAAGCAGTGCAGTAGATCATTCAGAAAATATTCATGATTGAACATATCTTTACAACATTGTTACTCACAGAGTTCTGGGCTATAGATAAGCTAGTAAGCGTCCTCGGATGCCAACCCTACACAGTTACAGGATGAACACACACTAAGTTGCACGTTTGGGAAACAATAACTTAGTCCCTATCTTGACTCGGTGTGGTTCTATAGCATTATCCTCATTAAGGTGCCTTAAACTAGGCCTAGGAATGCCTAGGATGGAATGAGGATGCAAAGATGCACTTCAAAACACTTTTCAATTTTTGCTGAAACAGGGGTCCTGCTCGAGCGTGGCTTTCTCCGCTCGAGCGGACATGCAGACAAAAGAGCTTCGCTCGAGCGTGACTTTCCTCGCTCGATCGGACTGCAAAAGTACTGGATGCATGAAATTCACGCTCGACGGGCGCTCGACCCCCGCTCGAGCGTGAGACATAAGTCCTCGCTCGAGCGTGCATTCCCTCGCTCGAGCGGACTGTAAACACATGCAAAGTACTAGGTACACGCATTTCACGCTCGAGCGTTACTTTCCTCGCTCGAGCGGAATGCATGAACACAGAGTGTACGCTCGAGCGTGGAGTCCTACGCTCGAGCGTGGGTCCAAAATCTAGAATTTCCAGATTGAACCTCCAAGCTCAAATTCAACTTTTAAAGCATCAAATCCGATCCTTTTGGGCTAATTTTCTGGAAAAACACTTTAAAACTCATAATATAACATGTTTCAAAGATCAATTTGCAAAATCAAAGCCCAAAGGTAGTTCAATTGAACCCATTTCCAAACAAAACTTCAAGAACATGATGTACATGCAACATGCATGAACTTAATCAACTTCAAAGCTTCTAATACAAGAGCAAATGAGTCAATCCTTCCAAAAACATGCTGAATTCATGGACCAAAGCTAGAATATGGACATGCATGTGAAGATTTCCATGAAACCAACTCAAAACTCAACAATGTAAACATGCATGCATGATTTAAGCTCCAATTCAACATATTAAGCTAATTCATGCCTTAAATCACTAACCTTACCATAAATCATGCAAGAACAACTCAAACTCACAATTAAAAGGGTGAGTCTCCTACCTCAAGTCTCCAATTCCAAGTCTAGAAGCCTAATTATGCGATCCTCTCTTCAATTCTTCTAATTTTCCAAACAATTCTTGTTGAAACCAAAGTTCTCCTAACTCTCTCTCTCTCTCTCTCTAGTTGGTTTTGGTCTCTCAAGGATGAGCAAAATGATGCAACACATGTAAATCAAGACTATACAATTGGCCTAGCAAAGTCCACTTAATGGCATTTTGGTAATAAAGCCAAACTAATGTAATTTAACCTTATTTAATCTAATTTAATCATACCAAATCAAATTTCAATTAAACATACCATAAAATCACATAAATTCTAATTAACATGAAACACTAATCAATTTCAGATTCGACCGCCGATAAGGCCTTCAATTTGCAGTTTAAAACATAAAACATGAACAGATCAATTAACAGTCAAACATATAG
Organism: Camellia japonica; assembly: GCA_030407325.1. NCBI lineage: Eukaryota > Viridiplantae > Streptophyta > Magnoliopsida > Ericales > Theaceae > Camellia > Camellia japonica. The sequence goes on along the minus strand of JAPPVO010000002.1, from coordinate 201,053,243 downwards.
AAATGCGTTTAAACTAATACACTTCAATCAATCAGTCAGAATTTCAGTCAATCAGTCACTTAACATGCTTAATCATAGATTAGCACTAATCAGTGGTATTATCAGTAAACAGTGGTGAGGGTTGTCACAGGTAATCCAAGGATTACTGGCCGGTTACGTCGCCAAACCAATAGGGGCGGGTTTGGGTCATGACATCACCCACTCCAGCAACACCCTTCCTTTTGACTTACCATTTGAGAGCCTCTATCTCTGCCACCATTCGGCGTCTTGGTCCCTCAACTTATGCTCCAGGTGTTGAGCGTGCGACTCTCTTCGCTGCCGATGTCCGTCTGGACTTCGCAAGTGATCGAAGCTTCTGGTGCGCTTATCTCATGTATCTCTAGGAAGTCCTCCTGGGGAAGTCTCCAGGCCTGCCATGTTCGGAACGGCAGGAAGTCCGTCTCTCTGTCGGACTGACTCTGGGGTAATACTGTCGATGGCAGACGATGGTACTTCGTCATTGTTTGCCATGGAGGGCGATTCGATGAGCTTGGAGGGCAAGGTTGTGTCTGCTTAAAGCTTCCCACAGACGGCGCCAATTGTACGGGGAACAAATATCCGGTACCACTCGTACTTCTCGCATCTAAGTTGTGCCTTCCTTCAATCGACCTGCGAACACAACGAAGGTGAGCTACCTGGCGGTGCATTGCCGGAAAACCCCTCCGACGGTCAAGTTAGCACACACTCAAAGAGAGAGAGAAGACAATGTGTTTGTGTTTCTCTCACCAGAGGATGTTCCATCCCTAGCATAGGGGGCACAGTCATGCTTATATACCTTCTACGCATGTCTCTGCATCCATTCATCTTCTGACGCGTGGACCTACTCTCTTATCCCGCTCTCTCACGTGTCCCGCAATTTCAGCTGAACACCACTTAATCAAACTGCCAAACGGCGTTGGCGCGAACGGGCAGCTCAGCGGCGCTGACCTAGCCGAGCTCCTAGCTGAGCTCCATCATGACCGAGCTTAATAGCCCTCTGTTATGACCGAGCTCCTGCTCGGTTGGGCTGGTTTGCGGAGAATCCTACTTGTCGAGCTAAACGAGCAACCAATAGAAACCGGGCTGGCAGAGAATCATCTCGGCTAAATCTGGTCTGGACTCCAACCGAGCAAACTCCACTTGGAACAACCCAGCCCAGCCCAGCTCGGCCCAAACACGCTCGGACCACTTTTGGCCCGGCCAACATCGCGGCCAGATTATGAAATCTCCCTCTCAGCTGCTATTGCATGACAACATGGGGTGCCAGTTAACTCTCATTTTCTGCTTAAACAAGTGTTATCTTCTATATCAACCACAAATTATTATCCATTGAAGCAGTTGATCTGGTACTTTTATTCCCCTGACCACATTGCAATGCAATTGTATGCATCCAATTTCCTTTTCTCTAGTCTTTTTTGGATGTTAGGACACATAGGACCCTCATATGCCCTCATTTTCTCTCTCCTTATTTGCATCCTTTTCATCAAAATGCATTTAACATCCTCAAGTAGTGGCAAAATAGTCTTACCTTTTATATCAAATATTAAACTGTTGAAGCTCTCACACATGTTATTATCTAACTCATCACACTTGTTATATGTTGTGAAATTGGACCTGCTCCAGAAGCAAGCTAGTTTCTCTACCAACCATGTGAAAGCTTCTTCATCTGTGTTCTTCATTTCTTCCATATGATATTCAAACCTTTGAACATATGTGGCTTTGGCTGCATCAAACAAAATGTCTTTTAAATAGATGCCTTTGAAGTTGTCTTTGAAGTTGTTGTAGAAATGCCTAATACAAAGTATATGCTCAGCATACGAAAGTACCTCTGAAACTACTAGAATCAGTCCTTATGACAAAAACAAACAAAAACAAAGACAACAATAATTAAAAGCCAAACCAAAAGCAAGTAACATAGGTTATTTACAAAAGAATAATTAACTTAAGTTAAAGAATACCAAACCTTTTACCTTTTGTTTATCAGACATGACTATGAACCTTTTTGGTTGCCTATTCTTAGATCTTCTTATCGTATCTCCAGAAACCACTTCTATGAGGATTTTGTTTCCCCTTCCATCACAGCAAAAGCCATTGGAAAAGTGTTATTGTTACCATCAATGGCAACAGATTGAAGCAACTGCCCTTTGTGAGGACCTCTAAAATGGCAAGCATCTACTTCAACATAGGGCTTACAACCTGCAATGAAGCCTTGCTTGGAAGCCCCCAAACATACATAAATCCTTTCAAATCTGGACTTCCCTACATCATCCTCATCCTCATCCTCTAGTTGAATCTCATGAACCCGCATAATAATGGTTGATCCAAGATTTGATCTTCTAATTTCTTCACAATAATCCCATAGCTTTGCATATTGTTCCTGATGGCTACCTTCAATAAGCACTTGTGTTTTCTTCTTGGCCCTATAAAGTTGACTTCTTGAGACCTTAACTTTGTGGTCCAACTGCACAGCTTGTTGGAAATAAGACAATGGCCATGTAGGGTTGGTTGTCTTCATGTACTCTTTGGACAACCAATTTGAATTGACTTATCTATTGTGGAAAACTCTGCCACAGTTGTATGTGGAGTGGTATATTTTGATTTGAAAACTATTTTCTCCTTGAACCTTAGATGCAAAAAGGACCCACTTGCATGAAGACTTATAGGTGGCTCTCACCCTAAGGCTGTCATTTTTTTACAAACTTAATTTATTTTTCAGTCTTTATAGCATGCTGTCTGACAGTATCTTTAAAGATTTTTGAAGTCCCAAATAGCATCCCAACTTTAAACTAGGGCTCAACCATATTTGTATGCATATTAAATTGAGGGTACCTTTATTTATTCTTTCCATTATCTTCACCTTCACTTGATGAATCAAAGCTTCTAAGCTCATCTGAAGTTGACTCATCCTTCTACATGTTAGTAACTTGTGCTTGATTGTTGGTTAAACCAACCCCAGCTTCATGAGTACTAGCCTCATCAGTCACATTATCCCTTATTAAACCACCATATTCCACATTCATATCCACATGAGTTTCAAATAGCATGTCATCTTCACTTTTATCAATTTCATTATCTTCTTAGTCTTCCGAATCTGTAGACTTTGTCTCAGAACCTTCATCATGTCCACCATCAAACAAATCATCAACTTCTGGTACACTCTGAGCTTGCTCTAACTCAACTTCTCCACTACCATCCTTTCAGAACTGAGCTTCTACTACATCCATATACCTATGAAACTCATCGACAAACTCCAAATAACTCATCAATGTCATCAATCAGTATTGAACTAGGTTGTGTTTCAGGATGGTGTTCCAAATAGAAACCAATGTGCCTATTTCTATTCAAGAATTTCAGCATTGTCACCACCTCATTGTCATTCTTTATGTTGACTAACCCACTAGTAAGATCTTTATCAGGCATCTTGTAGTAATATGACATGCTTCCAATACAACCCAATTTCTCTACCAAATTCTCTATATATAACATACTTATGTAATTAGCTTTCCAGTAGTCAAAGTATGTTTCTTTCCCCCCAACATATAACCTATTTGGATTACATACAAATGTTCCCCATTCTCCACGTGTGTATCTATTCTTGTGGGAACCAGTGTCAACAAAAGAGAAAATAAAACACAAAAACCAACATATATACATTTTCATGTGAAAGTATAGAGCTCAAATTGCTTTTAAAAAAAAAGGAAAAAAGTGAATCTAAATATAAATACCCTATATATATATATATACATAAATCACCATCAAACCACTATCAAACATTACAAAACTAAAGAAGACAATATACATAAACAAACAAATGTTGGTCAAAAAAATACCATATTGAGGGCTCCCAAATAAAGCCTATCTCAGAGCCATCGATTTGGCTTGTTGCTTTCCTACTCTTTAATGGATTTGATTCACTTCTCAGATTTCCTTTACAATCCTCTGATTTCATGACTCAGCTCTGACCAATTTGTTGTATTCCCTTCCTTAACCCCTTTCCTAACCCTAATCCCCAATTTGTTTACATAGATAATGTGGGCTGTATATTCGAACGGAAAAATTGGTGGGGGATGTTGAAATGACAACCTTGCCCTTGCAAGTCCTGTACATACAAGGCAAGCGTGGGGTATCCGTCAAAAAACCCAATAGCTGTTAACTATTGAACCACATAGAGCCAAAATCCAAACTGCAAGGGAAAAATTGATGAAATTGGAAGTACATTGACCAAAATGCAACAACGGGTAAACTATAGGGATCACTGTTGTAATTTGCCTTAATTTAAATTAAAATAATAAATTTAAATTTATAAAATTAAAATTTTAATATTTATTTGAGATGATCTAAATAAGTACATTTTTTGAATTTTTATAAAAAAAAAATATGTAAAAAAATAAAAAAATTTATATGACTCAAAAAATAAAAATAAAAAGATAAATAAATACAATTTTGTAGTGCACCCAAACAACCTTCAAGGTGACTGAAATTTTATTTTAAAAAAAACTCCCTAAATAAATAAAGGGTAAATTACAAATTCGCCTTCATTGAGATTTGATTAAAATATGAATTATCTCTTTTAGTTTTGGAAATTACATTTCACTCCTTCATATTTCTAATTTCATAACAAATTGTTTATTTTATTAACAAATTATGAAATTAATTAATAGTTTTTAATGATGTTAGAAATATGTTTTAATAAATAATTTAAGTAATTTTATTGTTGTATAGGACAATTATTATGAATTTTATTTTTTGATTAATTATATTAAATAAAAAAATTTGATAAAAAATATTTATAATTTTTTAAATCATAAGAGACAATCTATGCATTAAATAAATTTCAGAAATGTATTTGTAATTTACACTAAAATGGATAAATAGAAAAAAGAAAAAAAGCGTCGGCTTCTCTCCCCTCAGTTTTAAACTACGACTTGAACTCCAAATCAAACACATTCCGCGACTTTTGTTTCGTCTCCAACAACTCTCTCTCTCTCTCTCTCTCCCTCCCTGCCTCTCTCTCTCTGTCTAGATACATAAATTAGTGTAGATAGGATAGGAAGATGGAGAGCAGGTGGAGGAGGGAGGGGACAGTAGCGTGCGCATCGTGGATCCGGCGGCCGGAAAACGCGCATCTGGCGGTGGTGGGGAAGGCAAGGCAGCATCGCGATCAGCCGTCGCAACTCCAGATCTTCTCCTTCGATTCCAAGTCCTCTTCTCTCTCTCCCTCTCCATTGGTCTCTGCTCCACTTCTCTCCCTTCTTCTCTTTCACACACACATAATATATACATATATGTATATGTAAATAAATGTGTATGTGTTTCCTTTATTAATAATCTATACTCAATAATACTTGTGTCTCAATTCTTCTTCAATAGGATACATATGTGATTGAAGAAGGCGACCCTGTGAGTATCGCTGTGCACCCCAGCGGAGACGACTTCATTTGCTCTACCACTACTGCTGGCTGCAAGTCCGTCTCTCTCTCTCTCTCTCTCTCTCTCTCTCTCTCTCTCTCTTATTTATTTTTGGTAAATAACTACTATCCTAAATATTGTTACAATTTAGTCCCTAAATTTTTAATTATTTTACTTTGAAGTTTTCTAAAGTTTGTAATAGGTTCTAATAGTAGATTTATTATCAAATAGGTCATGTGCGAATTAATGATATTTTTTTATCAAATACTATTAAAATTTTTCTCTAATTGTTAATTTTCAGCAACAGTTTAAAATTTGTGTCACAAAATATGTCTCTAATTATAAGTTTTAGCGATAATTTAAAAAAACCGTCACAAAAAAAGTCATTAATTTTAACTTTCAACGATAGTTTGAAAAATTTGTCACAAAAAAACGTCACTAAGTGTGAGTTTTATCGACAATTTATAAAAATTGTGACAAAAGAAAGTCACTAATTGTCAATTTTTAGCGACATGTGCAAAAAATCATCACAAAAATATTATTTTAGATAATTCAATGTTGTCAATGGAGAATGGGTCGGACTAATCCACGCGTTCCACGGGTCTGCTAGCCCTCGCCCTCTTACTGCATACCTGCGAAAGGTCCAATGGGGAGGCACCAAGATTGGAGCGGTTACTCCCTGTAGACACTCTTACGATCAAGTTAGGTTGGAAGTGTTAGATGAAGTAGAGAGAGAGAGAGAGAGAGTAGAGAGAGGGGTTACTTGTTTTGCTAATCCTCTTCACGAGCTTCTTTATATCTCTTACTAATCATTTTCTTGTCCATTCGAACTGTCTTATTGGCTGAAAGTCTACGGTCTACTTGTCGCCGGCCATGGCAGTTTCACCATACTCAGGAGCGAGAGGTCTTGTTGCATTTAATGCCATAACAGCCTCATTTAATGCTTGATGCTTGGGCTCAATAACTCTGTAGAATCTTTGTCTGCCACGTGGTTGACTTCCTGCCCGACAGATGTCTAAGTGTCATAGGGTCTGGATCAACGTGGGTTCCTTGGTGGGCCTGCTGTTGAGTTTCATCTACTAGGCTGTAACTAACTAAATGGCTGTTTGGGCTGCCCAAGGCAGTTGTGGGTTAGGCTGTCTTGGGCCAAATGGGCCACGCCCATCAATTTTTATCGGCGATTTTACTGTAAGTCCAATTATTAGGCCCTATTGGTAATTTACCCAAAATATTAACGGAAAGAGGGATTTTTTTGAAATTTTACATAAAGTATGCATTTGTTGCATTTTGGTTCCTAAAATATGCATTTTTTTTGTGCATTTTTTGTTCTTAATCTTTTAATTTTATACTTCTTTTTTTTTGTAAAATTATGAAAATACCCGAACTTAGTTATTGATTTTGAACTATGCTAATGTTTAGGACTAAAGTGAAACATATTGCAAAATTTGTGCACCAAAATTGAACAATTAAAAGATTAGAGACTACAGTGTAACATAACACATGGTTTGGGACCATCCATGTAATTATTTATGATTTATTTTTAAAATTTACTTTTTTCCCAATTTGGTGTCCTTGTTGAAATCCAAGTTAGTAATCGTTACTTGCCAGTATAATTGGCATAGTGATTTTCTACCGCTTGGCTTAATTTGATCATTGTGTGTATTTTCGTAGCGTGCTCATATTTGTGCAATCTTCTAATTGTTCTGAAAGTGTGGGCAGTCAATGGCTCTCCGGGAGTTCAAATCCAGCTATCAACATGCACAAATATTGTATTATTTTATCTCTTAAATGCATTTTTAATGGCCTTCAAAAAAATTGGTGCTGTTAAAAACTTGAAGGATGTTTAGTTTGTTAATTGCTAGTTTCACTTGCCATTACAGTCGGTTGATTTTCCTTTTCCTTTCCCCTTTTTTTGTCGGCGGAGGTGGTGTTAATGTTATTTTTTCTGGGAGTTCATTCATCAGATTATTCGGGCATAAATCTTACTAAAGTAATTTTTTGGTTGTATTATCATCATGACTTCCATTTCTTTGGCTGGTCTATAAATAGAAAGAAATGTTTGCTGTTATGTGCAGATGGTTCGAGTTGGATGGCCAAGAAGCAAATATTAAACTGGTGGCCAAAGAATTAGTTCACCTCCAAGGTGCTGGCTTGCAGAAGTGCCTAGCTTTTAGTGCCGATGGATCTAGATTTGCTAGTGGTGGGGTGGTAAGCTATAACCCAGTCTGATGAGTAGTTATTGTTTGCAAATACACTTCTGTATTCTGATTCAGTTCCTTAATTAAATGTAGGATGGACATCTCAGAATCTTTGAATGGCCAACCCTGCGCATCATTTTAGATGAACCAAGAGCTCACAATTCCTTCCAAGATATGGATTTTAGGTTGGAATTTAGCTTACTTGTTCCTTATTATGTGATATTTCATGCATAATAATATGTTTACATTGTTGGTGTGCACATCTGTAATGTATTTATCCATATATAGGCAAATGCATTTGAAATGCAAAAGTTTGGCTTAAAGGTTTTCAATAGTAGAGATCCACATTTATGCAGGCAGTTTGTAAAATAATTTTTAAATGTGACAGTTCCGTAACATTTTGAAACATTGTAAAAGTTTGTGCTTAACTGATTAGCTTCTTATTATTTTTACAGCCTAGACTCAGAGTTCTTAGCTACAACATCTACTGATGGTTCTGCAAGAATATGGAAGACAAATGATGGTGTTCCATTAACTTCTTTAACTCGTAACCCGGTATAGTTCATTTAATCTAACAATGTTGGTGGTGCCACTATTTTTTCTTCTCCTTTGTGGGGTGTAGACTTGATGTGGTATCATCTTTTTTTCTGTGCTGCAGGATGAGAAGATAGAACTATGTCGGTTTTCCAAGGATGGGACGAAACCGTTTCTGTTTTGCACTGTTCAAAAAGGTATTCATCTGTAAATACAGAGGTTCAAGATTCAGTGTTTAATCAATTTCTGTTGGTGCATGTACCAATCAACTCAACAAAGCCCTTATCCCAACCAATTACCAATGTCCTTTTACACGACCTCAACTCATGTCCTTTTGTCACTTTCAACCTAGATCATATCACCCGTTCTTATGAGTGTTACTTGGTGTACCACCTAAAATTACTTTTTCCCATTTTATCATCAATTGGTACCACTTCTAATTTTCCACAATTTCATTCTTTTCTTTTCCCTCTTTTCTTGTTCCACTCATCCATTTCAAGATCCTCATTTCAACTACATTTACTTTTTGAACCTTTTTTTAAAATTTAAAATTTTTATTTTTTATAATGTGCCCAATGCCTTGTACCATATGAAAATTTTAACTGTGAGGTATGTTTGTCTAGCTAATGGAGCAGTCACTGCTGTTTGGGACATGAGTACATGGAACAGAATTGGGCACAAGAGACTACTTAGAAAACCTGCGTCAATAATGTCCATCAGTCTTGATGGGAAATATCTTGCTCTGTAAGTGCTCTTCATTTCTTCTGTTCTTTTTCTTTTTTTTCATTAAATACACTACTTTGCATAGACTGCAGTTCTTCGAACGAGATGGAAGAATAAGTATTTCTACTTTACGTAATTGAACTTCTTATGTGGAATGTAATATTTATGACTCGTGGCATATAACTTGCCATGAGCCTTACATTTTTAAAAATTGACTGTTTAGCTTGTTACTTTGATTACATAGTACAGATAAAATTCCGCCTTCTCCCCTAAGTTCTTTTAAATGAATTTGTTATTCATAGTCTTCTACCTAAACGTGCTGTCTACTAATTTATTTTCATTTGATATGGATTTCAATTTGCTTGCAATATACATTCAATGGTTATCTGTAAGGCTGAAATGTGTTGTATTTGTAAAGTAACCTATAGATATGGAGCAACGCATTGTCAATATATTCCTGGTTAAGAGATTATCTGCAACTATGAATTTTAAAAATGTGCTTCCTTTTTTAACTTTTGTGTCATTATGGTTGTCTTATGCAATTTGATCATTGAAATTTACTTAATGTCCTCCGATGCATGATTAAGGGGTTTGTTTAAAAGGTTATTTTTTTCTGTATAGTTTGTAGTTACTTTGGTGTTCATCTGTGGCTATTACATTGCTTACATATGTGTTTTCCTCAAAATAAAACTCTTTGGTGGCATGTATTGGTTATGTGGTGTGCCAAGATCAAGGGCAGTCCGAGTAGAGGAACTGATTTCCAAGTAGCCGAACTGTGTTGTTGAAGTAATGACCGCCTATTTATTTTGCCTTGGATCCAAGGACTTCACATTGTAGTAATAGTGTTTGATGACATCAGTTGTAAATTTTTTACAATGTTTTCTAACTTGTTACAATAGTGTGCTAGGCTGGTCCTTGGGTTTGTGGTATTGGTTCAACTCATGTAATTTTTTCTTCATTCAGAGGAAGCAAAGATGGGGATATATGTGTAGTTGAAGTAAAAAAAATGGAGATCTGCCACTGGAGCAAGAGGCTGCACTCGGGTTCATGCATTGAGTCACTTGAGTTCTCTCCCAGTGAAAGGTATCAATTAAACTATAACTTACTGTAACTATTACTATCAGCAAAAAAATATGAATGACTTTGCTAAACACTTTTCAAAAAATTCTACTTTCTTGTTTTTCATGTTTTTTTGTTTTTACTGAATTTTTTTAATATTTTAAGCAATTTTTTTTTTATTTTTAGACACACCTAACATAAATACATAAAAAAAGTATAATTTTTGTGAAAAAAAATATTTTAAAAATTCACTAAATACCAAAAATACAAAAATACAAAAAAAAAAAGCGAGAATTCAGTATATTTTTAGTATTTTTATGTATTTATTAATTTTGTAAATATTTTTTTTATAAATTTTTTACTTTTTAGATGCATCTAAGTAAGGTGCATCTCAAAAAGTAAAAAAAATACTGAAAATTTTAAAAATCTTCACTAAAAACAAAAAGACATGAAAAACAAAAAATTCAATTTTCAAAAAACTTAATCCAAAAAACCCAAACCAAACACACACATTGATGTTTTATTTCACATTTTGTATTTAAAACACGTCACTTGTGAGGACTCCTTAGGCCATCTCCAACGGTGCATCAAACATTGCATCAGATTTGAAATTTGATGAAAAAATCACTTTTTCTCACTCCAATGGTTTCACCAAATTGATATCAAAATGAGAATGAAACAAAAGTTTCATCAAACTGAAGACAAGCTCTAGATTTCATCTTTTCACTGTTCTATTCCGTTGGATGGGAGCAACTGGTCAACCAGCTGGATGTCCGACCGGTTGACCCACCGGTTGACCGGTTCCCTTTCAAATAGGTAGGTTCAAACAGGGTAAAAAGTTCAAACAGGTTTAAAAAAAAAAAAAAAAGTGCCTTACCGGTCGACTGGCCGGTCGACCCACAGGATGACCCTTCCTTTTTTATGCACCGTTGGAACAAGCCATATCAGATTGAGAAAATCAGCTATTTTTTTATTCAGATTTGGTGAAAAAAGTAATGCACCGTTGGAGATGCTCGTAGTCAAAGATTGTAGCAATTGTAATCAAGGAGAAAAGAAATAAAAGTATTTCAATTTAAGAACTTAAGTCATTTGTTGGGTTGGATGAGTGGGTGGGTGAAATGGAAAGGATGGTAAAGAAATTGAATAAGAAAATTGAATTTTACAAATTTTTTGTTAATCACGTGACTTTGTATATTATTCTAGTAGGTCATGTTTCATATACCAAAGTTCCATTATGTGAATAAGAAAAGTTTGTAAATTTTATTTCCCATTTTAACAATTGCGGGTGGGAGTGAATTCTGCAGGGTTGTGCTCACTACTTCTAAAGAATGGGGAGCTACGGTGACTAAGCTAAATGTTGCTGCAGATTGGAAAGGTCTCTCTCTCTCTCTCTCTCTCTCTCTCTGTGTTTGCTGTTTGAGGCTGATTTGTTTTTCTCCCTCTTCTCATGTGCAGAGTGGCAGATATATTTGCTTCTTTTGGGATTGTTTTTGGCATCCGTGGTTGCATTTTACATAATCTTTGAGAATTCTGATTCATTTTGGAACTTCCCTCTTGGGAGAGATCAAGCTGCAAGACCAAAGATTGAAGCTATATTAGGAGACCCACAGTCTGATGATCAAAATATGTGGAGTGCATTTGGACCATTAGATATGTGAGGAGCTGTTGTATTCATCAGTCGCGAGTTATTGGAGTTTAGATTGGCCATCAGTTTGCAAGGCTTTTTTTTGATTGACCAGCCACTGTTGGGCCTTTAACATGTAGTTTATTTTATTTATTTTTAAAGGTAAAGTGTATTTGAGGGAGGGAATTCCTAGTCCCCATAATTTTATTGTTAGAAAATTTGAAAGGTGATTTATGATTACATACTCAACATAAATTCATGCAACCTGATGTGGTATTTGATAGTACAATTCAATTAATGTAAATGTATTTGGTGACTATATATAAATTAAGTCTATTTTATAATTAGATCAAATGAGGTGAAATTATAAATTTTAAAGATTAAATAAATAAAATTAATAATTTATGGATTGAAAAAAATATGACAATAGTTTAGATTAATCCCTAAAAGTAACTGCATTAATGAAATTTTAATATTTAAAATGAAATTCATAACAATTATAGTACAGGTGCCACATAAACCAATTGGAATTTAATATTTAAAAACAAATTTGATCTAATTGCGAATTATACACAAAATGACAAATTCATGTTATTACTCATTAAAGTAATTTGATATTTAAAAAAGGAGAATTTTTTTTAAGGTCCTTAATAATAAAAATTTAGAGGATAAAGGACATTAAAAAAAAGAATGATGTCTCAGGTCCCTTAACTAATAACACGCGCTTCTTATTTACTTTTTGGACCAAAATACTCTTCACAATCAATGGGGAACCTGAATTAGATTCTGATGATTGATCAGTTCCAATCTTCATATCCAACCATGTTCACGAGCAAGAGAATAGTAGAATTAGGGTTTCCGAATCATTGACATTAGGGTTTCATTATCTTCTGCGAAAAACTTTTCCATTCATTCCTTACAAATTTCTCTGACCCATTTTCACTGTTCGTCGTCGTCTCAATTCATCTTCATTACAGTATATCTTTATCTCAGGGCATATCAGTTCGTAATTAGGGTTTCATACTCACTCTGGTATGTTTTTCTACAATCCAACAAGTTTTTCTCTAGAAACACAGTTAATTGCATTTTATATTAGCCTTCCATTAATTAGAGTTTCAATTTCGTAATAAAAGCTACATGAATTTGAAAAATGTTATTTCTCTGCATTTTGAACTTATTCTTAAAGATTGTTGTGTGATTTTGTCTGTAAATTTCTCTAGTTTCAAAATTTCTCTGACATTTGCTTGATCTATGTTTCTTCTTTGAATTTTCTTTGGCTATATTTTACATATATATGTAATTTTACTCTTTTGTCTGTGTTTATGTTTTTCTGGTATTTATAATTTTCTCTGGTCACATCACTTTCTTCCCTTGTGTGTGTCTGTCATGCTTAATTTTCTCGGGTTGTGTCTATCAATTTCTCTGGCATTTTCATATTATGGAATGGAAATTTTCTCTGGCTTGTCATGTTTAATTTTCTCTAGAATGTATAATTTTTTCTATCATTTTCATTTTCTGTGCTTGCTAGATTTATGTTTCTTTCTTGAATTTTCTCTGACTATATTTTACATTTATATGTAATTTTTAGCAACTATTAAAAATTTCTCTGTCATGTTTATGCTGCTTTGTTTATTTTCTCTGGGAATGGAAATTAACTATGGCTGCATGTATTCTATATTACTTTTCTCCCATGTGTCTGTCTGCCATGTTTAATTTTCTCTCGTTGTTTCTATAAATTTCTTTGGCATTTTAATATTATGTGGCTTGCTAGATTTATGTTTCTTTTTTAAAATTTTCTCTGGTATGTTTATTTTGTTCAATTCTTGGTTTCTCTGTTCTATAAGTTTTTGTGGCATGTTTACGTTGTTTTGTTTTTTTTATCTTGATAATTGTGGAATGGAAATTTTCTCTGACTTGCCATGTTTATTAGTACTCTGACATTTAATTTTCAGTGTCTAATTTTCTCTGGCCACCTTAGTTTTCTCTCTTATATGTAATTTTCTCTAGCATATTTAATTTTTTCTAGGATTTAATGTTGACATTTTTATGATTTCATTGTCTAGAAATGGTGAAACGTAAAAAAAGCAAAACACCAGAAACAGCAAGAAAGAAGCAGAAAACTCTTTGAGTCTTATGATCTTAGATAAAAAAGCAGCAAAACACCACAACTCCTCGCTGAAAAACAGAAGTCCAAGGTGATAAAGCATCAAGATGAGTACCCTAACTTCAAAATACTCAAGCTTAAGGAGGGAAAAACCCGTTAAACTCCAAAGAAAGAGAGCTCATTACAACATTCAATACCGATCCAATCTCTCATCTGTTGTCTCCTTTTTTCAAACACTTAAATTCAATTCAAACCAACTTGAAGAGCTTCAAAAGCCTTCATTCTGGTATTTGATCCAAGCTCTAACCACTGGAAAGATGGATCCAAGGAAGTCTCGGAAATCTGATGATGTAGTTGCAATAATCCAATGTTACAATGAAAAAACGAAAACATTCACACTTGGTAAAAAGAACTTGACATTTACAACCAATGACATTACCTTGATTTTTGGTTTGCAAGGTGGTAAAGGACCCATGTCATTAAGATACTCAAAAAAGCCAAACACTACATTCTTAAGGCGAAGATTCCCAAAGGACACAACGCTCAGTGGTCATGTTCTTAATAATGCCTTGGTCAAAGCAATGAAAGGCAAGCCAACTGACTTCAAAGATGTAACAATCATTGTTACCTTATACTTATGTCTCACCCTATTTTTTGCAACAAGTAGAAATTCAGTAGGGTGGGTTTTTATCAAGTACATGGAACCTCTTGAATCAATGAAGAAGTATAATTGGTCAGAAGCAATCACAGCAACATTGATTGATTCTATAACATCATTGCACACAAAACTCTAGAAAAAGTTACGGGGTGTGTCATTGCATTGCTGGTTAGTAGAATTTCCATTCAAATCTGCAGTTATAATACTTACAAATTTGTGTGTTTAGCAAAATTTAATTACTTCAATTTCCATCACAGTATTGGCTATGTGAACATACGAATATCATTGATTGAGAAGACAGTAACACAACTGAATTCTTAAGATGTGCCAAGTGGAACCTGCAAAGCTTGACCAAACAGTTGCAGAAGACACCAATTCACTCTCATGCACTTCGACAAGTTAGATTTCTATTGCCACTAAAGTCTCAGTGAAATTCCAAAATTTCTCTGACCGCTAGTTTGTTTCCTTTCTTGTGCCTTGCTTGATTTGATCAATTTTCTCTACGATGCAATATCTTATATGGAATAACTTATGTGTCTTGACTGATTGAGATCAATTTTCTCTAAAATTTCAATTTGTGTTGCTTTTTTGATTACCACTGGTTTATTGCTGCCCTTGTAATGAATTCTCTTTGAAATCCAAATTTCTCTGACCACAATTATAGTAACATTAACTTATATGCCTTGATTGATTTTCTCTGATATTTAAATTATGTTGCTTGTTTCATAATTTTCTCTGGCCCATAAAATTATTTCTCCTTGTGTGTAATTTTCTCTAACCATAACTTATATGCCTTGACTGATTGAGATTAATTTTCTCTGAAATTTTAATTTATATTGCTTCTTTGATTACCACTGGTTTATTTCTGCCCTTGTAATGAATTCTCTTTGGAATCTAAATTTCTCTGACCATAATTATAGTAACATTAACTTATATGCCTTGATTGATTTTCTCTAATATCTAAATTATGTTGCTTTGTTTCATAATTTTCTCTAGCCCATAAAATTATTTCTCCTTGATTGATTTTCTCTGACCACTGGCATTTGGTTGATCTTATTTGAATTTTTCTCTCAGTGAAATTTTACTATTTCTTTAATAAAATACCTTCCTGTTATAGATAGATAACAAGGAGCTAGTTAAACTTCATCAGAGGAGTTTTGTCTTGGTAAAAAGAAGAAGAAAGAAGAAAAAAAAGGCATTCGCCAAATTCAAGGAGACATTAGAAGATTCATCTAAAGAAGAATGAGGAAATGAAGAAGAAAAAGCAACAAAGAAGAAGAAGAAGAAAGCAATGAAGAAGAAGATCAAGCAAGAAGTGCAGAAGAGGAAGCTACAGAAGAAAATGAAGAAGTTAAAGACAAAGAAGAAAATGAACTAAAAGAAGAAGAAAACAATGAAGAAGAAAATGTAGGCACTGAATCTAAAGAGGAAGAAGAAATAATGAGGAAAGGGATGAAGAAGAAAACAATGAGCCGATAAACTAACATCATGATAGCATTTGTGGCTCAACAATGCATCAGCCTCAAGAATCTAAGGAATCATAGGATGCTTAAATTACTAATCTACATCAAAGACTAAAGACACTTTCTAAATTCAAAATAAAAGAAGAGAGAAATCAGAATCAATTACTCGACGAAAAGGACATTGCAATAAGAACCTTGACATCAAATAACTCGGAACTTCAAAAAAGAGACAGCACAAACCAAATAAAACTAAGGATGTTGAAGATTCAAAGAGAAGATGATACAAAAACAATTCAACAGTTGAGGCATTCAATTTCAGAGCATGAAACTGAAAATGCTAGATTGTATGAACAAATTTAAGAACTATCCATCCAACTAGCAACACAACCTTACAAACACTAACACAAGTTCAACCCCAAGGTCAGTGAAAATCTTGAACAACAAAAAGTTATGTTCTTGTGTCAACATAACTCAGAGAAATTTCTATTTACTAAAATTTTCTGTCAATGGTAATTTTCTCTAGAATTTAAATTTCTCTGACCACATTAGTTTGGCCAATTTGATTTCTGCTACTTATTTGATTTTCTTTGTCTATTTGGTTCCATATGTGTGTAATTTTCTCTAGATTTTGTAACTTCTTTGACCACATTGATTTTTGGGGCTTGTTTGATTTTCACTGTGTATAGTTGGAATGCAAGTGGAACAACAACCAATCACCCAACAAGAAAAACTAGCACACAAACAACAACAACAACAAAAAGACAAAATTCTATGATAACTGGAAAATATTGAATGAAATACATTTACATATTGAAATATGATCTGTTACTTCAGAGAAATTTAACTTTTACTGATATTTTCACTGTCTACAGTGGAAAAAGATCCTACATCAATGATTAAGAATTTAAAGGTAAAAGAAAGGAAAGAAAAGTGAGATCCAGACTTTCAATATCCCAAAGTTGTGAAGATCACTACAAGTTCAAAGTAAGCTGCAAAGCCAATAGAGGAAACCACCAAAGACAAAGAAGTACTTGATACCGATGAGTATGTCTTGCCTCAATCAATAAGCATCAGAAAATCTTGGGTTTTCCCACAAACTCTACCGGTTGCAAAATGGGTAAAAGAACATGTCAAAGATATCTTGCAACACATATCAAATGTGTCTGGACTAGAGTAAGTACAACAAATAAAATAGGAGATAACAAACAACAATTTACTAACTTATATTGCATTAACAACTATTAAATCCTTTATTTGTCATCTTGTAGGGCTTTAATCTGGACAAGTGAGTTGAATCTCATTACTTTTGAAGATATCGAAATCCTAATAAAGAAAAAAGAAATTGCCAACAATGTAAATCTTTCATCAAATTTCTTTGCAATGTTCCATCAACCTTTATAAACCAATGTCCCAATTATAAATGATATTTTTCAGGTCATTGATGGTTATAGAGAGATCCTATTTGCTGACCAAAGGAGAAAAGGACAAAAAGCAACTTCATTTTTTTTCCACATGCATGAACTTGGTATGTTACTACTCTTTTATTTGATTTTCTCTAGAATTTATTTACTACTTCCTCTTGTTAAGATACTTTTTGAAACCAGTTGTGCCACTTGTCTAAATTTCTCTCGCTAGTTGTGTGCATTTAAAATTTCTCTGTGTGTAAATTTTTGAAATTTCTGTCATTTTAACTTTCTCATAACCGTTTTTTGATTTTCTCTAACTGCAGAACTTCATCAAGATGACAGAAAATCAACTTTCCGAGTCTCATTGTTTGACAGGCATCTTGAAACCGCATGAAGGAACTATAGGTTCCTCTATTTCCCAATAAATAGCGGGGGCAATGAGAAGTCAACTGATAGAAATCACTGGACCTTGGAGGTACTACAACTCACTAAGGACAATCGAAGATGATGCCCACAACAAATATCTCAAAGATGCAAAACAATTAGTAACGAGTCCAAATTTTTCTGATCCATGATAATGTTTATGTGATGATAATTTTCATAGAATCCCATTAATTTATGTCTCTGTGTACTTGTGTGTAAATTTCTCTGTTATTTAAAAATTATTTTTTTTGCAGCAAGATTATGTGGAGAATTTTTTGAAAGCTTACCTTGAAAGAGAGGCACAATCACAACTCTCTTTCAAATTGATAGGCTCACAAAACACAAATTATGACTTTCAATACGTCAACAATGCTTTACAACAAGCCAGTGATTCATAAGTTTCATACATCTATAAATAAGATAATCTAATTTGAATGTTTCTCAAAACTAATTATACCTATAATTTATATGCAGCATGGATTATGGCCTCTTTGTATGCTACATAATGAGACAATATATCAATCATGAACTTATCTGCTTGACATTGTCAACACAAGACGCAAGGTTGATGAGGGCAGAAATCATAGAGAGATTTGCGATCGAAATTGGCCGGTCATGGACAGAACGAATTCAAATACCACCAGAAGAAGAACCAAAAGTATAATAGTGAAAGCACACTAATGAAAAGAAGACAATGCACACGATGTAATTAGGAATAACCCTGCAATTTTTTTTTTCATACATTGAAAGAATGATGATGTTTGACATATATGTATATATCTTTTTTTGACTAATGTAAATTTTAAAATTTCATAGCTATCAATGGTTAAATATATATTGTTTTATAATGCATGCTAAGTGGTGATTGTCAACACAATCTACACAGAGAAAATTATGTCTGAAGAAATTTCTCTAGTTTGAAGTTACTAGAATTTCACAGAGAAATTTATCTCATATCATGCCAAGAGGGTGCCTATATGATCATGTAATTTGTAATGTACTATGTTGGTGCAAAATAATGTACAAAGTAATTCACCACCATCAAATTCAAAAAACAAATGCACATAATAATTTTCTCTATTATTGGCAAATTTCTCTAGATGAATTTAACTTTACAAAACACAAAACACAGAGTAATTTTCTCTGCTAGTAACAAATCTCTCTGGATGAATTCGATTAGTATTATAAACCCTACCTATAGTATGTTCTAACAAACACAATGCATACGGTAATTTTCTCTACTATTGTCAAATTTCTCTGGATGAATTTGACTGGTATTATAAAGGCACTCCCAAAGTATGTTTCAAAAAACACGATACAAAAAGTAATTTTATCTGCTATTGGAAAATTTCTCTAGATAAATTTGATTGGTATTATTATATACACACTGTCACGACCCAACCCCAGGGGCTTAGAGTTGGAATTGTGACTTACTAACTTATTCTTACTCGAAGCAAATTAAGTTGCGCAAGCGAAAATAAAAGAAAAGAATTAAACAGAAATTTTACTTTATGCTACTATTTAAGAAAGAGGAAATACATTTCTAGGGCTTTTATTATTTTCTTATTCAATGACCAGCCCCGAATAGAAACAAAAGGAAGCAAAAACATAAAAAAAAGAAAGATAAAATAGTGGTAGTCCATGAGCAGGTTCCATTTTGTGGGGTTATGGGTTTCCCCTACATCTCGTCACCTGAAAGGGTAACAGCTATAAGCACATAGCAGAGTGAGAAATATTATGCCAAGAGTGTAGGGAATAAAATAACCACGGATAATGAGTAGGCTAAAATATTTGCATAATTTAATTTAAAATGACAATTTATTTAAAGTGGCAGGATACAGAAATCATGTAAATTAATAATCATAACTACGGTATAAAACAAAACAAAACAGAGGTCACAAAAGTGACAGTCAGAACAAAGGTCAATGGATCCACGACAAACAGAGGACCACAAAATGGTCAAACAGAGGCCAGTGGTTATTTAAGTCCCCCTAGGCGTGGGACTCTCGTGGTGATATTTACAAAACATAATTGTTTATAAGGTTATAGTCAAATATATTTTAAAATTTAATCAAACATATCCATGGGTTTCCTTTTAAGTAAATAGAGTTTAGAAAGTAATCCACGTAACTAAAATATTTATAAAGCTCAACTTTTATTTATATAACTTAAAATATAGCTTGTATAAAATAAGTTATGGTAACTCAAAACATTCGTAAAACATACAATGGTAAATCAAGGTATAACATAACTCACCTTAAGTATAACCCTTAGCCTTTACTTTACTAGCAGAACTTCCTTTTTACTTATGTATTTTCTCGGTTTCCCACTCTTCCCCATTTTTTTCTTTCGCTTTTTTTTTCTTCTCTGAATCACAACCCCTTAGTCCCTTTATATACTGCTTACTGAGCCCAGAGATGAAGGACACGTAGCCTCTCTCTTATGGAGGCATCATGAGGCTAGAAGATTTGAGCTCTTAATTGAAGATTCAGTATGAGATTTAAATCTTTATGGATAAGTATTATCTTCTTAGTATACATGCTTGGGCCCCTTTTGTTTTTTTCCTGCTTGGACCAAATTCTATAAAACATTGCTGGGCCAAGCTTTTTTTTTTTTTTTTTATTCATTTATTTATTTGTTTTGGTGTTAAGTGTTTCAATGTTTCTAATATAAATTAAATTACAACTTATCATGTTATATAAAATTAATTATTTTATTTTATTTATTTTCTTACAGATTACTATTGTTATTCATATTATTATTTATTTACTATCTTTAATTTTAATTTGACCTAACTAGTATTAGAATTTCATATTTCTGTTAATTTGGCCCTAAATAAAAATCCCTAATTAATCCCATATAACCCAGTGCTAAATTAGATTTTGTATTTATTATTAATTATTTAATAATATGTTATCACATACACACAAATTATATATATAAATATTTATGTGGTATTTAATTAAACGTTTAGGGTGTCACATTTCTCCCCTCTAATAGGAGTTTGTCCCCAAACTTGACGTACCTTAACTTTCGAAGAGGTGTGGGTATTTGCTCACATTTGACTTTCGTTTCCCACGTAGCTTCTTCGGTGTGATGATTTTGCCATAAGACCTTTACCAGCGGTATGGTCTTGTTTCGGAGAACTTGATTACGACGATCGAGAATCTGCACTGGTTGTTCTTCGTAAGAGAGATCTTCTCGAACTTCCAAGTTCTTATAGTCGATGACATGTCCTGGATCTCGGAGGCACCGTCGAAGCATTGAAACGTGAAACACGTTGTGGATATTAGATAGCTCAGGAGGTAGTGCAAGGCGATAGGCTACAGGACCAATTCTTTCCAGTATCTCGAACGGCCCGATGTAACGTGGGTTTAGCTTTCTGCGCTTTCCGAATCGGATCACTCCTCTTGTTGGTGAGATTTTGAGAAACACATGATCCCCTACTTGAAATTCCAAGTCTCGTCTCCGAGTATCCATAACTTTCTGGCGGCTCTGAGCAGTGCGAATCCGCTGTTGGATGAGTTGGATTTTCTCACTTGTGACTTGCACGATTTCGGGGCCTAACAATTTCCTGTCCCCGACCTCCGTCCAGCACAGAGGCGATCGACATCTCCTTCCATACAGGCTTCGTACGGCGCCATTCCAATGCTTGCCTGATAGCTGTTGTTATAGGCGAATTCCACCAAAGGTAGGTTCTCATCCCAGTTACCTTTGAGGTCCAACACGCATACACGTAACATGTCTTCCAACGTCTGGATTGTTCTTTCGGATTGCCCATCGGTTTGTGGATGATAAGCTGTGCTGAACTTCAGTGTAGTTCCCAAAGCTTCTTGCAATTTATTCCAGAAGTGAGACACGAAACGAGGGTCTCGGTCAGACACGATCGAAACTGGGATACCATGCAACCGAATAATCTCCTTGATATATAAAGTGGCAAACTTATTCAGAGGGTACATGATTTTGATTGGTAGAAAATGTGCTGACTTTGTCAATTGGTCTACTATAACCCATATTGCATCATTCTTCGAAAATGATTGTGGTAGTCCGACCACGAAGTCCATAGTAATGTGTTCCCATTTCCATTCAGGAATAGGGAGTGGTTGCAGCAGTCCTGCAGGTCTCTGATTTTCTGCTTTAACACGCTGACAATGCAGACATTTGGAAACATGGCTTGCTATATCTCTTTTCATTCTGGTCCACCAGTAGTATTCCTTCAGATCATGGTACATCTTTGTGTTGCCAAGGTGGACTGCAACTCTCGAGTTTTGAGCTTCCTCCAGTATCTTCTTCTTGAGTTCTGGGATGTCGGGTATGCAAATTCGATTCCGAAATTTCAGTATCCCATTGCTTATAATGAAATCAGGATCAGGCGTGTTTCCTTGTTCCTCATACTTTTTCTTCAAAAGTTTATCTTCCCATTGGCGCGCTTTAATTTCTCCAATCAATGTAGGCTCTACGGTTACGTTGGCGAGTAACCCATTGACCTTGCGAGAAACGAGGGTGTATGCCAAGCTTCTTGTTGACTTTTGGCTCAGTGAGTCTGCTACCACGTTAGCTTTGCCCGGACGGTGATGGATTTCTATATCATAGTCTTTCATAAATTCAAACCACCGCCGTTGCCTCATATTTAGTTCTTTCTGTGTGAATAGATATTTTAGACTCTTGTGGTCAGTATAAATTTCGCAAGTTGTACCGTAGAGATAATGACGCCAGATTTTGAGAGCAAAGATCACCGCCACCAATTCCAAATCGTGGGTCGGGTAG
The DNA here is from genome assembly GCA_030407325.1 of Camellia japonica. Lineage (NCBI taxonomy): Eukaryota > Viridiplantae > Streptophyta > Magnoliopsida > Ericales > Theaceae > Camellia > Camellia japonica. The sequence continues at coordinate 201,030,857 of JAPPVO010000002.1, read as the reverse complement.
TTCTTCAATTGTCGTGACGCATAAGCAATGACTTTTCTGTCTTGCATGAGAACGCAACCCAACCCATTGTATGAGGCATCACTATAAATTACGAACCCATCTGCTGGTAGGAGTGCTAGTATAGGGGCTGACACAAGTCGACCTTTTAATTCTTGAAAGCAACGCTCCTGTTTATCAGTCCATTCAAAGGGTGTGTTCTTCTGAGTTAGCTGGGTCAAGGGCGATGCTATCTTTGAGAAATCTTGCACGAAGCGTCGATAATAGCCAGCTAGACCCAAGAAACTTCGGATTTCTGACACATTAGTAGGTCGTGGCCAGTCCACGATTGCTGCAACTTTTTGGGGGTCAACCGAGATGCCGTCTTTGTTAATGACGTGACCGAGAAAGTGTACACTAGTGATCCAGAATTCGCATTTCTTCAACTTGGCATAGAGTTTATGATCACGTAGTGTTTGTAGAACCATTCGCAAGTGCTGCTCATGAGCTTTTGGTGACTTGGAGTATATGAGGATGTCGTCAATGAAAATGATGACGAACTTATCAAGATAGGGTTTGAATACTCTGTTCATGAGGTCCATGAAGGTTGCTGGGGCATTTGTGACGCCAAAAGGCATGACGAGAAATTCGTAGTGCCCGTAACGGGTTCTGAAGGCCGTCTTTTCAATGCTTTCCGTTTTAACCTTTAGCTGATGGTAGCCAGAACGTAAGTCAATTTTGGAGAATACTTACGCGCCTTGAAGTTGATATAACAAGTCATCGATTCGCAGCAGAAGGTATCGATTCTTGATGGTAACCTTATTCAGCTCCCGGTAATCGATACATAATCTCATTGTGCCATCCTTTTTCTTCACGAACAATACTGGAGCTCCCAGGGTGAGGTACTAGGCCGAATGAAACCTTTGTCCAAGAGTTCCTGGAGTTGAGTCTTCAGCTCTTTCAATTCTGTCATCGACATGCGATAAGGAGTTTTTGATATAGGTTGTGTGCCAGGTTGGGTTTCAATGGTGAATTCGATCTCCCGATCAACTAGAATACCGAGTAGATCTTCAAGAAAGACATCCGGGAATTCTCGAACTACAGGAATTGCATCAACGGTAGGGGCCTCTTTTTGTGTATCAATCACATAACAAATATAACTACCACAACCCTTTCTTAGAAGTCGTTGGGCCGCCATGGAGGATATGATACAGGAAGGGTTAGAAACTTCAGCCCCATCAAAGACAATTTCGAGTTGGTTTGGTAACTTGAGGGAGACCTTTTTGGCTTTACAATCGATAGAGGTGTGGTTGGCAGCCAGCCAATCCATACCTAAGATTACATCAAAGTTTCCAATGCGAGGGGAATCAAGTCTACATATAAGGTTTTGCCTTTTAGGAATACAATACAAGATCTGTACACATCAGTACTACAGGCAGACTTACCAGAAGGAAAAGACACAGACAATGTATATCCTAATGGTTCGGGTGTTGATGTCAATTTGGCAGCAAAGTGTGGTGCAACAAAAGAATGAGTTGACCCAGAGTCAATAAGGACATGAGCTAAAAGACCACAGACAGAAAGTGTACCTGACACAACATTTTCGGTAACTTCCGGTTTTCCAGGTACCAAGGCGAAAGCCCGACCTTGGCGGTTTTGATCCTTCTTTTCTCCTCCAGGTCCCGCGGGTCTCCTGACTGGGCCAGAGGGGCTGGCTGTAGGATTAACCATCTTTGGACAATCCCTTAGCAAGTGGCCAAACTGTCCGCATCTAAAACATGCTCCCGTGTCTCGATGGCATTGTCCCCAATGAGTCCTCCCACAAGTGGGGCAATTTGGAATAGTGCCACCTCGGGGGTTGGTCGGGCCTTGGTGGCCTGAGCTGGTTGTGCCCATTTTACCTTTTTATGAGGTGCAACACCGAGTCTTCTGTTATCCCTTTCCCAGAATCGCTTCTTGTAGCTTGGTTCTCCGGAACGTGAGGCTTTAATTCCCTTTTCTGCTATATACGCCCGGTCCACCACTTCTGCATAGGTTGGCAATTTCAAGACTTCAAGCTTGTCTTTAATTCCAGCATCCAATCCTGCTTCAAATTTTCTTGCTTTTCGAGTTTCGGTGGGGATGACGTATGTTGCAAACTGAGCGAGTTGTGTGAACTTGCTCTCATATTCGGCCACCGTCATGGTTCCTTACTTCAGATGTATGAATTCGGATGCCTTCTGTTCCCGCAACGAATCTGGAAAGTATTTTTCGTAGAATACTTCCAAGAATCTCACCCAAGTAGTAATTTCTTCTTTGGCCAGAGTGAGAAGCCACCATTTCTGCGCATTGTCTTTGAAAGTGAAAGTGGCAAAAGTTACCTGTTGTCTCTCGGTGCAAGGTAGGGCACGGAAAATCTTTTCCATGTCTTTAACCCAAGCGTCTGCTACCATTGGGTCTGGGCCGCCGGTAAATGTGGTGGGTTTTAGATCCTGGAACTGTTTTATGGTAACCGGCCCTTCTTGCAGTCCCGGCGTCCCATTGTTGATGTTAGCTTGCAAGGCTTGTAGAAAACTAGCAACTGCTCTTTCTATTACTCTTTCCATCGATTCCGTGCCACTAACTGATGACTCACTTCCATTACCATTAGCCATTCTACAAGTAATAAACGAGACATTATATTTTCAATGCAGCATATATATATATATATATATATGTAGCACAACATGTAGTACCCTTTATATTTATATAAACTGCCAACATTACACATTTTTTTTTTTATTTATTTATTTCACAATTCATATTACATTAGTCAGAATCTGTTGGTGTCTCATCCCTGTGGTAAACAAAAACAAAAGTCCACAAAAAGGGGATTAGAACATATCAAGATCAACATACAAAAATTTTCCACCAGCCAGATCTAGAGTGGTAGGTCAAATGGGCCGAAAAACCAGGGGAAATAGTGCTGCATAAAAAGCTCAAACTCCCACCCCAACTGGATTACACCAAAACACAACCATGCTACCTGGATCGTGAAAATGGGATAGACCGTATATGACCCACAAATGCCCGGTCAACAATCCAAACAGGTGTCTCAACATATGACAGGTCATTTTCGAAGTCAACATTTTGCATATTAATGATCTCTAGTGGATTTGGGACTGTGGTGAAAATGTAATCCTCGGGGTACACGTTCCCCCTTCTGGCTGCAAGCTCTGGGGGTAGAGAGCCTATAATATAATGCGGGCGGTCATGACCAGGGGCGACGCCAAGGACGCGAGATGGTCCGAGAAAACGTTTGCGTGCATGGACAAGGCTGTGCCTCCATAATAAGTGTGGGACGTTGGTAGGGTCAACCTGGATATAAATTGGCCGACCCATCAACCGGCCAAGACCTGGGTGTAATTCCCTGACTATTTCCTCAGAATCTCCCTAACCCTCAGGTGAGGCGGGGGCAGAGGCAGGGTGTTCGGCTAAAATTTCATCTAAGTTGATGGCCTGGAGGTCATTCCAGAAAGTATCATCAAGGTAAATCTCTGACATCCTACAATACCAGAATAAACGTGAGATTTTACACAACGTCACATGTAAATATTTATTATTATTTTATTTTATTTTATTTCGATTTTACCATATATATATATATATATATATATTTTAGCTATATGGTTTTAGTTATAGATTTACTTATAACTCTTTTTGTTTTTTGAACCGTTGCTCTAATACCACTTTTGTCACGACCCAACCCCAGGGGCTTAGAGTTGGAATTGTGACTTACTAACTTATTCTTACTCGAAGCAAATTAAGTTGCGCAAGCGAAAATAAAAGAAAAGAATTAAACAGAAATTTTACTTTATGCTACTATTTAAGAAAGAGGAAATACATTTCTAGGGTTTTCATTATTTTCTTATTTAGTGACCAGCCCCGAATAGAAACAAAAGGAAGCAAAAATATAAAAAAAAGAAAGATAAAATAGTGGTTCAACAATAGTCCATGAGCAGGTTCCATTTTGTGGGGTTATGGGTTTCCCTACATCTCGTCACCTGAAAGGGTAACAGCTATAAGCACATAGCAGAGTGAGAAATATTATGCCAAGAGTGTAGAGAATAAAATAACCACGGATAATGAGTAGGCTAAAATATTTGCATAATTTAATTTAAAATGACAATTTATTTAAAGTGGCAGGATACAGAAATCATGTAAATTAATAATCATAACCACGGTATAAAACAAAACAGAATAGAGGTCACAAAAGTGACGGTCAGAACAGAGGTCAATGAATCCACGACAAACAGAGGACCACAAAGTGGTCAAACAGAGGCCAGTAGTTATTTAAGTCCCCCAATGCGTGGGACTCCCGTGGTGATATTTACAAAACATAATTGTTTATAAGGTTATAGTCAAATATATTTTAAAATTTAAACAAACATATCCATGGGTTTCCTTTTAAGTAAATAGAGTTTAGAAAGTAATCCACGTAACTAAAATATTTATAAAACTTAACTTTTATTTATATAACTTAAAATATAGCTTGTATAAAATAAGTTATGGTAACTCAAAACATTCGTAAAACATACAATGTTAAATCAAGGTATAACATAACTCACCTTAAGTATAACCCTTAGCCTTTACTTTACTAGCAGAACTTCCTTTCCTTACTTATGTATTTCTCTCGGTTTCCTACTCTTCCCCTTTTTTTTCTTTCGTTTTTTTTTTCTTCTCTGAATCACAACCCCTTAGTCCCTTTATATACTGCTTACTGAGCCCAGAGATGAAGGACACGTAGCCTCTCTCTTATGGAGGCATCATGAGGCTAGAAGATTTGAGCTCTTAATTGAAGATTCAGTATGAGATTTAAATCTTTATGGATAAGTATTATCTTCTTAATATACATGTTTGGGCCCCTTTTGTTTTTTTCCTGCTTGGGCCAAATTCTATAAAACATTGTTGGGCCAAACTTTTTTTTTTTTTTTATTCATTTATTTATTTGTTTTGGTGTTAAGTGTTTCAATGTTCCTAATATAAATTAAATTACATCTTATCATGTAGCATCATAAAATTAATTATTTTATTTTATTTTTACTTTACAGATTACTATTGTTATTCCATATTATTATTTATTTACTATCTTTAATTTTAATTTGACCTAACTAGTATTAGAATTTCATATTTCTGTTAATTTGGCCCTAAAAAAATCCCTAATTAATCCCATATAACCCAGTGCTAAATCAGATTTTGTATTTATTATTAATTATTTAATAATATGTTATCACATACACCCACAATTATATAACTATAAATATTTATGTAGTATTTAATTAAACGTTCAGGGTGTCACACACACTGTCCAAAATTACACTTCAAAAACAAAATACACAAAGTAATTTTCTCTATTACTGGAAAATTTCTCTGGATTAATTTGACTGATATTATAAACACACTGCCCAAAGTACGTTTCAAAAACACAAGTGCATTGATCCAGATATTACAAAACAAATTTCTGAGAAAATACTAAAAACAACGCACAACAAACAAGTTATTTTTGTAATAAAATCCATATCCATACAAATTTTTCTATGTTAACCATTATCGAAAAATGCAACATAAATTCCTCTAACATCCTCAAATGTATTATTCAATCAATACAATGTATTAACCTCAATTATTTAACAAAAGTTTTTTGCATGTCCTCTTATTATGGCGACCAATACTCTCGCATCGACTACACTTTATTACCCTTTTAAACTCTCCGTAGAAGCAATTCTATTCTTCTTTGGCCTCCCAGCTGGTCTCTTGCTCAATGGAGGTAAAATCATAGCATCATCAATGCTACACACATGTGTTTCAACAGTTGGAACTAGACTAATCAAAAACGAGTATGCTTGACGATACATATCAACATGAAAAAATGGTTCAACAAATGAATTCAAATTTTTTTTCACTCCTAAAAATTGCAACAACAGCATGTTGACATGAATGCCCATTTATTTCCCATTTTCGACATGAACAAGTTCTCAACTCAAGATCAACCATAACCGAAGGAAAACAATGCACTTTAAACACATTATTAGATGATAAACTCACATTCCATGTTCTCCTATCCATAAAAGCCTTCTCCAACACACTTATCCATACGAGGACAGAGAACTTTATTCTATTTACTAGAAAGCAGCCTCTTATCAGACCTCATATTCATGATTTGCAATCGTATCATGTCGACCAAATTTGTTATTAGCAAGTGCCGAGCTTCTCATATTCATGAATTGAATGACTCAGCAACATTTGAATACATTTCACTATAACGTTCCCCTCAAAATATGCATCACTCTAATTTTTATATGGTAAACTTCTCAAGAAAACACTCACAATGTTTTCTCCCTTACTTTTTAATTCATTTAACTTGAAATGAAATGATGTCTTTATTAGCGCATATGTACATTCTGAAAACTTGGACACAATCGTCTGCTTAACCAAATTTGTGTTTTCACACAATAACCTATCCCTCAAATTTCTCTTTAGATGTTCAAGACAAAATCCATGATAGCAATTAGGGAAAACCCTAGCACTTCCTTCCACAATACCACAATGTCAATTTGATATGAAACTTATCACCCTCTCCGATCCCAACAATTCACATAAATATTCAAGGAACCAACAACAATTATCTTTATTCTCAGCATCAACAATGGCAAAAGCTATAGGAAAAAAACCTACAAAACAAATAGGAACAAGCACATTAGATATACACATGCAGAGAAAATTAGAATAATTAACAACTAGAGAAATTTCACACTGCCAAAATCTAAAAAAACTTCACACAGTGTCCAACTCTAAAGAAAATTCATACAATGGCAACATCCAGAGAAAATTCACTTAGTGACCAAATCCATAAAAAATTCACAGAGTGCCAACATCTAGAGAAAATTCACACAGTGACCAAATCCAGAGAAAATTCACAGAGTGGCATATCTAGAGAAAATTCACACAATGGCCACCTCTAGAAAAAAATTTACACAGTGGCACATCTAGAGAAAATTCTCACATTGGCACATCAAGAGAAAATTCTTACAATGGCCACCTTCAGAAAAAATTCACACAGTGGCATATACAGAGAAAATTCACATAGTGATCACCTCTAAAGAAAATTCACAGAGTGGCCACCTCCATAGAAAATTCAAAGTGTCAGAGAAAATTCACAAAACATAACCACAAGAATAGAAAATTCACATACTTAGAGAAAATTAGATATATTTTGCAATTACCTTCATTCCCATCTTTTCCCGTTGCAGCAAGCATAACTCTTTTGTATCGTCTTTTCATAAATGTTTCATCAAGAAACTACAATGACTGACAATATTTGAAACCAACAATGCATGCATAAAAAGCTACAAACACTCTTTTGAAATGCTTATTATCTTTAAAATCTAACTCAAAACGACTACATGGATTGTTCTTCCATGCCTCATCAAAATACCATCATAATTGATCGAATGACAAATAAGAATCTCCATATGTACTACCTTTTGCTTTTTCAACCCCCAACCAACCACAGTTATAACTTATTGCAACCCTATACTTGTCTTTTATTTCTTTGACAACATCCATTGGACGAGTTAAAAGTTTTGCACTTATCTCTTCAAATATCAGCTCAGAAACTAACCTGGAAGTCATCCTACCATGTTTACTAGTACGAACCATCACACCACACATATGTTCATTGTTCAAAGTTCTTATGTAAAAGAACCCATTTGTTTTTTCAACTGAAGCATGTACACGCCACATACATCTCCTTGATTCCTTATATGCATATTCTGCTATAACCATCAGCTTGTCATTTTTAACATACGTAAACTGAAAACCAACCTCAATAGCATACTTGAACAAAACTGTACAGAACTCAACCACACCACCCTCAAACGTTTGTCCAACACTTTTATATTATTTCGCCAACCAGCTGACAATAACACATTTTCTTGGTGAGAACAAAACTTAGAGAGTGAATTCCTTTCAATATTCATGAGCCTATCACATTCACGATGCACAACATCTACCCAATTAGACCCCACTTCATCCTCTTGATCAGAAGTACTATACCTAATAACTGAAACATCAACTATATCAACACTACGTGCACAAACAACTCTCAATATATTTAAAAAAATCAATATTATTTTGAACCATACAATTCGGATGGCCCACAATAGAATATGAAATGCACATCGTCTCAGGTTTCAAATTCTCCCATATTTTATACAAAATGCCAACCAATTCCTCAAAATTCAATTCACATGAAACATTAATCACAATAGTATCATTCTCATATTTGCACAGTAACAACACTGCACTGTCCATCTAAACTGAAAGAAAAAACACAAAAAATAACTTGTTCAATATAAAAACACTTAAAAAGAACAACATAAAAGTCTAGAGAAATTTAATGAGTTCAGAAAAAATCACAGAGAAATTTACAAACTTATAATTTTCTCTGGACTCAAGTAAAAGTCTAGCAAAATTTACAAACTTATAACAAGCTTATAATTTTCTCTGGACTCAAGTAAAAGTCCAGCGAAATTTACAAACTTATAATTTACCTTCAAGATAACAAAAATAAAATCACAAAGAAAATTAATGAGTCTAGAGAAAATCACAGAGAAAATTAATGCTAACTATTAAACACAATCATAGACAAAAATCACACAGAATATCTGTTATAAAATTATAATCTTCTCTGTGATTTTCACTGGATTACAAGTTTACAATTTTCTCCCTGTGATTGTGCAGTATTGGACTCAAATCAAAATCTAGAGAAATTTAAGAACTTATATTCATCTTCAAGATAACAAAAATAAAATCACAAATAAAATTAATGATTTCATAGAACATCACAGAGAAACATCATAGAGAAAATTCATGAGTCCAGAGAAAATCACAGAGAAAATTCACGAGTCTAGAGAAAATTAATGCTAACTATTAAATACAATCACTGACAAAAATCACTGAGAATATCTGTTATGAAATTATAATCTTCTATGTGATTTTCACTGGACTACAAGCTTACAATTTTCTCTGTGATTTCCGTTGGATTATAATGACAAACATACAATTTTCTCTAGAATATAAAGAAAAGTGCAGAAAAATATAAAGTGAAGAATGAATGAAAAGTGCAAAAAAAAAAAAAAAATAGAGTACAAAACTTAGGAAAGTGCAGAAAACTCCATCGTCAATAACAAAGAATGAAAAATCAACTTTAAAAATAAAAAACAACTACATTGAGCTGGCTTTTCTATCACATTGATCAAAACTGAAAATAAAAACCTAATTCAAAATACACTAGAACAACTTCTCTGAAATCGGAGTCCTTACATACAAATCAAATGAAAAATAAAAAAAACTTACCTGATTGTCACGACCCAAACCCGCCCCTATAGGTTTAGCATCGTAACCGGCCAGTAATCCCTAGATTACCTACGGCCTCTGAACAGATAAGCATAAGATAAGGGGCTAGCGGAAGTAATATACAAAAATATAAATGTCCAATGAGCTGTGTTGACTTACATGAAACGGAATAATTTAAACCTTTATTTACATAGCCATAAGTCAACCATACATTATATTATACCACACACATTACAGTATTTTTCCGTACAGACAACATGATTAAACTAAAGTCCCATGCATAAACAGAATTAATCAACCCTTGAACCCAAGACACTTCGGGAACCTCCACGTGAGGCACAAAGGCTGGCTGACAACAGAATACAGTCCCCCACAAAACCTTCGGGCTTGCACTCCAGAATGCTCACCTATAATATATATACAAACAGTGAGCTAAAGCCCAATGAATAACATTAAGGTAAAGGGGTTAGTGAATGAAATCCCGAACATTTTATACGTATAAAACAGATCATAGCATAATCATAGTCATCTCATATCAGAACATAATAATGGCATATCCCATAGAACATATCGAACATATCACATAACGTCTTCCGACTAGAGTAACCGGTCCCGGACACCGATTAAACAAACACCACAATGAAGTGGCTAACGAGATCTCGTAAATGTCATGGACCCGCATTTTCATGCCGTCCCCCATGACTTGGGACTATCTATAGATGCCATAATAGATTTCAAACATGGATCTTCGTTCACAGAAACATATATCATTTCAGAAATCATAGCTTGATATATCACATTTGGAACATAATTTCATATAAACGTATCTTTACGATAACGTTACTCACAGTGGTTCCGTAGATGGTCAAGCACTTCTCGGACATTGACCTACAATCACAAAGGCACATAACACAACGTATCTCATCATTACTCATTTATGTGGCCATTAAGGCTTAGCTTACATTACGTTGGTTCTTATTCGTTCTTAACATATGGCTTAGAACACACACACCCCTACAATCACTTAGTGTGATTTATACTTATTACAATGCTCAACTCACACACACACTAGGCGTTCAATAACTTGTTACATTCTTTTCTTAGTGTGTGTTTCCAGCCCATAACCTCATTACTATAGCTTAATTAAGGCTTAGGAATGCCTAAGATGCAATGAGGATGTCAAAACATGCCTTGGAACACTTAGGCAAAATTTCAGGATTTTAAGTCCTCGCTCGAGCGAAGCTTTCCTCGCTCGAGTAAGCATGCAGAAATGACACTTCGCTCGAGCGTAGACTTCCTCGCTCGAGCGGTCATGCAAAAATGTGAGTGGTCGCTCGAGCGCACATTCCTTCGCTCGAGCGATCTGTAAATGATGCAAAACTTCTGGGAGCATGAAATTTACGCTCGAGCGAACTCTTGGTCGCTCGAGCGGAGAGCACGACCTCAGAGTGGTCGCTCGAGCGAGCTCTCCTTCGCTCGAGCGAAGATGCAAAATCTGGAATTTCCAGATTGCACCTCCAACTTCAAATTCGACATTCAACCTTACAAAACTCATTTTTCTGGGCCCAAAATGAAGGAAACATATGAAGACTTATAAAATAACATGTTTTAAGAATTAAAACAAGAAATCATGGCCCAAAAACTTGACATTTCTTCAAAACCCAACTTAAAATCCCAATTTGACCCATGAAATCAACATGCAAGAACTTCATCCAATTCAAACCTTCCAAAACATGATCAAACTTGATATTTTGAGGGGAAACAAGATGAATGACTAAAATGTGAGTGAAACTAACACATGCATGGAAGAAATCTTAGATTTCAAACTCAAAACATGGAAATTTATGCATGCATGCATGATTTGCAACTCAACTCTTCTTCTAAGGCTCAATTTACATGTTTAAACTCATAACCTTCATAAATCATGCAAGATAACACTGAAATTCATAAATAAATGGATGAAAATTCTACCTTAAGTCTTGTTCTTGCTAAAACCTTGCTTAATCTAGAAGAGTGCATGCAAATCCTTGAATTTCTCCTTCAATTTCTCCCTCTTTCTCTCTAGAATTGCTCTCCCTCTCTCTCTAAAATGTTCTCATCAGATTTTTGCACTTAAGGGAATGAAAAGATCAGCTCCAATAAACTAAAGGGGCTCAAATGTGTGTTGTATAGATTTGGCCACTAGGTGGCAAAACGGTAAATAAGTCCAACTCTTTAATTAGCTTATTTAATCTAATCTCATCATACCAAATCACATTTTAGTTAAATATGCCATAAGGTTCTAAAAATTCCAATTAAAATATTGGTGTAAACAATTCCGGGTTTGGATGCTGATAAGGCTTTCAATTTTCATTTTAAAGCGGTACTTCCGGACAGATATTTTTATAGGTGACAGTTGGAAAGCCAATTTTTGATACAAATTACATATTAATCCCGTCATCAATCTTAATCACTCAATTAACTCCCTAATTTACCGATTAACAACTAATCACAGGTCGGGGTTATTACACTGATTCAACTCCACTGGAAATCAAATCAACACGACTTCAACTCTTACACAATCAACAAAAATCAGCTTCTACACGACTACAAAATCAACTTTTACGCGATCAACGAAAATAAACTTCTACACGATCAACGAAAATAAACTTCTACACGACTACAAAATCAACTTCTACACGATCAACGAAAATCAACTTCCACACGACTACAAAATCCCTATAAAATCTCCACGAAAATCTGCATCATCAAAATTTGTATTGTCAAGCTCATCACAGCATAATTTCCTACAAAAATAGCAACGTAATCTTTAGTTTCCTAAATTGAAAACCACGTATATTATAAAGAAGGGTAAAATAGGTATTTTATAAACTAAAATAGCATTGAGGGACCTTAGGTATCAAAAAATATTATTGTGGATCTCTACTCATACTAAAAGTTGAGAAGGGATCTTACACCAATTTTCCCTTTAAAAAATGTCACCAATATTACTCTTCAAATTTTGTATATAAATTTTTTGTTAATTTCTTATTCTATTTACTAATTGACACTGAATACTTTGTCTCTTGAAATTTTTAACAAAAATGTGATAGGTTCTATAATTTAGAACAATATCTTAAACGCATAATTTGGATTTGCTTAAGAAATATTAAATATTTGTAAAAAAAAATATTTAAATTGATTAAAAATATCTGTCAATGTTTAATGTAATCTCTCTTATAACTTAGGGGAATTGACTAGTAAATCTCATTTGGTAGACTTGCAATCCATAAAGTCCTAAATGTTTTTTTGGTGACTGAGTGGTCCCTTAAATTATTTGTTGATTGTTTTGCCATTGTTAGTATAGTTGGGGGACATGTGGCGTGGTTATGTATGGGGAAGGTGGTGGGGTGTTTGTGTGTCACATTGTTCGAAAAGCGCACTACTTTTTAAAGTTTGGTTGTTTTTAACACACGCAGTGTGAGACGTGAATTTCTTACTATTTTTTTTTTTTGGCGCGTGACGTGAAGACATATAGTAATTTAATCAAATTGGGTCTGCCAAGTTGGAGTGTCACATGTCACACTTAGGAAATGTATACTAAGGAATTTTTATATATGGGGAAGGTGGTGGGGTGTTTGTGTGTCATGTTGATCAAAAAGCGCACTAATAGCTTTTTAAAGTTTGATTGTTTTTACAAGCACAGTGTTGAACGTGAATTCCTTAATAATTATTTTTTGGCGCGTGACGTGGAGACACACAGTAATTCAATCAAATTGGGTCCGCTACATTGGAGTGTCACATGTCACATTTTGGAAAAGTACACTAAGGAATTTTTCATTTTTTTAAAGTGTCACAACATATCTGCCACATTGTTACATTTAAAAAAAGTATACTAAGGAGTTTTTTTTTTTTTGTGTCACATCATACCTACCATGTTGTCATTTGTTGGGTGAGTAACCAACCACGTTGTCACATTTGAAAAAAGTACACTAAGGATGAGTAAAAAATTTAGAGTGTCACATCATATTTGTCACGTTATCCCATCGTTAGAGTGTCACATTAATACCTGTCACATTAGAGTATCACACCATACGTGTCACATATTCCAAGAAAAAAAAAACAAACAAACTTCTCTAATTAACTAAAGAGGATATATCTGTCTAACTAATACTCATTCATGTTTGAAAAAAGACTTACTGGTCACACACTACACCTAATAAGAATTCCTCAATCAACCATTTAAAATATGAGACCAAATGGTACAGAAGTTTCTAAAATAGGACTTTTCAATAAATTTTCCTATAACTTATGTATAAATAATTTAAATTAAATAAATAAATAAATAATTAGTGATAAATTCAATTTAGAGTGTCTAAGACATTAAATCTACGAGATATTTTTTGTTAGTGAGAAGTCTACATTTTATGAAATAATTTGGTGAAAAATCTAGTAATTTGTTTTCAATTTTGCTCCTAGATTTTTTTTTATGTGTTTGATATTTCACTACCTGTTCAATTCTTTACCCAAACTGTTCAAATTCTGTAGGTTTCTCTCTCTATATTTTTCAAATTCTGTGAGTTTTTTCTATGCTCTTATCGGTTGAAATATATTTTCTGTTCAATTTTTTATTTGCTCAATATTTTTTGTCTGTTCAATTTTTTATTTGCTCAATATTTTTTATGTGTTCAATTATTTATTTATTTTTATCTGTTCATTCCCCATCATCTATATGTGTCATTAAATACAAGAAAACAACACAGTGCACCAAAAAAACAAAAAAAGAAGAAGTTATTTATGCAAATTAGAGAGGACAGAAAAATTATCTTTTCAACCAACACACACATCAGATCCAAACATTGCCCCTGGATCAGATCAGATCAGATCCAACCAAACAAAGATATCACATGAATTATCTGTTCCAATAAAAGCCCAACACATATTATTAATTACAGTTGGGGTTTCATGTGCAACCATTTATGAAACCCAGCTAGACAACAAGAGTGGTAGTTGAAGAAGAATCTGTATAAAACGATGATTGAAAAAATAGAAAAGTCAGATTACAAATGTCTCTATACAACGATAATTGAAAAAAAGTAAGATTAATACATAGGTGTGTATATATATAAAGATTTATTTTATCAAAAATATGTATACATATATATATAGATACCAAGATTAGAGAACAACAAAATCAAAAATCAAAATCATAGAAGCAGATTTCATCTTAAGCATCTGACATCTATAAACAATTCTGAATCTATAAAACAGTAATCAATAAAATCGTAACAGATCTATAAAAATCAGCAACAGATTCCTCCTCCTCCTCCTCCACAACCACCGCCGTCCTCCGCAGATTCCTCTTCGCAGACACTCGCCGGAGAAAAAAGAGAGGGGAGGAGTGTGAGATAGAGAGAGAAGCCATGGAGGTGAGAGATCTGAAGACGCAACGGAGAGCAGCGGCGGACGACGAATCTGGGGCCATTGACGGATCCCAGCGAGGTGGAGGACGGCTGTGTGCTTTCGGACGGTGGAACTTGAGGATAGAGAGAGAGATCTAAGGAGAGGAGGCTTGTTTGCTCAGATCGGAGTCGTGGAAATGGTGGAGATCGGTGGCGATTGACCAACCGGAGGGATTTCGTTTCTCAGATCTGAGATCGCCGTCCGGCGCCATTGACAGATCCGAGCGAGGTGGACGACGGAGTGGAGCTAACGGCGGAGTGGACTATGGCTGCGTGGCTTCGGACGGTGGGGCTTGAGGGGAGGGAGAGAGAGAGAGATTGATTTGAGATATGAGGGTGAGACAGATATGAGAACAGTACACAAACGTGAGGGTAGTTTGGTCTTTTTCAAAGTGTGTGTCATTATGGATCAAATATTTTAGGAGGAGCTTCTATTTGCACATATTATTTCCTCATTATTCACATGAATAATATTTTTATTATAATTTTATTCTAATTAAAAATACAATGATACCCTTCTTCCACCGCTACCTTTCATTGCCGGAGCCGCTCTTTCTTTTTGCCGTCGACTCCCAACCCCCTCCCTTTCCGTCACTTCTCAATCACAAACCTTCTATGAACTCTCATTTGCCCAAAAAAACCCTAGCTTTGTAACCCCTATCTTTGCGAATCCCTCTCAATACCGCGTGAATCTAATTCTGCAAACCCAAATGGATTCGATGGTTGGTATTTGACGAAGCCCTATTGGTTTGGTATTGATCGAAAAAAAAAGTTAACTTCGATGGTAAATTTCTGAATGGTTGCAATTTTTTCGACTTTGGTTGTAAAGACTCTAATTTTTCGTAATTACATATGTAACCCTAAGACTTAGATTAATAACATTTTAGCTCTTAATTTCGTAAAAGTCTGCGAAGTGTCCCAATAAAGAATAATTTTCCTGTGTATTATCATAATTAAATCATAAGACACCACTTTATAATTGGAAATACCCTAAAACTTGGTTTTTATTTATTTACCTCCCGGTTTATAAATTAATTCATACATTTTATTTTTATTTCTATTTTTGTTTTTGTTGTTCTTTCATTTATTATTTATTATTTATTTGAATATTTATTATTTATTTGAATAGAATATTATTATTTATTTGAAAATGTACATAGGTGTTATAAATAATATTTTGGTGGAAAGTTGATTGAAAAACACAATAAAAAAATATCTAGATATTTATGCCTTCCTTAGTCATTAAGCTAAGACCAAGCTTATTTCCTACAAATTGAGAGCCTTGTCTCAATTCCACACACCCACATACCAGCAGCCAAGGAGAGAGTGAGAGAAGGAGAGTGTGATTAGAGGGAAGTAGAGAAGAAGAAAAAAAAAAAAAAGAGAAAGAAAAGGGGGCCTTCTTGAGTCAAGGTAAGAACACACCCTTCCATGTCTTCCCCAATTCTTTCACCACCACATCATATTGTTTAGATGCCTCTTGTGTTGCATATTAGTGGGAAATAGAGCATTTGGTGTGTATAAAAGTGTGGGTTTGAGTTAGTGACATTGTCTTGCAAATCTGTCAAATTAGGCACTGCTGTAACTTCTCAAATTTAAAAGAAATATCAAATTTATTTATTTCTCAAATCTGAATTTAGTGTAGGCTATTTGGTGTGCTTAGAGCTTGTGATAATTTTATTAGCCCCTAATTGTGTGTTTTTAGGGCTTGGATATTTTGTTTAAAAATTCTGGTTCTAAGTCTCTGAAAAACAGTCAACTTCTTGCAATTTTATAAAATTCCAGAAAAATCATCTCAAGTTGGTTCTTCTATACAAATTTAGGATTTTGAGTCCTCTTTTCAATGAAATTTATTTGGATGAAAATCCTTGGGTAAATTGAGAGGAAAGCTAGTTTTCCTAAAGGGTGACAAATCTGAACAGGTTTTCAAATATAGATTATAGATGAATTTCTGGAGGTGCTGTGCAAATTCTGAGAATTGGAATTGAAACTAGACAGGTTAATTATTATTTTTGTGCAATTTCAGGCCCTAATTTGACCTAGAAGTATTTTTCCCAAAGCACTCTTGTTAGCCCTGCAGAACCGAACAGTGCTGGAAATGATGTTTTATTGTGTTGTTTGTCTCTAAGTATTTCAAAGCATGCCTAATGTTATTTGCTTGCCTTACCATACCTGGGTATGACTATCATGGGCTATATTTCCTTTCTTAAGTTTGTCTCATGCTCTTTTATATTATCGAATTACCAAATGTGACTAACTTGCTTGGCAAAAGATCTAATAAATGGGAAATGGAAAGGGGTTGGTAATGGGAGACGTTCACCCTCGTGCTTCAGAATGATTTATGTAATATACATGTGAATGAGATTAAAACCAAATGAGTTAAGTCTTGCGCAAGCAGTCTAAACGAGCCCCTAGGTTGACCTGAATGTATTCAGACTCTATGCGGTGGTTTCAGGGTGTAAGCGAGCCCTTTGGTATGGTATGTGCAGGGTGTAGGCGAGCCCACTTGTTTGGTCGTCCCTTTTGAGATCCATCAATGCCACTGACAGGTAAATAATCGGAAGGTAGACATAGGTGGTAAGGTCTGCAAAGCAGCAAAAAGGGGAGTTCTGAATAGTCCGGTGTTCAATCCTTGTGATTGGGTAGAAGGATCTCTTTGAGGGAATTCTAGATGTCTAGTCTAACTACTAACTTATAGAACCTTGTTGTAATATTGTATGTTATGTTACCCAATTTGTTTTGTGTATGGTTGATTGGTTGATAGAAGAAATGTGGGTGTGTGCGTTTTTACTAGACATTCCAAGCTCATGGCGTGTCATGCCAGGTGATGAAGCAGTTTACAATGGTGAACGTTATTTCGAAGGCAAATAAGATGAAGTGTTGGAGCTGTGGTTCATATGAAGACTTAGACTAGTTGTTTTTTTCCCTTTTGGTTTGGCAATATTTTGGTAATCCTGTAATGGAACATAAACGAATTATCTGTGATATTAACTCTGGTTATATATGTATATTAAGATGTTTTGGTTATCTATCCTACTTGTGTTGTATTGTTGTACGTATTTAACGACCCAGAAGTTGGGGCGTTACACTAGTAGTCCGAATGGTAAAAAATTGAGTTGTTTTCCTAGATCTAACAAAAGAGAAAAGTTGTGATGGAAGGGAAATGGCGAAAAGGAGCGGCAATTTGCAGATTGAGAGAAAAACTGTAAAAAATTGAGTCATTTTCCTAGATCTAACAAAAGTTGTTTTATCCAAATGTGAAGATTTCCTTCAATGATTCACGTGATTTTGTTCAATGCTCTTTAATGCCAATGCTTCAATGAGACATCTTTAATGGATTGATAAAGCTTTTGGGAGATGAACGGTAGAGTGTGAGAGATGGGTGTGTGTGTATGTGAGAGACGGTCTGTCTTGTGTGTTCTCTAAGAGGGTGTGTGCATTTTACATTGGAGGGAAGATGTGAAATAAGAGGTGTGTGAAGCGAGCAAAATAAATTAAGATTAATTTTTTAAGTGTGTGTATTGAGAAGGATGTGCATTAAGAGGAATGTGTGTGTGCAAATAGAAGCTCCTATATTTTAGTGAGTGAATCTTTAGATAACATAAAATTTAAAATTAAATTTATGAGACAAAATATTTTAGAGGGGAGATTTGAGAAAATATGCTTTTCACTTTTCTAATTTTGATAACAGACTCTTATCAAAAAATTCTGCATTAATATTTATTAAGGTCTCATTTGGAAACAGTCTATTTTAGTAATTTTTTATTTTTTTATTAAAATATAAGGTAAAAAGAATTAATATGTTTAAAATAATTTTTTAATTTTTTACGAAAAAATGTGTAAAAGTAAAGGGAAAAAAAAGAAGAAATATTTTTAACTTTTTTATATAATTTATTAAATTTTTAATTTTTTAAATAATTTTTTAATTTTTAAATTAGAAAGTAATGTTCCCAAATGAGAGTTCTAATATTACTGATATAGTAATGGTACACACAGTGGACCAAACGCATAACAAATTGTTCCATCGGCCGATCGGATGACCAAAAGACATCATGACAGCTGTGATCGATACCATAACAACTCCGATCGACAAGTTTGAATCATTCGTCTAGGCAGTGGTCTGGATACGTAGGTGTAGCTTGGCTTTTTCGCGCCCCCATTTTCGGAAGGCTCGAAAAGGAACCCTACAGTTCGGACTCCTGTGATTCTGAATCTAATCTCACAAGTGCAATGTGAAACTGATAAACACCAAACAGTCCAAATCCGGCAAACCTTTTGAAAAATCTATTTTAAATCAAATAATGCCAAAATTTGACTGTTTTTCCAGATACAGAATCGCTACCTAAATATTTTTATTTTAGGAAAATTTAGGAAACCCTAACTCGTGCCAAAGGCCACGTGTCCATCGTCATCAAAGTTGCCTTGGCTCGGGAACTTGGGTACGAAGGAGGAAGGTCATGAATTGAGCACCCCTGCTCGCCCGATCAAAGATTGGCCTCTACTAACCATGATATGATATTTTATAAACATTATGTGCTCTTATTCCGGTTATTAAACTAGCTTTACTATGTAATGCGCACAAGCAAGTATAGACTAGTTTGCTTAATTTGGAACAATTCAACTCATGTTTGTTTGCGAAAATGGTTTGAATTTGCCACCTCAAGTGGGCTTAAAGTTACGGATTTGCCACCAAACATAGTGGGTTTAAAATACGATTTGCCACTCAACAAAGTGGGCTTAAAACGCACATTCGTTGAATCGTTCCAATTCAAACAACAAGCCTTCATTCACAGGCATTCATGCAGTTTAGCATTTAAGCACATAACCTCATGGCAAGCATGCTAAACATGGCAACATTCACATTCATGCAAGTATGCTAAAATGTAAAAACTTACCTAGTATTCCAAGCCAAAAAAGAAACTAGTTAGAAAGATGCATGATCCTAACTATATAAGATGTCTAATGCAACGCATGAAAAGAATGCAATTAATAGGCTCGGCTACTAATATGGTATATGAATCAATTTCATAACATGCGATTAAACACCTATTCAAATAAGATATTGAAATGACAATGCGGTTTGAATGATGCGCTAAGCCTCGATGCATGCAATACGAAATGAATGGATGCAAGCATGCGATATGGTAATTGAAACATGTCCCTAATCTAACCATCAAAAGCGATTAAATTGTAATAACCCCGACCTTAGATTAATGCTAAAACATGACTAATTATGCCTAACAGTAATTTAGAAGGAATCTGGGATTAATTTGCATGTGTATTGCATTATTTATGTGTTTCTATCTGTTTGATCGCTAAATTATCTGTTCGTATCTTATGCTTTAAAACGCGAATTGAAAGCCTTATCGGCGCCCGATTTCGAAATTGATTAACGTTTTGGACTAGTTAGGATATATGTGATTTTATGGTAGGTTTAATTAAAATTTGATTTGGTGTGATTAGATTAGACTAAATAATATTAAGCTATTGAACCTAGACTAATTACCATTTTGCCACTTAGTGGCTTGTCTCTACACCATCACTTGAGGCTTGTTAGAGCCTTTGACACAACATTTCCCTCAGCCAACTCTTTGAGACAAAACGTAGGAAAGTGAGAGAGAAGGAAAAGACTTAGCTTCAACAAGACTTGGCTTGGATCTTAGGAGAGTTGAAGGTTGAATGCAAAATTGAGCTAGTATACTTGGAATTGAAGACTTAAGGTAGAGAATTTCCCTTCTTAATCATGAAATTTAGTAGATTCTTGCATGGTACTTGGTAATTGAGTGAGTTGAGTCAAGAATTGGATTAAAGTGTTGGGTTGAGTAGAAATTCATGCATGCATGTACCTATCTTTGCATTTTGAGGTTGTTCTTCATGAATTCCTTTCATGCATGTGTATAATTTAAATGTAGTCCATGAATTCATCTTGTCCTTGAGCTAAAACTTGCATTTGGTCATGTTTTGTAACATTAGAGTTCAAGAGAACTCATGCATGTGTTAGTTTTGCATTAATCTTCAAGTTCTTGAATTTTGGTTTGAAATTGTGTTTAATTGAACTACTCTTGGGCCATGATTTCTTGAATTGAAGCTTTAAACATGTTGTTTTATGGGTTACCAAGTGTTTTTCAAAGTTTTGGCCCAGAAAAATGAGTTTTGGAGGGTTGAATGTCGAATTTCATGCTTGGAGGTCAATCTGGATTTTCCAGAAATTTGACCCACGCTCGAGCGGGGACTTTCACGCTCGAGCGTGAAGCCTGAGTACTTGCACTTACGCTCGAGCGGCAAGATTCACGCTCGAGCGTGAAATGCATATACCCAGAAGTTTGTGTGTTTTACAGTACGCTCGAGTGGGGGAACCCACGCTCGAGCGAGGGTCTGTGTCACACGCTCGAGCGGGGGTCGAGCGCCCGTCGAGCGTGAATTTCATGCATCCAGCACTTTTTCATAAGTTTGTAGTCCGCTCGAGCGGGGAAGTCCACGCTTGAGCGGAGCTTCATTGTCTGCATGTCCGCTCGAGCGGGGAAAGACACGCTCGAGCGTGGACCCTATTTTCAGCAAATTTTGAGAAATATTTTCCAACGTTTTTTTGCATCCTCATTCCATCCTAGGCATTCCTAGGCCATGTTTAAGACTCTATAGTAAGAATGTAAGGTTAGAAACACACTAACAACCAACGACGTAGGTTTTGTGCAAATAGAATGTGTATTTCATGCGTATGTCCGTTATGTGTCGTGTTGGTCATGTGCCACGTCCTGTCTGATCAATCTGCTCTGTCTATCAATCTCCTAGCCCACTGTGAGTAATAACTTTGTAAAGTTATGTTTAACTTTAAGTATTTTCTGACTGATATGATATGATCTGTTTTTCTGAAATGCTACATTATGAGTTATGAATGAATGTCCAATTTTCTGAAATGTATTGTGGCACCCTTAGTTCACGCGGCCCTCACCCGGGGGTAACAATACAGTGGCCAATCTGTATCTGGCCCTTGCCTGGGGGTAACAATACTATGGTGACTTGCGCACAAGATATGGACCTTTATGGTAGTTGGTACCAACTATGTATATGGGTCTCTGGACCAATCTGATCTGATAGCTAATGGGTGTACCACATATGATCTTATGCAAAATCTGGATATGAACATGATTGTGAATCTAAATCTATTTCTGTTCTGAAGTCTGTATATGTTCTGATTTAAATACTGATTTCTAAATTATGCTGGACATCGTTCATAAAACCCCTTTACTCTGTTATTATTCACTGGGCTTTCGCTCACAGTTTACTATATGTATGTAGGTGAGCCGGCACATGACCAAGGCCAGAGTTGACGGCCTTCTGTTTTGTTTTGTTAGCCAACCGTTGCGCCTCCCGAGGAGGTTCCGATCGAAGTTTAATGCCATGGCTGTTTTTGTATTTCATGCTAGTCTATGTATATGTTTGTAAGACAGGTCTTGGGTCGTACACTTGTAAATATTGTGTATCTAGACTGGCATGCTTATATATATATATAAATAAGTTTTAAAATGTTTTGTCCCATGTACGTTATCACAGCTCATTGGACCTTATCTATTTTGTATTATTGCTTCCGCAGCCCCTTATTATCTGCTAATCTGTACAGAGGCCTTTGGTAATCCACGGATTACTGGCCGGTTACGGTACTAAACCTACAGGGGCGGGTTTGGGTCGTGACATAAATAAAAGGGAGAAAGACGTGGGGTTAGAAGACATATACACACACGCACACTTATTACAACATTACGCCCTCGCGAAGGAGGGTCCGAATGAATAAACGAACCAACTAGCTAAGCTAATTAAGCTAACTAATTATTACAAACCGAAAACTAATTAACTATTCTAGCTAACTAATTAAACAATTACATCACATCTAATTAACTACTTAGCTAATTAATGGATTACAAGTCAATTGCAAGTAAATTACGTAATCAACTACTTAGCCTCGGGAAGTGATGGATATGCATGCGGCATGCTCGATTCTACACCCGAAAAGCCACTGCTTTGCTGCTGCAAGCCTCTGTTTGCACATTTGATCACTGAAAATTCTGCCAACTTCCAGAACACCTCTGCTTTATCTTACCATCACATTGTGCAAAAATCACTGATGGCTGACAAGAGGGACAAGGGGCCGGTCAGCTACTAATGATGGCTGGTCGGCACTGCTGGTTCACACTTCCATGCTGCAACAGAGAGCAAAACAGTGTATTCTCACATATTGTTTGTACTGTTTACCCTCCTTATCATTACACAAGCTCGAATGAGAGAAACTCATGGCCTTCTAACCATCAATCAAGCAATTTCCATGCATGATGGCTAAGGGACCAAGTTTATACAAGTTCAATAAATGCACAAATAAGACCAAAATGACCACCACCCTATCATGTATGATCAAGGGCGATGATGACCTAGGAAAATGACACATTTCATCACTTTCAGTATGAAATGTCCCATTTTCCTTGTGTTCAAATTAACATCCGATTTGAACACATGCAATTCAACACAAAGAATGCTTATCTTGCACACTTTTACTTGCCAATTTTGTTTACTCATTTTAATTACTAAACTATTCATTAATCAATTAAGTCCATTAGTGAGTGTCCTCTAATGGAAAGAGGGTTCAAACCTCAAGTTGCTTTGGGCATGAAAGAGGCATTACACTGTTGGTAATGAACCCCCTAAGGGATTAAACCATTAGATGTAGCACCTCTATTTCACACTTAGGCAAACAAGTGGTTTGAAACCACTTTCAAAGCAAATCAAAAATGAAGAATTGATGGGGGATTGCAGAGGTGATTAAGTGCTGGAAATGAATGATAAAAAGCACTAGAACATGCAACCTGTCACGACCCCACTCCGCCCCTAGTAGAATGGTGCCGTGATGGCCAGTAATTCGCGATTACCAAAGGCCAACTTACAAGGATTCACACACAGTCATAATATACATATGGGGCTTACATGTGTGGAATCAATTAATTTCAATCTAATTAGCCCATAAGAGCTGTGCATAAATTAAATGAAATGACATACATCTTAACATGGTTTTACAACTTGATTACAATAAGATAAGTACATAATACATCTTGATCAAAAGGCTTCTCAAGTCGACATATACAAAAGAAATGAATTACAAAGCCAAGAAGCATAATTTTCAAGATGCTACAAAACATGAATCCAAAACATCTTTCAAATAATCATCTAGGTGTCACCGCCTTCTTGCTCGTCACCTACATATATATAAGGAGAGGGTGAGCTTGGATACTCAGTGAATGATATTAGTAATAAAAGGTTAAATGAATGATATCCGAGATCTTTATCAAAACAATACATATCGTAGCTTATACAAAATCAAGGGATGAACCAAGTTCATCTATCAAGTCTTTCAAAGCTTTAAGGGATGCTTACTAGCATCAATATAATACAAGGGATGACATTCCGGACAAACCTACGCGGTAAACCGTCGGTGGCAAGACAAGGGAGATATCTCAAACAAGGGTGCTAGTTGCATTATGGTCCCCTAGCACTAAGGACTTTCAAAACAAGGGTACTAGTTGCATTATAGTCCCATAGCACTAAGGACTTTCAAAACAAGGGTACTAGTTGCATTATAGTCTCCTAGCACTAAGGACTTTCTAAGAATGTCATCAAAACAAATATAATACTTGATACAAAACTAGGAATAGTCATTCATGCTTGATCAAATACTTTTCCAAAGCAAAGCAAAGCAAAGCTTTATCAAAACTTTATAACATAGCTTTATTAAAAATACCACTCACATAGCTCTTCGGGTGTGGGGGTTACAAGTAAGGATCCAAGGCCTACAAGTACATAATAAATCCCATTGAATGCACTTCAAGAAGTCAAGAAGAGATGCTCAAAGATAGACATGGAATGCATTCCTAAAACAAGCTTTGCATGAGTGTAAATGATCTCGGCATTTCTTTCAAAACTCAGTTAAGACAAGGCAAAACACGTGCTGGGAGTTAAAACACTGTTTCTCATCTCGGGAAAACATGCTGGGTACCAGTCAGGTCTTGGCCGAGGTCCCACACCTCTTGGCCGAGGTATGGTCTCGATGGCCACATTCAGGGAAATGGAGTCTGGAAATTCTGGGCTTCTTTTTGAAGAACATGAAGAACATGAACATGAATGCTAAAATCATAACTTCTTTATTCAAAATCTGAGATTTCATGAGATGAGTTCAAAAACATAGACCTGGGTACCCATACTTGAAGATCTTATGAAAACAAAAACAAAAACATGGATCTTGGTACAAACTTTCGGATCAAAACGTGGTTTTATTCCAAGAACACAAGAACATCATTTTCTCTTTCTAAAACAACTTTAAACCAATGCATGGCTCATGAATCATGCTAGATCATGCAATGCGATCAAATAAACATAAAGAATAACAAGAGTAAATCAAGAATCTAACCTCAACACTCGGATCAAACGGTTTAGACTCTAAGGATCAAGCTTGGAAATCTACTTCTCTCTCAAGAACTCCTCTTCCTCTCTTCCTAGAGCTTATCTCTTTTCCTAGGACAAAGATATGACAAATGATGTGGGTTTCTCTACTGCCAGCAGACTTAACCCTCTGCTGGGACACGTGGCACCACCAGATTGGGTTTCCTCAAAAAGGTGACTGAATGACAAGATAAGAGCATGACAAAGTGTGTATAACAAGTAAGGTGACATGGGTACTCCAGTAGGTAATGACCTCGGATCAAGACATAGGCTTCGGCAAGTAAGGTCTCAATGATCTCAGCTAGGAAGGATAACACTTGGCCTAGCTGTGCCACACCTCGACCTAGATGTGTCACACCTCGGTCTAGGTCATACCAGTCCAGGAACAAGATCACCAGGTGCAGGGATCAAAGATTTAGGATGTCTAGATGATAACATCTCGGCCTAGATGATAACATCTCGGCGTAGATGATACACATCTCGGCCTAGGTGATGCACACCTCGGCCTAGATGACGACATCTCAGCCAATATGCCAGGGCGAAAGTGGAGGTCAACCAAAGTGGATTCCAAGATGGTCGTAGGTTTAAGGGGTTCAAGGGTGTGACCTAGGCTTAAGATGACATCGGCTCCACACCAAGCAAGAAACAAAACATGCAAGCAACACTTAGACAAACAAATCAAGGTCTGTAAATGCAAACTTAAAAAAATAATTTCATGTGAATGCATGTGAGCATGACTAAGATAAAGGGAGGGTTGTTACATCCTTCCCCCCTTAAAGAAGTTTGGTCCCCAAACTTGAGTTACCTTGCCCCACAAACAACTCCGGATGTCGGATTTTCATTTCTTCTTCCATTTCCCATGTAGCATCCTTGCCATAATGCTCTTTCCATTCAACTTTCACCATCGGTATTGACTTGTTCCTCAACTGCTTCACTTGCCTATCAAGAATCCGTATCGGCTTCTCCTCGTAACCCAAATCTTCATTAATCACAATCCCGAAATGATCAATCACATGCAATGGGTCTTGAATATACTTCCTCAACATCGAAACATGAAATACATTGTGGACTTGACTTAGTTCTGGCGGCAAAGCAAGTCTGTAAGCAACGGGGTTAACTTTCTCAAGAATTTCAAATGGTCCAATATAACGAGGTGCTAATTTACCTTTCTTCCCAAATCTTGAAACTCCTTTCGTCGGCGAAATCTTCAGGAATACATGATTCCCAACTTCAAATTCTAACTCTCTTTTTCTCTGGTCGGCGTAACTTTTCTGTCGACTCTGAGCAGTTTTGATTCTTTGCTGGATAAGCTTAATCTTCTCGGTTGTTACTTGAACTAACTCGGGACCAATCAAAGCTTTGTCTCCTACCTCGGTCCAACATATCGGCGATCTACACTTCCTTCCATACAAAGCTTCATACGGTGCCATGCTAATGCTAGCTTGATAACTGTTGTTGTAGGCGAATTCTACTAGTGGCAAATGCATTTCCCAACTTCCCTTGAAATCCAATACACATAGTCTAAGCATATCTTCAAGTGTCTGAATTGTTCTCTCTGTTTGCCCATCGGTTTGGGGATGAAAAGCTGTGCTAAACCTCAACTCGGCTCCCAAAGCTCTTTGTAAACTCTGCCAAAATCTAGAAACAAACTTCGGATCTCGGTCTGAAACAATGGATATCGGCACTCCATGAAGTCTCACAATCTCGGTCATATACAATGAAGTAAGTTGATCGGCATTAAATGTAGTCATAACAGACAAGAAGCGTGCTGACTTCGTTAACCTATCAACTATAACCCAAATTGAATCCATACCCTTTTGCATCCTCGGCAACCCAATTACAAAATCCATGGAGATGTGTTCCCATTTCCACTCTGGAATTGACAAAGGTTGAAGAAGTCCTGCTGGCCTCTGATGCTCTGCTTTCACTTGTTGGCAATATAGACACTGAGATACGAACTCGACTATCTCTCTTTTCATATTCGGCCACCAAAAGTTTGCTTCACATCTTGGTACATCTTGGTATTTCTTGGATGAATGGCAAATCTGGAACCATGAGCTTCCTGTAAAATTATTCTTTTCAACTCGGGGACGTCGGCCACGCACAATCTTCCATCAAACTTAAGTACTTGCTTCTCAACGGTGTACCCTGACCTCGGCTTGGTGACAAATTCATCAATCACCCTTTTTAAGAATTCATTCTCTATCTGCCTGGTCTTCACTTCCTCAATAATAGTCGGCTCCATGAAATCATTGCTAAACATGCCAAACTCCCAACTAATTTCTTGCTTAAAGCATCGGCCACCGAGTTTGCTTTACCCGGATGGTATTGAATCTGCATATCGTAGTCTTTCAATAACTCAAGCCACCTTCTCTGTCTCATATTTAATTCCTTCTAGGTGAACAAGTACTTCAAACTTTTGTGATCTGTGAAAACTTGGCAAGAAGCTCCATACAAGTAATGACGCCAAATCTTCAAAGCAAATACTACGACTGCTAATTCTAGATCATGGGTGGATGGGGTTTCAATTGACGAGATGCATATGCCATGACTTTACCCCCTTGCATTAATACATAACCCAAACCCTTATGTGATGCATCACTATAAATCTGAAATTCCTCATTACCCGACGGTAGTACAAGAACTGGTGCAGTAACTAACCTCGTCTTGAGTTCCTGGAAGGCTGCTTCTTTACCCTCGGTCCATTTGTATGTCACTCCCTTTTGAGTCAATTGTGTCAATGGTACTGCAATCTTCGAGAAGTCCTTCACAAACTTCTTATAATAACCTGCCAAACCCAGAAAACTACGAACCTCGGACACATTAGTCGACCTCGGCCAATTCACAACGGCTTCAACCTTGCTAGGATCAATTGAAATACCTTCTTCATTAATCACATGTCCCAAAAAAGAGATGCTGGAAAGCCAAAACTCACACTTGCTAAGCTTGGCATACAACTTCCTGTCCCTCAAAATCTGTAAGGCAAGTCTCAGATGCTTCTCATGCTCAACTTCACTCTTGGAATAGATCAATATATCGTCGATGAAACAACCACAAACTCATCTAGGTACGGCTTAAAGACTCTATTCATCAAATCCATGAATGTTGCAGGAGCATTAGTTACTCCAAAAGGCATTACCAAAAATTCGTAATGGCCATACCTCGTCCGAAAAGCAGTCTTCTCAACATCCTCGGCTTTAACCTTGAGCTGATGGTAACCCGACCTGAGATCAATTTTAGAAAAGACTCGTGCTCCTTGTAGTTGATCAAGCAAATCATCAATCCTCGGCAATGGATACTTATTCTTAATGGTTACCTTGTTCAGTTCTCTGTAATCAATGCAAAGACAAAGTGTACCATCATTTTTCTTAACAAATAGAACTGGTGCTCCCCAACGTGAAGTGCTCGGCCTAATAAAACCCTTATTCAACAACTCTTGTAATTGTAGTTTCAATTCCTTAAGCTCGGCTAGAGCCATTCTATAGGGTGTTTTGGAGATAGGCTGGGTTCCCGACATGACGTCAACAGTAAACTCTATTTCTCTATCGACTAAGCAGCCAGGCAAGTCATTTGGAAAGACGTCGGGGAATTCCTTAACAACTGGGATGTCGGCCAATTCAACGTTTCCACTCAGATTGCTTAGTATAGCACACAAATAACATTAACACCATTTTTAAATCAACTTATAGGCCTTCATGGATGAGATCAAGTAAGGTGGAGATACTACTCCTTTACCCTGAAACGTAACCTTGGCTTGGTTTGGGGGTTTCAATGTGACACTTTTGGAAACACAGTTAATGGATGCATGATTTCCCACTAACCAATCTATTCCCAATATGACATCAAAGTGAGTTATGTTCAACGGCATCAAATCAACTAATAACTCTACATCCTCAGTCACAACAACACATGCTCTATAAATGGATGCAACAGTCATAGTTTTCCCAGATGGAGTAGACACAGATAACACATAACCAAGGGGTTCTAGTTCCCTATTCAACTTCTCGGCAAATTTAGGCCCCGTTTGGGAACAGGCTAATTTAGTAACTTTTTGGCTATTTGGCTAATATATGAGCTAAAAAAAACTAGTATGTTTGGAATGACTTTTTGGCTTTTTATGAAAAGATGTGCAAAAAGTAGAGAGAAAAGAGAATCTTTGACTTTTTGGTATGGGTTGTTGGCTTTTTAGCTAATTTAGTAACTTTTTGACTTTTTGACTAAAAAAGAGGGTTCCCAAACGAGGCCTTAGTAGATACAAATGAATGTGTAGAACCCGAATCAATCAATATGTATGCATCTTGAGAGCAAATTGGAAGGGTACCTGACACTACTGTCTCGGCATTCTGGGTGTCTCTTGGCACTAATGCAAAAACTCTGCCTTGCCTCGCCTGCGCCCTCCCGACATTGTTTTTCTGTGCAGAGCCCGAAATGTTCCCATTCTTCTTACCATCATTAGCCTTTGTCTTCGGACAGTCCTTTACATGATGGCCTATCTCGCCACATTCAAAGCAAGCTCTTGACGCCCAACGACAGACCCCAAAATGTGGCTTTCCACAACTTGCACACGCCGGCTTAGTATCACCTTCCTGATTTGAGTTGTTGGAACTGCCCATATTCGCCTTCTTCTTGGCATTAAACGGTACCCGGCGATTCTCATAGTTTTGTCTCTTCCTCTGGCTCTCTACTGAACTCTAGTATCGGTTCAAGTTAGTTTCTGCTAGGATGGCCTTGTCTAACACTCCGGTGTAAGTCGGCATGTTGAGCATGTTAACTCGATCTTGTATCGGTCCACACAACCCACTTTCAAACTTCCTAGCTTTTCTATATTCGTCATCGACCATGTGAGGCGCATATCTCGCTAACTCGATAAAAGCATGGTCGTATTCTACCACTGTCATATTGTCTTGTGTCAGAGTCTGGAACTCTGTGCTCCTGCGATCTCGGACACTAAGGGAAAAATGCTTGTTATAAAACAACTCTAAAAATCTGGCCCAAGTCAAACCTGGATTGCCTTCTCGGATCATCATCCACCATCTTCGAGCATCGTCGTCTAACATGAATGCTGCTAATGACACCTTCTAGGCGTCGGTGCTGGGAAAAATCTCGAACAACTTCTCCATCTCCAAAACCCATGCTTCGGCCTTTATTGGCTCGATACCCCCTTGGAATCTCGGCGGGTTCATTTTCTTGAACTCTTTGATCAAAGTTATCGTGCCGTCCCCATATAAAGCTGGTTGTGGAGGCACTTACGGTACTAGAAGAGGTGGAGGCGGAACTGCATGTCGGTCGTTTGTCTGCTCAGCCTGAGTAGAGGTGGTACTAGCGTCTTGTGGCCTAGGTTGTCGCAACTCACGGACCAAACCTTCGACCAATCTTTCTAACCTGTCCAATCTGTCCTCGGAATGATCTCGGCCAACTGGTGGTCTACCCCATGCAAATTACGACTTTAAAACAAAAGGAACAAATAGACATGTATGCGAGTAACAATGATCATGCCGAGATGATGCACACATTGTCAAGTAGCAAGCAATATGATGCAATCCTAACATCATTCTAAGGGACATCCTATGCTCTTTAGGACCTAGTGTGTGTGAATAACGTACTATAAGGAACTGGTGCTCTGATACCAATCTGTCACGACCCCACTCCGCCCCTAGTAGAATGGTGCCGTGATGGCCAGTAATCCGAGATTACCAAAGGCTAACTTACAAGGATTCACATACAGTCAGAGTATACATATGGGGCTTACATGTGCGGAAGCAATAAATTTCAATCTAATTAGTCCATAAGAGTTGTGCATAGATTAAATGAAATGACATACATCTTAACATGGTCTTACAACTTGATTACAATAAGATAAGTACATAATACATCTTGATCAAAAGGCTTCTCAAGCCGACATATACAAAAGAAATGAATTACAAAGCCAAGAAGCATAATCTTCATGATGCTACAAAATATGAATCCAAAACATCTTGCAAATAATTATTTAGGCGTCACCGCCTTCTTGCTCATCACCTACATATATATAAGGAGAGGGTAAGCTTGGATACTTAGTGAATGATATTAGTAATAAAGGGTTAAATGAATGATATCTGAGATCTTTATCAAAACAATACATATCAGAGCTTATACAAAATCAATGGATGAACCAAGTTCATCTATCAAGTCTTTCAAAGCTTCAATGGATGCTTACTAGCATCAATATAATACAAGGGATGACATTCCGGACAAACCCACGCGGTAAACCGTCGGTGGCAAGACAAGGGAGATATCTCAAATAATGGTGCTAGTTACATTATAGTCCCCTAGCACTAAGGACTTTCAAAACAAGGGTACTAGTTGCATTATAGTCCCCTAGCACTAAGGACTTTCCAAGAATGTCATCAAAACAAATATAATACTTGATACAAAACTAGGGATAGTCATTCATGCTTGATCAAATACTTTTCCAAAGCAAAGCAAAGCTTTATCAAAACTTTATAACATAGCTTTATTAAAAATACCACTCACATAGCTCTTCGGGTGTGGGGGTTACAAGCAAAGATCCAAGGCCTACAAGTACATAATAAATCCTATTGAATGCACTTCAAGAAGTCAAGAAGAGATGCTCAAAGATGAATATGGAATGCATTCCTAAAACAAGCTTTGCATGAGTGTAAATGATCTCGGCATTTCTTTCAAAACTCAGTCAAGACAAGGCAAAACACGTGCTGGGAGTTAAAACACTGTTTCTCATCTCGGGAAAACATGCTGGGTACCAGCTAGGTCTTGGCCGAGGTCCCACACCTCTTGGCCGAGGTATGGTCCCGATGACCACATTCAGGGAAATGGAGTCTGGAAATTCTGGGCTTCTTTTTGAAGAACATGAACATGAATGCTAAAATCATAACTTCTTTATTCAAAATCTGAGATTTCATGAGATGAGTTCAAAAACATGGACCTGGGTACCCATACTTGAAGATCTTATGAAAACAAACACAAAAACATGGATCTTGGTACAAACTTTCGGATCAAAACGTGGTTTTATTCCAAGAATACAAGAACATCATTTTCTCTTTCTAAAACAACTTTAAACCAATGCATGGCTCATGGATCATGCTAGATCATGCAATGCGATCGAATAAACATAAAGAATAACAAGAGTAAATCAAGAATCTAACCTCAACACTCGGATCAAACGGTTTAGACTCTAAGGATCAAGCTTGGAAATCTACTTCTCTCTCAAGAACTCCTCTTCCTCTCTTCCTAGAACTTCTCTCTCTTCCTAGGACAAAGATATGACAAATGATGTGGGTTTCTCTACTGCCAGCAGACTTAACCCTCTGCTGGGACACGTGGCACCACTGGATTGGGTTTCCTCAAAAAGGTGACTGAATGACAAGATAAGAGCATGACAAAGTGTGTATAACAAGTAAGGTGACATGGGTACTCCGGCAGGTAATGACCTCGGATCAAGACGTAGGCTTCGGCAAGTAAGGTCTCAATGATCTCGGCTAGGAAGGATAACACTTGGCCTAGCTGTGCCACACCTCGGCCTATATGTGCCACACCTCGGTCTAGGTCATACCAGTCCAGGAATAAGATCACCAGGTGCAGGGATCAAAGATTTAGGATGTCTAAATGATAACATCTCGGCCTAGATGATACACATCTCGACCTAGGTGATGCACACCTCGGCCTAGATGACGACATCTCAGCCAATATGCTAGGGCGAAGATGGAGGTCAACCAAAGTGGATTCCAAGATGGTCCTAGATATAAGAGGTTCAAGGGTGTGACCTAGGCTTAAGATGACATCGGCTACACACACCAAGCAAGAAACAAAATATGCAAGCAACACTTAGACAAAACGAATCAAGGTCTGTAGATGCAAACTTAACAAGACAAATTCATGTGAATGCATGCGAGCATGACTAAGATAAAGTGAGGGTTGTTACATAACCAACTCAAACCAATGAGAATTAAAGTCTTAAAACACTAAGCTAGTGAAGGAATTAACACTACATCCATGCCATGCAAGGCTCAAATGAAACAAATGACCAAAAATAGAGGCAAAATAACCCTAATTATAGTCTAAATCATGCTGGACTCAAGACACGAAAATCCAAAACATTAAGCTAATGCATGGGGTTGCACTACAACTATGCAAAACAAGACTCAAACAAACTAACCAGCCCAAAACAAACCTAAAACATGTTATTTCAAAGGCTAAAACGTGCTTGACTCAAGCTAAGTTAGGCTAAAAAAAACATGCTAACATATGAAGTTAACTAGGCATGCAAGCAAGACACAAGGAGGGGAGGCTAACCCCTCTAATTTTGGATTTCAAAATAAGTTTTTTACCATTGAAAAACCTTTGAAATTCAATGGTTAAAAGGCCCAAAAAAGTTGATTTAAAAGTGATGAATAAAGGCACAAAAGCTTAGCAAACTAATAAGCAAGAAGGGTGAACCACCCCTCACTTAAAAATAGCCTTAAACCAACATTTTTAGGTCATAAAAACAGAGGATTTTTTGGTTCAAAACCAGCCTCAAAATAGTTTAAAAAGATGAGAAAACAAGTATACTAAACAAGTGAACAAAGCAAGTAAACTACCACTTGAAGCAAAGAGCAACTCTAGGCAATCTAAACTAAAACCACTTGCTAGAGCTCAAAACAAGTCTCAAGGAACCTCAGCTCAAAGAGAAGTAACTTTGATCAAGGTAGTGTATGTAAAAGTGTAGAGAAGACTAGCTAAAAAGCACAAAATTGTAAGAGAGAGAGAGAGAGAGAGAGAAATCTAGAGAGAGAGAGAGAATTTTGCTCCAAAATTGCTAACCTCCTAAAATGGGAGAGGAACCCCCCTATATATAGAAAAACATTCTTTGAGCTTAGAAACATCCCACCATACACGTGTAGGCAGATGCAACTTATTGTGCTAACAGCTGGTGCAGCTGTCAACAAATATCTGGAAAAAGGCAGCCACCACTAGTGGCCGACCGACCACACCTATGGCCGACAACCATAAGCCATGGCCGACAGCCTATGGTGGTGGCCGACAGGTCACCAAAAGGTCCAGATACCAAGTTTTGGTCCAAAACAAGGCATAGAAAAGACAAAGTTTAAAGGCTCAAAGACAGGGCGTTCCGTCGAGGACTTCGGGCACTCAAAACAAACACGTGCAATCACAATCACCATACGCACAAGTGATGACATCCAAGTCTTGAGGACGGTCAAAAATGGGGTGCCTACGGTAGGATGTATTTGGTTTGAGTTTTGAAATATATTGTTAGAAGAAAATTTCTAAAAAATATGTTTGGTAACAATTTTTCTCAAACAAATTTCAAAATTACTTCTCTTTCTATTAGAGCATCTCCAACGCATAAGGAAAATGGAGAGAATTAGGTATTTTGCCTATTGAAGTTGCATTTCTAGGGCTCCAATGCATGAGGCAAATGGTGAGGCATTTTGCCCATTCTCGTTTTGGCTTTCCACAAGTAGCCAGCCTCCATTGCTAGGCAAAGTGTGTTCCTGCCAACTCAGGTGACTCTCTTTCTCCCTTTCCCGTTCTTCCCCATCAATGATCTCCCTTTCCCGTTAGCTCCTAAATTTTTTCACATATGGTACAAGTAGAAGCCATTACTGTTTCTCAGAAGCAGCTTCTACAAAAGCCAACTTGCACTTGGATCAGATGGGTACAAAACCATCTTCTTCTTCTACTAGTTCTCTCGGCACAAGCAATCCTTGGTGGCTAGATTGTCAATTATTTACCTGGTTTTGATGGTGAACTTCCCTTCAAACTTGAAACAGGGCAAGTCTTTTTTTTTTGGTTTTTCTCCCAAAATTTTTCAGTGATTTGTGGGTACAAATTGATATTTTGTTTGAGTTGAAATTTGATGATGGGTTTGTTGTTGATTTTGATAGATATATGGTTGGAGTGTACACTAGCTAAACTAGTTAGGCAAAATAAAGAATGTAGTTTTCTGTGTACTTTGAGGAGGCATTTTAGAGAGTATGGTTGGAGATGCTCTTAGATTATCTCCAACCGTTCACCAAATCCATCATCAAATTCAAATTTGGTGAAAAAGAGGTACTTTTTGTGCTCTAACGGTTTCACCAAAACGGTATCAAATTGAGAACGCCCCAATTTTTTCACCAAACGGAAGATCTCTTGCACATTTCAACAATTTACTGTGTAGAGCCGTTGAATGTGGACCACCGGACGACCGGTCGGATGTCCTCCTAAATGACCACCTGAAGGAAAATTTTATATTAAGAGGTTGACCTCCCGATCAACCCCCTGGTTGACCACCTTTGTATCTTTTTTGAGGAAACAAACTCAGTGAAGTGTATTGAGATTTCAACAGAGACAGTGACAGTAAAATACTCTCTCTCTCTACAGGTATTGAGATTGAAGAGAAAGAGCAAGATAGAGAGACAGAGGAGTTTTCTCTCTCTATATGAAGTCTGGGTGTCCAAATTTCTTCTCTGAAACTTCTCTCATTTCTTCTTTAATTCTTCTTCCACAAATCACCCCCGAAACAAAGTGTTCTTTAATGGGGTTCATTAATGGAAGTTGAAAGTTCAAAGCTTTGAATTTTTTCTGCACTTTCTTTCACCTCCTGTTCTATTTTTTTCGAGAAAAATCTCCAACTTTTCGTTATTAAAACCAGTTTTGTTTGGTCAAAATCAATCTTGACCCTTTTTGTTTCTTGTGTTTTCTCTATTTTTTTTTAAACTTTTCGTCGCTTCACAATTTCACACCTCATGAAACCCATGAAAAACCACCCATTTCAGATCTCCTCATAGACACTTCATTGAGAAAAACCCAGTTCACAAAATCAAAAAAAATTTCATTTTCCTTGTCCGATCGACTGGTTGGTCGTCCCCTAGATGTCCACTGCCTTTTTATGAAAACTACAGTATACCGTTGGAGCGGCTAATATCAGATTGAGGAACTCGCCTTTTTTTTTACTTTGATTTGATGAAAATAATGGTGAACCGTTGGAGATGCTCTTACATATTAATCAATCATTTTTTCTCTCTTTTCTCTCATTCTCAATCACTTTTTCTTTATACACATATACTCAATTACAACAAAAATATCAAATCATTCCAAACTTTTAAACTATTTTTAAAATATATAACTAAATAAATTTAAAAAAAATTCTAAACTTCCCACCTAATTTTTTTAAAAAAAAATTTATCGGAAAATATATATATATATATATATATTTTTTTTTGTTACAGGAAAATCCTCCCTACCCTCCCGCAGGTCCAAGGCAGCGCCCCTTGCAGAGATCATCAAGGTGTCCTGTTAGCCGTTCCGAGCGAGGAGACTATGACCTGGAACTTGCCCAGACCTCCCAAGACAAGCTCCGCTTAAGTCCGCTTAAATCGGGACTCGCACAGCAAGGGAGCATTGAACCCACACCAAATACTGACTAGACAACTTAAGATCCAACCTCCTAACCAACAGTGCTTCGCCCATTCTAATATATGTTCCGTCATTTGTGCCCCTGACTTCCTGTTACTGATATTTGCGAAAGGGGCAACCCTTTCGGATTAAAGCCATTGCCTATTACTGCGAAAAGGGCTACCCTTTCCGATTAAAGCCATTGCCTATGAAAAATGTTGGGACCCCAAAAGTTTTAGAAAGATCTCCCTCTCTCTCTTTCTAGATTCTTGAGATTTGTTCCTTGGTTTCTCTCTCTACTCTCTCTCTCTCTCTCTCTCTCTCTGTATCGGAGACTTCAGATTCATTGAGGTTTGGTTTGGTTCATATGAATTGCCTTCAGTTTCTCCAAGGTATGTGATTAGTATTTATGTAGTGTTTAATTCTATATTTCACACCATAACTCTTCAATCTCTGTAAATCTCTTGGTGTTTTTCCATTCCCAGGTCCTCTGCTTTGCCTCTGCAAAGCTTCAAAGCCTATGCAAGAAAGTCTTCATCTAGTGTCAGGACACTGGTAGTGCTCGCTCTCACTCTCACTTCAACTTCATTCATTCAGTCATTGAAAATTTCACTCATATTATAATTCATATATATATATATATATGCATGTATGTTTGTATATATTTGTTAGGCTCAATTTTTTTTTTGTTTTGCAGGGTGTGATGAATGCCTCTGATCTTCCCCGTATTGTTATCGTAAAGGTACTATATGAGTGGGTAGATTAATTTGTTGCTAATTATTAGCTTCAATTTACTCTGTTTATTCCATTGAGCAGATTATATATATATATATATATATTAAAACTAGTTTATATATGAATTTGTATTGTAAAATGAGTTTGGAATGTAATTTAGTTTTATTGTTAGATTTTTTTCATAAATATCTTAGTCAGTTGGATCATGTGGAATATTCCTCTGTCCTGTTCTATTTGTTTTTCTCATAACATGCTTTGTTCCTTCATTATCATTATTTTTTTTTTCTGTTTGTTTTATTCTCTTTTGTTGCTTAATTGTTGAAGTACATTCAATTAATTTGTGTCTTTGTATCTATTTGTTTTAATAAAAACCTGTTTGGCGGGTCCATTTGTTTTCGTTTTTTTTAAAAAAAAAAATTGTTTTCATCACAAGGCTCCAAAATGAAAGCATGACAAATTAATTCTCACTTGTTTTAGATGAACAGTAAATAGTTCATTCCCACTTTGAAGTCTATTAGGCCATCGCCAACGTTTACTCAAATCTATCATCAAATTCAAATTTGATGAAAAAGTCTTAAAAAGTGAGCTTCAACGTTTTCATCGAAGTGATATCAAATAGAGGGAGAGTTACTTTTTTCATCAAATTAGGGAGCTTTGTCCTTTCATCAAATTTGAAGGTGTCCACCCGGACATTCTCCTAGACAACCGGTTTTGGAATGAATTTGATGAAAATTTATTCTAGATCGGATGACCGCCCAGGTTTGATAAAACCGTTAGTGCATCATATCAAATCAAATTTTTACTAAAATTTAAAGAAAAATTTGATGAAGCGCAATGCTCTTAGGGGGGGAAAATGTTTCTTGTTTTCTAGAAACAAAAACAGAAAACATGTAACACAACCAACAAGATCACTAAGATTCATCCTGTTTTGTTATGGTGTGCAACTTTCTCAAATAGGTACGCTTCTCAGTGTTAAATTGACCACACTGAACCTTGCCACCTCTGAAGGGGTTTGCCAAATCAGAATAATTCTAAACCAAGAGGAAGAATGTTGCCTTTAATTCACCTAATGTACAATTCTATGTTCTATATACACCCACTAATAGTTATTAGTATGCCAATGATTGCAACTGAATTTGTGTTATGGTGTTTGTTGCAAACAGTTTACTAATCATCATGCTGCTACACTGATAGATTGGGGGTGCCCCCTTGGCATTGTTTTCTTCAATAAAATTTACTTTGTTTATTAAGAAAGAGAGAAATATTGATCATGAGGCTAGATATTATTTTAAACTCTTTTAATAGATGGTTTATATGTATATAATTTCCTTTTTCTTCAGGCAGTTTCTGGTTCTACATCCAGCACTGAAATGAGCAATGCCAATGTTGAGGAGGAAAAATCTGAAATATATAGTAACACTATGACTGAAGCTATGGGTGCTGGTAAGTTCATTCATGCTGTAAGTTCAGGTTTACACGTGGGGATGCTTAGGTGGGAATTTAGCTGAAGGTTTTGTTACATACTAGGAATAAATATCGATTTGGACTATCAAATCTTTTAGCTAAATATGACAGCATTACTTAGAATTTAAATTGAACATAAAAGCTAGCCAGTTGACATTTTATTGTACACGGTGCTATAGTTTCTTCTCATTGCTCTTCACTGTCAATATTGAAGCTATAGCCTACATAAAAATTGGATAGTTTAGTTTAATGGACAGGCCTGCAAACACATGATTGAGTTGAGTCTCACCAGGTGCCACCCTTTATCACCTAACATATGTATGAAGTTCTAAAAGTCCCCCCAACAAAGAGAGTTGTGTGTATTTGGGGTGTGGGGGGAAGTTTAATGAGCTGATGTTACTTCAAGGCTTCCTCATGAATTTTTCTTTTGCCCAATGTCTGTAGTTTTGATTAACCTTTCCCTATTTATTCTTTTATTACAGTCTTGACCTATAGGCATGAACTAGGAATGAACTACAATTTCATCCGTCCAGATCTGATTGTGGGCTCATGCCTACAGGTAATCCTAATTTCTCTTTGAGTATATGACTGTTATGTATTCTGTTCTTTTTTCATCTTTTAATTTCTAATTTTATTGAAAATGGCAGACGCCTGAAGATGTTGACAAGCTTCGCAATGTAGGAGTGAAAACTATATTTTGCTTGCAACAAGATCCAGATCTTGAGTATCCAAAAGATAATATCTATTTCATGATCAAACAAGATAATTGCTTTCTTGCACCTTAGTTAATATTTTGTATATATCAGTTGAGTGTATGAGGCAAACTTTAATGAACAGGACTGCCTTCAGGAGATACGTTCTATTTAAATCCTTAACTGTTATTTTCAGATATTTTGGGGTTGATATCACTGCCATTCGTGAATATGCCAACACATATGATGACATTCAACACTTGCGTGCTGCAATAAGGTTAGTTAAGAAAAATTGTGATTATTCTAGATGAAGGTTGTACCTGGTGCACAAGGCTCCTTGTGACAGGGTCTAGGAGAGGTAGTAGGTAGACAACTTTACACCCACTTGAGATTATTTGAGATAAATAACTTTTATTTTGTGGTTTTCTACTGGTGGAAGTGTTGTTACTTTCATAATCCTTACACCTTTCTCCCTAAGAACTGGCCTATATTTGTATCTGATAAATATTTTTATCAAAATAAACATTATAGCAGTTGAAATTTCTTTACTATTTGCAGTTTACTAGAACATCGGCAAAGAGATTTTTTTAAGCTTTATTGTGTAAATTTGCTTTTTAAAGTTCAAAATAGGTCCATGTTAATCATTGGATGTCTCTTGATGATATTATCCACCCAGTTTACTTGAACTAGTTTACTGAAGAATCTGACATGAGCATCAAATAGAGTTAATTGGTGACTACATTTTTTCTTCACCATATCAAGATCATTGACTTGGCTACCATACCTGTATATGCTGGACCCATAGTGCAGTTCAACTCTTTCTATTTGCAAACTCATGTTTAATGTTGCAGGGATTTCGATGGATTTGATTTGCGAATGCGTCTTCCAGCTGTGGTGAGCAAATTACACAAGGCCATTAATCAAAATGGGGGTGTAACTTACATACATTGCACAGCTGGACTAGGAAGAGCTCCTGCAGTTGCAGTATGTGTACCTGTTCCAAGTGTTATTTATTTATTTATGTTTTTCCTTAGCTGTATCATATTATAGGGGTCCTGCAAGATTTTCTCCCCTCTTTGCTTGTTCTTGTGATTGTAATCACTTCTACAGTATTTAGCAGCAATTCTTTTGAAGTCATGATTATAAACGTTTTTCTTTTTCTTAACTCTTTATTGTCATCTTCAGTACATGCCATCTTTACGTTTAAATCTCTAGGATAAAGAAGATTGATCTTATAAATATTTCAACATCTGCCTGGAGATCTGGACTCACGAATTATAGATGATGTTTTTACTTTTGGGTCCAGAGTTGTGGCCTCCTTCGAACAAAATCTAGAATAAAGAGAGAGAGAGAGAAAAAAAAATAAAAATAAAAAATTGAAGCTGCAAGATTTGTTGCGTTTTACATAGTAAGAACATTGACAATAGAATATGACACATATTTATAGAAACTAAATGATCTTTTTTGTTTCAAGCCTCTCAACGGTTTTACGTGTTTCTTCAAAAGAATGAAATGAGTTATGGATTAAGGAACTGAAAATCAGACCTAATTTGGGTTTTGTTTGTTCAGTTCAATCTCTAGGACTTCTTTTTCTTCTCCTCTGTTTTTTTGTGTATGGATGTGACATGAATTGATGAGGATGCCATTTTTTTTCCCTTTCAAATGTCATTTTATATGAGTGCCCTGTGGGAATTGGCCAATCTGGATGCTGTAATGTCTTCTTCATAATCTGCCTTTACCTTGCATCTTGACCTTAGATACTTTTTTGCACTGGTAGCACCACCTATGGCTTCTTATTAGATGAATTGGTTGAGACTTCTTGTTTACTTGTCACCCCCCATCTAACTTTGACTACTATAAAAATTGTTGTTTCTCTTTTCCGTCTTTGATGCAAAGCTGATATGTTTTGGCCATGAAATCATTCAAAACTCGGCTTTATATTGAGTGGAGTATTGTCATTGTGTCAATGTTAAAGATGTTGAATATAGAAATTAGAGTTCATAGAATTTTTTTATTTTTAGTATTATATATATAATCTGTGATTGTGTCAATCATTAATTTAGTATTGTTTCCTTATTTATATCGTTTCCTAAATTGTATCATGAATCTATTATATATACATGGTCTCTACCTCATTCATAGGTAAGCCAAATAATTCTTTTAATTCTTTTTGGTATTAGAGCTAGGTTAAGTACCTAGTAATTTTGCTTCACCAGCGGGTGGCAGCCTTGCCTTGGCCACCCGCCAGACTTCAACGCATTTCACTGTCATATTTTCTTTCAGTATCACTTCATGGTGATCTTTTCCTCTATCCACTAGTTTATTTCTATCCCAAATATCTCTTATCAAATTTTTTTTTACTCACAATCCATTTTTTGTGTTTTTGTTCCACTTTGTCTTTCCCTCTATTTAAACCTCAAATAGGTTTCTATCTTCAAACCTATTTGAGTTTGAGGGGGGTATTATACCTATATCATGATGAGTATGGTGATATACCATGTGAACCACCTAAGACGTCCCATCTGGTGCACAACCCAAGTCGCCCCCTTTGCGTATCACCTAAGCCGCCTCTCTGGCGCACAACTAAAACCGTCCCCTCTAGCGCACCACCAAAGCCATGCCCTGGCGCACTTTCTAATAAGCCGTCCCTTGGCGCACTTAGTCATTTGTTGTCATCATCGTTCAGCACCACGTCATAAGTTATGTATGTGCTTCGCTTGCTGGTTCAACATCTAGTAAGTTATGTATGTGTTTCGCTTGTTGGTTCAACATCCAGTTCTCTACGTCGATCCGGCATGACCCCTTTAAACTATCTCGACATTGATTCCGGTTAGTCTCTACAACGGTCTGACATGACCCCTTAAACTGTCCCGATATTGATTCCGGTTAGTTCCTACAACGGTTCGGCATGACCCCGTAAACTGTCTCGACATTGATTTCGGTCAATTCCATAGATGCTTTGGTAGCTCTTCTAGGGCAGTTTAGTCCTTGTTTTTTTTCCCATTCTAGGGTGTAGTGCTGATGTATTAAGCACTTTTTAACCTTTTTTATTTAGTGGATTACCACATTTGTTTGGTAGCATTTATTTGGACTAGCCATTGAGTTTTTTTCGATTTCTTCCAGTCATCCATTGGCAAGCTGCGATTGTTGAATATCTTCACACCAATTTGAGGATGAGTGTTGAATATAGAAATTAGAGTACATAGAATCTTTTTATTTTTAGTATTATGTATATAATTTGTGATTGTGCCAATCACTGATTTAGTATTGTTTCCTTATATCGTTTCCTAAATTGTACCATGAATCCATTATATATACACGACCTTTACCTCATTCATGGGTAAGCCAAATAATTCTTTTCATTTTTTTAAAGATTGTCAAGTATTGTTATTGTGTCAATGTTAAAGATTGTCAAGGATTATGATTTTTGTTGTTCATGATAAGATAAGATAAGATGAAATTTACCAAGAAATATGTTCTATAATGTGGTGAAATCTTGTCAGTTAAATTTTTGCAACATGGCTTACTAGTTACATTACCCAACAAGTACATTTTTGTGTGTTATTTGATTGATTTCCCTCTCATCAAAGAATTTTGTAAATGTTCGTTATGAATCACAGTTGGCATATATGTTTTGGGTTCAAGGCTACAAGCTAAGCGAAGGCAACAGTGTACTACTGGTAATTAGATATCTAGTTTGTCTCGTTCTTTTGAATAAATATCATATCACTTCACATTTATATAGTACAACTATTTGTTTGAATTTGACCATCTGTTTATCTAAATATTAAATGTGATTACATTTGAAAATGCTTTTGAAATTTATGCATGTGTGGTCCTACAAATAAACTCCTGAATTTGATGAAGCTCTATTAAGTTAGTATTGGCAAGTTTCATAGCTTGGGACTATAAACATATCATGGAATGAGGGAACTGAATCTTGTGCTCTGAATAATAGGACACTTGGAATCCGAGGAAAGAAATTAGTTATAATGTGGAGGAATCTAAGCTGCATAGACATAGACTTAGTACATGAACACAACGGAACATGGGTACATTGACAAGGTGGATTTCTATAAAATTGGACTGGGCATGGCAAGGACATGGCTTACACAACTACGCAGATAACTGCATGGCTGCATCTTACATACCATTTGATACCTGCATTACATAGTTATGTACACATACGTAAACATTCGTAATCATGAAGCCTGCCATGTCTCACTTCACTTCTTTTATGATATATCTTCCTTATGCTTGTTTGTACCTTTGAAGTTCTTAATAAATTTGCATAAACCATTGTAAAGTCTTTACTTTTTTTTATAATTTTCTTTTTGTTGTACAAGGAAATCCAAGAAACATTGTCTTAGTATTCAAAAACATGAATAGTTCTTCTAAATATGGGCACATCAAGATGTGTTAAAACATTTCTTTGGGAGCATCGAAGAAGTGTCTATGGCTTTTTTTAGATGTGTCCAATCTTCTCAAGTAGTTCCTATTACAAGATGATTTTATGGCATTGTGTTAGAAATCTGATGCCAATGTTTTGGGGGAATTGTTTCTAAACAAGTTCCCTGTTCCTTAGAATTTCGAGAAAGAGGAGCATGGTAATCAAACATCTATGTAGTAACTCAATGATTTTCTTTTTCCTTGTAGAGCAAGCGCCCATCCTTCCCAAAACTGGATGCTATAAAAAGTGCTACTACTGATATTGTGAGTCACCTTTTTTCTAAGCATAGCATTGTATTGGAATTTAATTAAGAAGACTAGTCTTCTTTTC
The DNA here is from genome assembly GCA_030407325.1 of Camellia japonica. Taxonomy (NCBI): domain Eukaryota; kingdom Viridiplantae; phylum Streptophyta; class Magnoliopsida; order Ericales; family Theaceae; genus Camellia; species Camellia japonica. The sequence continues at coordinate 200,986,518 of JAPPVO010000002.1, read as the reverse complement.
ATGTGTCTGAAAATTTTGTTTTATCATTTTATTTCTTAAAAAACTTATAACTAGGTTATCTATGTAATTCTGCTATTTCTGAAATTCTCTTTTCTTCCCCTTTTCTTTAAGAAAATGGAAATTTCAAGAGTAGGTTTAAGAACTGATTCATTATCAAACCTGAAGTATCTTCTTATTTAAAGCTTACAGGCCTAAGAAAGAAGCTTGTCTCTTTGACATGGAAAGGTAGCGATTGTTCCACCGTGGAGGTCTCTGGACTGGATATTGGGTGGGGTCAGGTAACAGTCAATTTTCTTAGCCTCTTAATACTTTTTGATGTCTTAGAGCATGAAATTTTGTCCTTTTTATTGCTTATGTTTCCTGTAAAATGCTGAAGATTTAGACTTGGTTTTGACTTGATGTATCAGTTGCTGACAGTCACAAATGACCTTTTAAAGAACAAGTGCAATACTGGCTTCACCTAACGTGGAGTGCACACACATTACTGCAGATTTTTGTTTCTATCTACTTGAAATAATTTATATTATGTGTTAACTATTACAGTGGATGTCAAACAACTTAGGTCAGCTGATATATATTGGTTGATTCTATCTTAAGGCTTGTTCAGCATGACTAGGTATCACCGTGAGAAGCATGAGGCTTTTTGTCCCTACAACCAGTAAAGCTGCTAAGGATTTAAGGCTCAATTGATATTCTAATTTGTTTAACTAGTTTGCTGGGCGCATGTATAAGGGTGTTTTGAATGAGTCCTGGTAGACATAGGATATCTTTGCATGCATGTCTGGCTCTGTTCGATTGGTTCTTTCTGGGTCAGAATCTGTGCAAGATAATTTCATTTGTTTTGATAATATACAGAAAGTGTCTCTGGTGCCTGGGCCTTGCAGGCACTTCGTTCTCTTTTTCTTCCCTAGTCTTACCACATTTCTAGTTCACACTATTCAAAAATACAAAAATATTTTTCTCAGAGATTTTCAACTTTCAACCTTGTGTCAAAGATCATATGCCATCTTGTTACTCCAGCTGTTAGGATATGTTGCATTGATTTCTAATGAAGATTCCTGTACCATGGAAGAGATTTTCCTAAATCCCTTCATAACGATGAAGTCTTAACAGTATTCAATTCTGATGACTCTGAACTCTGTTTGTTGGGTTGGCTTTTTACATACTCGGCAGCTTCAATACTTATGGTAAAACTCTGTTAAACATGACTTGTTGAAAAACCACCAAATGGCATTCTGTTATATTTTTTCTGCTGATTATCTGCATGGCATAATTTTGTTTAGAAAGCATAAGAAATTATGGCTCTCTCGATCTGTCACTTTTATTGATTCCATGCAGTATACATTTCTTTCTTTTAATGATTTCACCCGTTTGAAAAATTCCTTTATTCAACTTACAGTTTTTTGGTATTGAGTTTTAGATAGATAAATGAATGAAAATTGTGACAAATTTTTATTGCAGTTATTATTATGCTTATGAACCTTTCAGACCTAGGATTTCATGCTTCCAAACTAGCTGATATAACAATTTTTCTCATGTGACACTTCTCAGAGGACACCTATGAAATTTGACAAGGAACAAGGTTTGTGGATTCTCCAGAGGGAATTGCCAGTAAGTGTATTTCATTTGTCCAAAACTTTCTATTACTACTACAGACTGTTTTGTGGTCCTACAAGGGTGAAATATTTTATTCCTCACCTTCAATACCTAAACCCTATAGTCATTTTGCTTTAGGAACCTTTCTTTTGCCCTTATAGCTGAGTTTTCTATTCTTTAAACGTCAAAAGTTTCTTCTTCCGCTTCTTTTTTTGTTTTTGTTTTTGTTTTTGTTTTTGCTATATTAGTATTTGGAAGACCATAATATGTACTTAAATAGATTGTTACATTTTATGGCTTCCAACTGCAGTCAAAATTTCAAACCTCCCCCTGAGGAAAGAAAAAAAAAAGAAGAAAAGAACAAAAATACTCTCCCCCTTCCATTTTTTGGAACAATGGAGTCTAGGCCATGAGCTGGCTTGTTTTTCCACAGGAAGGATGCTATGAATACAAGTATATTGTTGATGGGGAATGGACCTACAATAGTTCTGAGCTTGTAACTCCTGCCAACAAAGATGGCCATGTCAACAACTATGTCCAGGTAATGTTCATCTTCCCAAATAAGTTACTATTGCCAACTGATTCCAAGGCATGATTTCAGGCTCTGTTAGCCATATCTTTCATCATGAAGAATTTTGCTTCTTGCTTTAGTTCTGGTTGATGAATGGGAGTTCTGTCACATCTTGCAAGAAAAAGCCTAATTTGGGTGAAGTGGCGTTTCCTGAAATATCCTTTATCTGTATTATCGTATGTCCATTTTTCAATCCCACAAAAGGGTTTTTGCCGCCCCAAGTTCTTTTGATCCATGTAGTAGGTCAATTATGGCGTATTCTAGCTATGCGGGAAAAAATTCCTTGCACTTGATAGAGCAAGATGATTCTACACGAGCCTTTGAGGTTTTTAAAAGAAAGCACAACTAGTGAGAGTTGTGATGATCAAGTTAGTGTGATGTGCGTTTAATTCAACGAAATGGGATAGGAATCTAGTGATGGTGTTCAGGATGTTCATACCTCCCTTTTTATGTGTGTCATCATTTGAGCATTGTTTCCCGTGGAATATTTTCTTGAAAATACTTGTCACCCAATGTCAATCATGTTTGATCAGCAAAATGACCAACCTTTTTGCCGATCTCACCTTATCTCATATTATCCCATCTGATCTCCGGTAATCCCCTAATCGGAGTTTTTGTTCTTCCTGTTCCCACAAGTTTAGTTGGCTTGTCCTTCCCGACCCACGATCTGTTCTATCGGGCTTCTCATTTGATCAGCAGGTTCCTTATCTTGGTCTGGCCCACTAGATTTCATGGGCCCATCCTTGTTATATTTTTTCTCTACCATAATACCTTTGTCAAGTTTGTGTCAACTAAGCTTTGTTTCACATTTTTGTTTTTTGTTTTTGTTTTGGTTCTGTTTTTTACGGGAAGGTCTCCGATGATGATCCAAATAGCATTACGGCAGCCCTGCAGAAGAGGTTTATGGGCGACAATTGTAATCTTATGAAAGATGAACGACTCAAAATAAGAAAGTTTCTTGAAGCTTTTCCACAAGAGGAATGAATTACATGCCGATCAAAAATAAAAAGAAGGAAAGAGCAGTGAATTACAAATTCAATACAACCTTGAAATTGAAATGTATAACTGCAGATTTATATAGTTCGAATAACCACTTGTATCTGTTAAAAATAAAAAGAATAACCACTTGTATCATCATTTGGGGAAGGAAAAAAAAAGCTTAAAAAAAAAAGAAGAGAGAAAGAAAGAAAATGTATTAGTAATACGAATTTTATATACATCAGAAATAATGTAGTCATTTTCTGTATGCTATACATCTTCAGAAATAATGCTTTGAAAAATTAATCTACAGTTGTAGATCTGGCCTCCTGAAAAACTCTCAAACACTGTTATTTATCATGTATTTAATTATTTCAAGAGAAGTCATGTGTATGTATATGACTTACCATATTTAAAAGATAAATGATAAATAAATGCTAAAGAATGCCACTAAGGCATTATTTAATATTGGAATTAAGATTAAAAAAAATGCATTGAAAATAAAATTAAAAAAAAGTTAAAAAATGATTGATTGCAGTAAAAATATATATATATATATATATATTAAATTCAATAGAAAGTGTTTTATGTTTTTTAACCTTTTTTGATTTTTTTTTTTTCTATGCCTCCAAGACATTTGTGAGTTTGAACTTTTATAAGTTGGTTTGGAAAGTGGGTTGGCTTTTTAGTTTTTTGGTGTTTTTGGCTATTTTAGCTTGGGTTAAAAAGTTTGGTTTGGGAATGGTTTTTTGGCTTTTTGGTTTTTTGGGCTTTTTTTGTGAGAGAAGAGTGTAATGATCATGGGTTGGATGTGATGTTTTGTTTGTTGTGGTTAAAATAGTCACAAATCATCTTCCCAAATGGACCGTAAGTCATTGTCATAACGTAGGCATTTTTTTTTGTTTTGTTTTGTTTTGTTTTTTATTTATTTATTTTAAATCATGAAAAACAATAAATGAATACCTCACATGGAAACTCCCAGTTAACTTCCACAATCGTAGGAAAAAGTCATGTGGATGTAGGGGTGTCAATATCTACTGCGGAACTATGCATACGGACTATATGACAGTTGGTATCTATCTATGTAAGAATCAGTTCATATTTTGATTGGTTGCTTGTTTTTTCTTTTCAATTTTGTCCTTTGACTCTTGTAGGTGAAACTAATTTAGATAAAAGGTTTTTTTGGTAATTATGGAAAGAGTCTTGGCCAATTTTGAAATATAAATTTTTTGTTTTTTTTATAAGAAGTCACTTGCATATTTTGATGGGTTGTTTTTTTGCTTTCAATTTTGTCCATTAACTTTTGTGGGAGGGACTAATTTGGATAAAAGTTTTGTTGGTAATTATGAAAAGAGTCTTGGTCAATTTTAAAGCATAAATTTTTTATTCTTTTGATAAATTATAAATATACACTTGAGATTTGTTTAAAATATGAATTGTCTCTATAATTTTAGAAATTATAAATACCCTTTGTTAGAATTTTTAATTTAATAGAATTAATAGAAAAAATTAAATTCCTAACTCTTCTCTTATGCAACACTAAAATTATCAAAATTGTTAATTGAAAGATATTTATTATATCATTAAAAACTATTTTCAAAAACTATTTTTGATGGGTTATTTGATAAAAAAGCTCGTGCAAGGCATGAAGTAATTTTATTAAAAAATATAACTTAATTAGATTATTTAAAGTGATGTTTAATAACTTGATTCAACATTTAAATTTAAATATATTAAGTTAAAATCAATTAAGAATCACTTTGATTTTACTATAGGTTGTTTTTATTAGGTTCTTTTTTTGACCTTCTCATTTGAGTTCGGATCCCCTCATTGACTTCCTACTGGCAACGATTGAGATCAGCTGTTGCAGATCCAACGGCTATAAAAAAAAAAAATGAAACTTGAGTTTTCCCACCTGCTGCTATACAGGTAATATAGAGGTTATACAAATTTTGTTTTGGACTCACTTTTACACAGCCTCACACTCACCTCTTCTCCTCCGTTGAACCCACCCTCACTGGCGACCCATTCTCGACGCCGTTACAGATCCGATGATAGTGACCCACTCTCGACGTTATTACAGATTCTGTCTGCTTGGCAAACCAGAGCCGTCAGGCTCTTCTTCTCCACTTCACTGAACCCGTCGCACCGGCAGACCCTCTCTACGGTGACCCACTCCCCAAATCGAACCCATTGCTTTGCCCTTATTCTGTCTGCCCTCACTTCGCAAACCAGAGGTTAGTCCTCATTGTCTCTGTCTCTGTAATTGATTATTTGAGTTTCATGTTTAAGGATGGAACTGTTTTTTGTGTCTTTGGAATTTTTTCAAACTAAAATTAGTTTTTAAGTTTTTCTGTCTAGAATTTTTTTTGTCTCTGGATTTTTTTTTTAATCTTTAAGCTTTGTAAAGACATTGTTTTGTGTCATGCTTTGGAAATCTGTTACTGTGTGTGTGTTTAAGCTTCAATTCATTGAGGCCTATATGGATTTCCTCTATTGAAAACTGAAAAAGAAAAAATTTACATACATTCAGAAGAATTGTGAAGAATTGCTTAAAAATTTACATACATTGAAAGATTATTTAAGTATTTGATTTGAGCTTCAAAATTTGGTATTGTGAAGAACTACATGCTGTCTTTGGAATTTGTTGTCTCTGGAATTGTTGTTTTTGAGTTTGTCTCTGGAATTTTTTTTTTGTCTCTGGAGCAGGTATTGTGTTTTTTTGTCTGTGAAATAAAGATTTTATTTATGTAGCTAAGATTTTATTTATATGGGTTTTCAGTTACATTTTGATATGGATATGGAACTTGAGACTGATTGTGCTTGGAAGCCAAAACAGGGAATGGCATTTGATTCAGAACAATGTGCGTATGATTTTTATAATACATATGGAGGAAGAATGGGGTTTAGCATAAGAAAAGATTATTCTAGGAAGAACAAGTTCACTGACCAACTTATTTGTAGACTTTTGGTTTGCAACAAGGAGAGATTTTGGAAGGTCGACAAACGAGACCCATTGGCAAAAAACCCTGGAGCTAAAACTAGGACTGGTTGTGAGGCTCGACTTTATGTTAAATTAGATGAGGGTATTGGGAAATTTGTTGTGACTGATTTTAAAGAAAAACACAACCATGATCTTGTATCACCCCGAGTGTGCCCACATGTTACCGTTACAAAGAAAGATATCGGCTACCCAAGCAATTGAGTTAGATTTGGCGACACAATCTGGTTTTCGTTTAGGCCAGTCTTTTGAACTCATGGGTAGGGAAGCTGGTGGGATGCAATGTCTTGGATTTACGAAATTAGATCAAACAAATTATTTGAGAACCAAAAGACAACAAAGTTTAGCATATGGGGAAATAGGCAATGTGTTGCAATATTTTAAAGAAATTTTTTTGCTAAATCCTTCTTTTTTTTTTTTTTTTATGTTTTTCAATTAGATAATGAGGAGCAAATAACGAATATGTTTTGGGCCGATGCACAAATGATCATGGATTATGCCCAATTTGGTAATGTTGTCATATTTGATGCTTTTCTAGAGACTATGTTAAGAAAGACACCAAAAATTTTGTTCACCGATCAAGATGCTGCAATGGCTAAAGCCATACCCATCGTTATGCCTGACACGAGTCACCGATTGTGTACTTGGCATTTGATGCAAAATGCATTAAAACATGTTAATTGTTTGTTCTAAGATAAGGGGGTAAAGGGTGTACTAAATAAATTCTCATGCCCACTAGAAGTGATGATATCCAAGCATTGATCAATATGAAAAGGGATGAATTGGCTAAGCTTGAAGCTGACAAAGTGTTCCAAGCATTTGTTTCCCCAACATTTGATGCTAAAGTTCTCCTTCATAGCTCTTTATAGCAGCAATGTTACGTAATGAAAATGCAAATTTGAGATAAAAAATAGATCTCACGCATGGGACTTGTCTTTTATTTAATTGTGCAGATTTCATCTCTAAAATGGATCTCACGCATGGGACTTGCCTTTTATTTAATTGTGTAGATTTCAGATTTGTTCTAATCTAAGTTGTGTTTTTGGTTTTTTTTGTTTGGACAATTTCTTAATATAGTTCAGACCATTGTTACTACTCAAAAAAAATTAAAAATAAAAACTCTGAAATGGTCTAATATAAATTCTTCACAAATGTCTAATATAAAATAAGTTCTTGAATAATTCAAAATGGCATGGGAGGCAATCAATCTTCACGTGACCAATGAAGTCACCTAGAAAGGTACCAATTGGAAACCATAATCTTCTACCTAATCTGCGATTCCTTTACTCCTGAATTAAGGAAAGCATATCAAGAAGCTCCAAGATATCTTAAGCCTTTTAAATAAGCCTAAAAGCAAAATCCCAAGCAGCAAACCCATCACACAATGAAGCACCTTTACTTGATAGACATTAAAAATAGCCTTCCCCTAATGCCAATCTGCACTAAAATCTCAATATTTCAGCAGTACCACAACTATATATGAATGATATTTAATTAACAGAAACACTATAACTTCTGTCAACGTCTTTGTTACATATTGATTCACAGCTTTAACACTACATGAGGTTTAAAACCATAACACAAAAGCATACCGTGTTAAAATGTTAAATAGCAGAAAATTAAATAGCATTGCTTAGCAAAGAATGCATATTTTTTGAATAAAAAATTAACAGATTCACAATCAACATCTACAGTTAAAAGCTAAACATTCTCCACTGAAATGTCAAAAAAATATTACCGAAATTTTTGATTCCAAAATTAACAAATTCACAATAAACATCTACAGTTAAAAGCTAGACATTCCCACTGAAATGTCAAAAAAATATTACCGAAATCTCAGTTCAAAAGCAACCCCAAAAATGTCTGCTGCCTCAAAGATTACCGAAATCTCAACAAAGGATTCGAAGAGGAAGACTAGTTGAAGGAGAAAGGAGAAAGAAAGAGAAAGAAGATGACCAAATTATCGAAATCTGAGAGAAAGAAGTGATATCAACAAAGGACTGGAAGAGGAAGACGAAGACTAGTTCAAGAAGATTATTGAAATCTGAGAATTTCTTGCCATCGTCGGGAGTGGGTCGCTGATGCGGATGGATGCGGTGGAGGAGAAGCGGGCTGAGTGAGAGTGATTCACACTCTGTATAAGCTAAGGGTGGGCGTGGGTCGGTTGCGGCCACGGAACATCCAATTCGCCATCTATCCACTAGATTGGCGGATTGAAGAAAATTAATCCGCATCCGTCCGCCAATCCGGCGGATGTGGATTGAGCGGATTGGCGGTTTGGCAGATGGATGCGAATCAGTTTGGCGATTTAAAATTTTATAAATTTTCAACATAATTCAACTTGTGCATTTCCTCAAAAAAAAAAAGAAAAAAAAAAGAAGAAAGTATTACAGTCAATGACTTAAAAAAGTATTACAATCACTGTATGCCTTATCCAAAGAAAGAAAGTTTAAAACTTTAGAATATCACGATCACTGTATGTCTCATCCACATATTACAATCACAGTATGATTCATCCACATAAAGTATTACAATCTGTGATTCTTAAAATATATAATAATTCAAACCACAAAACCATGAACAGAGCAGTAGTAGAGATTGTATGTCTCTGTATTGTTATATCTACATATGTTTTTGAAAACAAAAACCAACCAGCATATATCATATTTTCTATTTATTATTTTTAGAGATAGATTTAAAAACTAAAAAATATAGATGGATTATACGTTTATTTTTTTCAATTCAAAAAATATATTCAAGTTGAAAACTTTTTTTCAACAAAATATTTAAACTCTTTTTCAATTGAAAACACAAACATAATTTTTAAACAAATTGAAAATACAAAATTTTATAAATTACTAGGGGTGCTCACGATTTGGCGGTTCAGTTACGGTTAAAGAAATCTCAAATCCGCCATCCGTCTGCCAAATTGGAGGATTGGAGAAAATCAATCCGCAATCGTCCGCTCGTCATCACGCATCCGTCTAAAATGTGACGGATCGGTTTAGTTCGGTCGGTTTTAACGGATCGGTATATCCGCTGTTCACCCTTGATATAAGTTATGTTTTGTTTTTGGGTGGGAAAATGAAAGTTTCAATTTTGATTTTTTTAAAATTTTGTTTTTATTGCCGTTGGATCTGTAATGATTGATCTCAACCATTGCATGTAAGAAATGAGGAGGATAGCCAAGAAGAGGGGATTCAAACTCTTCTCATTTGGTCTAACTGAGGCCCCGTTTGGGGACTTACCTTTTTAGTCAAAAAGTCAAAAAGTTACCTTTTTAGCCAAAAAGCTAACAACTCATACCAAAAAGTCAAAGATTCACTTTTCTCTCTACTTTTTGCACATTTTTTCGTAATTAGCCAAAAAATCATCTCAAACATATAAATTTTTTTTATCTATCTTTTTAATCAAATAGCTAAAAAGTTACTAAATTAATCTGTTCCCAAACGAGCCTGAGTGCCTCGGTGATTGTCTGATTTTTGTTAGGTGACTTCATCGGTTAAAGAGATGGACCACCTTTTCTATTTTATTTTGCCTCATTCTTTTAGATAATTACATTTCTATCATTTCATTTATTATATATATATATATAATAAATCTATATATAATAAGAAACACTTACGTTTTAAAAACTGTGCTATAAATTGCTTTTTATCACTTTTTCCCATTGTTGCCCCTATTTTATGGTTTGGCAAGTTGGTGTGGAATATTTTTTGGCTAAAATTTATAATAAAACAAAATGTATTAAAATAATTAATAAGATAAAATATCACATCAAATTCATAATCATTTCACTTTTTCTCTCATAAATATCACATTCAACTACAAAAAATCTAACTATTTTTCTAAATACAACCTATTAAAATAGTCAAAAATTAAAATAGCCTATTAAAATAACAACTTCCCAAACACCCACTTTGTCTTTTTCTTGTTGTCTTTATCTTAGTTGTTTGTCTTATTGCACCTTTTATTTGTTACTCCTATACTATGATTTATGGAGTTTATATATCCATCTACTTAATATAAATAAGATAGAATAATAGATCAATATTTACTTAAAAAAATAATTTTAGATGGATGCTAAACTTTATTAATTTTGATAAATAGTGTTATAAACTTTTCCATGAGTATGTAATAATTTTAAGAAAGTACAATTATACTGTGATTTTCCCTATAAATAACAGAGCATATTATACTGTTTCAATAATAATCTCAAATAATTTATACTAATAAAAGGGTGTTTAGTATGAGTGTTTTTCAGTTTCCCAATCTGCTGTTTCACTTTGTTTATTTACTCATGGTAGCTTGTATTTTAATTTTTTTTCATTTTGCTCTTTTCCTGGTAATATTTACCACCATTGGTGGTTGTAATTTAGATGAAGATTTTATCATAATTATGCAAAAAAATCTTGGCCAATTATGAAACATGAATTTTTTTTAATTAAATTACAAATACATCTTGAGATTTGTTTAAAATATGAGTCGCCCGTATAATACTAGAAATTACAACTATAGCTTGTTCAAGTTTTTAATTTTACAGAATAATAAAAAAAAAAAAAATCTAACTACTTTCAATGACAATAAAATTATCAAAATCATTCATTAAAAGATATTTCCAATATAATTAAAAGTTGTTAATTAACTTAATGATTTCTTTATTAACAAAATGGATCATTTGTTATATGACCGTGATTTATTTATAAAAAAAATTAAAAAAATATTAATATCGTATACAAATTAGAAAATAAGTTTTAAATTAAAATATTAAGATGTATAAAATATCATTTAAATTTTAATTTCTAAAATTTATAAAAAGTTAAGTATTCTATGCCTCTAATAAAAAATAGTACACAAGTAATTAACTTAAATAATTTAATTCATTTATATTTTATCATATAAATTTTTTATTTTAACATTTAACCCGTATCTTGCGCGGGGCTTTTTTCTACCTAGTATATATCTATATATATCATAATCTCTTTCATTTTGGGGAAATTCTATTTCCACCACCCTGATAAACTCAGTCAACACACTTAATAAAAAATTAGATTAATGACAATTATATCCTACTTAAAATTTACTATAATAACCATTGATCAACACTTTTAATATTATATATACAAATTCTCAATACACATCTTTTTAAAATAAAAATATCTCAACATACATTGTTTGAAACAAAAAAATTAAACCCCAGTCGGTGGCCAAATCCATTGATCTCCTCTCCCCATTCTCTCTCTCTCTCTCTCTCTCACGAAGCTCTAAGCTTTGAAGAAGTTCTTCACCAACATTGTGAGTTGGAGAGAACCCAGAAAGCAGAAGAATATATGGGATTTGAATGGGTTTTTATGCCCTCGTTGTCGTACTTAAATTAAAAGCTGCCATTGAAGCCTGCAAAAAGAGGAACCATGAGAGACAGAGACAAAGACAGAGAAACAGGGAGGGGTGCATGTGGCGTGGCTTTACATTCGGCAGTTATATAACGAAGTTATGTATTTTTTTCGAAAGTCAATGGTCGAAATTATGCATAATATTCGGTAGTCAATTTCCGAATGAAACACATGTATTCGGCAACCCAGTGCCGAGCACCTCCAGTCGCGAATCTAACACACTTTCATGCCAATGGAGTGAATACAGATCCGAAAATTTTCAATCTAATAACAAAATGATAAATGTAATAATAAAATTGAAAGATTTCTTACCTTAAACAAGGTTTTCAACAAAGTTTAGTAGATCAATGGAGCTCTTGAAATCTTCAATGGAGGTGAGGAAAGTGCAGATTTTTTTTAATTTTTTTTGGGTTTCCTGTTTGAACTTCTTCTTCTTCCTTCCTGTTTGAAGTACAGATGTAAATTGAGGTCTTTGGTCTACACGGGGTGGGTGGAAATTCAAGTGTGTATTTTGAGGGTAAAGTGTGTGTACAAGGGTTTATTTGTAATTTTAATGATGTGGGTTGAGATAATTATTTAATAATTAAATTAGTAGGGATGTGTATTGAGAAAATATTTGGTCTGAGTTTATTAGGGTGGTGGAAATAGAATTTCCCTTCATTTTGGTAGCTTATACTTCGTTTTTTTTCTATTTTGCCCTTAACTTGTATTTCTATTTTCTATTTTGTTCTTTATTAGTTGGTAGAATGACCTTGAGTGAAGGGTTTTTAGAAATTATATAAGGTTTTTGGGTCAATTATGTAATGGTTTTGAATTTCTTATTTTGCCCTTGGCTTGTTTTTTAATTCTCCATTTTGTCATTTTTTGGTTTTTTTCCTTTTTTCTTCTTTTTTTTATTTTTATATTTTTATATTTTTATATTTTTTTATTGGGTGGACTTTTGAGGGTTATTTTGAAAAAATCAACTTTCATAGAAATATCATTTTTGGATAATTATATTTGCACATCGTACAAACTATTAGTATACATCACAAATGGTGTTTGGATATAAACTTTCAAAAATTAATAATTTCGTTCTATTTTACTAAATTTCATGATATTCGGCCTTTATTTCAATTAATTAAGTATTGTTTGTGATTATTATCCCATAATAAGATTTTTCTTCTCGGAATTGAATATGGTGGAAGATTAAACAAATCAAACGTTCATATTGTAGGGTTCGGCGAGCATATCGTTTATAAAAATTTAAACTAATCGGATATGTTTTGAATTGTTCAAAAGAATTTCATGCTATTTTTTTAAAATAAGAGGCCTTTTTATCTAACAATTAGAGAAAAAAAGGAAAAAAATATGAGAAATTTTATTTACACATCATACAAACTCTCTGAGGGAAAAAAATATCAAAGTAAAAAATATTTGATTTTCTAAAACTAACCTTCTGAGTAATTATAAATATATAAAAAATTTGAAAAGATAAGGACATTAGAAGAAAAATATTCTAAAATTTAAATTTAGTGTAATAATTGCATGGAGGACTGCTATTAATATCTACCTAATTTATTTGAACCTTCTATTTCTTTGAATTCCCACCTTAAACTTTAAATTTTAATAAGATTTTTTTGAACACTCCACTTAATACAATTTAACCCATATTCATAATATCATCACATCCAAGTGCACACTCACTTAATTTTACACACTCTCTTTTCTTTTTATCTTAGTAAACAATGAACGATAGACAACTGAGAATAACAAAGGATTGAGAAACGAATCGACTATCTATAGCGGTCCCGGTATTCCCTGTTGTTGTTTAACTGCAATCCGGACTCAGTTCCATAGATTTGTTGTCGTCTTATCCTCATTTCTATCCCTTACTCTTTGTTTTAGAGTTTTGGGTTGTGTTGGGCAAGTTGGGAATAAGTTGGTTGTATTTTAAAGCTTAGAATTTTGCCCAGGTTTTGGTCTATCCGCTTGAGCGGCACTTTGACGCTCGAGCGGGCATTTGTTGTTGCCTCTCCGCTCGAGCGGCAGTTTGGACGCTCGAGCGTGAATTTCCTTCTCTCAGCATTTTGGTCGTCTGCAGAAAATTATGGGAGGGTGCATTCGGTGCTCGAGCGGGTCTTTGGACGCTCGAGCGTGAACCTGTGTCTGACGCTCGAGCGGGGTGTTGTACGCTCGAGCGGACCTGTTTTATATCAGTCCGTGAAATCACTTTTCACTTTTCTTTTCTCTCTCTTACTTTCCCAAAACCGATTTCTTGAGAGCTCCTCACTCTAAAACCTAACTTCTCTCTAGGGTTTGATCTAGTAGGAGTGTTTTCCCCACCTTGGGCCTTTGTAAAAAGTGTGTTGATCGTCGAGGGCTTCGTTTTGATCCAAGAAATTTAGGATTTGGAGAACTTTCGAGTTTTGCTCTTCTTCTCCTTGGGTTCTACATTTGAGGTAGGGATTTCCTTGTTCTTTTTCAATACTTCGTCTATAGATAGACATGTGGTAGTTTTGTATTGCATGAAAATCATATCCACGTTAGATTTGTTTGAAATCATGAGAAGGAACCTAGGGTTGGTTGTTTGAAAATGGTTATTTTATCGTTGATGGTTGTTTTGGGCTAATTGGAGTGTAAATTAGCATGTTATATTTGAAAGAAGAAAAAGCCCTAAATTATATTTTGATTTGGTAAATTAAAATGAAAGGTAGTTAACCTATGTTGTAAATCTCTATTGTTAATGTGAGTTGGGTGAAAGTGTTAATGCCTAAGGGGTTAACTTTGGCTTTGGAATGGTTTTGAAATGAATGTAGTGGACTAATGTGAGTTATGGCTTTATAATCAACGGAATTGGTTTTGTAAAACAAAAGGGATGGAATTGGTTTTGTGGAAACAAAAGGAGTGGAGTTGGTTTTGTGAAAACAAAAGGAAATGGAATTTGTTTTGTGAAATAAGAAAAGTATCTTTGGTATAAGTATGAAAATTGGATTGTTGTTTCTTGAGTGTTGAATACACATGTGGGGGTTGTATCTTTAACTACCATGTTAATGTTGTTGTTGGGTTTGTGATCTCATGATAATTGGATCTTTTAATAGATGTACTAAATATATGCATCTAGAGGTTTTGTCCTTGGTCATCGGTGGAGGATGACACGGTTGTGTTGAATTGTCGTGTATGCATTACACCACTGTTGATTGAGCATTGTATGTGATGAAGTACTGAGTTACATTATATATGTGTACCTGTTCGGGAGGAGATGGGTGATGTACCCCAGTGTGTGAGAGGAGATAGGGGATGGACTCCACACACCTATGTGTTCATATATTTTAACACATTGCTTGTATTTTGATAGTTTATGTGTATGCATGGCACATGTTGGTTGTACCCGTTGTATTGTGGTATTTGGTGTTATACCCCGCGCTGATAATCAGAGGTACCGTTACTTTCCAGCTAACGCCTGGAGAACTGACTGCGCTGAGAATCGAAGGCACCATACCCTTCCAGCTAGCGCCTGGTAAACTGGTGTGTTGTTGTGAAAGGTGTATCTTTGGCTTACTACGCACATAGCTGGTAGAGCAAAGTTTTGTTGTTGTTGTTTCACTGTATCTGAGAATATCATGGACTTGATTAGTTACAGTTTTGGAGGGCCGAGTTGCCTCATTAGTTGATTTTATACATGTGGATGAGTTGTTATCTCCCTTTTGTATAAGGTATGCATGTATAGTTATGATTATATCGGGAAGAAACCAAAACGTCATTTTTGTCTTTTGGAAAGTGTGAAGAGGATTGAATACTTTGAAAATATGTTTTGAAAAGGTACATTTGTTGTATGTGTGGGAAGTGTGAAGAAAGTAATGGGCTTAGTGTAATTATTTCCTAAGTAATTGTTAATGCTATGAAAGATTGGAAATGGGGATTAATAAAAGGAAAAAGGAAAGATAAATCGCCTTTGGCGTTGATTGAAATGGTTGTTTTCGAGAAAAGTTCATACTTATGTATATTTTGTGTAAACTGTCACATTACTATTCTAGTATGAGATTGAGCAATTATGATCATAGCTATCTGTAAGTTGTTATTGTTGAGGGCCATGTTGAGATCCCTACTGGACTTTATGTTCATCTCACGTTGTTGAATCTTTTTCAAGTGTTGAGCAGGATGTGCTACAAGATTTGGATTTTCTTACTTGTCGGCCACGGGGCCTCTTTGTGTTGGCTGAGTGCCATATATGTAAAAGGGTTACACCCTTCTTCTTGATTCAATAATGATGTAAGCCCAAGGGCAATTTATTTGATTGGCTCATGTTGTATTTAATTCGCATACAATTGAGAGGATGGTTGTTCATTTCCACTAGTTGGACATTGAGTTTATTTCCGCATGATTATCTCTGAAATGGAATTAAGTTAACGAATTTGGTAATAGTTCGAGTAATAAAAAGTGGGGCTTGACACTATCTCTTTCTTCTCCTTCTCTCATAAACAATGATCTCTTTATCGTTGTCACCGTGAACGATGGTATCTCAGTCGAAAATCTCTTCGACAGTCTCTTTCTTCTTCTCTCAGGTAATCTCCAACTCCCCATTACATATTATTATTTTTGTTTATTTCAGAGTAAAACCCTTGATATAGGGGGTTTTAGAGTGGAAAACCTTCCAAAAAAACAGAAATAAGGGAAAAATTCTACAAAATAGAACCGTTCGGTATTCTAGAGTTGAACAAAATATTTATGTTCAACACTGTATTACTAAACAAAAACTTAATAGTAGGCAAACCAGTACCGAATCGAAAACGACCTAAAATCGTAAATGCAAGATAATAAACTTACCAATGCAACGCTAACTTCATCAGAGTTGTTGTCATCATTCTCCATTACTCTATAAGTATCAAGAAATGGTAAAAACGACCACAAATGCATAAACTTAGAGCCTGTAATAGGATTGTTTGCAACATTAACTGATTTGGAATATCAAACACATTTGAAACCACCAAACAAAACGTTAACTGATTAGACGGTTTCAAATGTTTTTCATTGAAGATGAATACGTGGGTTTAGGATGGTGATGAAGAAGAATCAGGGTTTAGATTGGTAAGGAATATGTATAGATGGAAATGGAGGTGAGTATACAATATTGTAAAGTATCATTCTAATTGTTTTCATTTAGTGAGTGAGTGTTCCATTAAAAATTGTCATTTAATGTAATTTTCCTTTAGGATATAATTGTAATAAAAAGAAGTGAGAATTGAAACGTCCAAAGAAATTAGGTAGGTGCTAATAGCAGCACTCAATTGCATGCCCCCCTTACAAAGTTAGAATCCACAAAAGAGACCAACAAATTGGGACAAAGGGAGATAAACGTATGGCTAATGCTATATTACACACCAAATAATCATTCTTCTTTAACCTTTACAATTGAATTAAAATAAAATTATTCTTCTTTAACCTCTACCAAGTGATTATTCCACTATTTTCTTTCATCAAACAAACACTACCTTAAAATAAAAAAATAAATTTTAATAAAAAAAAAAAATGATCGACTCGCTTGTGCCTTGCACGGGCCTACATTCCCATATATATCTATATATATATATATAAGAAGTTCTTTCCTTCTTATGGTTTGTCTGTTTTTTCTCCTATTTTACCCTTTTAGTTTATATAATTTACTAATGATGGCCTATATTTTGATTTTCCTATTTTACCCTTTTCTTTGGTAATATTAATCAATATTGGTGATACTAGTTTGAGTGGAAAATTTTCTGTAATTACGCAAACATTTTTGATCAATTATAAAATACAAATATTTTATTTTTTAGCAAATTACCAATACACCAATAAAGTTTGTTTAAAATATAAATCGGTCAATACTAAAAATTACGACTATCGTGTGTTATAAATTTTAATTTAACACAAAAATTAGGGAAAAAAAAAACTCTTCTGTGCAATAATAAATTATCAAAATTATTCATTGAAAAATATTTCTCATATCATTAAAAATTATTACTTGACTTAATACTTTATTTATTAACGAAATGGTTAACTGAAAGATATTTTTCATATCATTAAAAATTATTAATTGACATAATGATTTACTTATTAATAAAATTAATCATTTGTTATGCGAGTATGATTTATTTATTAATAAAATGGATCATTTGTATATATATGCATTTTCTTTTACTTCTTTATTAGTTTAGTAAATTATCTTAGTATTTTTTTTTACATGAAAAAATTATCTTAGCATTTGTTTTATATTTAACTGATGAGAAAAGCCACACACCAATTTTTTTTTTATAAATTCAGAAAAAATGTTAAAAACTTATAAATTCATCCAAAATGATATGGTAATAGAATTGGAGTTTACATCATTAGATATATAATAAATTAAAAAATGATACATATCATACCACATAATTGTGTGAATTATCTTTTCTTTTCTTTTTTTTACAATTGAATTGTGAAAAGAGTTTTGATCATTCCATTCCACTCTCATTTCAGTGAACTAAACACTACCGATGAAACTCAACACATCAAACAAGTATTGAATAACAAGATGAACTAACCCAAAAGACACTTACACAAAACCAAAAAAAATATATATGTATTTTATGTTCAGCACTATATTACTGAACATAAACTTAATAGTCGGCAAACTAGTACCAAACCGAAAACGACCTGTACGGGAAAGAAATATACCTTCTCGTATAATCCTGTTGACCAAGTCTGCGCTCCTCCGTACGACGTCGCTTTGTCACCTGAAAATATAAACGTGAGCTAGCCGGCGGGTGTGTGCCGGAAACCTCTCCGATGCCTAAGTCAGTAAGCAAGACAAATAGGCAAAAGCTCTGTGTAATCAGGGAGCAAAAGTTGCATTACCTCTTCAAAGGTGATATTGATGAGCTTATATAGGTTTCGCGTGGCACAGTCTTGGTAGGACTCTTATTTCTCTATGTAGAGTCCTTTTAGGATTACTCCTCCGTGCGTAGAGTCCTCCTAGGATTCATACTTCTGGAAGATAACGCTTATCCTCCAACACCCTCCTCACTGCTTAAACCAAGTGAGATGGTTCTTCTCATGGCCGAACTACTTTCAGGACCGAAGTAACTATTACTTCGGCCCTTATTTTACTCTCCCTTACCTCGGCTTTCCCATACTAAGACCGAGCTATCCATAAGGGCATTAAAACCGAGCTTTCTGCAAACCATAGCTTACTTCGGTCTCTCATATGCTACAACCGAAGTAATCACCGAAGACCGAAACATTTAAGCTACTCCACTCAACCGGAGTAGAACCAAGTCCTCCGAAGACCGGGCTATTCACCACGGCTGCGTGACCGGTCTATCTTCAAAGTTACTTCTCCAAACCGGAGTAACTTATACGGCCCCTATCTACGCGAGCCTTTCTATTTCGGCCCTAAGGCCCAACACCCGGCTCGGCCCACTTCGGTTATAAATTACCCTCTCACGACCTAAAATCGTAAATGCAATATAATAAACTTACCAATGCAACGCCAACTTCATTAGAGTTGTTGTCATCGTCCTTCATTACTCTATAAGTATCAAGGAATGGTAAAAACGACCACAAATGCATAAACTCGAAGCCTGTAATAGGATTGTTTGTAACATTAACTGATTTGGAATATCAAACACATTTGAAACCACCAAACAAAACGTTAATTGATTAGATGGTTTCAAATGTTTTTCATTGAAGATAAATATGTGGGTTTAGGATAGTGATGAAGAAGAATCAGGGTTTAGATTGGTAAGGAATATGTATAGATAGGGATGGAGGTGAGTATACAATATTGTAGAGTATCATTCTAATTGTTTTCATTTAGTGAGTGAGTGTTCCATTAAAAATTGTCATTTAATGTAATTTTATTTTAGGGTATAATTGTAATAAAAAAAAATTGAGAATTGGAAGGCCCAAAGAAATTAGGTATGTGCTAATAGCAGCACTCAATTGCATGCCCCCTTTTATAAAATTAGAATCCACAAAAAGGACCAACAAATTGGGACAAAGGGAGATAAATGTACACATATGGCTAATGCTATAGTACACACCAAATAATCATTCTTCTTTAACCTCTACAATTGAATTAAAATAAAATTATTCTTCTTTAACCTCTACCAAATGATTATTCCACTATTTTTCTTCCATCAAACAAACACCACCTTAAAAAAAAAAAAAAAAAAATTTAATAATAATAAAAAAATGACCGACTAGCCTGTCCCTTGCACAGGCCTACGTACCCGTATATATCTATATATATATAAGAAGTTCTTTCCTTCTTATGGTTTGTCTTTTTTTTTCCCCCTATTTTACCCTTTTAGTTTGTATAATTTATTAATGGTGGCTTATATGTTGATTTTCCTATTTTACCCTGTTCTTCGGTAATCAATTTGGTGATACTAATTTGAGTGAAAAAATTTCCGTAATTACGCAAACATTCTTGGTCAATTATGAAATATAAATATTTTATTTTTTAGCAAATTACCAATACACCAATAAGGTTTGTTTAAAATATAAATTAGTCCTATAATACTAAAAATTACAACTATCGTGTGTTATAAATCTTAATTTAACACAAAAATCAGGAAAAAAAAAACTATTCTTCTATACAATAATAAATTATCAAAATTATTCATTGAAAAATATTTCTCATATCATTAAAAATTGTTAATTGACTTAATACTTTATTTATTAACGCAATGATTAACTGAAAGATATTTTTCATATTATTAAAAATTATTAATTAACACAATGATTTACTTATTAATAAAATTAGTCATTTGTTATGCATGTATGATTTATTTATTGATAAAATGAATCATTTGTATATATATGTATTTTTTTAACTTCTTTATTAGTTTAGTAAATTATCTTAATATTTTTTTTAGATGAAAAAATTATATTAGCATTTGTTTTATATTTAACTGATGAGAAAAGCCACACACTATAATTTTTTTTTATAAATTCAGAAAAAAAAAGTTAAAAACTCATAAATTCACCCAAAATGATATGATAATAGAATTGGAGTTTACATAGTTGGATATATAATAAATTAAAAAAATGATACATATCATATCACATAATTGTGTGAATTTTATTTCTATTATTATTTATTATTTATTTATTTTTCTTTTACAATTGAATTGTGAAACGAGTTTTGATCATTCCATTCCACTCTCATTTCAGTGAACTAAACACTACCGATGAAACTCAACACATCAAACAAGTATTGAATAACAAGATGAACTAACCCAAAAGACAATTACATAAAACCAAAATATATATATATATTAAACAAGTAGTTTGGTGACTATTTGAAGTTGATATATATGGATTTATACAATAGCACATGTGGTCATGAACAAAAACTTAAGTGTTAAAAATATATTAATTTATACAAATTTGATATAATTATATCGGACTCCCTCAAAATTTTAATTTACATAACACTTAGCTCAATTTTCATCAGTAATTTGTTACCTCTTTTATTCTAAAATGTAAAATGTATATTGGACTCCCTCAAAATAGATGTAAAATAATTTTTTTTACCTCTTTTATACTAAAATGTATATTTTATTTTGTTTATCTTTGTATCTTCACACCTTCTGCAATAACTTTGGTCATTTTAGTCTTACTTAAAAAGAAAACAATATATAATTATATTAAAATGATAGGACTAATTATATTTTTCTAATTCTTATTTTTTATAATATAATTTATATAATTGTATCATATATCTAATTATTTATTATATTCAATTTCATCGAACAATATTCCTATTTTTAAAAAATTATCAAAATATAAAACTTAAATATACTATAGCACGAGCATTTTTAAACTAGTATATATATAAGAAGCGTTTACCTGCTTGAGATTCGTACTTTTTTTTCCATTTTCCCTTCTATTATTCTTAATACTTCATTGTTACTTTAGGCTTTTTAGATAATTTGGTCACTTTCTTAGATTTCTTGGTGAATTAATGTTTTCTTTATTTTAATGACTTTAGCCTCATGTTTGGCTCAATTATTACATTTGAGGAAAATTATTTTATTATCATTCTCACTTTGAAAATATTATAACTCACCTTTGTTTGTTTGCCTATTGTAACTTTTTTGATTATGGAGGTTCTTTATAACATTTAGATTCTTTCGTTTTATAGAATTTGTTACTTGCTTTTTGCACTACATGACATGTGATTTTGTAAAATATTAATAGTCAAAGTAAGTTTGAATTTCTCTCAAATTAAAATCTAAACTTGGGAGAATTTCAGAGATTTGTGAAGTTCATCACATGTACTGTTTTGATAAATTAAATCAATTATTTTGTAGGTAACTCAATATATCATTTATGAAAAAAATTTATGTCAATTCGACAAATGCAACATTTTTTTATCGCATTTATTTCAAAAAAATAGACAAGGGTATTTTTTTAAATAGACCACTATTTTCTTAAGAGACAATTGTTGGAAAATTTAGTTTTATAAGGCTTATTTTGGGTCAACTTTGAGTCCAAAATTGAGTGGGCTCCAAACGTCTTTTGGAGTGGATTCGAAGAGGTGATGTGTTCCTTGCCGCATGGTAAGTCACACGGTGAAAACGGTTCATCAAAACCATTTATGAGTGAATGAGAAGTTCACGTCGTTTTCGGGTTCGTGGAATGAACAATTAAAGAAGTAAATGTGGGTTTCCTTGAAATGGGTTGTCGCATATTGAAACTTTAAGAGAGCTTTTGTGGGTATATAAGCTCTTGGTGTACTAACTTGGGTTGGGTCCCAAGGGGCACCCCAAGTTTGTAGAAGGGAGGAGTTATGGACAAATGGAACATTGACTGAAACCACCATGCGTGCTGTCGCCGCCGTCTGGCCAACCGTGTTGGGGTCGGGTTAGTTCTAACATTAATTTTTTGGACAAAATTTATTTGAATTTTTCCAAATTCTTATAGGAAATTATTTGAATTTCAAATTGAATTCAAATTTTGTGTCCAAAAATTGTGCTTCTTTCAATCCAATTTCTAAACAAATTAAAATGTCCAAACAATTTCCAAATTTGTTGCACACCTGGATAGATTCTGTTTTTTTAAAACAGATTTAACTACTGTGCAGTTATCTGTTGAAACTGCCAGATTTGTTTGAAATTCAAACAGACCTGTACAGTTTGAAAATGCATCTGTTCACTTCTTTTCATACTTGTTCGGGACAGTTTGTGTTGCCTATAAATTCAGATCATTCCAGCAGTGTTTAGAAATCCGAAAATAGTCTGAAAATCCATTTTCTTGCTGTCCAATCTTTGCTTTGTTGCATATATTCTTCATATATTTTTTAAGAAAAATTTAGAGAGTATAGAACACGAGATTCTAGTTCGCCAGACAAATTTATTTAGAGTGCTACTACAAATTTGTGAAGATCATTGTATCCTGGGAGATAGATGCCACTTAACCGTAAGCACCGTAGCGGGGCGAATCTGTCTTAAAGACAGAGTGTCACACACTCGACTTGATCTTTTATTATTCATTTGGTTTGGTAAAATAAATTCGGTACGTAATTTATTTTATTTGTTTGATTTAGTTTCAATTTATTTATTGTACACAGAAGATTGTTCCTACAATCTTAAGACATATTTAAATTATTATGTTTACAGAATTTTTCGTTTGTTTCCCTTTCCCTTTCTCTTTCTTCTTCTTGCAGAAATTATTTTCTGTGATTTTACAAAATAATATTCTGGTTGGAAAACAAACAGTAGTAATATACTGTCTATTTTCTTTGACAACTAGTAGTAATATACTGGTGTCATTAACAATTCAGAATATTTATTTGTGGAATTTTGTCAGAAATTAATTTTGGTTTTCAGAAATTATTTTTGAGTGTTCATTAATTAAAATTCTGTTTCAGTATTTTAATTATTGAAGTGTTATAGAAATTTAATTTTCTGTGTGTAATTAATTTGGTTAAATAAAATTTTATTTTATTTTCAAATTAATTGGAAATAAAAGTTACAATTCTTGTTTCTTTTATTTTACAGAATTTAAAATTCTGTGGTTTTGGTTTACATTTTCTGTGTAGTATAAAATTCTAATTCTAATTTTGTTTTATAATTTAGAATTCATGGCAACTGAAACTGATCAAACTAATACTCAAACAAGTACTAGTATGGTGGCTGCAATTATGCCTACCCCTCCTCCTGTTATGACTGTGCCAGTCGAAGCCAGAGAAGTTCTCAAGAACTGATTTTAAAAGATGGCAACAGAAAATGTTGTTCTATCTTACTACTCTAAACCTGGCTTGTTTTCTTTGTGAGAATGCTCCTACTCTAAACGAGGATGAAACTGACCGGCAAGTGGTTACTGCGGTTGATGCCTGGAAACATGCTGATTTCCTTTGCCAGAACTACATCTTGAACAGACTTGATAACACATTATACAACGTCTACAGTCCTATCAAGACAACAAAGGAACTTTGGGAGTCTTTGGAGAAAAAGTACAAAACAGAAGATGCTGGCTCAAAGAAATTTGTGGTTGGCAAATTCCTGGACTTTGTGATGGTTGATTCTAAGACTGTGATCAGTCAAGTTCAAGATCTCCAACTCATTCTGCATGACATTCACGCAGAAGGCATGTCTCTCAGTGAATCCTTCCAAGTTGTAGCCTTAATTGAGAAATTACCATAAGGCTGGAAGGAATTCAAGAACTACCTCAAACACAAGCGCGAAGAAATGTCTTTAGAAGAATTGATTGTGTGTTTGAGGATTGAAGAGGACAACTGCAATTCTGAAAAGCGGGCTGGTAAGCATCCAATGGAGTCTAAGGCAAATGTGGTGGAACATGCTCTAAAAGCAAAGAAACGGAAGTTTTCTGGAGAAAGTTCATCACAAGGCTCTAAAGGGGGGGAAACTAAAAAGTATAAGTTTAATAGCAAGTGTTACATCTGTGACAAAGAGGGACATCGGGCCAAAGATTGCTGTAGCAAGCGCAAAGGCAAAGGAAGAACAAGTAAGAAGCCTGCTCAAGCCCATATGACCGAAGTGGACAATATTTTCAATGGTGTAGATGACATAAATCTTTCTGTAGTTGTTTCCGAGGCAAACCTTGTCAGAAATCCTAAAGAATGGTGGGTGGACACTGGTGCTACTCGTCATATTTGTGCTGACAAAAAGATGTTCACATCTTATTCTACAGTGGACAATGGTGAACAACTTTTTATAGGCAACTCTTCAACTTATAAAGTTGAAGGATAAGGAAAGATTATTCTGAAGATGACATCTGAAAAGGAACTCACTCTCAACAATGTGCTGCATATACCGGACATTTGCAAGAACCTTGTTTCCGGACCTTTGTTGAGTAAAAATGGGTTTAAGCTAGTTTTTGAAAGTGACAAATTTGTATTTACCAAAAACGGGATGTATGTAGGAAAATGTTACATGTTTGATGGCCTTTTCAAAATGAATGTAATGACTGTTGTACCCTTTGTTATTAATAAAAATACATCTTCTTCTTACTTGCTTGAGTCTTCAAATTTATGGCATGGTAAACTTAGACATGTTAATTATGGATCTTTGCGTAGATTAATTAATATGAAATGTTTACCTAAATTTGACATTGATTTAAATCATAAGTGTGAAATTTGTGTTGAGGCAAAATTATCCAAAACTCCTTTTCATTCAATTGAAAGAAATACAGAACCACTTGAATTAATTCATAGTGACATTTGTGATTTTAAATCAATTCAAACTAGAGGTGGGAAAAATATTTTATCACTTTCATAGATGGCTATACTAGATATAGCTATATTTATTTAATTCGAACTAAGGATGAAGCTTTGGAAACTTTCATTTAATACAAGAATGAAGTTGAAAATCAACTTGATAAGAAAATAAAAAAAACTAAGAAGTGATAGAGGTGGTGAATATGAATCACCTTTTGGTGAATTTTGTAAAGAATATGAAATAATTCATCAAACCACCGCTCCTTACTCACCTCAGCAAAATGGAATTGCTGAAAGGAAAAATAAGACTTTAAAAGAAATGATGAATGCCATGTTAATCAGTTCTGGATTACCTCAGAACTTGTGGAGGGAAGCAATACTTTCTGCTAATTATATTTTAAATAAAGTACCCCAGAAGAAAGTGAATCAAACACTTTATGAAATGTGGCATGGGAGAGTACCATCCTACAAATACTTAAAAGTGTGTGGGGTGTTTGGCTAAAGTAGCTATTCCTAGTCCTAAAAAGACTAAAATAGGTCCTAAAACCGTTGATTGCATTTTCATTGGTTATGCCATGAATAGTAGTGCATATCGATTTATAATTCATAAGTCAGAACATTCTGAAATGCATATAAATACTATTATTGAATCTCGTAATGCGTCTTTGAACATGTGTTTCCAAACAAGACTAGACAAGAGACTAGTACTAACAAAAGATCTCATGATGATATTACTAGTCAAGATTAAGAACATGATCAAGAACAAGAGCAGGAGATAGATCAAAATGAGGAAGATGAACTTAGGCGTAGTAAATGTGCTAGAACCTCAAAATCTTTTGGTCTAGATTTTCTAACATATTTGTTAGAAAATGAGTCTTTAACTTTTAAAGAGGCTATGTCCAGTCTTGAAACTCCTTTATGGAAAGAAGCTGTCAATAGTGAAGTTGAATCCATCTTGCAAAATCACACTTGGGAATCAGTGGACTTACCACCAAGTTGTAAACCCCTTGGGTACAAGTGGATTTTCAAAAGAAAAATGAAAGCGGATGGATCAATTGACAAAGACAATGTGAGACTTGTGGTCAAAGGGTATAGACAAAAAGAAGGTCTTGATTACTTTGACACATACTCACCAGTTACTAGAATAACATCCATTAGAATGCTTATTGCTATTGCATCATTGTACAATCTAGAAATTCATCAAATGGATGTGAAAACCGCTTTCTTAAATGGTGAGTTAGATGAAGAAATTTACATAGAACAACCAGTAGGATTTTTTGTTCCAAGAAAAGAAAAGAAAGTGTGTAAATTGGTTAAATCATTATATGGTTTAAAATAAACGCCAAAACAATGACATGAAAAATTTGACAAGGCAATGATGTCAAATGGATTCAAAATTAATGAATGTGACAAATGTGTTTATATTAAAAACACAAACAAAGGTTATGTCATTGTATGTCTTTATGTGGATGATATGCTCATCATAGGTAATAATAATGAAATGATTAAAACTACCAAGAAAATATTGAATAAACATTTTGACATGAAGGACATGGGGATTGCTGATGTAATACTTGGTATGAAAATTACCAAAATATCATAAGGTTATGCTTTGTCACAATCTCATTACATTGAGAAAATACTTGACGAATTCAGCAAAGATGATGATCATCTTGCTATAACACCTATGGATGTTAATTTGTTTCTTCTAAGAATGTACAGGGAAGTATTTCTCAATTAGAGTATACCCAAATTATTGGAAACTTAATGTACTTAATGAACTGCACTCGCCCGGATATAGCTTATGCAGTAAGTAAATTAAGTAGATATACGAGTAATCTAGGAGTAGAACACTGGAAAACAATTATAAGGGTTCTAAGATATCTCCGATTTACTCGTAACATTGGGCTAAATTATACTAGATATCCAGCAGCACTTGAAAGATACTTAGATGCAAACTGGATATCGGATACTAGAGACTCAAAGTCCACCAGTGGGTATGTCTTTACTCTTGGTGGGTGGCTGTATCTTAGAAATCTTCCAAATAGACTTGCATTGCTAAATCTACCATGGAATTAGAATTCATAGCTTTAGATCAAGCTGGGGAAGAGCAGAATGGCTTCGCCACTCCTTGAAGATATTCCAATGTGGCCAAAACGGTGCCTGCTATATGCATACATTGCGATAGTCAATCGACAATTGGTAGAGCACAGAGTCATATGTATAACGGTAAGTCACGACACATTTATCATCGATATAACACCATAAGACAACTACTCTCTAATGGAATAATTTCCATTGAATATGTGAAGTCTAAAGACAACATAACGGATCCACTAACCAAAGGGTTAGCAAGAGAGCTAGTTGAGAATTCATCGAGGGGAATGGGACTTAAGCCTATTAAATAAGAGTTACCACAACGAAAACCCAACCTAGTTGACTAGAGATCCCAAGATCTAGGTTCAAAGGGACAACTGAGTTGTGTATGACTCAGAAGATCACTTGGGAGTCAAACTTTTACCCATTTCTATGATGAAATAGTGATGTCTGCAGCATTTTAGGTTAAGTAATATTTTTAATGATTCTTATATCTAGGTAAACCTAGTGGAGTATGGCAGGATACTCATCATAAGAATCACCTATGTGAGTGTGAACTGGGCCAGTTCTATGAGATTTGTGAAGGGCTATAATTCTCTAGAGCACTCATGAAAGACCAGGTTGTTCAGGGCCAAAATGAACACAATAGTGAGAACTAAACTGTGTCTGGGGATATACTGTGTGAGTTCTATTGTCTTGGTTTACACAAATGGCTGAACAGTTCAAGACATCATGTTCACTGGTTAGCTAGTAAATCCGATAGTGTCTCACAAGAGAAGATTCAAAGCCAAAAGTTACCTATCCTTTGTAGAATATTTTCAATTTCTGTACTCTCTGTATTTAGATCATATTGTTGCATTTTCTCTCCATCAAATTCCATTCATGTGGAGGATCATTGGAAATTTTGGTTTTATAAGGCTTATTTTCGGCCAACTTTGAGCCAAAAATTGAGTGGGCCCCAAACGTCTTTTAGGGTGGGTCCGAAGAGGTGATGTGTTTCTTACCGCATGATAAGTCACACGGTGAAGACAGTTCGTCAAAACCATTTATGAGTGAATAGGTAGTTGATCTTGTTTTCGAGTTCATGGAATAGACAATTAAAGAAGTAAATGTGGGTTTTCTTGAAATGGGTTGTCCCACATTGAAACTTTAAGAGAGCTTTTGTGGGTATATAAGTTCTTGGTATACTAACTTGAGTTGGGCCCCAAGGGGCATCCCAAGTTTGTAGAAGGGAGGAGTTATAGACAAATGGAACCTTGGCTCAAACCACCACACGCGCGCGCCGTCGCCGCCGAGCCGTGTTGGGCGCGGGTATGGGTTGGGTCGGTTCTAATATTAATTTTTTGGACAAAATTTATTTGAATTTTTCCAAATTCTTATAAGAAATTATTTGAATTTCAAATTGAATTTAATTATTTAATTCGAAAATTAAATTCAAATTTTGTGTTAAAAAATTGTGTCTCTTTCAATCCAATTTCCAAACAGATTAAACTGTCCAAACAGTTTCCTAATCTGTTGCACACCCGAATAGATTCTATTTTTTTTTTCAAACAGATTTAACTACTGTGCAGTTATCTGTTGAAACTGCCAGATCTGTTTGAAATTCAAACAGTACCTGTACAGTTTGAAAATGCATCTGTTCATTTCTTTTTCATACCTGTTCGGGACAGTTTGTGTTGCCTATAAATTCAGATCATTCCAGCAGTGTTTAGAAATCCGAAAATAGTCTAAAAATCCATTTTCTTGTTGTCCAATCTTTGCTTTGTTGCATATATTCTTCATATATTTTTTAGAAAAAATTTAGAGAGCATAGAACACGAGGTTATAGTTCGCCAAACAAATTTGTTTGGAGTGCTACTACAAATTTGTGAAGATCATTGTATCCTGGGAGATAGACGCCACTTAACCGTAAGCATTGTAGCGGGGCGAATCTGTCGTAAGGACAGAGTGTCGCACACTCGACTTGATCTTTTATTATTCATTTGGTTCGGTAAAATAAATTCGATACGTAATTTATTTTATTTGTTTGATTTAGTTTCAATTTATTTATTGTACACAAAAAATTGTTTCTATAACAAACACAATAAAATAAAAAAATTATAATTGCTGGATCAATCTATTTTTTAAAAAAATCATATACAAAAAGAGTCTTACAAAATGAACGATTTAGATTATGAAAATGAGACTTGCATTTAGCTCTATGATCTCTTGAAGTTCTCTCAATATTAAATTTGAAGGTAAAAGAAGCTAAAAGTAATTACATATTTTTATTCTATCATAAGAACAACTTCAATTATAGAAGTGTCATAGTCATTTTTTAACTTGTTACAAAAAATTATTTTAATTAATAATTCAGCTAATTTTATTATTGTAGAGGAGAACAGTTACACAATTTATTTTTTCAATTAATTCTATTAAATAAATTTTTTTACATAGAGGGTATTTGTAATTTTTCAAAACATAGGAGGCAATCCATATTTTAAGCAAATTTCAAGGGATGTATTTGTAATTTATCATTTAAAAAAAAATAATGCTAGAGTAATTATTTGTACGGTTGTTATACTGTTAACTTTTGACTATTGTATATTCAATTTTTGTATAATTAAATACCAGTTAGCTAAAAAAAAATTCAAAATTACCTTACAGAATTTGAACTCATGACTAAAGTCGTAATAAAGGCACATAATCATTCTATTCCATCTCATTCTAATTAACCAAATACACCATAAGAGTTCATAAAAAAAATATTATAAGTAAAATAAAATGATATATAAATATTTAAGGTTAGGCTCGTTTGTTTTCAGAGATAGATTAGGTGAGATTGGTAGTGAGGAGATTATTAGTAAGGGGATTGTTAATGAAGAGACTGCTAGTAAGGGGATTAAGAAAAATAATATTTGTTTGATAACTAATGGACTGGCAATAATTTATGTTTGTTTTGAGAGATATGAGTGGGATTAACCATGTAAAATTTTAGAAATACCCTTGTTGCATTAGTATCAAATTTGGGCTTATACTAATTAATAAATACATTACATATTTTAATATTAAAAATATACTTTATAAATATTAAAATTATATTTCATAAATATATATATATATATTTGGTATGATTTTTTTTTTAATATAATTTTTTTGTACAAATATTATTATACTATTATATTTTTATATTAAATTATTTTGATATAAACAATGGTGGAATAATTAAAAAAATGATAGAGAAAAGACCATACTAATCAAGTGGAGTAAATAAATTAAGTAAAACAATAGAGGGCAAAATAGTAAATCCCCCTATAATTCTAAAGAATTGTTTTTCTAATATCATCTCCCATGAGGGGCTACTAATCTCATCCTATCATAGTCCCAAGGTATTGTAAATCCCTTTTCTTATTTTTGCAAACAAACACGATATTAATGGATCCTACATCCATCTTAATCTAATTTTCTCCTCTATAATCTAAAACAAATGTATCTTATATTTCTTGGACTTGGGGTCATTGCTGTGCCTTTAGCACAGCAGTGACTATTGTGTCTTATTTTGAGTTGCATTATGGGTTTATTTTTATGATCTAAACCGTTCATTTTGTAGGATTTATTGAGTACTTTAAGCCTACCAAAAATCACATTAATCGGATATCAATAACTATATGATCGAATTGCATATTTTTATACTATTTTTCAAAAGAAAAACTTCTTGTTTATTTTTTTGGTTATCAATCATATAGTTATTGGTATCCGATTAATATGATTTTTGGTAGGCATGAAGTACTCAACAAATCTTACAACATGACGGTTCAGATTATAAAAATAAATCTATAATGTACCACAAAATGAGGCACAACAGTCACTGCTGTGCCAAAGGCACAGCAGTGACCCCAATTCCATATTTCTTCTATCAAGCAAACGCTACTTTAAAATTAAAAAAATTAAATTTTGATTTAAAAAATTAAAAAAATGCACAACTCGTGTGTGCAAGTCACGAGCCTCCGTACCTAATATATATAAAAATCGCTTAACTGTTTAAGGTTCATCTTTTTTTTTTTTTTTTGATTTTACCTTTTTATTTTAAATAATTTATTAATAGTAGCCTATATGTTAAGTGAAGATTTTTTCGTAATTACGTAAATATTCTTTGTCAGTTATGCAATAGATTTTTTTTTTCTCGTAATTATGCAAACATTCTTAGTCAATTATAAAACAGATTTTTTGTAATTACACAAACATTCTTAGTCAATTATGAAACATAAATCTTTTATTTTTTTAACAAATATAAATACACCGATAAGGTGTGTTTAAAATATGAATCGATCCTATAATACTAGAACTTCCAAATATCGTTTGTTATAAATTTTAATTCAATACAAAAGTCGGGAGAAAAAAAACTATTATCCTATGTAATAGTAAATTATCAAAATTGTTTATTGAAAATATTTATTGTATTATTAAAAACTGTTAATTGACTTAATGATTTATTTATTAACAAAATGATTAACTGAAAAATATTTTCATATCATTAAAAATTATTAATTAACTTATTAATAAAATTGGTCATTTGTAATGCGAGTATGATTTATTTATTAATAAAAGTAGCCATTTGTATATGTATGTATTTTCTTCTGCTTCTTCATTAGTTCAGTAAATTATCTTAGTAATTTTTTTTTTGATAGAAAAATTTTCTTAGTATTTGTTTTATATTTATCTATTGAGAAAAGTTATACACCATAATTTTTTTTTTTATAAATTCGGAAGAAATGTTAAAGATTTATAAATTCAGCCAAAATGATATGGTAATAGAATTGAAGTCTATATATAAAACAAATTAAAAAATAATATATATTATAACGATTTATTATATATAACGATTTATTTTATTCAATTTCATAAAAAATATTTTAATTTTTAAAAAATTATCAAAAGCACATTAAATTCTAAATTTGTCGGTGGGTAGAGTGACTATAAGAATTTTAGCAAACATTATTCACCTAGTTTAGTTTTAATTTTTTAATTTTTCATATTTTTTGTTTTTAGTAAATTTTTTTAATATATATTTTTAAAAACATTTAATATAAATATAATTAAAAAGTATATTATTTGTGAAAAATTCTTTAAAAATTTACAAAATACTAGAAATATAATAAAAATTTAATATATTTTGATATTCTGCTGTATTTATTAATTTTTTTAAAAATATTTTTTTTACAAATATTTTAATTTTTAGTATTTGATTAGGTACATTTAAAAAGTAAAAATTTGTTTAAAATATTAAAAAATTTACTAAAACAAAAAAATACGAAAAACAAAAAAAATTAATTTTTAAAAAAAATTAAATTTTGATTTAAAAAATTAAAAAAATGCACAACTCGTGTGTGCAAGTCACGAGCCTCCGTACCTAATATATATAAAAATCGCTTAACTGTTTAAGGTTCATCTTTTTTTTTTTTTTTGATTTTACCTTTTTATTTTAATAATTTATTAATAGTAGCCTATATGTTAAGTGAAGATTTTTTCGTAATTACGTAAATATTCTTTGTCAGTTATGCAATAGATTTTTTTTTCTCGTAATTATGCAAACATTCTTAGTCAATTATAAAACAGATTTTTTGTAATTACACAAACATTCTTAGTCAATTATGAAACATAAATCTTTTATTTTTTTAACAAATACAAATACACCGATAAGGTGTGTTTAAAATATGAATTGGTCCTATAATACTAGAATTTACAAATATCGTTTGTTATAAATTTTAATTCAATACAATAGTTGGGAGAAAAAAAAAAAACTATTATCCTATGCAATAGTAAATTATCAAAATTATTTATTGAAAAATATTTATTGTATTATTAAAAACTGTTAATTGACTTAATGATTTATTTATTAACAAAATGGTTAACTGAAAAATATTTTTTATATCATTAAAAATTGTTGATTAACTTATTAATAAAATTGGTCATTTTTAGTGCGAGTATGATTTATTTATTAATAAAAGTAGTCATTTGTATATGTATGTATTTTCTTCTGCTTCTTCATTAGTTTAGTGAATTATCTTAGTAATTTTTTTTTTGATAGAAAAATTTTCTTAGTATTTGTTTTATATTTATCTATTGAGAAAAGTTACACACCATAAATTTTTTTTTTTTTATAAATTCAGAAGAAATGTTAAAGATTTATAAATTCAGCCAAAATGATATGGTAATAGAATTGAAGTCTATATATAAAACAAATTAAAAAATAATATATATTATAACGATTTATTATATATAACGATTTATTTTATTCAATTTCATAAAAAATATTTTAATTTTTAAAAAATTATCAAAAGCACATTAAATTCTAAATTTGTCGGTGGGTAGAGTGACTATAAGAATTTTAGCAAACATTATTCACCTAGTTTAGTTTTAATTTTTTAATTTTTCATATTTTTTGTTTTTAGTAAATTTTTTAATATATATTTTTAAAAACATTTAATATAAATATAATTAAAAAGTATATTATTTGTGAAAAATTCTTTAAAAATTTACAAAATACTAGAAATATAATAAAAATTTAATATATTTTGATATTCTGCTGTATTTATTAATTTTTTTAAAAATATTTTTTTTACAAATATTTTAATTTTTAGTATTTGATTAGGTACATTTAAAAAGTAAAAATTTGTTTAAAATATTAAAAAATTTACTAAAACAAAAAAATACGAAAAACAAAAAAAATTAATTTTTAAAAAATTAAATTCAAAAAATTTAAATCAAACAAGGTGTATGATTTGCATTTTTAATTGCATCAAAACCACATATTTATTTTAATGAGAACCAAAACCACGTATTTGAACATATTTCCACAAAATCATGGATGCGTATTGGGAAGCCGGGAAAAACATAATTTGCATGCTATACCAACTTTTAACCTAAAGAACATTTAAAAAACAAACAAAAAACAAAAACAAAAAAAAAACCTTTGGCCATCTGTAAGGGTCCTATTTATTTATTACAAGATGTCTAAAAGGACTGATGGGGATTGTCTAGATTCGTAAGGTTCATAAAGGATCTTATTTTAATAATTTAAACTATTTATTTTTATAATATTTTTCATATATATCATTTATAAAAAAAAAAAAATTAGATTAATTTGATAATCATAATTTATTTAATTTTGGGAGATTGACTAATAAGTCCTATATTTTAGACTTGTAATATATAATTCTACTTACAATTCCATGTAATAAACCCTCAAAAAAATAATCCCATATTTTTTCTTGGAGTGATTCTACTTATACCATTATTTTACCTCTTTACATACGTATAGTGGGCTCACTTCCACTGGGTTTGGTGAGCAAGTGGCTTTGGGTTCAAGGCTTCATGGGGGCGATGTGGTTCCCCATCATGTGCTTCTGACTTCCGCTCGTTAGGACCTTGGTGGGGTTGGTGTCAAGCTATGGCAACTGCAGATCCCTTGTATGCTGTAACCCCCACTTTCTCAAACCCATCTAAGTCCCTCCTGTCCGGCTCACTAGCAGGTAGCAGCTTCATTGGTCACGCCCAAGCAGGATTGCTATTATTTGTCACTCCTATCCTTTTTTATCAAGCAAAATATGAATTTTTTCCTATGTTATGTATGATCTCTTTTCATGTGTGATTTATGGATACTGATTAACAGTTGTTATCATTTTCAAGTTCATTTGGTTTATTTTCCTAAGACACTATGCTTGGAGTTTGAAATTTTTTGGGAGGGAATAGTTCTCTATATTTTATTTATTACTAATCTATGATCTTGTTGGCTTATTTTTCCTACAAAGGAAAATATCATAAATGCGAGCGTGCCAGCAAGGATTGAAAAATCCTTACAGATTAAATTCAAGCCAATTATTAAGCGATTGCGTTAACGGTTCTTTTGCCTCAACAAAGAGGACTTCAAAATTGCCAAGTATAGAAAAAAGAAAAATTAAAAGAAGAAAGAGGGAGACGGAGAAAGACGATTGAGTGAACAATCAAAGTAATCATTACTTACCTCTACTCCTATGCTTCGAAAAGGAAGTGCTGAAAATAAATGTTTCGAAGTATAAATCTATGTTAAATTACTTCTAAGATAAGGAAAATGACAAGAAGTATTGAAATTAATTGTCTTTGATTTGAATTCTGGATCTTTACAATGTAACCATTAATGGCTATTTATAGAGGAAAAAATACAGCAATAACTACTTAGTAACTACCCATTTCTTCCATCTTCATTCTTGCCTTGCCATGTGTCCTTCCACTCATCCACTTTGTCCTTCCACTCATCCACTTTGTCCTTTATATTCTCCATCATCTCTATAACTTCTTTTAACTTCCAAATGAATAAGATGATACCACGTGTCTTGAAAATAATAATAATAATAATATTATTATTTTATGGTGCCAACATTACCCCCCTCGGCCCTAAAAAATGATATTTATTTGAATTTTTGAAGGGCCGAACCAAGCACATGACTAATCCAAACTCATCAAAACAATACTTAAAGATGATTGTTTTATTAGCCATTTCATCAAAACTAAATTTTGATGTGAACCACAAATCCAAAAAGGATTTTGAACACCAAAGTCATGGTATAGTGTGACTATGAAAATCCATACTTTTTGACATTTTGAAAAATGTTAAAAATTTTGAATTCATGAATAGTGGCTTGTTCATTATTCTTGACCATGTTTGTTTTAAAAACAAGACTTTCACCGAGTTGATTTTCATAATTATTTGGCAAAGTGGGTTGCTTTTCCATGTTAGCCATTAATGGCTTATGAAAATCACCCATAGATATGTTGTTTTCATGACTTGATCCTCTAAAAATCGGTTTTTGGACCCCCCGAGCCATGCATGGAACATCATTCTTAGCCAAATTTGGCTCAAAAACATGCTCTTTCGTTATGTTAATTTCATAATTTGGCTCTTTAAAAACGGGCTCTTGAACCCCCCGAGCTATAGATGAAATCAACTCTTTACTTTTGCTATTTTTAACTATGGAAAAATTCTGAAAAAATTCACCAATCCCGGCCATTAAAGCCTCAATTAAAGACTTGGTAGTGAGAGTTGATAACTCATCATTCCATTGGCGAATTTCCATATCAAGTTGATGAATTTCTCCAATTAAATAGTATCTTTTTTCTTCCACCAAATAATATTGTAAGGGATGAAAGTTTATTTCATCAAGAAAATGGATCTCTTCTTGAAAATCCAAAATTTTTTGTTTACGCCAATAGATTTCATCTAGGCTATTTGAAATGAACAAATCTAATTCATTTTTCATTTCTTACACTTGACGTCCCACTGGGCGTGCCAAAAATTGTTGGCTTATTTTTCCTACGAAGGAAAATATCATAAATGCGAGTGTGCCAGCAAGGATTGAAAAATCCTTACAGATTAAATTCAAGCCAATTATCAAGCGATTGTGTTAACGGTTCTTTTGCTTCAACAAAGAGGACTTCAAAATTGCCAAGTATAGAAAAAAGAAAAATTAAAAGAAGAATGAGGGAGACGGAGAAAGACGATTGAGTGAACAATCAAAGTAATCATTACTTACCTCTACTCCTATGCTTCGAAAAGGAAGTGCTGAAAATAAATGCTTCGAAGTATAAATCTATGTTAAACTACTTCTAAGATAAGGAAAATGACAAGAAGTATTGAAATCAATTGTCTTTGATTTGAATTCTGGATCTTTACAATGTAGCCATTAATGGCTATTTATAGAGGAAAAAATACAGCAATAACTACTTAGTAACTACCCATTTCTTCCATCTTCATTCTTGTCTTGCCATGTGTCCTTCCACTCATCCACTTTGTCCTTTATATTCTCCATCATCTCTATAACTTCTTTTAACTTTCAAATGAATAAGATGATGCCACGTGTCTTGAAAATAATAATAATAATAATATTATTATTATTTTATGGTGCCAGCAGATCTAAAACACAGTCTAAAAGGAACTATCTTCAATCTTCCAATTTGTTAGGTTTTTATTCTTGGCAATCCCGTTTGACAAAACTCCTTTCAGTTGTAATTTTGTTCATATTTTATTTCAGTGAGGCTATGAGTTTTTAGATGCGAATTCAACCTGAATTGTTCCTTGCAGAGATGTTTCAGAAGTTAATTCTTTCATGTTTGCCACTTCGCTGACTATGTCGGGGATCGAGCTGCCCGATCAGCTCGCGAGGGTCAAGGGGGTAGAGCCCCTTGGCGGGTCTGGGACAGCGCCTAGGTAGGGTCGAGGGGTAGCGCCCCCGAAGCAAAAGGCAAAATTGCAGTCGAAATTGTTTATCCGCTCGAGTGGCCATTCCTGTGCTCGAGCGGAGATCGCGACCTTTCAGAAGTTTCACTTGCCTGCAAAAGTACTGGGAGTTGTTTTTTCCCGTTCGAGTGGCCATTCTTGTACTCAAGCAGAGATCGCTGATCAGTTTTTTATAAATATGTGGTTCAATCCGTTTTTAGGGTTATGGCTTCCAGATCTTCTTTTTGGGTATTAGGGTTTTCATCTGGAGCTTCTTTGCTTGTTTCCTTTGATATCTGTGAGAATTTATATCATGAATTGAGTAGATCATATCAAAGAGTTTGTTTGTTTATTTTGTTTTATTCACAAAAGAGAGAGTTGTTCTTTGGTGGATTCCGTAGAATTTGGGCCTGAAGTTTTGGTGGATTCTAGAGTGACTCATCGTCGTGGATTCGACATCGACGTTGTGGATTCAATGTTGGGCAAGATAATTCCGAGTGAAGACCGTGGTAGAAGAGACATATAGGGATCGGTTCAATTCGGGCGTGGATTCGCTAGGTAATTGAGAGTACACTTGTGTAATTCCTTTTGTCTTCTTAGTTGATTGTTTTGTGACTTTTGCCCATGTTTTTTATCACAATTGAAGGCGTTCCAATTATGATTTTTCCACGTTAAAATCGTTGTGTCGATTTGTCTTGATTGTTTGATTGAGATTGTTATTTACTGCTTAAAATTGAAACATAATTACAAATCAATATGTAGGGGATTTCTAGACTTTTCACAATTGTAAACTGTATTGTGATGAATAGGAAAGATGTTTTATGTGCTTTCTCGTATATTTATTGCCTTTTTTTCTTTGGTACGAGATGTTATAAATAACCTCAATATATATATTCAATGACAGATAAATATTCTCATTCTTTCATTGTATTCCATACTTCGTTTTTATTGGAGAAGTATTCTCTCATTTTATTTGGAATTATTTAATTAACTAGTGTGTTAGTACTAAACAAGTTAGTGTTACATAAACATGAGGTCCAGATTTATAATAATTGTTTCTCTTTCTTGAATTGTGCAGTGCCTTAGCAAGGATGAAAATAATAGATTTTGTCAATTCTGTATCAACAATTGTCCCCAATTTAAGTAGGCTCTCCTAAATGTGGTGCTGCTGCTCTCCTTGCCACTACTTCGTGAATGTCCCGAGCACACCGAAGTCTATAAATTATGCCTCAGATCAGAGACTGTTATGATTGGATGGAGTAATTATATAATTGAACAATGCTTCAATTTAAGTACTTTTGCAAGTTAAAATTTGTTGCCATGTATTTATACATATATATATGAGAGATGTTTGCAATCAAGCTAATTCATATCTTGTAAAATGCTTTTCAATTTTTAAAATATTACAATAGCAGTGTTTTGCTTAGGCAGATAAAATGTTGCTTGCTTGCAATAAAGTTTTTGATTAGATTAGATTGTAAATAGCTTTTATTTATTTATTTATTTTGTGTTTATGAAATTTTCTTGCATGCCTTACAGGGTAACTCATAATTTTCTTGAGAATTCATCATGTACATTACAAACACTTGGGAGCAAAGCTTAATTTTTAATTTTTTTTTTTCATGCCTTACAGGGTAAACAAATGAATGAAACTGGAAGATTGAAATAAGAACGGGATGACAGTGCATTTGAGAAGCCTAACCTATTCCCAAATTTGTGAACAATGAATTGCGACAAAACTTTAAATTTTTTTCTAAAAAATTCTGACAAATAGTAAACTCAATATATTCAAGTGCAAATTACAAACACAAATTTATTTAAAATACAAATTATCACTTCTAATTATGAAATTAACTTTCTAGTTACTCAACAAATTACTCGTTTTATTAATAAAATTAATACCAATAAAAAAATTTAGAAACGCCAATTTTATTATACTTTTTAAATACATTTAAATTAGATGTATCTATAAATGAAATTTTTTTCGCATAAAATAGTAAAAATAATTATTAAATTAAAAAGTCCATGACAAAATCAAATACACATTAATTATTAATTAAAAAGTTTGTTTTAAAATAATCAAATATATAATTTTGAGACAATCAAATAAGGTTTTAGTAATTGAACAAAAAAAATGTGGAAAAACATGGAAGATTAAAAAAAACAAAGAAAGAATAAATTACACTTCTCATCTCCAACATTTATAATTTTACTTTAGTGGCCCATATTCACACTATTGTTTCAATATAGTCCTTCACTGAGTTGTAAAAATACAATCCCTCAAAGTCTCAGAGCACAAGAGAAAGTGGAAGTAGAGTGAGAAACTCATCCAGAGAGAGAGAGAACAGTTGCTGTGAAATGCCAAAACACAT
Organism: Camellia japonica; assembly: GCA_030407325.1. Classification (NCBI taxonomy): domain Eukaryota; kingdom Viridiplantae; phylum Streptophyta; class Magnoliopsida; order Ericales; family Theaceae; genus Camellia; species Camellia japonica. The sequence continues at coordinate 200,946,595 of JAPPVO010000002.1, read as the reverse complement.
CCCAATTCGATTAGGGCAAAAATTAGATTAAAAAAAATCGAAATTCCAAAGAACATAAAATCAAATAAGCAAAAACAAAACAAATCCATGACAGAGAGAGAAAGAGACTCAAGTAGAATCTAGGTTTGTAATCCAGCATTGATTCCACAGACATTAGATGCAATATCAGTAATCTCAGTCTTCATTTCTTGTCCATCGATGCCACTCACAATTTTCCAAAGAGTCTAGATGGCATCCTTGAATTTGTCCTTGCGAACCGACTCCACATTTGCACCAGTTTTGATGAGGTTATCAAGGATTCCTTGAATCACCAGGAGAGATGCCATATGGTCTAAAGGAGCTTCATACTATAAAGAAGAAAAAATAAAAAATAAGTAAGAACATATACATATACATCAAATCAAGTTATATCAAATCAAAACAGACTACTTACTCCTCGTGTTCTTCATCGAGGCATCATTAGAGTCGTCATATCTTTACCTCCTATTTTCGCTGCACCAGACACACCTCTTCGTCCTTCTCCTCCTCCATTGTTCTTCTTCGCTTCTTGTTTCTTCTTCTCTTCTTCCAACTTCTTTTCCAACATTTCGCGTAGCCCGTTATCACGTCCCCTCAAATTACTTAGATAGAATTGCCTACCAAGAGGAAGTCTCAAGGAAGGGAGGCTAATGGAATATTCTGGAAGCTCTTAGAAGACTTGAGAAAATATGGGAATATGATACATAATTCTATAATATACATGGAAGGATCTAAGAAAAGGTTAGTATTCAAGTGAATATTAGAGGAATGGAAGCAATAGAAGCTTTTAGAACTTCCTAGAGAAATGGAGATTGTAAAAGATCCTTGTACCTACTTCTAGAATAAGGTAGATGTTTGTATAGATATTTTTAGGGAGAATTCTAGAAACCTCTTGTAGGATAAGAAAAGCTTTCATGAGAAGCTTTTTCATAGTCCTTTTCTTTTATGCTTTGGAATATTCTAGAGAATGCCTAAGATGCTTATAAATAGGAGAGGGGCTCATTTGCTCCATCAATAATCCAAGAGTTGTAAAGCTTTCTCAAAGTAAATACAAAAAACATTCTCTTAAACTCTCGTTGTCTTTTTACTTGTCTTTCGTACAAGTTTGTGAGTTAGGTTGACTTAGCATAATCGAATAAGGTTTGAGATTGTCTAAGTGCCGCACTGAGTGCTTGAAAATTACCAAGGTCGTGACACCGCGCTCACCATAGAACACCTTCATCAGCTTGTCTTTCACCATGAAAGCTGCATCAGGTCACATGAACAACAAACACGATTAATCAAACATACTGTATCATATGTAAAAGAATAGCTATCAATAAGTTCAATAAACTCACCCATTGGAGAAGTTTCTCTATCCTTGAAGCTAAACTTTTCCCAAAGAATCTTCACAGCAGAAACAATTTGGTAAGCTCGTTTAGCCGCCATAGTATGTACGAGATCAGAGAAAGGAGAGAAGAGAGAGTGAGGATGAAAGAGTGAGAGAAGAGGGTTTGTATAGAGTAGATGGCAATATGAGACGGTTATAGAGAGAGAGAGGGGGGTTTATATAGAGTAGATGGCAATATGAGATGGCATAATATATGAGGGAAAATTTACCCATGAGTCCTAGTTTTTGAAAAGTTGAACCATTTAGTCCTAAAAGTTTTCTTATGCTCCATTTAGTCCCATTTTTACATCAGCATGATGTAAATGATGTAAATGATCTGATGTTTCATTCTATAATTTCAAAATTTATTGAAATCTGATGAACATTAGATGTTTGTCATCCTATAATTTCAAACATTATTGAAATTTGATGAACATTAGATGTTTGAAATCTAATGTTTGTAACATTACTCTGATGTTATTAACATTGTATCTGATGTTATTAACATTGTAATGGGACCGTTCAGTCTATAAGAAAACTTTTAGGACTAAACAGTGTATAAGTTATTAATTTGGGATTTATTAGTGCATCCCCCTAATATGAGATGGTTATCCTATTTTGTAATAAATTTATGTCATATTTTAAATTAAAATTTGGGTTAAATTTATTTTATTTTCTTATGATTAGGATTGAAGTATTTTATCCTCTATAGTTTAAATATAATCAGAACGCTTGTTATTATTAATTTTTTCATCCAAATTAATTGGAGGTATGATACACACTATTTTTTTAGAATGGATTTGATTTTTTGAAAAAATAAAGTGAAATTAATAAAAAAATAATTTTACCTAAATTTTTTCAAATGTAAAATTAAATTAATATGCTAATAGAAGGAAGTGGGACTGGTTCTCAATGGAGGATAAAATTGAGAAGCACGATGGAAGAGGGAGTAGGGAGTATTTTTGGGTCATGGTAGGTAGGATTGTCATTTTCCTCCACCCCGCTCTGCACCCGTAGCTTCCGTCCCACGCGAATTTTTTCTACCCCAATTAAAAAATGAGGCGGAGACGGTTTTGCTTCCTCCGTCCCGTTCCACCCGAACCTTGCCCGATTATATTTGTTAAACATATTTACATTTATATGTATATAATATATAATATATTTATTTTTCATTATAATAAAGGTAAAACATTAAAATATTATATTTAATATTAATTTTTATTCATTTATTTTCTATCTTATATAATATAATTTTCATTAACATTTTTATTTTTCAACTTAAAAAATTATACTACCTCCCGCCTCGCACTCGCTCCGCTTCTGTCACTCTCCAATTTACCTCACTCCCAAATAAAACGGGGCGGGGGTGAATTTTTATAAATCTATCTCAAACGTAACCCATGATCATCCCTAGACAAGAGACGGTAGAGAGTTGTTATTTGGGTAAAGGGGCTGTGGAGGAGAATTGTTGGTAGGCTTGGCGTTAGAAGTTGTGATTTCATTCATGCACGCAAAAAATTTACACCATCATAACAATAATTCTTTTTACTATTCTACTGAAATGCAATTCTCCTATCTTTTTAATGGATCTTGCTAATGACAAATAATAAATATATAATTTCCATACGTTCTTTACATATTGACAAATACTTTTATGAATTTTAATGCATTTTTGTACAATTTTTCAACACTAACAATAATTTTAATGATTGGTTTTATTTTATTTTTTAAAATTAATATGTTTAAAAATTTCTTATAAATTATATATTTTATGAGTAAAAAATTTTTGATGCAATAGAGTGATTCTACTTACACCACTATTTATCTCTTTACACCCTCCATCTTATTACATCATTAAAAAAATATAATTCTCATTATACCCCTAATATATTATCAAAACTAACCTTAAATTAACTATTTCATCTCTTTACACCACTAATTTTTGAAGGGAAAAGAGAGAAACAGCAAAGGAAAACACTTAACAATTCTCGTCTGTAATGAATTCATGACTGGAGTCCACTAAGAATGCAGTACTTACGTTGTTGCAATGAGTATAAATATAATCATTCCAAGCAAAAATATAAAAAAATAAAATTGACAATACACAGTAATGAGTAGCCGAACAAATTTTAAAAATACGGCCTTAGGTGTCACGACCCAAACCCGCCCCTATAGGTTTAGTATCATAACCGGCCAGTAATCCTGGGATTACCGAAGGCCTCTGAGACAGATTAACATAATGTTAGAGGCTAGCGGAAGCAAATAACAATATACAACGTCCATTGAGCTGTGCAGACTTATATGAGACAAAAAAAATTTAAACTTTTTATATACATATATACACATTATCTTTAAGTCATCATATATATACAGATTAGACAAAAAGGGATTTAGCCTTATTTACAAAATACACAAGACTTGTTCAACCAAACACGAAAACAAAACTTAAACTTTAAATCACATAGCGATAATCACTTGACATGTCCGGAACCTCCACGGGAGGCACATAGGTTAGCTGACAAAAACAGATTCTAGGCAGATGCCTCTAAGCCTGGTCACGCGCTGATCACCTACATACATAAATAATACAGTGAGCTAGAGCCCAGTGAATAATAACAGAGTAAAGGGTTTTAATGAATGATATCCATACCAGATTCAAAAATCATAATTCAGATTCATAATAGATTCATATTCATATTCTCGCTTAAAGCAAATACAGAAATCAGAGTCCATGCTTAATCATACGTGATACATCCCTTAGCATTAACAGAGCAGATACAGAACAGATGCAGACATGTGAGGGTTACGAATAACCAGTTCCATAAAGGAACCTCCGGATCCGGGTAACAGAGAATAAACACGTTGAGCCCCATGATGGAGCCTCCGGTACGGGTAACAGAGTGCAGACATATTAAGTTCCATGATGAAACCTCCGATACCGGGTAACAGCCAACAGATATCACATGATGCTAAAGATGTCACGAATACATATAAGAAATTGGACAATCATTCATTATACAGAACATATCATTTCAGAGAACAGATCTTAATTCATTACACAGAAAATAAATAAAGTTGAACATAACTTTACTATGTTATTACTCACAGATAGCTGCAGAAGCAAATCAGACAGACTGGACATATCAGATAAATCAGGCAGACAATGGCGCGTGACCTACACAAGCACATAACATATATACATTGAAATACAATATTACTTCCTTGATCAAACTTGACCTTTCTAGTCCCCCTTTTTTTTTTTTTTTTTTTTTGTCTAAATAGTCCGAAGTTCTACTACGCTTATTCTTTCTCATTCAAATAAACCGGGTTCTTATTTCACATATTCTTTCATTACCAAGTCACTCTTTTCCAAATAGATTAATCTTTTACTTGGCTTTTTAAACAATTACCACTAGATCAATGATTCATTCTTTAACTAACTAATTTATGTTGATTGGTAGCTTATTAATTTTTATTGAGTCACAAATCATGTCTAGAATGCTTAGAAAGAGATGAGAATAAAAATGTGAACTAAATGCAATTTTCCAAAATATGCTGAAAAGGGGTCTCCGCTCGAGCGCCATTTTGGTCGCTCGAGCGGACTGTAAAATTTGAAAAACTTCTGAGAGCTCAATTTTCACGCTCGAGCGAGACTTTCCTCGCTTGAGTGGACAACGTAAATTCTGGAATTTCCAGAATTGCAACTGAAGTTCAAATTTGATATTTAAAGCCTCAAAACATGTATTTTTGGTACACAAAAATGGAGAACCATTGCATAATTTAGTAAACACTTTCAATTAGAAAACATTCATTCAAAATCATGCTCTAATTGCCCAAATTTAGTTTTAATTCATCTTCTTTATATCAACCCACAATTCTAAAATATAAATTAGACTTCCCAACCTCTTGAAATTCTATAATGTATGTAATACAAATAGATCCAATTTTACTATTAATAACAAAATCAACTTAACTATGAATTACGCAAATCAATTTCTTAGAAATTCAACTTAACTCAATTTTTAACGAAATACTTAATTTATAATCATGGTTGTTCTAAAATGTATCTAAATTGAATAAAATTCTTAATTACATTACATGCATGGATTTAAATAAAAATCTAATTATAAAATCAAAACTTTAGGATTAATTTCAAATTTCCATAAACTTGATTTTCTTAAAACATTTCCTTTGTCTCTTCAAAATATGAACTTGAAAACTCATGTATTACAAGAAAATACTACAAAATCAAATCAAAACAATTAATTTTCCAAATTAATTTCCACAACTATGAGTCTACTAAATTTCTTACTTAAAACCTTATTTCTTACAAAATCCATGAGACTAATTTCATAACTTTTTAATTCATGATGCATGGAGGATTATCTAAAACATGAAATTAAAGTTATAAAACTCTTAGAAAATATTTGCATGTGTGAAATTAGGGTCAAAATTCAAACCAATTACATCCAAAATTCCTTTAATTCAATATTAAGTTCAAAATGTTCATGAATTCATAATTTCCCAAAACTTGCTCTCCTTATACCCAAACATGAAATTAATTCTCCAACTTTCTTAAAGATTCACTGATGCATGTAAAGATGAAGTCCAAATTCATGAGGAATAACACAAATTAAACTTACTTAATAAATTTTCGCAAACTCATTTCCTTAATCTCAAGCTTAACTCAATTTATTTTAACCTCAATTTAATTCATAGTCATAGATGTTCCAAAATATATTTAATTTGAGTCAAACTCTTAGATTACATTTCATGCATGGGTTAATAATTAAAATCAAAACCCATATTTATTCTTTAATTCTTCCAAATTACATGCATGTAGAAATAAGGCCCAAATTCATGCAAGATTACAAAAATTAAATGCAAAATAATTAATTTCTAAATTGATTTCCATAATCATTAACCTAACTCATTCGTATGGGCCAAATATTTAATAAACCCTTAGAAAATAATGATGCATGTGAAATTAAAACTCAAATTCATCAAAGGTGACTAAAAATCATACTCAAAGATGAGTTTCTAAATCAATTCCTTAATTCTTGAACTTAACTTAATTTTCTTCATTCTTTTCCTTGATTCCCTCATAGTATATGTATTTAAACTTAATTACCTCATAAATTTAGGTGTTGAAGAAATTGCCTATAAATATTGGGTTAGAATTTCTTACCTATTAGTAGGAATGGCAACGGGGCGGGGCGGGGCTGGGGATCACCCTCTCCGTCCCCGATCCCCGATGGTGAAAATTACCCCGTCCCCGGCCCCGATCCCCGACGGGGGACCCATCATCGTCCCCGTCCCCGTCCCCTAACGGGGATCGGTTTTCCCCGACCCCGGACATTCCCCGGGCCAAAAAAAAAAACAGCAGCAACAATAATAATCTTGTTAGATCTAAGATGAACAACAATGCACAACAATCATAATCTAACAATGATCCTCTGTTTCTTCTTCGTCAACAACAACAACAACAATGATATATATATATATATTCTGAATAAAAAAAAAATATATATATATATATATATAGATAGAGAGTGAGATTTGAGATAAAAAAAAAATCTGAATCAAAATATATATATATATATATACAGAGAGTGAGATCTGAGATTAAAAAAAAAAAAATCTGAATCAAAAATCTGAATAAAAAAAAATCTGATTCACGATCTGAGATCTGTTGGCTGATTCATGATCTGATTCCGAGAGTGATTCACGATCTGTGGCTGATTCCGAGCGTGAGACCGAGAGGGACAGAAGAAGAGAGGGGGTCGGTGACAAGGCAGCAACAGAGTTCTTCCATTATTGACGATTGGTGGGGACAGAGTTCTTCCATTGACGATCTGTGGCTGATTCACGATCTGAGGAGAAGAGAGAGAGAGGGGGCTTAGGGTGAGTAAGTGAGAGAGAGAGAGAGAGAGAGAGAGAGAGAGAGTAGTGTGGAGGAGAATGGATTTTGTGAAAGTGAAATTAGTGAATAGAGAAATGAATGAGGGTAGGTGAGAATAGGAAAGTATATATATACGGGGATAAGTTCGGGGATAAACCGGGCCGGTGAACGGGGACGGGCCGGGCCGGGTACGAGGTTGGAACACTTATCCCCGTCCCTGGCCCGAATCTGTTTGGGGATTAATTTTTCAATACCATCCCCGTCCCCGCGGGGATATTTTTCGGGGAAAACCCGCTCAATTCGGGGTCGGGGGTCGGGTCCCCATCGGGCCGGTTTTAAATTGCCATCCCTACCTATTAGTCTTCAAGATCTTCCTTTATCTTTAATCCCTAGCTTTCCATCAAATTCCTTCCAGCCAAAACATTGAATGAGCTTCATCTCTCTCTCTCTCTCTCGGATTCTTGTTCCAGCTGAACAGACTGACAATAGCTTTAAGTCCCAACTCTTCTTGATTTCACTTATTATTATTTTATTCTTTTCATTTAGTGGGACACTTGGCCTTATTACATACATCCATGTGGTGTATTAATTAATTCTTTAACTAATTAATCTTGCTTAAAGATACTTAATTGAGATTGAACTTTGATTATATTTAGCTTAATTAACCATCTGAAATTTTAATTAGTTATATAAAATTCTAACCCAATTAATCATGATTAAGTACAAATCTCACTTAATTTAATTAGTCTAATTTGATTTTCTTTAGAGCCCAATTAACTATATTTAAATTTATTAATCTGAATCAGATTCTTAATCAAGCTTTCAAGAGGCTTCAAATATTAAATTAAACCCATTGTCATCATCAATTTTGATTTCTCAACTATTTAGGCTTTCAATTTCTAACCGGACTTTAAATTTCCGTCAATAAATTACATATTCAAATTGGACACCCTATAAATAAATCTAATTCGTAATAATCACCATTCTCAATCTTCATAATTTAATTAACTTGATTAACCCCAATTAGGATATAATTAATCGAATCTCAATTTTTACTAAACTGAATCGAATATTTAATTAAACTCCCAAATGGGTCTGTAATTAATATTAAATTGATTCAACTTCCTAACCTCACTTACTTAAGCCATTTGGACCCTTAATTTCTAATTTCAAAATAAATCTTTAATAGAATCATATATGAATCAATCTCCATAATTTTCGTGAATCCCATGTTAAATTATAATATTTGGCAATTAAATTTCAAATCGTCTTAATTAATTAAGTACGAATCATTATACGTGATGGGGTCGTTACATTAGGTTACTGGAAATGTATCTTTTATTCGACAGTTGGTTATTAGACTTATATTTTTTGTTCGGCAATGTAATGCCGGACTATTTTATTTTGTTCGATTTCAAAATACTGAACAAAAGTCGAAGAATAGTTTAGAAAAACAAAACAAAAACCTACCAAACAAATAAAAAAATTTACCATTTCACTTTTTTGATGGTTTTTCACCACCATTTCTTCATCCATTACTTTCTTTGATGATCAAAACACTATGATACTCACTTTTTGAAAAGAGATGTGTAGGAGAAAAGAAAAATTGAGAAAGGAAAAATTGAGGGTAGAGATTGAAGACCAAGGGGCGTAAGGAGATAATAAAATATATTTAATTTTAGTGTTTTGTCCTTAAAAGTAATTTCACACATGGATAAAATTGGAAGAAAAAAAAAAAAGCTTATATAGATGTGTAACGACTCATTTGCCCGCCATATCAGAGTGTCACATTTGAAAAAAGTACACCAAAGAGTTTTTTAGTGTCACATCATACCCGTCACGTTAGAATGTCACATTTGAGAAAAGTACACTAAAGAGTTTTTAATTTTTTTAGAGTGTCATATCATACCTTCCATGTTAAAGTGTCACATGTCACGTTTACACTAAGGAGTTTTTAATTTTTTTTGGAGTGTCACATCATACCCGCCACGTTATCATGTTTGAGAAAAGTATACTAAGGAATTTTTAACTTTTTTAAAGTGTTACATCATACTCATCACATTGTGACATTTAAGAAAAGTACACTAAAGAGTTTTTATTTTATTTTTTAGTAAAAGTTTTGGAGTGTCATATTATACCCACCACGTTGTCACATTTAGAAAAAGTACACTAAGGAGTTTTTAATTTTTTTGAAGTGTCACATCGTTAGAGTGTCACATTAATAGCTGCCACATTGGAGTATCACATCATATTTGTCACATTAATAAAAGGGAATAGCTGTCTACAAAAACACTACCAAAATAAAAAATAAGACCACACGAAAAGAAATTCTCCACTAATAAGACTTAACAGATGAATAGAAAAAATTTAAAACTAATTGGAGCATTTATTTGTGAGATAAGATTTATTCGTAAATGTCTCTTTAATTTATCGCATTTATCATCAAAAAAATAGATAATTTATTTTAAAAAATATACTTGTTGTTTAATTTTTTTTTTTTTACACAAACTCGATAAATTAAATAAACGTATACGAAACATCTTATAGAATAAACTATTTAAATTATCAAAACAAGACGGGTAGACAATATCCTTCTATCTAGATTTATGGATGGGAAATCCAACTCTTATCCAAAACCACCATTTTTATATCATAATTGGACCCCTAAATTGGAAAGTACCGTTTTTATCATTTTCAAAGCACAACACGGTAGCTATCTAACAAAGAAATTTAGGCTCTTCTCCCAATATGACCGCTACAGGTGATTTGGAAACTACATAACGACGAGATGATCCTGAATGCTCCAAAGAGGAGATCGATCACCTGATTCGAAGTAAAAAGAAGATTAAAAGCTCAATCGATCGACCAGGAGATGAACCTATGGAGGAATCTGCTCCAAATGGAAAAGATGAGTAGGATGTGCGAAGCCATAGATCCTTTCCTGAAGAAGAAAACGCAAAACAAGCTGATGAAAAAGGGAAACCATCAGTACTGATCAGATGGAGGGCATAGAGGCAACCAAAGCAGTAGCAAAATCATTCAAACAAGCCATACTAAGATCGAGATTCATTGAGAATGGAAACGAAAAAAATTTTGAATGTGATGTTGAGGAAATCTCTCCGGATGAGGATGAAGATGAAGAAGCCCCTGAAGGAGAGGAAGAGAAAATGAATGAAGAGGAAACTAAGAATGGAATTCCCAAAGTCAGCATTCCACTAGGTCTCCTGAAGAAAATTCGGGAACCATGGAAGAATTGTTTGATTGTCAGACTCCTGGGGAAAACCATAGGATACCAGTTATTTATGGAAAAATGACCAAAATATGGGCGTTACAAGCTAACTTTAAAGCATTGGATATTGGCAATGGTTTCTTTATTGTGAAGTTTGATATGGCTGATGATTATAACAAGGTTTTCATTAGGGGACCATGGGTTGTCATAGATCACTATGTAACAATAAGGAAATGACAACAAGACTTCAAGTTGTATGAAGCAGAGGAGGATACCACAGCGATTTGGGTGTGATTCCCTAATCTACCGATTGGATATTACAATGAGAAGGTCATCTACCACATTGCCAAAGTACTTGGAGTCCCTTTAAAGATCGATATTAACACAGTAATGGCAGCGAGAGGAAAATATGCAAGAGTTTGCATAGAAATGGATTTCAGAAAACCACTAATTCCTCATTTTTCTATAGGTAACCACATTTATGGAATTGAATACGAACATTTGCACTCACTGTGTTTTTTCTATGGTAGGTTTGGGCATCGAAGAGAAGCATGCAGTGACAGAGTTATGCCGGTGCCGGAGAGAACAGAATAATCATTGAACAGTAATGGCCACTAGATGGTTAAAGTTCAATATGCCAACGGGCCAAGCCCAATGGAAGAAGAAATGACAGACCCAAACTCAGGGAACTATGGACCTTGGATGATGGTTTAGAATCAAAGAAGGAGACACAGAGGCCCAATGGGTACTAAGTTACAAGTAGCCCAAAAGAGTAATAGGTTTGACATGTTAAGAGAAGAATAAGGAAAAGAAGTAACTAAAGCCCATTCTGGTAATGAGAAAGATAAGGATAAAGTCCATGAAAATATGGGCTCAAGTAATAAAACTAAAATAATAGAAAAAAGTAAAATGAGTACTAGCCCTGAAATGGCTAAAGAACAGAAATGAGAGGTAGCTAGTCTAGGGAAGGAAGAAGTATCTGACATAAGGATACGAGATCAAAAAACAGAAATGGGGAAAAGGTGAAACATCTAATCCGTAGAGAACCACCAAACAACCAGTTGTTACTTCTCACCAGTCCATTATTCAACCAGCTAACTCAAAAAACAAGTTGTTAAGCACAAGGACCAGGGTGGAAAATTCAAAACCCAAATCCAGAGTTCCACCAAATATAAATGGAGGAGGAAGGAGAGAACCACCTGACAGACGTGCACAAACTCAAACAGAACAGAGTATTGGTGAACTTGTCCCTAGGGAAAGAAGTATTTCACTTCGTCACCTCCAAATGGTGAAACAAGGAAGTAAAGTTGAGGATAATGCCTTTGTAACAACCCTCATCATTGATCACTGATTGACTACCGGTTACTGCTATACTGAGACTGATTATGATGGATAACTGAAGTAATTGAAATACTGAACTGATTGACTGAAAATTGAAACCGAATTGATTGAGTGTATCTGTTTAAATGCATTTCTATATGTTTGACTGTTTGACTATCTGTTCATATTTCTATGTTTAAACTGCAAATTGAAGGCCTTATCGGCGGCCGAATCTGAAATTGATTGATGTTCTGTGTTCATTAGAATTTATATGATTTTATGGTATATTTAATTGAAAACTGATTTGGTATGATTAAATTAGATTAAAATAAGCTAATCTAAACAAGTTGCCTTATTTACGGAATTGCCATTGTTAGTGGGCCTTTATTATAACATATTTGAGCCTCCTTGAACACTTGATCAAAACATTTTCTCCAGCCCATTTTCTTGTTCTTGTCGACTAGAGAGAGAGAGTGAGAGGAGAAGAGTGATTTCAACTTGCTTCACCTTGTATTGCTTGAAAAATTGAAGATATTGTAGAAGTGATTGCATATTTGAGCTCCCTTCTTGAACTACAAGACTTAAGGTAGATTCATTGTCTTTTTGTTTATGTTTTGAGTTGATTCTTGCATGGTTTAGAGTGAGTTGAAGTCTTGAGCCAGGTTATGGCTCCTAATTGTTGAATTGAAGCTTAGTTGTTGCATGCATGTACATATATTGAAGTTTTGAGGTTATAGTTCATGTTTCCTCACATGCATGTCCATATTTTGAGAATAGACCATGATTTCATCTTGTTTTGCAAAGAATTGGCTCACTAGAGCATGTTTTAAAGCTTTGAAATGATTTGAGCTCATGCATGTCATGTTTGTAGCATGTTCATGAAAATTGGTTTGAAATTGAGTTTCAATTAAACACCCTTGGGCTTTGATTTCTCAAATTGAGCTTTGAACCATGTTGTTCTATGTATTTACAAATGTTTCCCAGAAAATAGGCCCAAGAGGATTGACTTTGGAGCATCAAAAACTTGGTTTTTGGCTTGGAGGTGCAATCTGGATTTTCTAGATTTTGCACTCCCGCTCGAGCGGGGAATTCGAGCATCCAGTACTTTGCACTGTTCATCAGTCCGCTCGAGCGGAGGAATGTACGCTCGAGCGGAGGATTGGGTGACACGCTCGAGCGGACGTCGAGCAGGCGTCTAGCGTGAATTTCACCTATCCAGTACTTTTGTCCGCTCGAGCGGGGACCTTTGTTTGCTCGAGCGGAGTAACCTACGCTCGAGCGGGACCCTGTTTCACTGAAAATTCTGAAAATATTTTCTGAATACATCTTTGCATCCTCATCCCATCCTAGGCATTCTTAGGCCTAGTTTAAGACATCTTAATGAGATATAGATGTAGAACACACCGAAGCAAAGGGATTAAGTTATTATCCTTTCCAACTGTGAGCTTAGTGTGTGTTCGATCTGTTAACTGTGTAGGATTGGTTTCCGAGGAGACGCTCTAGCTTACTGTAGCCCAGAACTCTGTGAGTAACAACTGTGTAAAGATATGTTCAAAATGATTATCTTCTGAACAATTAAATTGTACTGTTTCTGAACTGATACTGTTAACTGAATGAATGTTTGTCCTATATTTTGAACTGTATTGTGGCATCCTTAGCAACTACTGTTACTGACTGTTACTGTTACAGAGATCTCTGTCGGTTCCCTCGTTGGAACCACTACTGTTTACTGATTGATGGCCATCAATGACTTCGGTCTTTTAAGACCTACTGTTTACTGTTATGCTAATGGATGTACCACATATGACTGTTTACTGTACTGAACAACTGATATACTGATTGAAATGAACTGTTTTCATTACTGTAAACATTCATTCTAAACCCCTTTACGCTTTATGTTATTCACTGGACTTTAGCTCACTGCTCATATATATATGTAGGTGTGCAGGCACCAGACCGGAGCTAGGAGCGTGGGGTAGACTTCCCTTTTTGTCAAGCCAACCACTGTGCCTCACTGCGAGGTTCTGAACCTGCCAAGTTATGGCTTAAGGGTGTTTTTATTTCCCCCATCTGTCCCCGTAAAGATTTTTATTTCCCTGTTCTGTATGGTTGTAAATGTTGTACATACTGTTTTGTCACTGACTGCATATATGTATGAAAAATCTTTTTGCATACAGACTGTCACAGCTCATTGGACATTGTTTATTTACTGTATTGGCTTCCGCCATGCCCCTGTACTCTGTTTTACTGTCTTACTGTTAAGCAGGCCTTCGGTAATCTCGGATTACTAGCCGGTTATGGTGCTAAACCCATAGGGGCGGGTTTGGGTCGTGACAGCCTTGGAGGCAAATAGAAGCGAGATAAGACATGCACTACATTTCAATGACACCACTCAAGACAATGGAAGAGAACCACAAAGCAATAATGGGATATCTAGGAATTGACAGTCAGGACCCCTTACCTGATCAAGAAATTTCATCCATAGATTTGCTCATTTGGAATTGTAGAGGAGCAGGAAATAAGAGATTCAAAAGGAATTGAGGAAATTAGTCCAAATCCACAAACCAGAATTGATGGTACTTATGGAGACTAAAGTTGAATTAAAATCGATGGGGATGTTTTTCAATGGTATGGGTTTTATAGCCTCAAGCTATGTGGATTCTATAGGTAGGAGTGAAGTATTTAGATGCTCTGGAACCCTAATGTTGTTAATGTATGGGTGCTAGAAGCTAGCTTGCAGTAGATTACAGCTACCATTTCGGGGCAAGATTGCCCTGACTGGCTACTATCAGCTGTCTATGTTAGTCCAAGTAGAGCCAAGAGAGATGATCTTTGGGACCGGCTGGAGGCTATTGCCCAACGCATGTTAGTTGCTGGGAATTTTAATGATTTTATTGCTCCTAATGACAAGAGAAGTTTCCATGGAAGTCACCAACAGACCTTAAGCCAAGACCAGAGGAGAAGTAGAAAGTTTAATGAGAGAATTGACAATTGCAAGCTGATGGATTTGGGATACATAGGACCAAGGCTGACCTGGTCTAATAATAGGAAATGTTGGGCTAACACTATGGTAAGATTCGATAGGGCTATGTGCAACACTGAATGGAGAACTACCTTTCCGGATGGAGCTATAAGGAACCTCTCTTGCACCTATTCAGACCATTCACCTATGATGGTGTTCACTCAAGGTAAGTCCCTATTTATTTCCAATTGTGAACCCTTTAAATTTTTGGCTGCTTGGATCACTCATGAGGATTTTAAGAATGTGGTGGATGTGAGTTGGAGTAAGAATAACACTTCCATATATAATAAGTTACAAACACTTGGTCAAGAGGCTAGTGTTTGGAATAAGGAGCTGTTTGGTAATATTTTTCGAATGAAGAGGTGGTTATTGGGAAGAATTGAAGGCATACAAAAATCTCAAGCCATCAATTATTCCCATAACCTCTACAACCTTGAGCTGGATTTAGTTGACCAATATAATAAAGTCTAATATCAAGAGGAGCTCTTGTGGTTCCAAAAAGCTAAAACTAATTGGATTACTCAGGGAGAGAAGAATTCTAAATATTTCCACCTTACTACCCTGAATAAAAGGAGGAGAAGGAGAATTGAGATGCTTAAAGATGAGAATGGTTCTTGGGTTGACTAGACTGATCAACTCAAAAGCCTCATCACTTCATACTTTATTAAGCTGTTCAGTGTTTTTGACACTGTCTCTCTTGAACAGTGAAATAATTTGGTGAGATGTAAAATTAACCATGAGGACAACTTGGATCTCATTAGAAATTTATCTGATGAGGAGATTTGGAGGCTACGAAAAACATCAATGCCTTTAAGGCCCCAGGAAGGGATGAGTTTAAAGCCTTATTTTATTATACCTACTGGGACATTATCGGGCCTGATGTTTATGATTTTGTGAAAAATTATTTTTCTAAAAAGCGAATTCCTCATGAGGTCAATAAAAATTTGATTGCTCTAATTCCAAAACTGAAAACCCTGAGGCATTGTAACAACCCTCACCTCTGATTAGTGCTAATCTATGATTAAGCATGATAAGTAACTGATTAGAATGAAATCCTGAATTGATTGTAGGAGTGTATTGTTTTAAATGCATTTCTATCTGTTTGATTTCTGAATGAATCTGTTCATGTTTTAATTTCGAACTGCGAATTGAAGGTCTTATCAGCGACCGAATCTGAAATTGATTAGTGTTATGTGCTAATTAGGATTTATGTGATTTTATGGTAGATTTAATTGAAATTTGATTTGGAACAATTAAATTAGATTAAATAATGTTAAATTATTGAATCAAAATTAATTACACTTTTGCCATACTAGTGGACCACTTTGTTAATACATATTTGGAGCTTAATTCATTTTTGTTACACCATTTCTCCATCCACTTAGAAGACCCAAACTGTGGGGGAGAGAGAGGTAGGAGAAAATAGTGTTCATCAAGGAATTGACTTGAATTTTAGAAGAATTGAAGAGGTTTTGGAAAAATTGAGCTAGGATACTTGGAATTCAAGGCATAAGGTAGAGAATTCATCTTCTTAATTGTGAATTCAAGTTGTTTCTTGCATGGTTCATGGAAAATTTGGAGTTTATAGTCAAGAATTACTTTGAAGAGTTGAATTGTGGGCTAATCTATGCACGCATGTACATATTCTTGCATTTTGAGGGTGTTTTCATGAAAAATTCTTACATGCAAGTTCACATTTTGGTTGTAGTCCATGAATTCACCATGATTTTGAGTTCAAACTTGCATTTGGTTATGTTTTGGAGCATTGGAGTTCTTAGAGACTCATGCATGTTATGTTTTTACATGATTCATGAAAGTTCATTTGAATTTGTGTTCAATTGGCTTACCTTTGGGCTTGATTTTACAAAATTGATCTTCAAAACATGTTGTAGTATGAGTTTTTCAGTGTTTTCCAGAAAATGGGCCCAAAAGGTTGAGTTTTGATGTGTTGAATGCTTGGTTTGAGCTTTGAAGGCAAATCTGGAAAACCCAGAATTTGGCTTCCTCGCTTGAGCGAAGGATTCCACGCTCGAGCGAGCACCTTTGTGTTCAGGGGTCCGCTCGAGCGACGGAATGTTTGCTCGAGCGTGAATTGCAAGCTCTCAGGTTTTTGGTGCACGCAGACGCACGCTCGAATGACGAGACCTACGCTCGAGCGAAGGATGTGTCTTACGCTAGAGCGAGCATCGAGCGGAGATTTTCAACAACCAGTACTTTTGCATTTTTACAGACCGCTCAAGCTCGCTCGAGCGAGAACCCTGTTTTCAGCAAATTTTGAAAAGTGTTTTAAAGTACATCTTTGCATCCTCATTTCATCCTAGGCATTCCTAGGCCATAATTAAGGCATCTTAATGAGGATAATGTTATAGAACCACACCAAGTATAAATAGGGGCTAAGTTATTAATCCCGAGTGTGTGTTCGTTCTGCAACTGTAGGGTTGGCATCCGAGGACGCTCGTTAACTTGTCTATAGCCCAGTGCTCTGTGAGTAACAATGTTGTAAAGATATGTTCAATTATGATTATTTTCTGAATGATCAACTGTTCTGCTTACTGAAACGTTATTGTTTAATGAATGAATGTTTGTCCTATTTGTAAACTGTGTTCGTAGCATCCATAGCAATTTACTGTTACTGTACTGTTACTGCTTCTGTCACAGAGATCTCTGTCGGTTTCAATGTTCGGAACTACTACTGTTTACTGTTATAATGGCCATCAACTGACTGTTCGGTCTGTTAAGACCTACTGTACTGTTTTGCTATTGGATATACCACATATGACTACTATGGTTTCTAAGTGATTGATATGACTGTTTAAATATTGAAAGGACATTCATTCTTAACCTCTTTACTCAACTGTTATTCACTGGGCTTTAGCTCACTGTTTATATGTATATGTAGGTGTCCAGGCACCGGAGCGAAGTTAGGAGCGTCAAGTCAAGCTCTCGTTTTGTCAAGCCAACTGTTGTGCCTCACTCGAGGTTCCAAGTCTGTCCAAGCTAAGGCTGTTTTTGGGGTGTCTCAGTTTCACCCTTCCGTCTCTGTTTTGTATAAATGTTATAGACTCCTACTGTACAGTTATGACTTAGGGATTGAATCCCTAACTTGTATGTTATGTTTATCTGATATGTAAATGTGTTTCGGTTATGAATGTGACTTGTTCCTAAAAGTCTTTTTGCATTCAGATTTTCACAGCTCATTGGACATCTCTTATTTACTGTTTGGCTTCCGCCAGCCCCTTACTCTGTATTACTGTTATTACTATTAAGCAGGCCTTTGGTAATCACGGATTACTGGCCGGTTACGATGCTAAACCCATAGGGGCGGGTTCAGGTCGTGACAAGCATTAAGCATTTTAGACCTATAAGCCTTTGTAATGTGTCCTATAAAATTATCTCCAAGATTATTGTTAGTAGAATTAGACCTTTTTTAAGTACAATTGTGAGACCTAACCAAATCAGTTTCATCCCTAGCCGTAACATTAGTGATAACCTTATTATTTCTTAAGAGATCATTCATTCATTGAATCATAAGAGAGGCAAGAAAGGGGCATGATTTTTAAAACTGATTTGGAAAAGGCGTATGACAATATTTCTTGGGATTTTCTAAAACAAACTCTGGAGGAATTTAAATTTGACAAAAATTTGGTTGATCTTATTATGAGTTGTGTCCTAGTGTTAGTACTGCTATTATCTAGGATAGTGAGCCTCTGGAGGAGTTTAAACCTCGGAGGGGTTTGAGGCAGGGAGATCCTCTATCTCCTTACCTATTTGTTTTATGTATGGAGAGACTTTCTAATATGATTAGCTCCAAAGCTGATAACAAACATTGGAAAGGTATTGAGGCAAGTAGAGGAGGTCCTAATATTACACATTTATTCTTTGCTGATGACCTCATGCTGTTTGGTCAAGCTTGTAGACACCCTATTTTTTGACAGCCCGCAAGACTTGGACGCTTTGTCCTGGGCATTCGATGATGAAAGTTACATTGTGTATGATTCGAATTCTCAACGAAGGAATCCAAGGTCGAGTTCTAAAACAATCCCAAAACTTTCATGTTTACCTTGTTCTTACCTCAGAAGTCCATTTTTGTATATTGTGCCACCCTACATGGAGCCTGAAACAGAGGAACAGGGGAACACATTGGGGCCCGGCCGTGCCTCATTGAAGGCGGTTGTGACTATTTAGGGCCGGCCATGCTCTGTGGGCGATAAACACTGTTCTGGGCGGGTGCCCGCCAACTGTCTATTTTTGAAGATATTTTCAACCTATTTTTCTCAAATTCTATAAATACAAGGTCATATCTCTGTTTTGAAGGTTGAAAAATTTCCAAAGAGCTTATACACTCACTTGAGAGCTCTTTCTTCCTTACCAAGCCATCTTTGAGCAAGCTTACCATTCTTGAGCTATATCTATACACCATATACACCCTTAAACCTTAACCTTGGAGCCTTGGTAGAGCCTTGAGAATCATAATTCAACCTTGAGAGTGTGCTAGGATTGAGTTTGATTTACAAACAAAGCTTGTTCTCTTTAAGAGGTATAAGCTTGTCACCTTTGTTTTTTCTTTCATTTCAATCTATCTATATCTATTTATTGTGTTCTTGTGCTTTTTTGATCCATTTCAAGTGTTGAAACTTGGGTTTGAATAGCTACCAAAGGTAGAAAGGATTAACATCCTTTCTTGCACCTTACTTCATAGCTCACACCCTTGTTTTTTACACTCTTTCTTTGACTTTTAAACTATTTTTTAGAGGTTAAAAAGGTCTAAAAAACATGGTTTGAAGTCTTAAAAGTGGAGGGGTTAGCCATCTCTCCTTGTTCTTGTTTAATAGTTTAGTGTCTTCTTGCTTTTACCTATCTTTTTGTGCTCTTTAATACACTTTTAGCTACTTTTTTTTGGGGGGGGCTGTTTAGGTTTGTTTTATTTCATTTAATTAGTTTATGCTTTGAATACTTTGCTTGTTATATTGTACGTCCTCATAGCTTCGGTTGTTTAGGCCTTAGACATAGAGTCGTTTGAGTTGATAGCTTTTTTTACTTAGTTTCTATTTAAAAAGTCTCATTCTATCAATTTCGCATAATCATTTCTGCGCCCTTCCTCCTTTCTTCTTTTCTTTTGTTTGAGAGTTATTTCAAACGATTGATTGTTATTCAAGGCATGAGAAAGAGACCTATGCTCAATGGCTTAATCTCTACGGAAGTTCATCGTCAAGGCGTAGTCCCTCTTTCATGTTTAGGATCACTTCTCGTTTGACGTTTCTTCTCATTTAGTGAACTTAACTATCACTCCGGACAAATTGATTAAAGAATGGAAAGGACTAATAAAATTGGCTTAAAATCAATGAAACCAACATAATAAAGATGAGTAAAATTGCTTGGATTTGGCCAGACATTATACTGAGTCCATGTGTCAAGAGTCATCACATATCAATTCATGAAGTTTTGATGAACCTTGAAGCGTGTCTACCTCCCTCTTTGAGCTCACTTCATGATAAGAGGGAGGGGTGGTTGTCTTTCATTGCATTAATTGATTTTTTGTCCAAACGTGTTCAAAATCATCAAGCCATCATCTTGTGCTTATTGATGATTTTGGAACCAAACTTGTTCTTCTCTTGAGCTTCCCTATGACAGAGAAGAGCAGAAAGGACAAACAGAGCTCAAAAAGGCTCTGTCTGTACTGTTTTCACCTCTGAGCACAGAAGTAGATTTCTGCCTGAAGTTAGGGCATGGCCGACCTAGTTTGGACCCGGCCAGGCCTCATTAGAGGCCAACCGGCCTCCAATGTTTGGTAAGCAAAGTGTTTTTTGCAAAAACAGAGGGTAGTGGCTAAAGGTGAAACATGGAAGATTCCTAGGGAGTCAGACAGAGTTGCTTCTGAAAACCATCACGTACATGCGATCCTTGTGTATCTTTGTTTATATCAATGTTGTAAATTGATGTTCCCATATGGTTATAATTATTATTATTGTTTATTTGTAATTGTTATAGCTAGTTAACTTAGATAGCTAGTTTATTGCTCATTGTTATCCTTGTTGTAATAAATTAGATAGCTAGTTTATTTCTTATTTGTTATTTGGATTTGTAATAATTAGTTTAATTCGGGCACTTGGACATTCGGACCCTCTTACATGAGGGCAAAATTATAATAAGTGTGTATGTCTTCCAACCCTCATTTATTTCTCCCTTTTATTTCTCCGCTTATGATGGTAGCATAGAACATCATGTTTCCTTAGCATTTTTCATAATTTGCATCTACTTGTCTTGCATGCATAAAAGCTCAGTTCATCATTCTAACAAGCATTGTTATTGATTATTTCTTTGAAAATGTGCTTAGACCGTATGCTACCAAATTGATTCACATGCCATGTTAGTAGCCGAACCTATTAATTGCATAATTGCATGTGTTGCATTAGTTATATTGCATTAGTTAGAATCATGCATTTTTTTCTAACTCTTTTATCTTTTTGGCTCGCCTTAGAGTACTAGGTGAGCATTTAATTGCTTTAGCATATTGCAAGCGTGTGATTGTTTCCATGTCATCAAGCATGATTCATGAGGTTAAGTGCTTAAGTGATATACCTATTTGAATGCCGGTGGATGAAAGTCTTTTTACTTGACTTGGAATAATTTGATTAAATGTCAATACAAGCTCGCTTTTTTAAGTGACATGTATTCAAAACACTTTTTCAAAACAAATATGAAATCAATGTGTTCCAAATTTTGTGAATTGATCTATACTTGTATGCAAGACATAGTAAAGTAGCCTAACAACCAGAATAAGAGCATATAATGTAAATAAGAATCACATCATGATTAGTAGATGCCGATTTTGATCGGGCGAATGGGGTGCTCAATTCATGACCTTCCCCTCTCGTACCCAAGTTCCCGAGCCGAGACACTTTGGTGATGACGGACACGTGGCCTTTGGCATGAGTCTCGGGTTTCCTAAATTTTTCAAAAACATTTAGGTGGCGACTCTGAAATCTGGTAATACAGTCCACTTTTGGCATTTTGATCCAAATTTGATTTTCCATAAGATTTGCCAGATTTAAACTCATTAGTGTTTATGTATTTCGTATTGTACTTGTGAAATTAGATTTAGAACCACGGGAATCCGAATTGTAGGGCTAATCATCTTCCGAAAGGAGCACGAAAAGCAAGCTACACTACCATGCCTATTTGTAGCACTATCATGAGAGTGATAGAGGAATTTTGTAATATCTTGGGCTGAAAATGAATCTCAACAAGTCCAAACTCTATGTGTCTCCTGACATTGATAGGAGGAAAGCTAGAGATTTGAGCTCTATGTGTGGTATCTCTCTAACCAATGATTTAGGGAAATACTTAGGTGTTCCCCTAATTTGTGGAATAGTTAGTAGAAGACACTTCAATGATATCATAGAGAGAATGGAGAAGAGATTAGCTGGTTGGAAAATTAATGCCTTATCCATGGCTGGTAGAGCAACAATGATAAAATCAGTTAGTGCTGCCATCCCATCTTATACCATGTAAACTATGCTAATCCCTAAGAAAGTTAGTAATGAGATTGATAAGTTGAATAGGGACTTCCTCTGGGGTGACACTTGGATAAGAAAAAAGTCCATCTTGTTAACTAGAATGTTT
Source organism: Camellia japonica (assembly GCA_030407325.1). NCBI lineage: Eukaryota > Viridiplantae > Streptophyta > Magnoliopsida > Ericales > Theaceae > Camellia > Camellia japonica. Next base: position 200,924,112 of record JAPPVO010000002.1, on the reverse strand, counting down.
GTGTAAAGTGAAAAAACAAGGGGGTCTGGGAATTAAAAAGGCTAGAGACCAAAACTTAGCCTTGCTTACAAAGTTGGGCTGGAATCTGGTTAGCAATAAGGAAGGTATGTGGTGTGAGGTACTTAGAAATAAGTACTTAAAGAACACATCCCTTCAAGGGTGGAGCAAATGGAAGAAATCATCTCATCTCTGAAGAAGGATAATGAGTACCAAAAGCACTCTCAGGGAAGGGGTGAAATGGAAAGTAAGTGATGGTGAGACTGTAAGGATTGGTGGTGTGGAGACAAACCTTTTGAGGAATTTGTTCCACACCAGAATCTAAACATGCATAATAATGAGTTAAGTGGGTTACATGTGAAAGACTTGATGAGGGAGCATGGAAATTGGGATGAGAATTGGGTTAAAAATATTTTCCCAACTCTTATTTCTGATCTTATCTTGGGCCGACCCCCTCCCAATGCTTCTGATATGGACCTTCCTATGTGGAAGGATGTACTGATGGTCCTTTCTCTGTTTCATCTGTATATGAGTTTATGCAAGGTACAGATGAAATAGAGGAAGATTGGAATTGGATATGGAAACTTAGACTTCCTTAGAAACTTAAGGCCTTTCTATGGATTGTGTTCCATGGAAAATTGCTAACTAACTATATGAGGGTGAAGAAGGGTCTAACTAATGATCCCACATGTCCTCACTGCAGTGGAACTAAGGATCTTAATCATCTTTTCAGAGAGTGTTATAAGGCTAAGGAAGTGTGGCTTAGAATCTTTGATAAAACTTGGTATTTCAATTTGATGAGAAAACCTTGGGAGGATTGGCTTAAGAGTAACTCTAGAAATACAAAACATTTTTCTGGAGACATCTCTTAGTACATTGCATTCATTGTGACACTTTGGAAAATTTGGAAAAATAGAAATTGTGTTGTGTTTGAAAATAAGAATACTAGTAACCAAGAGAGCCTCAAATTCATTTTAGACTACTCTAGGGAAATCAACCAAGCTTTTCTTAATTTAATTATTATGCCTAGACAAGCTTATAGACTGATTCAATGGTATTTACCACCTGCGGAGAGAACCAAGATGAATATTGATGGTTGCAGGAGAGCTAGAAGAGAAGGAGGCTTTGGTAGACTGCTTAGAGATGAGAGAGGAGTTTGGGTGTGTGGATTCTACGGCAACATGCAGATGTGAACTAGTCTAAAAGCTGAGTTGTGGGCCTTGTAACGCCCTCAAAATAATACACAAACCCATCATTTAATAGTTTTATATTCATGATAGAGAATCACATTTCCATACATACATCAAGTTAATATTACAAAAAGGTATCTCATATAAGTTCCAAATGTTTACAAAAATAATAGAATGCCCTACGGGCTTACATCTTTCCAAGTATAACTTGGGTATAACAAAAGAAGAGTTCTAACTCTTTACACATAAGGCCCTTGGCCTGAATTTACATTTAAACAACAAAACAAAATAACAGAAAATGGAGCCTTCAACTCCTAAACCTCCCAAGCTAAGACCTTGGAGGTGGCATGTCCTCTGTACCTGAAAATGGTGTCCCAAGAAAGGTGAGCCAAAGCCCAGTACAGATATGCTAAACCAAATATGAAAAATAACTAAAACATTAGCATCTGAATAAATGTTCAACACATGTACACCGATATACACCATTTTTATGATCCATCAACATTGATATTCATCTTTTAACCCCGTTTCATTTCTATTTCCAATTCACTTTATTGACATAGTTCATTTATCCAAGTAATTCAAATGAGACTATAACTCATGAAAACAACACTTCAGTTCATCAACAATTTAAAATGAGACTACTACTCATATTATAACACTTTAATCATCAACGTCATTCAAACGTAATTAAGATTTCGGGACTTTCACCCTAGACACTCCGGCCAACTTAGTTATCAATGGAGTCCATCCCCTATCTCCTCCCGAACCGTGGAATACATCCCCTATCTCTTCCCAAACCATAGAGTACATTCCCTTTCTTCTCCCAAACAAAATACATATGCAATGTATTTAAACACTTTATCATATACAATGATTAATTAAAGCACATATTCAATGTGTTAATCCAACCGCCATATTCAATGACGTAATTCAATTAATTAGTTTCAGTTTACCTAATCATCATGTAGTTCTACAACAACCATGGCTATCCTCCACCGATAGCCCAAAACAGTTATTTCTAAACAGATAATTAAATTTATCAAACAGATAAATTAACACATTCTCCATAGGTAAGCGGTTTTTAATCCAACTATACCAATTAATTACATTTTCCCCCCAATTTCATCTTTTCCAACTCAATTATATATTCCCAAAGTCAATTTCATTATTTTGACAAATAATTCATTTAAACCCAAATTAGGGCATTTTTCCCTCTTTCTCAAATAATACTTCTAAGGCTCAACTTCATCAATTGTACACCAATAACCCCCATTTCAAAACCTCGTATTCACAATAGAGTCCAAAACCAAGAAACCCCTCTTCTATAATCTTAAATCAAACCCTAACTTTCCAAAATCTCTACATTTATACAAATGCCCAACATTTATGTTAAAACTCATAAAAATGAGTAGATTATCCCTACCTCAAAGTTAGGAGTCCAAAGGAGAAGATGAAGAAACTTGGAAGTGCTCCAAATCCAAGATTTTTCGGATCAAAACATAGCCCAAACCAAACTGTAACTTTTATACAAAGGGACTAGGGTAGAGAACCACTAGAACAAGGTGTATTTGTAGAGAGAGAGTGTATGTAGAGAGAGAGGCTGCCGGATCTAGGGTTTGAGAAGAAAATGAGATGAAAAAGTGATGTATAAACCCACTGTTGCGAATTGATATATACAGGGCTCGCTCGAGCGAGGGAGTGGTCGCTTGAGCGATCAGACACAAACGGACCTCGCTCGAGCGCAAGAAGCGTTGCTCGAGCGAAAAAAGAGAAGCTTCAGGTCTGCAACCCAGACACACGCTCGAGCGCAAGAGTTCTCGCTCGAGCGAAGGAACACAAAACATAGAGCTCGTTCGCTCGAGCGACAAAAGCCTCGCTTGAGCGAAGAATACCAACCTTCAGGTTTTTCCAAGACGCAGACGCACGCTCGAGCGCAAGAATGCTTGCTCGAGCGAAGAGACACACCACACAAATCTCGCTCGAGCGAAGGAACCCTAGCTTGAGCGAAGGAACTAAAACCCAAAGCTCGCTCGAACGACAAAAGCCTCGCTCGAGCGAAGAAACCAAAATCTGGACAGCAACCAATTATTTTAACTCACAACCAACCTATCCCAAGTCCAACCAACACATCCCACAACTCAAATACAAGGAATTAAAGGATGGAAACAAAAATAAGACAACAACAACACTTATGGTACCGAGTTCGGAACATAATAAATAATGGAGGAAAACCAGGATCGCTATAGGCCTTATATAAAGGACTGACTGTTATTCTTCAAAAAGGCATAAACAATGTGCTCATCGAAACTGATGCGGCCCAGGTGGTGAAGCTGATAGAGAAACCAATTGAGAGCAACTGCCCTTTCAGAAACTTGGTAGAGGATGCCAAAATACTTTGAAGAGGTTTTGAGTGCACCATTCAACATATCTAGAAACAAGGGAATTTGTGTGCAGACCAACTAGAGGACATGCTGGTGGTGAATGAACCACTAGCTGAATTGAGAAGCTACCTTATGATAGACATGATAGGGGTCTCAAGGGAAAGTGCTTAGCCTTCCCTCTGTTTTTTTTTTTCTTTCTGATGTAACAAAAAAAAGAAAGAAAAAGAAAAAAGAAAGTACCATTTTTATTTTATTTTATAAGTCATTTCTTACGTTGGTAACTTATTTAATTATTTGTTAATTTTACGACATTTTTACTATCTGAGGTCTGTTTGGTAACCATTTCGTTTTCAGTTTTCAATTTATATTTGAAAAATTTAAAAACCTGTCATAAAAACTTGTTTGATAATTTTTTTGGTTTATAAATGGTTGTCTCAGTTTGTAAATTTGAGGAAAAAACGTAAATTCAAAAAATGAGTTTACGTTGGTTTTTAAATAGAAATTTAAAAATTTGACTAACAAAAATGTTTTTCAATTAATTTTTTTTAATTAATTTTTTTTCCAATTATTTTTTTTTCAATTAATTTTTTTTTTCAACTAATACTAACCGATGGGGTAATTGGTAATGCTACTTTAAACCTTGGGGAGGGGATTGTAATTTTTAAAATGTGAGGGGTGTCAATGTAATTTACCTAGTGAGGGCAAAATTGGTATTTAAAAAAATTAAATTGCTGGAGAGAGTAATCTGTAATGAAACTTTAAACCTCAGGGAGGGGGATGTAATTTTTAAAAGGTGAGGGGGAAACTATAATAAACATAACCCTCAGGGGTGTCAATGTAATTTACCCTTTAAATAAAAAAAAATGATATGATTAAAAATTTTGTGATTAGGGATAATAATAGGGTAGGTATGAAAATCTAAAACTTATTCAAATCTAATCTAAATAAATTTGGTGATCAGTTAAATTGAGGCTTCTGTTTTTGTTTTGTTTTGTTTTGTTTTGTTTTGTTTGTTTGTTTTTGTTTTGTTTTTTTTGTGTGTGTCATATCTATTACTGGCCTTGTTTGGTAGAGCTTTTTAAAAGCTAAATTCCGATAATAAAAAAGAAGTTAAAAGCACTCATTTCTTAACTTTTAAATAATCAACTTCTTTCAGTTTATTTAAGTTATTCTATCTAATAAGTTATAAATAAAAATTGCACCAAATAGTCTTACACGGACTCTCAAATTAAAATAAGCTATAATCACCACTTATAACCAAATAAGAGTGTAATTTTGACCCGGCCTGGTCCGGCCTGGCCTTGTGCTTCACGGGCTCTTGTCAAAAACGGGTCAGTCTACTCGTGCGAAATCTCGATCCAATTTCAAGCCCAGGGCCTAGAGAAATCCAGGCCTTGGACTTGGTCTTGGGCTTAGGATGGGCCTGGGCCAAGCCAAGATAATTTACTTATTTATTTATTATTATTTCACTAAAGTAGCTTAAAAAAACGTTGGGCGTTTGTGGGACGAGCTAATCAGGCCGGACTAGAAAAGCATGGCCCAAGCCTTAGCCTGGGGGGTCGGATTGGGTCGAGCCTCAAGCCTGGTTAGGTTAGCCCTGGTTGGGGCTCCGGCGGGCTTTGCCGGCAGGCCATTTTTGCACTCGTAGAACTAAAATCCCTAACAAGTGATTAATATTCTTAATTATTATTTTTTCTTATAAAATAAAAAAAAATTATAAGTTTTCATAAAATTTATTTTACCATTGAAGAAATGATTGTCTCATTGACATAATTTTATTTTTTTTATATAATATTTTAAGATGCAAATTTTAATGAAAACTTAAAATAAACTTTTGAGAATTGATCTTTTTAGTAATTTTTTTAAAATTTTATGAAAAAACATGTAAACAAGTAGAAAGAAAGTGATTTTTTTGACTCTTTTTGTTTTCTCTAAAATATGAACTTTCCAAAACTAGCCTTAGTCTTTATTTGATATCCAATTAAAAAAGTCACATTCTTTTTAACTCTTTTGTCTTTAGTAACTTTTTTAATAATTTTGTTAGACTTATTTATTTTGATGATTTATTTAATTATGTTTTTCATTTATTTGAAAGAAAAAATAGAATCAAAATTTATTTTGATGATTTATTTGAAAGAGAAAAATAGAATCAACATTTATTTTGATGATTTTATGTTTTAATAAAATCAAAATTTATTTTGTCCCATTATTTTTCACCTAAACCTTTATCCTAAATGTTGTTAGAATGTATTTAATATTTGATTAAATCAGGAGTTCAAACAGTTCAAAAACAGAGGTTCAAACATCCTAGCACTGCAGTAGTTCAAAAGGTTCAAGTGGAAGATATTCAAATTTGTAATGATGGAGTGGAAGATATTCAAATTAGTAATGATGGAGTACAACGGCTATAAATTCAAATGAATACAACGGCTATAAACGGCTATAAATTCAAATGAATACAACGGCTATAAACGGCTATAAGTTTCATTATATATACCAAAGCCTCTAATGTAAACAAGTTACAAAAAATAAGAAAATATTCTTTGATCTATAAACACTCACATGTATTCTCTGAAAAATGCTCTGAGAAGTTTCTTTAATTTTTGTTTACATCTTCTCTCAGAAATTATACACTGAGCCTTATAGCATTAAGTTCTTCTTTCCTATGTTACAGAAAATCCAAAGCTTCATTTTTATATCTATCTTTGAGAGATAATTCTTGTAGCTTTCTGTGAAAACAAAAACACCTGCTTTTCAACCTTGTAAGAGTGTAGTACATTCAGTATTCTTGACTTAGAACGTCTGTGTAAAATCCGTGGAGGATTGCTCCATTTGTAAAGAGGTTGCTAGCACCCCCGTAAAACTAGAGCATAGTGAAAAATCTCAAGTGAAGTTTGAGGAGTGGACGTAAGCCAAATTGAAGCCAAACCACTAGAAATTTATTTGTCTCTCTCTCCCTTATCTCTTTATTTTATTTAAATTGCTACAGCTATATTTCACATTTTCACTATGCCAAAATCATTAACTAACATAGTTTTTTTTTTTTTTTTGTTACAGGAAAATCCTCTTTACCCTCCCGCAGGTCCAAGGTAGCACCCTTTGCAGAGATCACCAGGGTGTCCTGTTAGCCGTTCCGAGTGAGGAGACTATAACCTGGGAACTTGCCCCGACCTCCCAAGACAAGCTTCGCTTAAGTTAGGACTCGCACAGCGGGGGAGCATTGAACCCACACCAAGTGCTGATTAGACAACTTGAGGTCCAACCTCCTAACCAACTGTGCTTCGTCCAGGAGATTGGCCCATGGGAGAGGGGAATTGAACCTGTGACCTTGGGGCTTAAACCCTAAGCCTTAACCACAATGCCACCCACCCCTGGGTTAGACATAGTTGTCAGAACACTTGTTTTAATTATTTTTATTTCATCAACTATATTTATCTATTGTGTTAGTCATAATTTTTATTAGGGTATTATTAATTTTTAATTGTAAAAATCTAATTCACCCCCTGTCCTAGGTTGTCTTTTGGGTAACAAATTTTTTAGTCCATCTAGTGTAGAAAAATTAAAAAGTAAAAAAAAAAAAAAAATTCACTAAAAAAAGTAAAAAAAGTGAACTGTTTTTGACTCTTTTTTTTTTGTCTTCAACATAATTTTTTTTTTTAAATTTTTAGTTTGTCTAATCGAATAACCCAAATGTTTAAAATATTTTAAAAATTAAAAAAAAAAACCATTAAAGGTGAAAAAGTCAATAAAAAAGATACTAAAAAATTAATCCCAAACACCTACTTTTAGTAGATAAAAATATGGGCCACAATTAATAAGATTTTCAATATCAAAATTATGGGAAAAAATGATTGAAATTTTTAACATTAAACACCCGACAAAGTTTTACTTTTTAAAATAGTTAAATTATGGATAATAGATGGTCTAAATAAAATAATTAGTTATATTTTTTTTTCATTCTCCAAAAATAAAAACAATAATAATAGCACCTATTTTTTTTATTACATCGATTATAATATTAAGTTAATATAATTGATCAAACCATCCACATGAGATTGCATATCTCAACTTACTATATTATTATATTTGAAAGAATAATAAATCTTTTAAAGGAGAACGATTGAAAAAATTATAAGAAATGTAAGACTCTGAGTATAATAGTGGTATTTGAAAAAAAATGTAACATTATTTTTTAGACATTTTATAAGATTCTATAATGGTAAGGTAATTTAGAAAAACAAATGTCATAATTAATAGAAACTAAATTAAAGTAAAATTTAAAATGAAAGAATATGTCATTATTATTTATTAAGTAATAAGGAAATGTTTTCAAACTTCATTATAAAAATAGAAAAATATTAAATTGAGTTTTAATTATATAACATTCTTTATAAGAAAAATAGAAACAAATTATATTTTGTATAAACATTTTTAGAATGATTTAGAAATTTAAAACTAAATTTATTTTTGGTGTTGTAAGCATTTTAAAATAAATAGAAAAATATTAATTTGAGTTTTAATTATATAACATTCTTATAAGAAAAATAGTAACAAATTATATTTTGTATAAACATTTCTAGAAGGATTTAGAAATTAAAAATTAAATTTATTTTTGTGTAAGCATTTTAAAAAAGAGTTTTAATTATTGTAACGCCCTCGAAATTAAACCCATACATATACAATAATAAGATGCATTAACCATAGTTCATTCATCAGAGTATCCTTAAATCAAGCATTACATGTAATATCTAAATAAATGTCCTACGGGCTTACATCTTTCCAAGCCAACACTTGGATACAAAACTATGAGTTCTCACTCAAATACAAATAAAGCCCTAGTGTAACAGCGCCCGCGGGGGACCTCGGCTACAGCTCGGACTCTCCTCCGTTTTTGTTTGGATTGCGGTTCGTAATCTGAACCAAAGAGTCCACCTCTGGCAAATCGTTTTTGAGAAAAACAGATTTTTGAAAAAGTAGTGCCAAACATGGACTGCTTTGCCAGATTACAGAGTCGCCACCTACATATTTTTTATGGGGGAATTTAGGAAACCCTGACTCGGTGCTGAAGGCCACGTGTCCGTCATCACCAAATGTCTTGGCTCGGGAGCTTGGGTACGATCGGGAAGGTCAGCTATGAGCACCCCTTTCGCCCGGTCCGAAGACCGGCCTCTACTAACCGTGATATCCGATTTTGAAAACATTATGCGTTCTTATCCCAATTATTAGCCTAGAATTACTATGTTATGCGCACAGCAAACAAGTATAGACTAGATTGCCTAATTCGGAAATAATCATTGCATATCCGTTTGTTTTGAAAGCGTTTCGGGTTTTGCTACTCGTAAGTAGGCTAAAATACGGATTTCAATGAGTTTTCCAACTCAAGCAATCCAACCTCCACCCACAGGCATTCAAACAGTTTATCACATAAGCAACTAGCCGTATGGTAGATATGCTGTCGTGTTAACATTCACACGCATGCGAGATGCTAAAGCATAAATACTTACATAGTACTCCAAGCCAAAACAGAAGCTTATCAGAAATCCATGCATGGACCTAAGCATACTGAAATGTCTAATGCAACACATGCAAAGTTGTAATCTAGGCAGGCTCGGCTATCCTAGACATGGCATGTGAAATGCTACAACTATTACGTATTCAATTTGGAATTGAAAGTGCGATGCAGTTTGTATGATGTACCGAGCCCGGTGCATGTTTAGACAAATGCATGGATGCACGCATGCGTTGCATAAGGTATGCTAATTTCAAATATGCCCTAATCTACCATCGTAAGCAGGTAAATAAAAGGGAAGAAAGAAATGGGGGTTGGAAGACATACACACACCCACGCACACTTATTACAGATTTGCTCTCACACGGAGAGACCGAATAAATATTACAGTCCGAATAATAAATAAATAAATTATTACAAAACTTCTAATTATTTAACAAATAAATGCAAAAAGGAAAGGTGGCCACAGCCGCCCGCCTCGGGATGCGCGAATGATGCATGCTTGAGCCCGCCTTGCCCGGAAATCCGCACCATGCCACTGTTGCCTCTGTTTCACTGTCCTGCTTCTCTGGAAAATTGCAAAAAGTCCTGGGACAGGCTCCCTGAATCCTAAGGATCATCACCGGCTGGATAGAATGTCCACTGGCTGGAAATGAAGCTATCGGCAATAAATACATTGCCGGTCGGCACTCTATACTGCCGGTCGGCACAAAATTCCTGCAGAAGACAGTTTTGACAGCAACAGCAGACCAGCAGTGCAAGGCATAGAATTTCTAGGCAAATGTATGCATGGACACACTCCCTATCATATAATGGACTCAAGGGAGCATGGCCCTCGACCCCTGGGCCATCAATCACGCATTTCAATGCATGATGGCCCGAAAGCCAAGTTAGCAACTTTGATATCAAATGGAATGCAAGCACAAAACAAATTAGAGGGCCCCAACCCCTATCATGATTGGTCAAGAGGCAAGGGATGCATGCTCAATAAAATGCAACCTAGGCATGGCGGCTAAGTATGCAACATGAACATGTAAATGAGCGATGTATGCTAGGCTCGCAACCTAAACATGTAAACAACATGGCATGCAACAACATGCAACGATGGACTTAAACTAACATGGATAACTCGCAAGCATGCCAAAATCAGCGGCCATGAGATGAAAATGAGACGCCTCAAAATGCGTGCACACGGGCACGCAAACCGAGGAACGCGCCTACGGCACGAAATGGCACTCTAATGAGACATGGCATAACATGGAATATGGCATACAAAACATGCAAATTTCAGCAGCAAAATGAGGGGCAAAACAGCCCCGAAACATGGCGAAATGGAACCAAATGCATGGAATCGCTCCCGAAATGCAAAACTAGGTACATGAAATGGCTTATGGCTATATCAAATATGCAAGATATGAACATGAAGTATGAAGACAGCAGCTAGACAGCCCCAAAATAAGCATGTTCATAGTACAAAGCATGGCAAGACAGTAAGCACAAGTGGGACTAACATGGCATGCAAAAATGGCTCCTCAAGGGAGGCAATGAGGCAAGTGATAGATTCAATGCTCAAACAGAAAAATGTCCTTCTACAACACTGAAGAAGGACCAAAAATATGAACATTTACAGTAGATGACAAGTCCCAAAACAGTATACACACATGCTCAAAATGCAATGCAAGATTAAGGCCCACAAAGGGGTATAACATGAAGTACCAAAAGGATGCACCAAAAAGCCAAATACCCTTCATGAGACATGTAGAGGGGGTCAAACTAAGACCCTTTTCAGGCCTGTCAAAGACCCAAAAATAGAAGCATGGTAGGCTAAAAAGACATGCAAAAAAAAGGGGACCAAAGAGGGGTAATGAAGCAAGTCATACATGGGGGTCCCAAACAAGGTTGAGCCCTTCTTCAATATTGAAGAAGGGCTCAAAACAAGCCTCTTTACAGTTTACATCGAAGCCCAAAAATACTTGTAAATAGGGCTAAACAATGAAGCTAAAAAATGCAAGTTTAAGGGAAATGGATGCTTACCCTTGAAGAGCAGCAAACCAGCACCCCTTGGTCCAAGTTTCTGAGCTCCTAACCTCTGCAAATGACCTCCAATGTGCTGGAATGGATGATGGAGGTGTTGTGCTAGGTGTTGTAGAGCAAATGATGCAAGAACCAAGGTGTTTGGAAGCTTGGATAGGATAGATATAGAGGGTTGTAGATATATATGTTAGATATATATGTCTACTCTCTGGTTTTTTGCTCCAAAAACTCCAACCCCATCAAAGAAGGAGAAGAGCTCCTTATATAGGCAATAGAAATGGTTCTAAGCTTATAAGACAAGCTAAAGAGAAAGGTTCAAGGGGAGCAAGAGGGCCAAGGCTTGTTGGAGAAGCTTGGACAGCTGGTAGGCTTCTTGAGGAAGCCAAGACAAGGGGTCAAGGCTTCCTCAAGAAGCCTTGAGCAAAGGGTGCACAAAAGGGGCCAAAAGGTGGTTAAAGGGTGCAAAATATGCACATGTATGCACGTGGATCTGGTTCTGTGCATCCCAGCTGGCACAGCTGGTATGCACCAGGCTTGGAGGGTGCAAAGGGGTCAGGTCGGCCAGAAAATTTGATCATCGGCCAAAATAAAGTGCCGGTCGGCACTATTTTCTGCCGGTCGGCTAAATAGAGTGCCGATAGGTGATTCCTAGGTCAAAAAATGGCCGGTGGGTATGAAAATTGAAGCCCCGGAAGTTAGCTTTCCAATGGCGCAAACCTTGCATCAAAATTCCTCCTATGAAAAAAGTTATGCCCTTTTCCGTGAAGCCGCGCAGACTCGATCCAACCGGGATGATGCCCAGCTTCAATCAATCATATCTCCTCCACCCTGACTTGGCTCTAGGAGATTCTTGAACCAAAAATGAAGCCCCGGAAGTCTTCTTTCCAATGGTAGTGGCCTCATAGCTAAATTCCAAGTATGCAATTGAATAAGCCTGATTCAGCGAGAGCCGCTCGACTTTCTTCTACCCGGATTCATGGCGAACTTCTTCTCCAACCTATTTTCTCCCCTCCTCTCCTCTTCTCTTCAACTCCAAACCCCTAAACAAAGTGTTTTGAAGGGTTTGCCTCTCTCCTTATCGAAGAAACTGAACCTGTGCCCTGTACATCTCTCAACACCAAGCAAACCATCAGTGATGCCCAAGTCTTGAGGGCGGTCAAAAACGGGGTGTCTACACCTAGTCTTGAAACAAATAACTAAAGATAGTCTTCAAGATCCGAATATTTCCAAGCTAAGTCCTTGGAGGTAGCTTATCACCTGGACCTGAAAATGATGTTCCCTTATAGGGTGAGCCACAGCCCAGTAGAAATATATTAAACCAAATATAAGCATTGAATAAAGCAAGAGCATTCAATAGATGGTTCGCCAAATGATCAATTATATCATTATACAGTTCATGACACTAATGTCTATGACACGTTTCATTTTCCATTATTATCAATATGGCTCAGAACCTGGCCAAACTTACAACAGTGAACTATATATCATATTCACATTACTTCCAGTATCAACAAAACAAATGAGACTAAGGCTCAAATCAAAACACTTCCATACTTCCAATTTGATACACATTTTAGTGCTGTATCAATAACATGTATAAACACTTCAATATCAATAAGCACACATAAAAGTGATGCTAATGGAGTCCATCCCCTATCTCCTCCCAAACAAAATCCGGTTTAGAGATCCATCCCCTATCTTCCCCAAACCGTGGAGTACATCCCCTATCTCCTCCCACACAATATGCATATGCAATGCTCAATCAATACATGTATTTTCTGTATTAATTCAATAGTCAAAATTGCTGACTTAACCAATGTGATTAGTTTCAGTTGTCCCTAATCCACATGCCATATCTACAACAATGACGACTATCCTCTACCGATAGCCCAACACAATTATTTCTATACTGAAAATAACTATAACAACAATTATACCAATCAATTCAACAGGCGAGTGATTTAAATAAACCAACTACACCATTTAATCAATATGATCCTCAATTCCATGAATTTAACTAAATTCCCCAATTTTCCTCAAATTAATTATACAAATTAATTATTAAAATACTAGGGTTTCCCAAAATTACCAAAATACCCCCAACATATCAAAATACCAAAACTTAGAACAAAACTTATAAGATGGAGTAGGAAATCCCTACCTCGAAGACAATAACCTAAACGAAGAGGATGGAGATGATGACCCAAACTCCAAAGTGCTCCAAACCCAAAGATTTTCAGATTACAAGATAGCCCTCGACGATCAATAACTTGTTTGTAAAGGCCAAAGGTGAGGAAATAACTCTAACTAGATCAATACCTAGAGAGAAGGTAGAGTTCTAGAGTAAGAAGCTCAACAATGGTGTTTTTGGAAAGATAAGAGAGAGAAGAGAATGTGAAAAGTGATTTTAAAATGCCAAAACACGGAGCCTTAAACTAGTCTCCCCGCTCGAGCGCCCAAACCCCCGCTCGAGCGGCACTCACAGACTTCCGCTCGAGCGGCCAATCCCCCGCTCGAGCGTCCAATACTGCTCAAGAAATACTGGATGGGTGTATTCCCCGCTCGAGCGCCCAAACTCCCGCTCGAGCGGACAAGAAACAAAAAGTCCCCGCTCGAGCGTCAAAATCCCCGCTCGAGCGGACAAGCCAAAATCTGGGCAACTAGACTTGGTTCCTAAGCTCAACCAACCTGCTCCAAATCTTCCAAATACAACCCAAGACTCAATATAAGAAGTAAAGGATGCAAACTTCATATACTCAACAACCATCTCCACGGAACCTAAGTCCGGATATAATAATCAAAAGGAAAAGAGCGGGGGTCGCTATAACTATATAACATTCTTATAAGAAAAATAGAAACAAATTATATCTTGTATAAACATTTTTAGAAGGATTTACAAATTAAAAACTAAATTCATACCCAAAATGTGATGAAAGAAATAATATTTTAATCATTAAACTAAGGATTAATTACCAAAAAGTCCTGTCTACATATTTGGTGGTAGCTTAGGTCCTATCAAAAAGTTTTTGAACCAATAAGTTCCATTTATAGGTAAAAAGACGTTTTGCCCTTTAATCTCAAAACTGAAAATGATTTCAGTATATAATTATCAAAACTAAGAAATTTCTCAATTTTTTTCCTAATATGAACTGAGAATATTATCAGTTTTGAGAAATCTCTCAATTTTTTTGGTGCTTTTGGTGCGGTGCTTCTAGTATTAATTGAGAATGTTATCAGTTTTGAAAATTTTCTCAATTTCTTTCATGATTAAAATTGAGAATATTATCAATCTACTCTCTCTCTTACATTTACGTTCTCCTCCTCCTTCTACACTTGTTTCATTATATATACCAAAGCCTCTAATGTAAACAAGTTACAAAAAATAAGAAAATATTCTTTGATCTATAAACACTCACATGTATTCTCTGAAAAATGCTCTGAGAAGTTTCTTTAATTTTTGTTTACATCTTCTCTCAGAAATTATACACTGAGCCTTATAGCATTAAGTTCTTCTTTCCTATGTTACAGAAAATCCAAAGCTTCATTTTTATATTTATCTTTAAGAGATAATTCTTGTAGCTTTCTGTGAAAACAAAAACACCTGCTTTTCAACCTTGTAAGAGTGTAGTACATTCAGTATTCTTGACTTAGAACGTCTGTGTAAAATCCGTGGAGGATTGCTCCATTTGTAAAGAGGTTGCTAGCACCCCCGTAAAACTAGAGCATAGTGAAAAATCTCAAGTGAAGTTTGAGGAGTGGACGTAAGCCAAATTGAAGCCAAACCACTAGAAATTTATTTGTCTCTCTCTCCCTTATCTCTTTATTTTATTTAAATTACTGCAGCTATATTTCACATTTTCACTATGCCAAAATCATTAACTGACATAGTTTTTTTTTTTTTTTTGTTACAGGAAAATCCTCCTTACCCTCCCGCAAGTCCAAGGCAGCGCCCTTTACAGAGATTACCAGGGTGTCCTGTTAGCCGTTCCGAGCGAAGAGACTATAACCTGGGAACTTGCCCCGACCTCCCAAGACAAGCTCCGCTTAAGTCAGGACTTGCACAGGGGGAGCATTGTTAGCCGTTCCGAGCGAAGAGACTATAACCTGGGAACTTGCCCCGACCTCCCAAGACAAGCTCCGCTTAAGTCAGGACTTGCACAGCGGGGGAGCATTGAACCCACACCAAGTGCTGATTAGACAACTTGAGGTCCAACCTCCTAACCAACTGTGCTTCGCCTAGGAGATTGGCCCTGGGAGAGGCGAATTGAACCTGTGACCTTGGGGCTTAAACCCCAAGCCTTAACCACAATGCCACCCACCCCTGGGTTAGACATAGTTGTCAGAACACTTGTTTTAATTATTTTTATTTCATCAACTATATTTATCTATTGTGTTAGTCATAATTTTTATTAGGGTATTATTAATTTTTAATTGTAAAAATCTAATTCACCCCCTGTCCTAGGTTGTCTTTTGGGTAATAAATTTTTTAGTTCATCTAGTGTAGAAAAATTTAAAAGTAAAAAAAAAAAAAAAATCACTAAAAAAGTAAAAAAAGTCTACTGTTTTTTACTCTTTTTTTTTTTGTCTTCAACATAAATTTTTTTTTTTATTTTTAGTTTGTCTAATCGAATAACCTAAATGTTTAAAATATTTTAAAAATTTAAAAAAAAAACCATTAAAGGTGAAAAAGTCAATAAAAAAGATACTAAAAAATTAATCCCAAACACCTACTTTTAGTAGATAAAAACTATGGGCCACAATTAATAAGATTTTCAATATCAAAATTATGGGAAAAAATGATTGAAAGTTTTAACATTAAACACCTGACAAAGTTTTACTTTCTAAAATAGTTAAATTATGGATAATAGATGGTCTAAATAAAATAATTAGTTATATTTTTTTTTCATTCTCCAAAAATAAAAACAATAATAATAGCATCTATTTTTTTTATTACATCGATTATAATATTAAGTTAATATAATTGATCAAACCATTCACATGAGACTGCATATCTCAACTTACTATATTATTATATTTGAAAGAATAATAAATCTTTTAAAGGAGAACGATTGAAAAAATTATAAGAAATGTAAGACTCTGAGTATAATAGTGGTATTTGAAAAAAAATGTAACATTATTTTTTAGACATTTTACAAGATTCTTTAATGGTAAGGTAATTTAGAAAAACAAATGTCATAATTAATAGAAACTAAATTAAAGTAAAATTTAAAAATGAAAGAATATGTCATTATTATTTATTAAGTAATAAGGAAATGTTTTCAAACTTCATTATAAAAATAGAAAAATATTAAATTGAGTTTTAATTATATAACATTCTTTATAAGAAAAATAGAAACAAATTATATTTTGTATAAACATTTTTAGAATGATTTAGAAATTTAAAACTAAATTTATTTTTGGTGTTGTAAGCATTTTAAAATAAATAGAAAAATATTAATTTGAGTTTTAATTATATAACATTCTTATAAGAAAAATAGTAACAAATTATATTTTGTATAAACATTTCTAGAAGGATTTAGAAATTAAAAATTAAATTTATTTTTTGTGTAAGCATTTTAAAAAAGAGTTTTAATTATTGTAACGCCCTCGAAATTAAACCCATACATATACAATAATAAGATGCATTAACCATAGTTCATTCATCAGAGTATCCTTAAATCAAGCATTACATGTAATATCTAAATAAATGTCCTACGGGCTTACATCTTTCCAAGCCAACACTTGGATACAAACTATGAGTTCTCACTCAAATACAAATAAAGCCCTAGTGTAACAGCGCCCCGCGGGGACCTCGGCTACAGCTCGGACTCTCCTCCGTTTTTGTTTGGATTGCGGTTCGTAATCTGAACCAAAGAGTCCACCTCTGGCAAATCGTTTTTGAGAAAAACAGATTTTTGAAAAAGTAGTGCCAAACATGGACTGCTTTGCCAGATTACAGAGTCGCCACCTAAATATTTTTTATGGGGGAATTTAGGAAACCCTGACTCGGTGCCGAAGGCCACGTGTCCGTCATCACCAAATGTCTTGGCTCGGGAGCTTGGGTACGATCGGGGAAGGTCAGCTATGAGCACCCCCTTTCGCCCGGTCCGAAGACCGGCCTCTACTAACCGTGATATCCGATTTTGAAAACATTATGCGTTCTTATCCCAATTATTAGCCTAGAATTACTATGTTATGCGCACAGCAAACAAGTATAGACTAGATTGCCTAATTCGGAAATAATCATTGCATATCCGTTTGTTTTGAAAGCGTTTCGGGTTTTGCTACTCGCAAGTAGGCTAAAATACGGATTTCAATGAGTTTTCCAACTCAAGCAATCCAACCTCCACCCACAGGCATTCAAACAGTTTATCACATAAGCAACTAGCCGATGGTAGATATGCTGTCATGTTAACATTCACACGCATGCGAGATGCTAAAGCATAAATACTTACATAGTACTCCAAGCCAAAACAGAAGCTTATCAGAAATCCATGCATGGACCTAAGCATACTGAAATGTCTAATGCAACACATGCAAAGTTGTAATCTAGGCAGGCTCGGCTATCCTAGACATGGCATGTGAAATGCTACAACTATCACGTATTCAATTTGGAATTGAAAGTGCGATGCAGTTTGTATGATGTACCGAGCCCGGTGCATGTTTAACAAATGCATGGATGCACGCATGCTTGCATAAGGTATGCTAATTTCAAATATGCCCTAATCTACCATCTAAGCAGGTAAATAAAAGGGAAGAAAGAAATGGGGGTTGGAAGACATACACACACCCACGCACACTTATTACAGATTTGCTCTCACACGGAGAGACCGAATAAATATTACAGTCCGAATAATAAATAAATAAATTATTACAAAACTTCTAATTATTTAACAAATAAATGCAAAAAGGAAAGGTGGCCACAGCCGCCCGCCTCGGGATGCGCGAATGATGCATGCTTGAGCCCGCCTTGCCCGGAAATCCGCACCATGCCACTGTTGCCTCTGTTTCACTGTCCTGCTTCTCTGGAAAATTGCAAAAAGTCCTGGGACAGGCTCCCTGAATCCTAAGGATCATCACCGGCTGGATAGAATGTCCACCGGCTGGAAATGAAGCTATCGGCAATAAATACATTGCCGGTCGGCACTCTATACTGCCGGTCGGCACAAAATTCCTGCAGAAGACAGTTTTGACAGCAACAGCAGACCAGCAGTGCAAGGCATAGAATTTCTAGGCAAATGTATGCATGGACACACTCCCTATCATATAATGGACTCAAGGGAGCATGGCCCTCGACCCCTGGGCCATCAATCACGCATTTCAATGCATGATGGCCCGAAAGCCAAGTTAGCAACTTTGATATCAAATGGAATGCAAGCACAAAACAAATTAGAGGGCCCCAACCCCTATCATGATTGGTCAAGAGGCAAGGGATGCATGCTCAATAAATGCAACCTAGGCATGGCGGCTAAGTATGCAACATGAACATGCAAATGAGCGATGTATGCTAGGCTCGCAACCTAAACATGTAAACAAACATGGCATGCAACAACATGCAACGATGGACTTAAACTAACATGGATAACTCGCAAGCATGCCAAAATCAGCGGCCATGAGATGAAAATGAGACGCCTCAAAATGCGTGCACACGGGCACGCAAACCGAGGAACGCGCCTACGGCACGAAATGGCACTCTAATGAGACATGGCATAACATGGAATATGGCATACAAAACATGCAAATTTCAGCAGCAAAATGAGGGGCAAAACAGCCCCGAAACATGGCGAAATGGAACCAAATGCATGGAATCGCTCCCGAAATGCAAAACTAGGTACATGAAATGGCTTATGGCTATATCAAATATGCAAGATATGAACATGAAGTATGAAGACAGCAGCTAGACAGCCCCAAAATAAGCATGTTCATAGTACAAAGCATGGCAAGACAGTAAGCACAAGTGGGACTAACATGGCATGCAAAAATGGCTCCTCAAGGGAGGCAATGAGGCAAGTGATAGATGCAATGCTCAAACAGAAAAATGTCCTTCTACAACACTGAAGAGGACCAAAAATATGAACATTTACAGTAGATGACAAGTCCCAAAACAGTATACACACATGCTCAAAATGCAATGCAAGATTAAGGCCCACAAAGGGGTATAACATGAAGTACCAAAAGGATGCACCAAAAAGCCAAATACCCTTCATGAGACATGTAGAGGGGGTCAAACTAAGACCCTTTTCAGGCCTGTCGAAGACCCAAAAACAGAAGCATGGTAGGCTAAAAAGACATGCAAAAAAAGGGGACCAAAGAGGGGTAATGAAGCAAGTCATACATGGGGGTCCCAAACAAGGTTGAGCCCTTCTTCAATGTTGAAGAAGGGCTCAAAACAAGCCTCTTTACAGTTTACATCGAAGCCCAAAAATACTTGTAAATAGGGCTAAACAATGAAGCTAAAAAATGCAAGTTTAAGGGAAATGGATGCTTACCCTTGAAGAGCAGCAAACCAGCACCCCTTGGTCCAAGTTTCTGAGCTCCTAACCTCTGCAAATGACCTCCAATGTGCTGGAATGGATGATGGAGGTGTTGTGCTAGGTGTTGTAGAGCAAATGATGCAAGAACCAAGGTGTTTGGAAGCTTGGATAGGATAGATATAGAGGGTTGTAGATATATATGTTAGATATATATGTCTACTCTCTGGTTTTTTGCTCCAAAACTCCAACCCCATCAAAGAAGGAGAAGAGCTCCTTATATAGGCAATAGAAATGGTTCTAAGCTTATAAGACAAGCTAAAGAGAAAGGTTCAAGGGGAGCAAGAGGGCCAAGGCTTGTTGGAGAAGCTTGGACAGCTGGTAGGCTTCTTGAGGAAGCCAAGACAAGGGGTCAAGGCTTCCTCAAGAAGCCTTGAGCAAAGGGTGCACAAAAGGGGCCAAAAGGTGGTTAAAGGGTGCAAAATATGCACATGTATGCACGTGGATCTGGTTCTGTGCATCCCAGCTGGCACAGCTGGTATGCACCAGGCTTGGAGGGTGCAAAGGGGTCAGGTCGGCCAGAAAATTTGATCATCGGCCAAAATAAAGTGCCGGTCGGCACTATTTTCTGCCGGTCGGCTAAATAGAGTGCCGATAGGTGATTCCTAGGTCAAAAAATGGCCGGTGGGTATGAAATTGAAGCCCCGGAAGTTAGCTTTCCAATGGCGCAAACCTTGCATCAAAATTCCTCCTTGAAAAAAGTTATGCCCTTTTCCGTGAAGCCGCGCAGACTCGATCCAACCGGGATGATGCCCAGCTTCAATCAATCATATCTCCTCCACCCTGACTTTGAGAGCAACTGCCCTTTCAGAAACTTGGTAGAGGATGCCAAAATACTTTGAAGAGGTTTTGAGTGCACCATTCAACATATCTAGAAACAAGGGAATTTGTGTGCAGACCAACTAGAGGACATGCTGGTGGTGAATGAACCACTAGCTGAACTAAGAAGCTACCTTATGATAGACATGATAGGGGTCTCAAGGGAAAGTGCTTAGCCTTCCCTCTGTTTTTTTTTTCTTTCTGATGTAACAAAAAAAAGAAAGAAAAAGAAAAAAGAAAGTACCATTTTTATTTTATTTTATAAGTCATTTCTTACGTTGGTAACTTATTTAATTATTTGTTAATTTTACGACATTTTTACTATCTGAGGTCTGTTTGGTAACCATTTCGTTTTCAGTTTTCAATTTATATTTTGAAAAATTTAAAAACCTGTCATAAAAACTTGTTTGATAATTTTTTTGGTTTATAAATGGTTGTCTCAGTTTGTAAATTTGAGGAAAAAACGTAAATTCAAAAAATGAGTTTACGTTGGTTTTTAAATAGAAATTTAAAAATTTGACTAACAAAAATGTTTTTCAATTAATTTTTTTTTCAATTAATTTTTTTTCCGATTATTTTTTTTTTTCAATTAATTTTTTTTTCAACTAATACTAACCGATGGGGTAATTGGTAATGCTACTTTAAACCTTGGGGAGGGGATTGTAATTTTTAAAATGTGAGGGGTGTCAATGTAATTTACCTAGTGAGGGCAAAATTGGTATTTAAAAAAATTAAATTGCTGGAGAGAGTAATCTGTAATGAAACTTTAAACCTCAGGGAGGGGGATGTAATTTTTAAAAGGTGAGGGGGGAAACTATAATAAACATAACCCTCAGGGGGTGTCAATGTAATTTACCCTTTAAATAAAAAAAAATGATATGATTAAAAATTTTGTGATTAGGGATAATAATAGGGTAGGTATGAAAATCTAAAACTTATTCAAATCTAATCTAAATAAATTTGGTGATCAGTTAAATTGAGGCTTCTGTTTTTGTTTTGTTTTGTTTTGTTTTGTTTGTTTGTTTTTGTTTTTTTTTTTGTGTGTGTCATATCTATTACTGGCCTTGTTTGGTAGAGCTTTTTAAAAGCTAAATTCCGATAATAAAAAAGAAGTTAAAAGCACTCATTTCTTAACTTTTAAATAATCAACTTCTTTCAGTTTATTTAAGTTATTCTATCTAATAAGTTATAAATAAAAATTGCACCAAATAGTCTTACACGGACTCTCAAATTAAAATAAGCTATAATCACCTCTTATAACCAAATAAGAGTGTAATTTTGACCCGGTCTGGTCCGGCTTGGCCTTGTGCTTCACGGGCTCTTGTCAAAAACGGGTCAGTCTACTCGTGCGAAATCTCGATCCAATTTCAAGCCCAGGGCCTAGAGAAATCCAGGCCTTGGACTTGGACTTGGACTTGGGCTTAGGATGGGCCTAGGCCAAGCCAAGATAATTTACTTATTTATTATTATTATTTCACTAAAGTAGCTTAAAAAAACGTTGGGCGTTTGTGGGACGAGCTAATCAGGCCAGACTAGAAAAGCATGGCCCAAGCCTTAGCCTGGGGGTCGGATTGGGTCGAGCCTCAAGCCTGGTTAGGTCAGCCCTGGTTGGGGCTCCGGCGGGCTTTGCCGGCAGGCCATTTTTGCACTCGTAGAACTAAAATCCCTAACAAGTGATTAATATTCTTAATTATTATTTTTTCTTATAAAATAAAAAAAAATTATAAGTTTTCATAAAATTTATTTTACCATTGAAGAAATGATTGTCTCATTGACATAATTTTATTTTTTTATATAATATTTTAAGATGCAAATTTTAATGAAAACTTAAAATAAACTTTTGAGAATTGATCTTTTTAGTAATTTTTTTAAAATTTTATGAAAAAACATGTAAACAAGTAGAAAGAAAGTGATTTTTTTGACTCTTTTTGTTTTCTCTAAAATATGAACTTTCCAAAACTAGCCTTAGTCTTTATTTGATATCCAATTAAAAAAGTCACATTCTTTTTAACTCTTTTGTCTTTAGTAACTTTTTTAATAATTTTGTTAGACTTATTTATTTTGATGATTTATTTAATTATGTTTTTAATTTATTTGAAAGAGAAAAATAGAATCAAAATTTATTTTGATGATTTATTTAAAAGAGAAAAATAGAATCAACATTTATTTTGATGATTTTATGTTTTAATAAAATCAAAATTTATTTTGTCCCATTATTTTTCACCTAAACCTTTATCCTAAATGTTGTTAGAATGTATTTAATATTTGATTAAATCAGGAGTTTAAACAGTCCAAAAACAGAGGTTCAAACAGCCCAGCACTGCAGCAGTTCAAAAGGTTCAAGTGGAAGATATTCAAATTTGTAATGATAGAGTGGAAGATATTCAAATTAGTAATGATGGAGTACAACGGCTATAAATGGCTATAAATTCAAATGAATACAACGGCTATAAACGGCTATAAATTCAAATGAATACAACGGCTATAAACGGCTATAAGTTTCATTATATATACCAAAGCCTCTAATGTAAACAAGTTACAAAAAATAAGAAAATATTCTTTGATCTATAATCACTCACATGTATTCTCTGAAAAATTCTCTGAGAAGTGTTCTTTAATTTTTGTTTACATCTTCTCTCAGAAATTATACACTGAGCCTTATAGCATTAAGTTCATCTTTCCTATGTTACAGAAAATCCAAAGCTTCATTTTTATATCTATCTTTGAGAGATAATTCTTGTAGCTTTCTGTGAAAACAAAAACACCTGCTTTTCAACCTTGTAAGAGTGTAGTACACTTAGTATTCTTGACTTAGAAAGTCTGTGTAAAATCCGTGGAGGATTGCTCCATTTGTAAAGAGGTTGCTAGCACCCCCGTAAAGCTAGAGCATAGTGAAAAATCTCAAGTGAAGCTTGAGGAGTGGACGTAAGCCAAATTGAAGCCGAACCACTAGAAATTTATTTGTCTCTCTCTCCCTTATCTCTTTATTTTATTTAAATTGCTACAGCTATATTTCACATTTTCACTATGCCAAAATCATTAACTAACATAGTTTTTTTTTTTTTTTTGTTACAGGAAAATCCTCTTTACCCTCCCGCAGGTCCAAGGTAGCGCCCTTTGCAGAGATCACCAGGGTGTCCTGTTAGCCGTTCCGAGTGAGGAGACTATAACCTGGGAACTTGCCCCGACCTCCCAAGACAAGCTCCGCTTAAGTCAGGACTCGCACAGCGGGGGAGCATTGAACCCACACCAAGTGCTGATTAGACAACTTGAGGTCCAACCTCCTAACCAACTGTGCTTCGCCTAGGAGATTGGCCCGGGGGAGAGGCGAATTGAACCTGTGACCTTGGGGCTTAAACCCCAAGCCTTAACCACAATGCCACCCACCCCTGGGTTAGACATAGTTGTCAGAACACTTGTTTTAATTATTTTTATTTCATCAACTATATTTATCTATTGTGTTAGTCATAATTTTTATTAGGGTATTATTAATTTTTAATTGTAAAAATCTAATTCACCCCCTGTCCTAGGTTGTCTTTTGGGTAACAAATTTTTTAGTTCATCTAGTGTAGAAAAATTAAAAAGTAAAAAAAAAAAAAAAATTCACTAAAAAAAGTAAAAAAAGTGAACTGTTTTTTACTCTTTTTTTTTTGTCTTCAACATAATTTTTTTTTTTATTTTTAGTTTGTCTAATCGAATAACCTAAATGTTTAAAATATTTTAAAAATTAAAAAAAAAAACCATTAAAGGTGAAAAAGTCAATAAAAAAGATACTAAAAAATTAATCCCAAACACCTACTTTTAGTAGATAAAACTATGGGCCACAATTAATAAGATTTTCAATATCAAAATTATGGGAAAAAATGATTGAAAGTTTTAACATTAAACACCTGACAAAGTTTTACTTTCTAAAATAGTTAAATTATGGATAATAGATGGTCTAAATAAAATAATTAGTTATATTTTTTTTTCATTCTCCAAAAATAAAAACAATAATAATAGCATCTATTTTTTTTTATTACATCGATTATAATATTAAGTTAATATAATTGATCAAACCATCCACATGAGATTGCATATCTCAACTTACTATATTATTATATTTGAAAGAATAATAAATCTTTTAAAGGAGAACGATTGAAAAAATTATAAGAAATGTAAGACTCTGAGTATAATAGTGGTATTTGAAAAAAAATGTAACATTATTTTTTAGACATTTTATAAGATTCTATAATGGTAAGGTAATTTAGAAAAACAAATGTCATAATTAATAGAAACTAAATTAAAGTAAAATTTAAATATGAAAGAATATGTCATTATTATTTATTAAGTAATAAGGAAATGTTTTCAAACTTCATTATAAAAATAGAAAAATATTAAATTGAGTTTTAATTATATAACATTCTTATAAGAAAAATAGAAACAAATTATATTTTGTATAAACATTTTTAGAATGATTTAGAAATTTAAAACTAAATTTATTTTTGGTGTTGTAAGCATTTTAAAATAAATAGAAAAATATTAATTTGAGTTTTAATTATATAACATTCTTATAAGAAAAATAGTAACAAATTATATTTTGTATAAACATTTTTAGAAGGATTTAGAAATTAAAAATTAAATTTATTTTTTGTGTAAGCATTTTAAAAAAGAGTTTTAATTATATAACATTCTTATAAGAAAAATAGAAACAAATTATATCTTGTATAAACATTTTTAGAAGGATTTACAAATTAAAAACTAAATTCATACCCAAAATGTGATGAAAGAAATAATATTTTAATCATTAAACTAAGGATTAATTACCAAAAAGTCCTGTCTACATATTTGGTGGTAGCTTAGGTCCTGTCAAAAAGTTTTTGAACCAATAAGTCCCATTTATAGGTAAAAAGACGTTTTGCCCTTTAATCTCAAAACTGAGAATGATTTCAATATATAATTATCAAAACTAAGAAATTTCTCAATTTTTTTCCTAGTATGAACTAAGAATATTATCAGTTTTGAGAAATCTCTCAATTTTTTTGGTGCTTTTGGTGCGGTGCTTCTAGTATTAATTGAGAATATTATCAGTTTTGAAAATTTTCTCAATTTCTTTCATGATTAAAATTGAGAATATTATCAATCTACTCTCTCTCTTACATTTACGTTCTCCTCCTCCTTCTACACTTTCCAGATCTGGAAATCTCCTAATCTAGTTCTAGATCTGGTTCGAGATGTCGAGCTTCACAGCAGTTTCGTCTATCACTAATGGCCATTGAACACGACCAGCTCCTATATCGAACACATCGACCTCGCTTTTCTCTTCTTCCGCCAAAGTCCAGGGCTTGTAATCATCATCAGCTATCGCCCAATCTTCTTCACCAATCTTAACCTCTTTATCAATGCCCTTGAAAATATCTTCCTCTGTATCAAACCCATCTGCCAAAGCTCTCAACCATGGCTTATTCTCTGGTTTTGCATCGCTGCCTTCGAGAGTTCCGAAGAAGGAGTCCACAGTTTGATCATTATCCCTCGAAATCTTCCACAAATCGGTTGTTGAGGTCGGCTGATCATTACTGTTCTTCTTATTATTGTTTCCACCATTGTTGTTATGATTGCTCGAGAAGCATCGGGCGATGAAGAAGGATAAATTGGAGCTACAGTTTGGAATTGGAGGGAGCAAAGTATTGAGATAGTGGCGATGGAGAGAGGTAGATCTTTCTCGGCTAAGAGAGAGAGAGAGAGAGAGTAAGAGAGGGAATGAAGTACAACAATGGATGTTTGGCAGCTATGGAGGAGGTCTTGGAAGGGTAAATTAGTCTATTAAAAATTAATGGGACTTGAATGAGTAAATAATTTTATTTAGGACTTAATGGATTATAAGTTTACAAAATGGGACTAGTATGTAAATGCCCCTTAAACTAAATGTTAGTATACTACATAAAATGTTTAGAATATTTATTTTAAGGGGTATTCATACACAAGTCCTAATTTATGAACTTATACTCCGTTAAATCATAACTAAGATCTTTTAGACCTTCAAATCTTATTAAATTTTTAATAGTCGGAATTACTTTTCAAATAATGATTGTTCATCATTTATAATTATCTATAAAGGAAAATGATGATTTGACATTTATTTTGATTTTTAAATTTTAAAACATCGACTTTCAAATTGAAAAAACTTTTTAAACAAATTATGTACAAAAAAAAAATTGAAAAAATTGAAAAGGCTGAATTATTTTTTTGTGCAAAACTAAAAATTTTGTGTTTATAAAAGGAGTATGATGGTGGAACATTGATGTGCAAAATTAAAAAACAAAAAAATTGAAAAAACTGATAACGTTCTCAGTTCTAAAACTGGAAAAAACTGATAATATTCTCGATTTTATTGAATATTTAATCAAACCAATAAGTAATAGGGCAAAAATGTTTAATCTCATGCTCTGTTTTTTTTTTTCCAGTTAGTAAAACAATTATTTAGAACATTACTATGTAAAATTGATGATGTTCTTAGTTTTTAAAATTAGAAAAATTTGATAATATTTTCAGTTTTATTAAATAGGACTTATTGGTTCAAAAAATCTTAGATAGGAGCTAAGCTACCATAACATTTGCAAATAAGACTTTTAGATAATTAACTTTCATTTTAGGAAAAATTATTTATAAATCCTATTAGGGAGACTTATGTAATTTAAAGACCTATGAAATTTCTTATAGAGTTTGAAGTCCTATTTAAATTAGAAAGTGCTCCAAAAAGTCCTATAAATTGTGTCTAAATAGTATTAGTTTACTATTATACCCTTTATATATGTTTCCATGTTATAATCATATTGTTTCCAAATTGTTTGGTGTCGTGATCTGTGCCATGATCGCAGAGGCTGGTGGGTTTTCAAAATGTTACTGGTTTGGATGGTTTGGTTGTTTGATCTTGCCGATATGGACTCAGATTGTTTGAGTGAAGGAAATAAAGTTGTTTTCTTCTTCAATTGGTGAGTGTTGCTCTGCATTTTTCCCGATTGTTTTGTTTTCAATATCCTTATATATCATATGGATTTCGCAATCTGGTATAGCCATCCATTGGCACACTTTGTAATGGTAATCACGCATCAACCTCTGTGGTAACATTATTGTATTGTAATGTTCACATACGTGTCACATTATGTTTCGTAAAAGTATATTACGTTCGCTTATTAAATTAGAAAGTGAGAATGTAAGAATGCTGCTGGGTTATGCGAAATGGTACAGCCATACATTGGCACAATTCCGTTAGCCTCAAAGGCCGTTACGTTTAGGTTGTAATGTTAAACCACACCTACGATGTTTGTCATTTTTGGTCTGTGTTATGTTCGTTTGTATTTAGTTTGTGTTTTGCAATTGTTGTACTTTTTGTAAGCATATGTGTCACATTACAAATCACAAACTTATTGGGTTTCTATTTTTTCCATTTCAATGTCACAGTTGCTTGTTTGTAGAAACTATTGGAATGTATGTGAATGTAACTCACATACACATGGATATGAGCATGGCTTTTGTATTGTGTTGTCCCATTGTTGCATTTACTGTGGACATATGTGTCACATTACGTTTCGCAAACTCTCTGGTTTCTATTTTTTCCAATTGAATGTGACAATGTTGTTGGTTGATGGAAATTAATGGAATGCATTTTAATGTTACTCTAACTTTTCATTATATATTATTCAATTTGGGTTGTCATTGTTCAGATGTAAAATTTCTTATGATTGATTGTGATTGAATGTGGGTTGTACCACGTTGTATGATGTCGACGTTACTGCGCTCACATTTGATTATGTATCACATATCTTCCATGTGTTGTTTTTTTTATTTTTTGTAAAATGTCGTGACACGGTTAATGTTTCATTTATTTTGTTGCGCAGGATATGGACATCATGCTATTTTGCACCTTCAGTTCATCCACTGTTGCTGTTAGGGGTGTTAATGGATTGACATTCAAACAATTGGTAGAAAATTTATGTGACAGGTGGGTGGATGTGACACCATCATTGATTTCCATATCTTACAAACTATCGTGTCATGAGAACCAATTTATGATGAGTAATGATGTAGACATGGAAACATGTTTTCCATTGTAAGGTCCATTGGTGTTACCCATATCAACGTTGCGATTGACTCGCAAAATGAGGTGGATGATTTGATTCGAGATAATCAATTCGTTGGGACTATATCCGCAAATCAAATGGATCTTAACGCTGAACAATTACCGGGGCCCGAAACTAATGTAGGTTTGTTGCCCAATTATTGTTGCCACAGTGAGAAAATGTTGATGACAGTTGATTGGCCACACGACATTAGTCACGTAGGCCAATGTTTCGAAGGGGGTGTTGTTACTTTCCGTTTGGTTCTGTCCAAATATGCTATTGAGTGTGGGTTTGACTTTAAATTCGTGAAAAATAATTCAGTGCGGGTCACGGCTGTGTGCACGTTGCGAGAGCAAAAATAGTGTACATAGTTGATACATAGAAGGGTTTAGACATGCAATGGATACTTTCACTTGAAGAGGTTGAACAACTTGCATAATTGTGGTGCTGTTGTTCGCACTGGAAAGAATAGTATACTTAACTCTGAATTGGTTTGCAATGTTATTGGTGATCGGTTATGTGATAAGCCGTTTACACGTCCCACTGAAGTCGTGTTTGACCTAAAAAAGGAGTACGACTTGAATGTTAGTTACCACATAGCATGGTTAGGTGTGGAGAAAGCAAGAGGCGAAGTGTATGGTGACTATCATGTTTCATTCGATCAACTTAGATGGTACGCGGATGCGGTTATGCAGTACAACCTTAGGAGTTATGTTAACTTGGATTTCGAGCAGTCAACCGGCCGATTTAAGCGGTTCTTCATATCATTCAAATCTTGCATTGACGGATTCAACCATATCCGCCCATTATTGTTTCTTGATGGCACTTTTTTGAAATGGAGATTTAAAGGCAATTTGCTTGCAGCGACGAGGAATGATGGCAACAAAGGTACGTGTCTTACAATGATTACTTTAAAATTCAATATAGTAAAGTATCACATTGCGACTAAACATTCTTTATTAGTCCACTATAGCAGTGGGTGATCCCCAATGGCAAGATTGTTTCCAATTTAATGTTATTTTCATATCATTGTGTATGGTGCGATTTGAATTGTGAAAAATTGTTAATGTGAACATAAACTTTGTTAAAAATATTACACATCTAACGTAAAACTTGTCAAATCTGCTAAGTTTATTCCTATTAGCTTTTGCTATTGTTAACTCCGAAACGACTGCAAATTAGACTTGGTTTTTACAGCATTTGACAAATGTTGTCAGTAGTGCTTGCACATTAATTTTCATATCTGATCGTAATGCTGGGTTGCTTGAATCCTTGCCTACTGTATTTCCATTTGCACACCATGCATACTGCTTACAACATCTCTAAGCAAATTTGAGGGACAAATTACGATGGGTTGACAACCGTGCCCGTTTCGGTTTAATGGCCAAGTTGCGTGAATGTGCATATGCTCCAATCGAGGCTTCATTTCAGCACCACTTGACCAAGCTAAAAGGATCAAGACGATCTGGAATAAATAATTTCTTGGAGGATATGCCACCGAACCATTGGGCCAACGCGTATTTCAAGTTTGTACGATACTTATGTGTGCTATCATTGAAAATACCCAATAGGTGATAACATTTTCATTATGTTTTCATAATGTCAACAGGGGCAAACGGTATGGGGAGATGACCTCGAACGCTGCAAATTGTTTAATAAATGGATACTTGATGCCCGTAACTACCCAATCACAAGGTTGGTTGATACAATCAGAAATCAGATAATGACTATGAGGGTTGAGCGTAAATTGTTGGATACTAATTGGAATGGGTTACTTTGTCCGAAAATGGAAAGCCGTATTAGGGAGGTGTACTCCAATGGTTGCATATGGATTGTTAGCCAGGTAAATGAAAACATATACGAGGTCCATTCATTTCCAACGGTGTTGGTAGACATTGGCAAGCGTTCATGTTCATGTTTCCAGTGGCAATTGAATGGATTCCCATGTGCACATGCGGTGGTTACAATACAAAATAGTGGAAGGGATTTTAGTACATGTGTTGAACAATTTTTCACCGTCAATTAGTACAAAGCAGCTTATTCCGAATACATTCAGCCAATACCAACAGTTGGCAAACCCTCATTCTCGGAAGATGACTTCATCATATATCCAACGGCAGTTAAACGTCCTCCAAGGCAACCGAAGAAGAATTGGATACCATCTTGGGGAGAGAAACTAAGTTAGATCAAGTGCAGTCGATGTGGCCGCATGGGCAGTTACAACCGAAAGACATGTAAAGAACCAATTTAGTAATAGACATTTAGTGGGGAAGTTTTATAATCAGTTTTAAATAACAACATCGTATTATCGTAGTAGAATGTATCGAAATAAATTGATGACAAATTTTAATAAGTGAACACATTATTTATAAGTGATCATTCAGCTGATTTTTTCCTTCACATTGCATTCATTCATATGTTAGGTTTACATGTTTATTTATTTGTGCATGCAACTGTATGTTTCAAACCAGCAAAATACGTTGGGGTGGTGCGTTGCACGCTGGCCTTGTATGTGAGAAGTCATAGTTTTTGAAGCCAGGTCATGTTGGTGTTATTCTCTCAGTGTGACACAGGTTATCCTGCAACCAGTTAATCAATCTTAAATTACAGTATATTCTTGATAGATTAAATTGACAAAGCACACCCCAACGTTAATGTGCCAGCATACATACTTACTGAATGACAATTTCAAAATGTGAGGCATCTACAGACAAAGTGACATTTGGAAAATGAAAACCGAACCACATCTATCTAACAAAACCCACCATCCCTAAACATCATATCACAAGTAGTAAACACTCCAACACAATTACCTTTATAATATTTGAAGTATACATGGGAAGTCAAATTTTGTTATAACAATCCACCATCGACACGTAATGTGAATGTCCAAAGCAACAATTTTCAGCAACGTAGAAAACAAACGCCATGCTATTAATCCTCAATCTTGTTAGTTGCATTTTCAATCTCCCTATGACAAGTAACAAACACTGTCATACATTAACCATCACAATCTGCGTATTAGAGATGGACAACCAAGATTCCTTTTAACCTTCATATTTACATTCACCTATACATTCACAATCACATTAATTTTTGCATTAACATTTACACAACCACATTAACATTTGCATTTGCATTTTCTGACTCCCTAAGACAAGTACAAAACACTGTCATACATTCACAATCACAACCTGGGTATTATAGGTAAACAACCAAGATCCGTTCTGACATTCACATTCGCATTCACCTTCACATTCACCATCACAGTAACGTACACCTTCACATTTACACAACCACATTCACATTTGCATTTTCCCACTCCCTAAAACAAGTACTAAACGCTGTCATACATTCACAAACACAATCTGGGTATTATAGGTAGACACCAAGATCTGTTCTGACATTCACATTCGCATTCACCTTCACATTTATTATCACAGTAACATACACCTTCACATTTACACAACCACATTCACATTTGCATTTTCCCACTCCCTAAGACAAGTACCAAACACTGTCATACATTCACAAACACAATTTGGGTATTAGAAATAAACAACCAACATCATTTCTGACATTGACATTCACATGCACTTTTACATTTTGAGCCACATTAACATTAATATTTACATTCACATTTACACAACCACATTCACACTAATGTACCCAACATTCCTACTGCCCTTAACTTCTTACTGACATTACTGAATGACACATAAAGCCATATTACCAAAACCAAGTGCATACAAAAAATAATGAATTAACCATTGTAACATATTCCTAAAATAAAATGTACGAATCCTCAATCCATATTGACAATGCAACAAAAAACATCAAAAATTTCCAAAATTTGTTTACCAGCAAACTTACTATACCATTCAAAAACAAACTAACCGTGAATTTATACCAAAAATATCAATGATGCACCCATCTACCACCATTGCAAGATTGTCAATTGGCAGTAACAAATGACCTTTTCTGGTCATTCACAAATGACTTCACCATACCGGCTCGCATTGTTTTGCAGCTCTCCCCTCTCATTGACTTGTCCACATCTAGATGACGCACAAGTTGTTTCATAATGAAGCATACTATAATTCCACAATCATTCTTATTACAAAAATTAAAGACATTAGTAACAACGTCAAAATAGACCACGTGCAATATATGGAAACATGAATGGTATACATTGCAAAGAAATGTAACACACACTTATAAGTCTGCTCTTTGTTGCGAACAATAATCAACCACTAGAAGTTCCTTCACCAAGTCTTGTGTTTCAACCGTGCCAACCTTCAGTCTCCGGTTTATGTAATCCTCAAAGTATTCCTTCTATGTTATTGTCAAATTTATATTACCAAGTAATTAGTTTTGTTTCCAAAATAAAATACAAAGATCACTGCAATTAACTAATTCACGTTTACTAACTAGCAACCACACTTCCCTGTAATGTTTGTCTTCCCTCCCACATCTTGGTTTCATTGAGTTGTAATGCATCCAAAATCCCTCCTCAGTGTCATAAACCATTAGTGTCCAATGGTTATCTAAGTAGATTGAGAATTGAATATATCTGGCCTTGAGGGCATGAGGGGCATGCACGACCAAGTACCTGTCACGTACATCTTCGCTTACATCTCTTATCGTAGGTTGCACACATTAATTTTTGTGTTCATTAGCACAAACAAAAAATGACTACAATTAATTCATCAAAGGCCACGTCTTACCAAACATAACGTGCTGAAAATGTATGATTTTTCCTCGTCCGTGGATGCAGGCGCCTTGATCTGTTACTCGTGTCACACCCCAAATTTTAATTACTCGAAAACATTATCAAGAACCTGAAATTTAGGTCCATTTTTTTTTATTTATTAAAAATATCTATTACCCTTGAGTAATAGAAACATAATAGTATATGTTCTCTCCCTCATGATGAGTACAACAATAATAATAATACATTCCCACTTCCACTATGGAGCTACAAATTAATAAATACAAACATCAATGTACAATGAGATTACACATAACAGATACATGAACTTCCTAATCCTTCAACCAAACAATCTAAAATCTCTTCCTATAAAAAAAAAATGAAACAACAAGGGGTGAGCACAATTGCTTAGTAGGAATCTTACAGTTCTAAAACAATAACCATCCTATAGATAGAAGTGATCATGCATGCAGGGTGATACCATATAGTAGATGACGTTTTGTAATTTCAAAATATCATACGTAGAGTATCTTTTTCTCAAGATTTATTTAAACATTTAAGGAAAACCTTCGACCATCAAAACAATCCCTTTTCATTAGAAAACCATAAATCCTTTTTGAGAACAACATGTTTAAGGAATCACATAATTTTATATATATTAACCCATTCCAAAATATTTCTTATTAAATTCCCATCTTAACATTCCTCTTTATTAAAACTCCATAACCTCAAATTTATGTTCCCTTAGTACCCAAAACAACCCTCATACACTCCATTCCCACCCGTCCATCCTTTATTGCTATTATTCTTTAACGTAGAAATCCAAGAACAATTACATCACATCCACATTTGCATTATCAACCATAGCTCAACACATCACACAGACAATAAACCCTTTTTAATTCAATTTCTCAATTGATCACTAAGCAAAGTTCTTAATCTTTCCTTATAGATACAAACAACCCGGTGAGTTCTTTATCACCAATCCCTTATCCAAGTACCACTTCATTATCCATTCTTTTCAAATAATTTCTATATGCATTCTCATTCCATACCAATTTACACATCAAATGGTAGTTTTACAAATTCATCACAAGTCACATATATCATTACTAAACTCAACACACTTCACAACACATTCCACCTTTTGCCGGCTTGATACGGCGGGATAGCGGGTACCTAATTCATAGCACATTCCACCTTTTGCCGACTATTATACGGCGGGAAGTGAACTCCCAAAATCATTTTCTCAAAAACCATATCTTTTTCCGGAGACCATTTTCAACCTTTTAAAAACCATCCCCTACATTTTGCCGGCTATTATACGGCAGGACGTGAGCACCCAAAACATTTTCGAAAACCATCTTTTTTTCCACTTTTGCCAGCTACAATACGGCAGGACTGTGTGGACACCCAAAAATCATTTTTCCACTTTCGCTGGCTACAATACGGCAGGACTATGTGGACACCCAAAAACACTTTTCCTACATTCGTCCAGCGATAAGCCTAGACAGGGCAATTGGGCACCTTGAATTCAAACCACCCCCACATTTACCGGCTATTATATGGACGGTCGTGGGCACTGAAAAACTATTTTTCAATTTTTTTTAA
The DNA here is from genome assembly GCA_030407325.1 of Camellia japonica. Lineage (NCBI taxonomy): Eukaryota > Viridiplantae > Streptophyta > Magnoliopsida > Ericales > Theaceae > Camellia > Camellia japonica. The sequence goes on along the minus strand of JAPPVO010000002.1, from coordinate 200,889,227 downwards.
AAACAATCCCCCACATTTACCGGCTATGAGATGGACGGTCGTGGGCACCGAAAAATCCTTTTTTTTTCAACTCCCCACTCGGGTACCAACACAACACCATCCAACACAACTCAACCCAAACTCCACACACCCAACACAACTCGACCCAAACTCAACACAACTCAACACAACCCAACACAACACAACTTAAACTCAACACAACCTAACACAACACAATTCCACAAAACTCACCATGATTCAACCCAATTCAACATAGTCAACTCACTTCAACATAATCAACACAATTCAACATAATTCAAGGTGAACTCTTAAACTTTCATTTCATCATTTCACCTTAAGGCTCATGTCATCCATATCATTAATAAATCATTTTTCCCAATCTTCATTTCACATTATAGCATGATTTACAATGTCCATAATAAGGGTTCATTCGCTAATTTTTAACATGATTTTCAAACACTTCCAAAATTCAATTAAACTTGTACATATATAATTCAATACCTCAATTTCATGATTCTACTTTCAATTTGGGCAAAATCATTAATTATCATCATGAATCAACTTAGGGTTTTTAAGAGAAATTAGAGCTTTTCACAAAACACATTTTATTCCAACCCTTCTATTACTTTTATACCCAAACTCATGACCCAAGATAATAACCCAACAAATAAACCCAACTCTCTTCAAACCCAAACCCCCAATCTAATGATTCATCACAATATGCATAAAAATGTGAACTTTTGTATTTGTATAAAGAAAATACCACAATTCTATCCATAAACGAGAGTATTGAAAGAGAACTAGAAACCCCTACCTCTTGAAGCCAAGAGATGACGACCCAAACATCAATGGCGACGAAACCATGAACTCTTTGGACCAAAAGGATGCCCTTGACGAGATCTACACTTTTTCTCAAAGGACCATGGTGAGACAATCACTCTAGGTGAGTAGATCTAGACATCTTAGTGCCAAAAACTTGAGTTTAGAGAGAGAAAGAGAACTCATGGTTTGAGAGATAGGAAAGGGAAGAAAAAGTCAAATGAAACATGTTTGGAGCCTATTTATAGTAGTAGAGAAGTAGCCCTAAGGTCAATAAAATAATAGGCCCAAAACTCCCCAACGGTAGGGCCCAAAACCAGCCCAAAAATCTGAAAAAAACACGCAAGGGTCGACCCTTTATGTAGAAAAGGCAATCTGGTACAAGGGGGTCGACCCTATTTTCCAGCAACCAACATACACAGATTCTGGAATATAAGAGGGTCGACCCTCTCCAGATTAGTGTCTACCTATTTTCCAGCGACACCTCTAGAAACTTCACCAATAGGTAAGGATCGACCCTTAAGAAGGCTGGTGTCGACCCCAAGGCAAAATTTCTAAGTCTCCAAGGAACGTTTTGACAAGAACAAACGCAAACAAACAAACCTAATGAGTTTAAATCGGATCATACTCCTCCGAAACCAACATTCAACAACTCTGAAGACTTCCAAAAATAAAAATAAGGGAATTAAATACACTCTCCAATGGATTAAAGGATGCAGGTGTTACAGTTCGTAAATCAGCATTTTCGCATATGCGTCAATTACATACGTGCACAAATAAAACATCTATGATTTTGCTTCCCTTGTATACATTTACGTAAATTGCATACGCATGTTAAGAAGCTTTAGAAGTTTGACAAATAATTAGGAATACCATACTTACATTGCCTCGTAACGTCAGCCCCTTAAAGATTGCCCGTATGTCATTGAAAGACACAAAATTGGAACCATTCTGCCCAGTCCAGACTTGCACACTACCAGTTAAACAAGACATTTGTTGAACACTAAATTCATGTACAAATACAAAACCGATAAGAGTAAGTTGCGAAACCTACATGTCTTCCCCTTTCTCGTACGCTTCTTTAAGCTTGTCTTTCTCTTGCATTGATAACAACTTCCAGATTGGTAAACGATTAATCAAGTTGAACCGAGAAAATGTCCTCTCCGGCTCTGTAAGGTCATTAACCTCTATGATCTCATCTTGCATTTTTTGTTTATTGGCACACTCACGCCCATTGACCACACCACCATTAGATGGTTTCATCAACCTCCCCAAAACCGATGAATATTCATACTCTGGCAGTTTGTGCTCTTTCCTATTTTTATTTTTAATGTTTCTCACAAGCGAGTTCTGCAACGCAGTTGTTGTTCCAGTGTTTTGACTAATCATAGGCATTATATCCACATCACACGCCACATGCCCAATGTCGTCAGTCGGGGTCACATGAGTGTCCACCCCTCGTAACTCTGTTTTCTCATTCACATTAGATGGAGACGACGTTGACAATAGCATAATGTCAAGTATGTTTGTCTCACAGTGGTACATGTCCTGATTACTTTGCTTCATCTCCTGTACACCAACAGTTGTTTGGGTGTATTCATGCACTACGTACTCCTTCAATTGTTCCATAAGCTTCGCGTTTTTGTCGTTAAGCTCATCCACTAGCTTCTTCATCCTTTCAATGTCACATTTCTTCTTATTATTGGTCAGTGTGATTTCATGTGCTAACTTCCTACATTTTTCTTCGTATGATGCCCTCATTGTTGACAGTTGTGTCTCTAAAGCAAATATGACATCAGATTTACAGCGGAGTTCTATCTCGAGCACACCAATTTTAACTAATGCTCTCTGGTATTCTTCAGACGTAGATGCACACTGTCCATAATGACCATTACTATCAGCACCACCTCTGTTGACATCTCTTTCATTTTGTACATTTTGCTTTACGTTGTCCAGTCCATGGACACTAATACCATCAATTGAACCCAAAATGATGCCATCTACAATTATCCCAGTAGTCGACCTTATGTTCCCACCAACTCCACTGCGATACGAACATTCGGCATTTGCTCCAATTTCCTTGACATCTTTCGCCTTCGTGATGCTTCGTTCAGAATGACTTATATGCAGCTCTCCTACCACAACCTATAAACAAAATAAAAAATAAAAATCACAAATAGTAATTGCCACATCTAATATTTATGCTAATAGTACACAAATTCATACTTCAACATCATACGGCTGATCGATGTCCACAACTCTTATCTTTGTGACCAACTTGCTGATATTCCATTTCACAAACCTCAAAAATTCGTTTCCACGATCTGCTTGTATCAAGTTGGTGTGCTCACATATCCAAAACTGTGTAACCATGAGTTAAAAACATAAGTTGTCAAATTTATTTGAAACAAATACACGTACCAAAGCTACCAAACAAAATCAAAATTATAATGTGGGAAAAACAAAAAACCAAAGCACTTACAAGCAGGGCAGTTACACATCTAGTAACTTTCTTAAGCTTAGAGTAAAATCCCTTAATTGACTCCGTCAAAGTTGTGCAGATTGCTCCAGCCCAATTATATGCTTTCATGTTCTCTAGATCCTCAATAACCCGGATGAACCCCCATCCCACAGTCTCGCCCGAAGTGGCAAAGAATAACTTTCCACATAAGTACAAACACAGTAACTTTGTAACATCCTAGTGGTCCTGACTAGTGTTCCTGAGTAATGCATCCATTAACAGTTCCTTAATGGTCTTCAAGTTTATACGTGCTATGTTGGGACACCTTCATTGGATGAAGTCAGTCGGAAGTCTTGGTCCATGTGACACATCTAAACTCTTCTTGCCACCATGAATTCCAAATATTAGTTGCATATCGATGTTCGTCAACTCAATGTGTTTACCACCAATCATGAAAGCAGACTTTTCTAGAACAAATGTTTAAATGATCCTCATTACAATGTCATCGCATTTTTGGAATTCATATTGGTTTAGATCAATTTTTCGCATTGCATCCAACAAAAACCAAAACGGTGTTTTCTGAAGATGATGCAAATGCTCATCTTTCAGATTTGACGCTACCACCAGCTTCACAATTCCAGCGATGTTGGAATGGTAGCAAAATCTTGGTTGTTTGGTCCGTGGTTATTGAGGCTCATATTTCAATTTCTTTCATTTTCGAACACTGCTTTGCCCTACTGCGTTCACATTCCGTGACGGAGTTTGACACCATCGTCTTTTACCAGATATATTCCCTTCATAGATGTTCACTTTCGCCTTGCAGCCCTTTTGTGGTGTACCTTTAATTGTTCCTCTTGAAAAACATGCCACAAATATTTCACATTTTGTATACAAACAAGTTACCACCAAATAACTTATGTGAATATGTAAATTAATATCAATATGTAACAATATATGTTAGTATGTTCCTCGTGAATATTAGAATGTGGTACGATAACATGTGGTTGTACATGTATTCAATTCAAACCCATTCACATACCCACACCGTACATTGACATTATAATTAGATGACAATACAACATGTGAAGACCAAAACATTCTCTACGTATGCCTCAACAATTGTGTTTACTTCATTCACTAAACGTTAAAATTAATTACAACATTTTCACATTCCATTACGTTTCACTCATGTTAGTTTGACATGCCTTTTTTGAGTAGACACCATTTAATTCACATCATTCTTTAGTATGAATGTACTTATAAATCATGTAAACATAATCCAAATGACAGAATAGCATTGTGATTCGAAGCACGACAACACTGTTGGTTCATTACAATAGATTAAAAAAAAAAAAACAAACATGGGGGTTAATGTCTTCAGCCCAAAATATAACATCTAGCATAACGTGGCGCATGCCATTTTATCAACTAATGTCACAATAAAAGCCATACTATGAAATGAGTCAATTTCCATGTAACACACCCCGAACACGAACGTGAAAACATTTAAAGGACATGTGCATGTGCCACTTTGTGCATGTGCTGTTATGTCCTAAATATTCAGTTGCACATTCACAGTTTAAACATGTAATATTCTTCCCGCGAATTCCAATAGACATTATAACGAAAATTACCATCACACAATTCAGAAATTTAGAAGTAATTACGCACCCATATACACGGCCATGGTTTCAAATGTGATTGTGAAGTACTCGACGTAACCATGAATAATGTCACACATGCCGATTAATGCGGTAATCTGAACCAAAAAATAAACAAAAATGTGCTACGTGAAGCTTGTCAACCAAAACCACTACGAACACGAACGTGACCTCTTCATATGCTGACATGAAACCACAACCACACACCCCAAATCATGTTACTTTCATTGTTCGTCTCCATGTCACAATCTACAAACACTGTCCCTCGAATATCTTGACACATTCACAAACCTTAAAGTACATCAAAATAGGACGTGGCACTAGCCACGTTCGATAACTTACTTTTATATCTGAATGAAAACAACCAAACGACACCATACCACAACGTGGCACTATACACACAATCCAACAAACATGTGCTTGCACTCACATTCAACAGTAATTTAATATTGGGTCACAATCACATTCATTAACTGTATAACACATAACACAAAGACGTGACACCATTCATATCCAACAACTGATTTTTTAAAGTTAATGCGCAGAACCAAACGACGTCGTACCACAACGAGAAACCCCCAAAAACAGTCTACCAAACACAATACTTTGCATGGATCGAAAAAAAATAAAAACAAATAGACCACGTACCAGGCAATACAACAACGAATCAAGCACAAAACACCCATACTGGATAATTGTGATAACCCTCACCACTGATTAGTGCTAATCTATGATTAAGCATGTTAACTGACTGATTGACTGAACTTCTGAACTAATTGATCAAGTGTATTAGTTTAAATGCATGTCTATCTATTTGACTGCTAAATTATCTGTTCATGTATTATGTTTAAACTGCAAATTGAAGGCCTTATTAGCGGCCGAATCCGAAATTCACTAATGTTTTATGCTAATTGGAATTTATGTGATTTTATGATAAATTTAATTGAAATTTGATTTGGAATGACTAAATTGGATTAAATAAGCTAAGTTACAATAGTTAGCCTTAATCACTATTTTGCCACTTAGTGGCCCACTTCATAAAACACATTTGAGCTTTATTTCTAGCACTTTGTTCAGCCATTTCTTGAGCCTAAACCGACTAGAGAGAGAGAGATGGGAGGAAAGCTTTAATTCACCTTGTTTTGGCTTGGAGATTAAGAGAGTTGAAGGAAATTCGCATAATTGAGCTTCCACATCTTGAATTCAAGGCATAAGGTAAAGCAACCATCTTCTTGAACTTGTATTTAAGTTAGTTCTTGCATGGTTCTTGATATATTGAAGTGTAGAGTCAAGAATTAGCTTAATATGTTGAATTGAGTAGGAATTCATGCATGCATGTACATGTTGTAGAGTTTTGAAGTTGTTTTCATGAAAACTTCCACATGCATGCTCATATTGTGGTTCTAATTCATGAATTCCTCATATTTTTGAAAGGATTGGCTCATTTGATCTTGTGTTTGAAGCTTTAAATTCATTTAAGCTCATGCATGTTACATTTAAGTCTTGTTCATAAAAGCTCCTTGAAATTTGTGTTCAATTGAACTACCTTTGGGCTTTGATTTCTCAAATTGATCTTTGAAACATGTCATACTATGAGTTTACAAGTGTTTTCCAAAAAATTAGCCCAAAAGGATCGGATTTGATGGTTTAAAAGTTGATTTTGAGCTTGGAGGTTCAATCTGTAAATTCCAGATTTTGGACTCACGCTCGAGCGTACACGCTGAATACATGAAGTCTGCTCGAGCGTGGAAAGTGACGCTCGAGCGTGGAATGCGCGTATCCAGTACTTTGCATGTGTTTACAGTCCGCTTAAGCGAGGGAATACACGCTCGAGCGAGGACTTGTGTCTCACGCTCGAGCGGGGGTCGAGCGCCCGTCGAGCGTGAATTTCTTGCATCCAGTACTTTTGCAGTCCGCTCGAGCGAGGAAAGTCACGCTCGAGCGAGTCTCTTTTGTCTGCATGTCCGCTTGAGCGTAGAAAGCCACGCTCGAGCGGGACCCCTGTTTCAGCAAAAATTCGAAAAGTGTTTTAAAGTGCATTTTTGCATCCTCATTCCATCCTAGGCATTCCTAGGCCTAGTTTAAGGCATCTTAATGAGGATAATGCTATAGAACCACACCGAGTCAAGATAGGGACTAAGTTATTGTTTTCCCAAATGTGCAACTTAGTGTGTGTTCATCTTGTAACTGTGTAGGGTTGGCATCTGAGGAAGCTCACTAGCCTATCTGTAGCCCAGAACTCTGTGAGTAACAATGTTGTAAAGATATATTCAATCATGAATATTTTCTGAATGATCAACTGTACTGCTTTCTGAAATGATATTTCTTACTAAAGGAATGCTTGTCCTATTTGCGAACTGTATTTGTGGCATCCATAGCAATTTACTGTTACTGTACTATACTGTTACTGTCACAGAGATCTCTGTCGGTTCCCATGTTGGAACCACTACTGTTTACTGATATGATGGCCATCAACTGACTGTCCGGTCTGTTAAGACCTACTGTACTGTTTGCTATTGGATGTATCACTTATGACTGCTATGATCGAATAACTGATATACTGTTCAAATGTCTGTTTTAAATACCGAAAGGACATTCATTCTTAACCTTTTTACACATATGTTATTCATTGGGCTTTAGCTCACTGTTTATATATATATGTAGATGTCCAGGCACCGGACCGGAGCTAGGAGCGTCGGGTTAGCTCTTGTTTTGTCAAGCCAACCGTTGTGCCACACTGCGAGGTTCCTAGTGCTGCCAAGCCAAGGCTGCTTTGGGGTGTTTTAGATTTCCCCTCTCTGTAGTTGTTTTGTATCGACTGTATAGACTGTTAATGTACTGTTATGTAGAGATTTGGTCTCTAACCTGAACGCCTGTAGATGATGTATGTACATACTGTTTTTGTTTCCAATGTGATTATGTTATGAAAAGTCCTTTTGCATACAGATTGTCACAGCTCATTGGACATCTTTTATTACTGTTTTGGCTTCCGCCAGCCCCTGTACTTTGTATTACTGTTATTACAGTTAAGCAGGCCTTCGGTAATCACGGATTACTGGCCGGTTACGGTGCTAAACCCATAGGGGCGAGTTTAGGTCGTGACAACAACCCGCCTAACCCCCATCCTACAACCCCCATATACATACTATTTTCAAATCGAAAACTGTAAAATCCTTTATTCCTCACAAAACTCACAAAACATACAAGTAACATAACATATTATGACTGAAGTTTACCGAAATTATCAAAAACCCCATATTCACATAAACCTTAGTTCTGGGTTGTTAATCAAAATCAAATGAATGAACATTGCAAAACAGGGGCAAATCTACACTTACGTTTTGGAGCCATCATTCCTCATCGTTCATCGAAAACGGTATTTCGTTAGCACATTCCCGTTGAGCGTATCGGTCGAATCACGCCTCTTCTCTTGTTCGTGGTGGGTTTCGAAATGTTATCAACTGAATTAGCCGTTCACATTAACGTAGAGCCCCAAAACGTATCTACTTCTTTTTAATCCCTAAAATTTTGCCTAAGTGAACCTGTAATTTTCACAAATCACGTGTATTTGGAATTTTAAAATCACATTTACATGGATATGATCTATGGTAACATTCAATTTCCTATATATGGTTTTTATATTATTTATGATATTAACAACTACTATTAAGGGTAAATGTGTCAAGTAACTTCTCATAGGAATTATGAAACATAAATTTTTACTTAGGACCATATGTAACATAAGACTCCAAAATAAGACTTATAAATAATTCTCCCTTTATTTTAATTGATAAAAAAAGTATTTTAATCATTAAAATAAATATAAATATACAAAAAAATGTCTAAATACCTATTTTAATTGAGTAATGACCAGAATATTTATTTTTTATTAATTTTACTCAACAAAAATAAATAAATAATTGAGATGAAAAACAAATCAAAATTTAAAATTTAAGTTGATAAAATAAAAAAACTCAATTTAGTTTGATATAAAAAACTCAATTTAGCAGATCTGGACGACCTCTCAGATAGAATGTACGGGTAAAGCCAAAAAAAAAAAAAAAAAAAAAAAACAGCGGGTCCCACTAGAAGACTCCATCAAAATTTCAAAAAGCCTCCACGAGACTCTTTCAAATTTCTCAAATCTTTGAAGATTCAAGAACCAGCCTAGAAGCATCACTCCATGGGTCAGCATCAATAATTGGCGTTTCAGCAGAAAAAGACAGAGTCCATAGAAGATAAAGATTCTCTTCAGATATCAGCAAAATGCACGCCAAGAAAAGACAAAAAAGATTTTTATAAATATTTTGTGTCTGTAATTATTTGAGTCTGTCAGTGATAAGGATTTTCCTTCACTCACTACTTTAATAAAGTAGATATCTCATATCCTGCTTATTAAAGAAAAGCTGTGAAAATCTTTATACGTGTCTTGTAATAAGTTATAGTGTCAAAATTTTGTCAAAAAAAGAAGGATTGAATGATATGCGATGGGGCCCAAAGCAGTACCCGATATCATTATCCAAATCTTTTATTGATAAAATTTATCTACATCATAAAAGGTGATTTCAGGCATATAATTGTAGACATATATAAAGTTTTGTCTTTTGTGCATATATTTGTTCGTCAAATTTTGCACATGATAAGAAAAATTGTCAAAAAGTCTAGACTATAGACTTGTAGGTGTTGAAATAGGAAAAAGCTAGGACATAGATTAGGTTTTTGTTTTTATCTTTCATTTGAGTTGTATAAATTGGCATGCTTGCCAACGAAAAGAGCAGAAGGAAAAATACAGAACACCACTTCACTCTGCTTTGTAAAATTTCCAACCCCACTCAAAAAACCTCTAAGTGTATTTTCAGAATTTCAGAGTCTGTAATATAATCTTTGTAAGTATATTTCTTATTAATATGAAGTGTGAGTAGTTTCTCTTTTTCCTTAAATATTTCGAAAGGGTAACTCTTCTATTCTAAAAATTTATTTTCTTTTTGGGAAAAATTAAGTTTATGGAATGCTTGTTTGCTCATTAATATTACATGCTTTGAACCTTCGTAGTATCTTCAGTTTTCTATTTTGTTACTGAGTGACCTTAGCTGAAGAGCCCGTGTAAAGCCGTGGATAGGCGTTGGAGGGCAAATTGTAGGCAGAAAGGGAAAAGTAAAAAATGGAAAATAAAAATATACTATGTTGAATGAGGCTTAGTCTCAAGGTGGGAGTACATGTAATGAAAATAAACATTTCCTAAAAAGAATTTTTGCCATAGAAAAGAATTTTAGAATAAAAAGAGAACAACCCGAGTAGAAATATTAAGGAAATATTGTTTATATAAGAACTTCAAAAAATCAAAAAATTGTATGATCTTAGACCCTTAGACAAAAACTTTAAGAAAAATTTCAAAAAATTTAAAGTTTGTAGGCCCTTAGATGTAGACCTTAGTTTCCAAAAATCAATTTCAGAAAATCAAAGCTTGTTAGCATTTAGACGAAGACTTTAACTTGCTAAATTTAGACTTTAGAAATAAAAAATAAAAAATAAAAAATAAAAAATTTAGTATATGCCCTTAGACGAAGACCTTAGGAATAAAATTAAAATAAGTATTGAATTAATACAAGACTTAGAAGATCAAAAATTCAGATATCAGTTTCTTTTATCACTAGCTTCTTGCAGATCCCTAGAAAATTACAGTTTAAAAAATCAGTTTCTTTTATCTTTAGCTTCTGGCAGATCTCTAGAAAATTACAGTTTAAAAATTTCTCAGATAAATAGACAGCTAATTATAAAACAAGAAGCCTTAAAATTAGCCATACAACAGCTTGAAGATCTTTTAGCATAACTGTAGAATTAATTAGATAATTCTCAGCCCAATCCCAAATAGTGGTAGACCACTAACTCAAACCAAAAAAAAATGGTATCAGAGCAGTGTTCGGTTTTAGGACAGTTTAAGTTAGTTTATGCATTTTGCTTATGGTAACAGAATAGTTTTTATTTTTGGAGATTTTAGTTATAAATTTCATATTATAGTAGCTTTTAATAATTTTAAAGTAGGAGTTAATTTTGTGTATGAAAAGAGTAGAGTATCTAGATTTAGAACTCAGCAGCTATAACCATCGTCTTAGCATAAATAAAAATAATTTCTGTTGTAATTTTGAAAATAGTTTTACACATCAGCTTCATAGTGAAAATAATCCTCAGCTAAATAGTATCATAGATTATCAGATTAATTTTGCAGAAAATATTAAAAAGGATATAGATAAAATTAGTAATCTTTTTATTTCATCCATAGAACATCTTCGTAATAATCGCAGTTTAATTAAAGATCAAGATAAAAAATTAGATTATATTCAAGACCAGTGTAGTTCCATCTTACAAAAAAGAATAGATTTAAATTTAGAAAAATTTCCCACTAAGCTAGAAATAGAAACATTAATTTCAGCTACAAATCAAATAGCTAAACAAATAGAACAGATTAATCAAATTCAAGATAATTTAAAACAGAAATTAGAAATTTTAGAACAATTAGTAAGATCCTAGTTTATGAGTAGTGATAAAAAAGCTAATAGAGATTACCTGACTATTTTAAAACAAGCAGAAGATTTTCATAATAACCCAGAAGGAATTAGTAGCTATCAAGGTGTAAGTCAATCAGATAAAATAACAGTAAGACAAAATAATATAGAAATTTTATTTTTAATTAGATTGTGTGAAAAAATTGAATACCTATCAGAACAACTACATAGCTTAGAAAATCGTCTAGCGTCTTTAGAAAAAATAGTACTTCAGAAAGGAAAGGAATAGAAGGACAATCCAACAAACCTCAGTCTCAAGTAAACGAAGAAGATATAGCTAAATATTTTGAAAAGCTTAAATTACCTAGGAAACCAGCGTGTAGAATTTACAGAAAAAAATATGTTTAAACAGCTAATTATAAAGGTAGCAGTAGTAAAAAGCGTAATGACAATGAAGATGTTAAAGTAGAAGAGTTTATAGATGTAGAACAACAAATAGAAAAATTTAAGAAAGAAAAATTAGAATTAATTCCAGCTAAATATGTGTATAAGTTAGGTAAAATTCATAAAAAACAATATTTATTTAAACATTATGCTGAACAGATGATTAGTGTAACTCAAGAAGATGAAAAAATAGAGCTAAATTTAATAGATAGAGAAAGCTATAATATGCAGTAAGTGAACATCTTAAAATGACCCACACTTAGGATTAGTAGTGGTAGGATTTAAGGCTTTAACTAGAGAAGATTTAGGAACAAAAGTTTTCGTATGCCTTTATGATGATAGATTTAATGATGTAGGACAAGTCTTTTAGGAAGTTATGATTAGATATGAATTCAAAGGGAGGATAGTTTATTTTACACCAGATTTCTTATTACCAACCTCAACCTTTCATAAAAAGATAAAAATAGGAAAAAAGTAGAGGATACAAAATGAAAAAGGAGAAAAGAATTTATTAGTCTGCACAGGATTTTTTCGGTTTAGCAGTATCAGAAAGTAATACTCACTATAGACTTACAAATAATCAGATAGTCAAGATATTAGGAGCAAAAGGAATAAAGCATTACCAGCTAAAAAATTTAGTTCAGAAGACAATGCAGCCCTAGATTGGAATTAGGAGATTTTTGGACAAAAAAGATTAGCCCCTCAAGATAATTTATTATATCAAGCAGCAGATGGAAATTATGCAGTAGATTTACTCAGTATACTTATGTAGCACCAGAAAAATCAGAAGATGATGAATTTAGTAGTATAGACAGAGAAGAAAATCAAGATAATCATAGTGAAATAAATCAGCTTTATGTAATGACAGAAGAAAAACAGTATCACAAAATAAGATATATAATATTGATGAGATAGATTTAGAAAATTTCACTCTAGAAGACATGAACAAGATATTAGATGCCAGATACCTAGAATACTTAGCCAGAGGAGATACCCATGATGAAGCAGTATCATTCTTAGATCAAGAGTTCCATACAGAATATGTAGATGATATCATAGAAGATATAGTACATCCCAGTAAAATATTTAAAATACCAGAACAATCTAAGGTAGAAAATACTAAAATACCAGAACAATATCAATTAGAAGATACTTTTTATATGAATACAGAAAGCACAAGCACTAGTAACCCACAACCACTGTACAAGATCCCGTAGAACCAATACAATATGCAATAGGGGAAGAAGACCATTAACCAGTTCAGGACGTAGTCATGCAGATCCCAATAAAAGCTATAGGTTTCATGGAAAGCGTAGACCATTAGATATGAGCATACAATTACAGCCAGTTAATAATCAGGAACCTTTTAGACTTAGCTAGATTTGACCCTCAGGTATGGCACGAAGTAATAGAAAGATGGGAAAAAGATGCAGTAAAAGCATGGATGACCAGCCCTTATGAATCAACAGATATGTGGGAATACATGGAGACACTTTTAGGAGATTCAGCTTATAATATTTATTTAACCTTTAAAGGAAATTTGAAGAAACAATTAACAGCTTAAAGACCTAGGAAATAACCCGTGGAATTTCACAAGTTTTATTAAAGAGATACTAATAGGATATGACCCGTCTAGAGGAAATGATTCCGCTCAAAGCGTAGCATTACTGAACTAGACCAGATAATATTAGGAAGTTGGAAATATATTGTACCTTTCAGTAGAGAGTATTTAGCCATAGCAGCCAGAACAGAAAAAAGTTTTGATGAAGAAATAGGAAATAAATATTTTAGAAAATTACCCCGGAGAACTAGGAAGAGAAATAGAAAATAAATGGCAATTTATTGTGCCAGTTTACCAGCTAAATAGCCACAGGAGAATTAAATATAAGAGGAACTTTAGGATAGAGACCTAGAATAGTTTTTAACATTTTATAAGCTCAGAGAAAAATGTGTAAGTTATACAAAAAGATTTGAAAAACAAAATTTGGTGGTTTTGTGTGCAGTACCCCTCATGCAATATAAAGAAATACAATAGGAAAAAATACAAAAAATATGGAAAATATAGAAAAGATAAATATTGGAAGAAAAAATTATAGAAAACCATGGAAAAAACAGAAATTCATTAGGAAAAGTAGAACTTTTAATAGGACAAATTATAAGAGGTTACCCAAAGATGAAAAAGAAAAGAAAACAAAGATATGTTAGAAAACTAATAGTAAAAATGTAATTGTTTTATATGTGGAGAACCCATCATTTTGCAAAAACTGCCAAAAAGATACAAGCCTAGTACTAATAAGCAGATAGAAAGATTAAATATTTAGAAGACTTAGAAGAAGATATAGTCAGCATAAATATAGTGATGATTCAGATGTATATAGTATATCAGTAATTATGAATATCAATTAGAAGCTATAAGCTCAGATAGTGATTCAGAAAGTGATATACAGATGTAGATATCTTTTAGGACAAACTAAGATAGGAACAACTCCTTCTCAAGATACTTTCTTTATGATGGAATGTAATGCAAGATACTGAATGTCAACATAATTTTCAGATAGGATTAGGATTTGATACAACTAGATGCAGCTATTGTAATTGGTTTCCAGCTAAAGATAAAAGAGCTCAATGTTTATTATGCAGCATAACTTATTGTATTATTTGTCTCGAAAAATTAAATATGACACATAGATAAGATTAGAAAATACCAGAGAAGATAACAGCATAGAAAGCAGAGAATTACGACTAACAAATAGAGAATTAGAAGTACAAGTACGAGAACTCAAAATACAAATACGAGAGATAGAAACTAAGACTAGTTTTGATATAGAATGTTTAGAATTAGAAAATAGCAGCTCAAACAACAGTTAGAACAGTTTTACTCTAAATACCCTTTAAAAGATAATTGATTGAAGAACATATGAATTCTTTAGAATTAGTCAACCTAGTTGATTCTCAACCCTTTAGTCAATACTCTCAGAAACAACCAGATAATACCTATTTACCATTTAATTACCCGTTTATACCTAAGTCCAATTTAGTCGAGATTTCTTGTGTAATTAAGTTTGTAGAAAAAACCCTTAGCATAGATGCCATGATAGATACAGGAGCCAGTAAATCATACATAGAACAACATGTAGTTCCACCAGGATGGAGTACAGCCTTAGCAACCCCAGCCTTAGTTAGCATAGCAGATGGCACTAAACAGACATACACACATTGCATCAATGGTGCTCAGATTAGTTTTCACCATCTAGGTTCTCAAGATCAGCACATAGATGGTTCCCATTACCTCAAGTTTGGATAGGCAATTCCCGCCAGAATCACCCTTTCATTTTAGGACTTAATTTCATCCTTAGCTTACAAGGCGGCATGTTTCATTAGTCAACACAACATCAGCTTCTTTAAACGAACGGTTCACACACCCACAGCTTATTCCTTAGCACCATAGCCCATTCATCAGAGTTGCGTGCGAAGCGTGGTGGTACCAACCATAGGAGAGTTCGTTCCCGCTAGTTTTTTATTCCCTAGTAGAAAATTTTTTCCCGAGCTAGCCCAAACATACACACCTAACGAAATAGTAAATACTTCTTTAGGAAAATTAGATATGGAAAATTATGAGCTAGAAGATTTTGAAGAAGTTCATTTTGAAGATAAAGGAGATTTGGAACTTAGAAGATTTTCAAGAAATAGTTAACTTAAAATTAATTTTTGCAAAAATAGGAAAAATAAAGAAAAACCAATATACAGAGAACAGAAAATGAGTTAGATGAGATAATTAGATTAGCTGAAACAACAGAAATTTTAGGAGAACAACCCATGAAATATTGGGAGAGAATAAAATTTTAGCTAGCTTAGATATAAAAAATAGAGATTATAGGATTACCTCAGCACAAATAGATCATACGCCAGCAGATATAGAAGAATTTAGAACCCAGATTAAGGAACTATTAGATTTAAGAGTAATTAGACCTAGTAATAGTCCACATAGAAGCGCAGCATTTATGGTTAGAAATCATGCAGAATAAAGAGAGGAAAAGCTAGAATGGTAATAAATTATAAAAGATTAAATGATAATACAGAAGATATAAATACAATATACCAGATAAAGATCAGCTTATAAATAGAATACAGACAGCAAAGATATTTAGTAAATTGATTGTAAATCAGGATTTTGGCAGATAAAATGGAAGAAGAAAGTATACCATGGACAGCCTTTTGTTGCCCACAAGACATTACGAATGGCTAGTCATGCCTTTTGGATTAAAAAATGCACCTTCCATATTTCAGCGTAAAATGGATAGTATATTTAATAAATACAGTTTTATACCGGTATACATAGACGACATATTAGTATTCAGTCCAGATAAAATAGTCATATAGATCATTTGTATATAGCCTTAGAAGAATCATAAATAATGGAATAATAATTAGCAAAAAGAAAATGGAATTAAATAAACCTCACATAGAATTTTTAGGAATGGAGCTAGGAGATGGAAGATTAGACTACAACCTCATATAGTTAAGAAAATTTTAGATTATCCAGATAAACTAGAAGATACAAAACAGCTTCAGTCATTTTTAGGAATTTTAATTATATGCACGAATGTATATTCCTAACCTTAGTAAAATAATAGGACCACTATACAGTAAAACCACACCCACAGGACAAAAATATTTTAACTAGCAAGATATAGCCCTGGTAAGAAAAATAAAAGACATTTGTAAAAATTTACCAGACCTACAACTCCCCTTAGAATCAGAGTATATAATTGTAGAAACAGACGCAAGTCAATTAGGATGGGGAACAATATTATTAGCCAAACCTAGTAAGTATGACAGCAAAAATAAAGAGCGCATTTGTAGATACAGTTCTGGAAAATTTAAAGAAAAAGATACAACCATGACCAGCTTAGATTTTGAAATATTAGGAGTAGTTTATGCAATAAATAAATTTAGATTATTTTTGCACAAACCTTTTCGATTAGAACAGATTGTGAGGCCATAGTTAGATTTCATAACAAACTCAATGAGCGTAAATTAAGCACTAGGAGATGGGCTAAATTTTTAGATTGTATAGTAGGACAAGGATACAAAGTAGAGTTCGAACATATCAAAGGTAGTGACAATAGATTAACAGATTGGTTAAGTAGAAAAATTTATTTAGAAAAAGATGATGACCAGTTTAATTTTTGTGCAGATAATGGAGAACAGCAAGACCATGAACTTTGGGGGATTCTCTCTTCCCATTCATGAAGGCAGAACAAAATTCAGACCATTAACAGGAATTGAGTTAGACCCAGTTCAACAGTGTCTTTTAGATAACCTTTGGACCAGTCAGAACCACCCAGCTAAACGCCTTTCAGCCCTAAACTCTCTCTCAGTATATATTTTTCAAAAATCCAAAATAACCTTTATCAAAAAGTTTTTCTTTCTATGTAGTAGCTAAAGGAACAAAGCCAGGTATTTACCATGATTGGGTAGAAGTAGAACTTTAGTAAAATATTTTACATTGCCTCAGTTTAAAGGATTTTATGATTTTGAGTCAGCCAGTACCTATGCCCGAAGACAAATAGGAACTAGTTACTTTATTAGCCAGATAGCTAAAGATTACCTGGACACATTGAGCAAGATGAAGTCAACCATCTTTGCTACCAGTGGAGCTCCAGTTAGCCAGATAATTGGAAGCAGTAGTTCAGGCAGTAGTAGTAGTTCTAACCCTCAAACAGATTTTCAGAATCCTCTCCAGATATGCAGACATTGTGAAAACCTTACCAGAAATTTCAAGAAATTATGGATAAAGGCAAAAAGGTCAGTGAAGAGCTAGACCAGCTCCGAGACGAAGAAAAACAATTGAGAGCAACCGTTCGAACCCTAACCAATCAGCTTTAAAAAATTAGCTCCAGAAGAACCCTACCTCCCTACCTAGCCCAGAAATCAAACAACTCACCAGTGAGGAATTTGACCAATTGAGTGCTAGAATGTATCTCTTCAGGCATTCTATCATTCGAAATTTCTGGGTTTTAGGTCTTCTATTACTTGGCTTTTCTCACAAAGAGATCGAATGATAGAATGCCTGAAGAGATACATTCTAGCACTCAATTGGTCAAATTCCTCACTGGTGAGTTGTTTGATTTCTGGGCTAGGTAGGGAGGTAGGTGTTCTTTCTGGAGCTAATTTTTTAAGCTGATTGGTTAGGGTTCGAACGGTTGCTCTCAATTGTTTTTCTTCGTCTCGGAGCTGGTCTAGCTCTTCACTGACCTTTTTGCCTTTATCCATAATTTTCTTGAAATTTCTGGTAAGGTTTTCACAATGTCTGCATATCTGGAGAGGATTCTGAAAATCTGTTTGAGGGTTAGAACTACTACTACTACCTGAACTACTGCTTCCAATTATCTGGCTAACTGGAGCTCCACTGGTAGCAAAGATGGTTGACTTCATCTTGCTCAATGTGTCCAGGTAATCTTTAGCTATCTGGCTAATAAAGTAACTAGTTCCTATTTGTCTTCGGGCATAGGTACTGGCTGACTCAAAATCATAAAATCCTTTAAACTGAGGCAATGTAAAATATTTTACTAAAGGTTCTACTTCTACCCAATCATGGTAAATACCTGGCTTTGTTCCTTTAGCTACTACATAGAAAGAAAAACTTTTTGATAAAGGTTTATTTTGGATTTTTGAAAAATATATACTGAGAGAGTTTAGGGCTGAAAGGCGTTTAGCTGGGTGGTTCTGACTGGTCCAAAGGTTATCTAAAAGACACTGTTGAACTGGGTCTAACTCAATTCCTGTTAATGGTCTGAATTTTGTTCTGCCTTCATGAATGGGAAGAGAGAATCCCCCAAAGTTCATGGTCTTGCTGTTCTCCATTATCTGCACAAAAATTAAACTGGTCATCATCTTTTTCTAAATAAATTTTTCTACTTAACCAATCTGTTAATCTATTGTCACTACCTTTGATATGTTCGAACTCTACTTTGTATCCTTGTCCTACTATACAATCTAAAAATTTAGCCCATCTCCTAGTGCTTAATTTACGCTCATTGAGTTTGTTATGAAATCTAACTATGGCCTCACAATCTGTTCTAATCGTAAAAGGTTTGTGCAAAAATAATCTAAATTTATTTATTGCATAAACTACTCCTAATATTTCAAAATCTAAGCTGGTCATGGTTGTATCTTTTTCTTTAAATTTTCCAGAACTGTATCTACAAATGCGCTCTTTATTTTTGCTGTCATACTTACTAGTTTGGCTAATAATATTGTTCCCATCCTAACTAATTGACTTGCGTCTGTTTCTACAATTATATACTCTGATTCTAAGGGGAGTTGTAGGTCTGGTAAATTTTTACAAATGTCTTTTATTTTTCTTACCAGGGCTATATCTTGCTGGTTAAAATATTTTTGTCCTGTGGGTGTGGTTTTACTGTATAGTGGTCCTATTATTTTACTAAGGTTAGGAATATACATTCGTGCATAATTTAAAATTCCTAAAAATGACTGAAGTTGTTTTGTATCTTCTAGTTTATCTGGATAATCTAAAATTTTCTTAACTATATGAGGTTGTAATCTAATCTTCCCATCTCCTAGCTCCATTCCTAAAAATTCTATGTGAGGTTTATTTAATTCCATTTTCTTTTTGCTAATTATTATTCCATTATTTATGAATTCTTCTAAGGCTATATACAAATGATCTATATGACTATTTTTATCTGGACTGAATACTAATATGTCGTCTATGTATACCAGTATAAAACTGTATTTATTAAATATACTATCCATTTTACGCTGAAATATGGAAGGTGCATTTTTTAATCCAAAAGGCATGACTAGCCATTCGTAATGTCCTTGTGGGCAACAAAAGGCTGTCCATGGTATACTTTCTTCTTCCATTTTTATCTGCCAAAATCCTGATTTACAATCAAATTTACTAAATATCTTTGCTGTCTGTATTCTATTTATAAGCTGATCTTTATCTGGTATATTGTATTTATCATCTTCTGTATTATCATTTAATCTTTTATAATTTATTACCATTCTAGCTTTTCCTCTCTTTATTTCTGCATGATTTCTAACCATAAATGCTGCGCTTCTATGTGGACTATTACTAGGTCTAATTACTCTTAAATCTAATAGTTCCTTAATCTGGGTTCTAAATTCTTCTATATCTGCTGGCGTATGATCTATTTGTGCTGAGGTAATCCTATAATCTCTATTTTTTATATCTAAGCTAGCTAAAATTTTATTTCTCTCCCAATATTTCATGGGTTGTTCTCCTAAAATTTCTGTTGTTTCAGCTAATCTAATTATCTCATCTAACTCATTTTCTGTTCTTCTGTATATTGGTTTTTTCTTTATTTTTCCTATTTTTGCAAAAATTAATTTTAAGTTAACTATTTCTTGAAAATCTTCTAAGTTCCAATAGTCTCCTTTATCTTCAAAATGAACTTCTTCAAAATCTTCTAGCTCATAATTTTCCATATCTAATTTTCCTAAAGAAGTATTTACTATTTCGTTAGGTGTGTATGTTTGGGCTAGCTCGGGAAAAAATTTTCTACTAGGGAATAAAAGACTAGCGGGAACTGAATCTACTCCTATGGTACCACCACACTTCGCACGCAACTCTGATGAATGGGCTATGGTGCTAAGGGAATAAGCGGTGGGTGTGTGAATCGTTCGTTTAAAGAAGCTGATGTTGTGTTGACTAATGAACATGCCGCCTTGTAAGCTAAGGATGAAATTAAGTCCTAAAATGAAAGGGTGATTCTGTCGGGAATTGCCTATCCAAACTTGAGGTAATGGGAACCATTCTATGTGCTGATCTTGAGAACCTAGATGGTGAAAACTAATCTGAGCACCATTGATGCAATGTGTGTATGTCTGTTTAGTGCCATCTGCTATGCTAACTAAGGCTGGGGTTGCTAAGGCTGTACTCCATCCTGGTGGAACTACATGTTGTTCTATGTATGATTTACTGGCTCCTGTATCTATCATGGCATCTATGCTAAGGGTTTTTTCTACAAACTTAATTACACAAGAAATCTCGACTAAATTGGACTTAGGTATAAACGGGTAATTAAATGGTAAATAGGTATTATCTGGTTGTTTCTGAGAGTATTGACTAAAGGGTTGAGAATCAACTAGGTTGACTAATTCTAAAGAATTCATATGTTCTTCAATCAATTTATCTTTTAAAGGGTATTTAGAGTAAAACTGTTCTAACTGTTGTTTGAGCTGCCTATTTTCTAATTCTAAACATTCTATATCAAAACTAGTCTTAGTTTCTATCTCTCGTATTTGTATTTTGAGTTCTCGTACTTGTACTTCTAATTCTCTATTTGTTAGTCGTAATTCTCTGCTTTCTATGCTGTTATCTTCTCTGGTATTTTCTAATCTTATCTTATGTGTCATATTTAATTTTTCGAGACAAATAATACAATAAGTTATGCTGCATAATAAACATTGAGCTCTTTTATCTTTAGCTGGAAACCAATTACAATAGCTGCATCTAGTTGTATCAAATCCTAATCCTATCTGAAAATTATGTTGACATTCAGTATCTGCATTACATTCCATCATAAAGAAAGTATCTTGAGAAGGAGTTGTTCCTATTTCTTGGTTAAGTTGTCCTAAAAGATTATCTACATCTGTATCACTTTCTGAATCACTATCTGAGCTTATAGCTTCTAATTGATATTCATAATTACTGACTATACTATATACATCTGAATCATCACTATTTATGCTGACTATATCTTCTTCTAAGTCTTCTATAATATTTAATCTTTCTATCTGCTTATTAGTACTAGGCTTGTATCTTTTTGGGCAGTTTTTTGCAAAATGATTGGGTTCTCCACATATAAAACAATTACATTTTTTACTATTAGGTTTTCTAACATATCTTTGTTTTCTTTTATCTTTTTCATCTTTGGGTAACCTCTTATAATTTGTCCTATTAAAGGTTCTACTTTTCCTAATGAATTTCTGTTTTTTCCATGGTTTTCTATAATTTTTCTTCCAATATTTATCTTTTCTATATTTTCCATATTTTTTGTATTTTTTCCTATTGTATTTGTCTTCATATTGCTGAGGGTATATATTACACTGCTACAAAAACCATAATTTTGTTTTTTTCAAATCTTTTTGTATTTTAACTTCTACATACATTTTTCTCTGAGCTTATAAAATGTAAAACTATTCTAGGTCCTATTCCTAAAGTTCCTCTTATATTTAATTCTCCTGTGGCTATTTTAGCTGGTAAACTGGCACAATAAATCCCATTTATTTTCTATTTCTCTTCCTAGTTCTCCGGGTAATTTTCTAAAATATTTATTTCCTATTTCTTCATCAAAACTTTTTCCTGTTCTGGCTGCTATGGCTAAATACTCTCTACTGAAAGGTACAATATATTTCCAACTTCCTAATATTATCTGGTCTAGTTCAGTTAATGCTACGCTTTGAGCGGAATCATTTCCTCTAGACGGGTCATATCCTATTAGTATCTCTTTAATAAAACTTGTGAAATTCCACGGGTTATTTCCTAGGTCTTTAAGCTGTTTAATTGTTTCTTCAAATTTTCCTTTAAAGGTTAAATAAATATTATAAGCTGAATCTCCTAAAAGTGTCTCCATGTATTCCCACATATCTGTTGATTCATAGGGGCTGGTCATCCATGCTTTTACTGCATCTTTTTCCCATCTTTCTATTACTTCGTGCCATACCTGAGGGTCAATCTAGCTAAGTCTAAAAGGGTTCCTTGATTATTAACTGGCTGTAATTGTATGCTCATATCTAATGGTCTACGCTTTCCATGAAACCTATAGCTTTTATTGGGATCTGCATGACTACGTCCTGAACTGGTTAATGGTCTTCTTCCTCCTATTGCATATTGTATTGGTTCTACGGGATCTTGTACAGTTGGTTGTGGGTTACTAGTGCTTGTGCTTTCTGTATTCATATAAAAAGTATCTTCTAATTGATATTGTTCTGGTATTTTAAATATTTTACTGGGATGTACTATATCTTCTATGATATCATCTACATATTCTGTATGGAACTCTTGATCTAAGAATGATACTGCTTCATCATGGGTATCTCCTCTGGCTAAGTATTCTAGGTATCTGGCATCTAATATCTTGTTCATGTCTTCTAGAGTGAAATTTTCTAAATCTATCTCATCAATATTATATATCTTATTTTGTGATACTGTTTTTTCTTCTGTCATTACATAAAGCTGATTTATTTCACTATGATTATCTTGATTTTCTTCTCTGTCTATACTACTAAATTCATCATCTTCAGATTTTTCTGGTGCTACATAAGTATACTGAGTAAATCTTACTGCATAATTTCCATCTGCTGCTTGATATAATAAATTATCTTGAGGGGCTAATCTTTTTTGTCCTAAAAAATCTCCTAATTTCCAATCTAGGGCTGCATTATCTTCTGAACTAAATTTTTTAGCTGGTAATGCTTTTATTCCTTTTGCGCCTAATATCTTGACTATCTGATCATTTGTAAGTCTATAGTGAGTATTACTTTCTGATACTGCTAAACCGAAAAATCCTGTGCAGACTAATAAATTCTTTTCTCCTTTTTTCATTTTGTATCCTCTACTTTTTATTCCTATTTTTATCTTTTTATGAAAGGTTGAGGTTGGTAATAAGAAATCTGGTGTAAAATAAACTATTCCTCCCTTTGAATTCATATCTAATTCATAGCTGCCTAAAAGACTTTGTCCTACATCATTAAATCTATCATCATAAAGACATACGAAAACTTTTGTTCCTAAATCTTCTCTAGTTAAAGCCTTAACTCCTACCACTACTAATCCTAAATGGGTCATTTTAAGATGTTCACTTACTGCATATTTATAGCTTTCTCTATCTATTAAATTTAGCTCTATTTTTTCATCTTCTTGAGTTACACTAATCATCTGTTCAGCATAATGTTTAAATAAATATTGTTTTTTATGAATTTTACCTAGCTTATACACATATTTAGCTGGAATTAATTCTAATTTTTCTTTCTTAAATTTTTCTATTTGTTGTTCTACATCTATAAACTCTTCTACTTTAACATCTTCATTGTCATTACGCTTTTTACTACTGCTACCTTTAATTAGCTGTTTAAACATATTTATTTTCTGTAAATTCTACACGCTGGTTTCCTAGGTAATTTAAGCTTTTCAAAATATTTAGCTATATCTTCTTCGTTTACTTGAGACTGAGGTTTGTTGGATTGTCCTTCTATTCCTTTTCCTTTCTGAAGTACTATTTTTTCTAAAGACGCTAGACGATTTTCTAAGCTATGTAGTTGTTCTGATAGGTATTCAATTTTTCACACAATCTAATTAAAAATAAAATTTCTATATTATTTTGTCTTACTGTTATTTTATCTGATTGACTTACACCTTGATAGCTACTATTCCTTCTGGGTTATTATGAAAATCTTCTGCTTGTTTTAAAATAGTCAGGTAATCTCTATTAGCTTTTTTATCACTACTCATAAACTAGGATCTTACTAATTGTTCTAAAATTTCTAATTTCTGTTTTAAATTATCTTGAATTTGATTAATTTGTTCTATTTGTTTAGCTATTTGATTTGTAGCTGAAATTAATGTTTCTATTTCTAATTTTGTAGGAAATTTATCTAAATTTAAATCTATTCTTTTTTGTAAGATGGAACTACACTGGTCTTGAATATAATCTAATTTTTTATCTTGATCTTTAATTAAACTTCGATTATTACGAAGATGTTCTATGGATGAAATAAAAAGATTACTAATTTTATCTATGTCCTTTTTAATATTTTCTGCAAAATTAATCTGATAATCTATGATACTATTTAGCTGAGGATTATTTTCACTATGAAGCTGATGTGTAAAACTATTTTCAAAATTACAACGGAAATTATTTTTATTTATGCTAAGACGATGGTTATGGCTGCTGAGTTCTAAATCTAGATACTCTACTCTTTTTACACAAAATTAACTCCTACTTTAAAATTATTAAAAGCTACTATAAAATGAAATTTATAACTAAAATCTCCAAAAATAAAAACTACTCTATTACCATAAGCAAAATGCATAAACTAACTTAAACTGTCCTAAAACCGAACACTGCTCTGATACCATTTTTTTTTTGGTTGAGTTAGTGGTCTACCACTATTTGGAATTGGGCTGAGAATTATCTAATTAATTCTACAGTTATGCTAAAAGATCTTCAAGCTGTTGTATGGCTAATTTTAAGGCTTCTTGTTTTATAATTAGCTGTCTATTTATCTGAGAAATTTTTAAACTGTAATTTTCTAGAGATCTGCCAGAAGCTAAAGATAAAAGAAACTGATTTTTTAAACTGTAATTTTCTAGGGATCTGCAAGAAGCTAGTGATAAAAGAAACTGATATCTGAATTTTTGATCTTCTAATTCTTGTATTAATTCAATACTTATTTTTAATTTTATTCCTAAGGTCTTCGTCTAAGGGCATATACTATTTTTTATTTTTTATTTTTTATTTTTATTTCTAAAGTCTAAATTTAGCAAGTTAAAGTCTACGTCTAAATGCTAACAAGTTTTGATTTTCTGAATTGATTTTGAAACTAAGGTCTACATCTAAGGGCCTACAAACTTTAAATTTTTTGAAATTTTTCTTAAAGTTTTTGTCTAAGGGTCTAAGATCATACATTTTTTTTGATTTTTTGAAGTTCTTATATAACATATTCCCTTAATATTTCTACTCGGGTTGTTCTCTTTTTATTCTAAAATTCTTTTCTATGGCAAAAATTCTTTTTAGGAAATGTTTATTTTCATTACATGTACTCCACCTTGAGACTAAGCCTCATTCAACATAGTATATTTTTATTTTCCATTTTTTACTTTTCCCTTTCTGCCTACAATTCACCCTCCAACGCCTAACCACGGCTCACACGGGCTCTTCAGCTAAGGTCACTCAGTAACAAAATAGAAAACTGAAGATACTACGAAGGTTCAAAGCATGTAATATTAATGAGCAAACAAGCATTCCATAAACTTAATTTTTCCCAAAAAGAAAATAAATTTTTAGAATAGAAGAGTTACCCTTTCGAAATATTTAAGGAAAAAGAGAAACTACTCACACTTCATATTAATAAGAAATATACTTACAAAGATTATATTACAGACTCTGAAATTCTGAAAATACACTTAGAGGTTTTTTGAGTGGGGTTGGAAATTTTACAAAGCAGAGTGAAGTGGTGTTCTGTATTTTTCCTTCTGCTCTTTTCGTTGGCAAGCATGCCAATTTATACAACTCAAATGAAAGATAAAAACAAAAACCTAATCTATGTCCTAGCTTTTTTCCTATTTCAACACCGACAAGTCTATAGTCTAGACTTTTTGACAATTTTTCTTATCATGTGCAAAATTTGACGACAAATATATGCACAAAGACAAAACTTTATATATGTCTACAATTATATGCCTGAAATCACCTTTATGATGTAGATAAATTTTATCAATAAAAGATTTGGATAATGATATCGGGTACTGCTTTGGGCCCCATCGCATATCATTCAATCCTTCTTTTTTGACAAAATTTTGACACTATAATTTTATTACAAGACACGTATAAAGATTTTCACAGCTTTTCTTTAATAAAGCAGGATATGAGATATCTACTTTATTAAAGTAGTGAGTGAAGAAAAATCCTTATCACTGACAGACTCAAATAATTACAGACACAAAATATTTATAAAATCTTTTTTGTCTTTTCTTGGCGTGCATTTTGCTGATATCTGAAGAGAATCTTTATCTTCTATAGACTCTGTCTTTTTCTGCTGAAACGACAATTATTGATGCTGACCCATAGAGTGATGCTTCTAGGCTGGTTCTTGAATCTTCAAAGATTTGAGAGATTTGAAAATTTGAAAAATACATTCTCTTTTCATTAATTTATTTAATTTTTTTCCACTATTTTTTTTCTCCAATTTAAGCTAGGACAGTCTCTCGCACTGCCCAACAAGTACTGCCCAATAACCCATCCAAAAAAAAAAAAAAAACCTAAATCAGACACGTAATAAAAAGTCATGAACTCAGAACTCAGAGAGAGAGACAGAGAGAGTAATTTCACATTCAGATTTCATTAATGTCAACACGAACTCGTCATCTTCATCTTCATCTTCATCTTCCTCAAATCTTCCATCTCTCTCTTTCTCTCTCTCATCACTGACTCCATCATCCCAATGGGCCGCAACTCAGCGAGTCCCGACCACGATTCCTCCGGCGACGACGACACTTTCCCCGCCTCCGCCGGCGGTGGCGGTGGCGGCAAAGGCGGCGGCCTAGGGCTCCGCTCGATCCGCGACCGCATTCGCTTCAAGCGCAACCCTAACCCCTCCACCACAACCTCTTCTAATCGAGCCAAAACGGCGTCGTCCGCGGATCGGCAGTGGCGTGCCGGCCACGGCAGATCGCACCACCACGGCCGATCGGCGGCTCGCCGGTTCCTCCTCTTTCCTTTCAGAGGCAGCTCCTTGTTCTACTTCTGCTTATTGTTTGCCGTTTTTGCCTTCGCCTTGGCTTCCATGGTCCTTCAGAGCTCGATCGCGTCGGTGTTCCGAACCGGGACTGAGAGAGGGAGGTCGGTCCGTGAGGGTTTGAAGTTTGGGAGTTCGTTGAAGTTCGTGCCCTGGCGGGTGCGGCGAGGACTCGGTCTCGATCGGTTGCGGAGCGAGCTCAGGATTGGTGTTCGCCCTCCCAGAATTGCACTTGTGAGTGTTCATAAATTGAATTTGAAGTACTTGTTTTCCAATTTTGATTCAAAATTGGGTTTTTCTTTGGTTTGATTTAGTTTCTCATTATAAAATCACAATTTATTTATTTTCTTTTAGTAATTGAAATGAATAGAAACTAGTAAGTACTGGCTTGGTTTGGAAAGTTAAATTAAAGTACTATGAGACTATGAGAATAGACCTAATATGAATTTTTCAAAGAACAGGGTGATCAAAGCAATAGCTAAGAGAATTTTGGAAGTTTTGGAGTTTATGATTGTAGGTTGCTTATGAAAATGGAAATTATCCCGTGTTAATTCCCATTAATTGAGGGTGTTGAGAGGGTGGGACTTGGCTTATTGAAATGGATGAGTTAATTGTGTACTATATGATTTTTAAAAAAGTAGTTTTGACAAATCAAAGTCTATAAAGCAATTTTTGAAGAGCCATTAAATGCTAATAAGCACATTCCATTGGAGGATGTGGACCGTTTGCACGAAGGAAACATGATGGCATTAAATGCTTTTATGTACTTTTTTCTTTTGGAGGGGGTGGACCGTTTGGAAGGTTTGGAAGTTAGGAATGGTTACTGTTACCTTGGGACCTGGATGAAGGGTCCCAGAATACTCTATAAAGTTAGATTTGGAAAGAATTATCGAGTCAGATTTGGAATGAATAATCAGTGTGCCACTGTTTCAGATCTGTCCCTTTAGGATTGATTATTGATGACATTAAGATTTCGTTGATCAGTTTGATAATCGGTTGCTCTTGTCATGCTAAGAGGGATGGATATGCAGCAGCTTATCACTGGAAAAATTTGTGATTCCAATGTATGAATTTTTAGTTATGGTCATCCCTAGGTCTCTATGAACCACATCTCGTCTAAGTAAATGTTGTCCATACAAAAATGTAATCTATGCTTTCATAAACTAGGAAGAAGGAAAGTGTTAGTTCGGCAATACTTGAAGACTGCCCTTGATCTGACTTGGTTGGCATGAGTTAAGATTACCAAAGACACAGTTCTTGGTTGAGCTCGTAATCTCTTGGCTTTGAAGCTTCAATCTTAGAGGTGTCTTCTAAACCTTATTATTTAGGATTTGAGGGGCTGCAAAAATCCTCATTCAATAAAACAATTCACTTTGATTAATGTGCTCTTAGATACTAAGGCCCCGTTTGGGAACTTACTTTTTTAGCCAAAAAGCTAAAAAGTTACTAAATTAGCCAAAAAGCCAACAACCCATACCAAAAAGTCAAAGATTCTATTTTCTCTCTACTTTTTGCACATCTTTTCGTAATTAGCCAAAAAGTCATACCAAACATATAAGTTTTTTTTAGCTACCTTTTTAGCCAAATAGCCAAAAAGTTACTAAATTAGCCTGTTCCCAAACGAGGCCTAAGTAGCACAAACACGAACATGTGACAAGACATGATAATTTTTAAAAAAGCAGGACATGATAGATGGAGGGCACACACAAAATATATAGTAAAAAATATATATATATATATAATAAAAAAAAACAAATTTTTTTTATTTATAAAGATGAATGATAAATAGATATAAATTTATATTATTTTTCTTTTATCATTGAATGCAAAGTTATTTTGTTTATACTTGTAGTATTTTTTTTTTGGATAAATAAAAAGAAGTAGATACGTTTTGGGGCTCTACGTTAATGTGAACGGCTAATTCAGTTGATAACATTTTGAAACCCACCACGAACAAGAGAAGGGGCCAAAGAGTATGTTTCATGTGTGTAGAAGTGATGGATATGTGTGATTGTCAAAGAGTGTCTAGAACTAAATTTTTTTCCAAAAATAATAGGACCCATTTGCATGTGTTCAATGTGTTGAGAAGTGTCCAACGAGTGTACCTTTGTGTTGAACGAAAAATAACATCTCATTACCAAATCCTCAATTTTTCGGTTGCTTTTATTTCTTCATGGCATACCTTTGTATACATGATGCACCGATGCCTTCTATTTTTCTGGGATAGTAATGTAAACTAAATGTTCTTGAAGGAAAAATAACATGATTTCTTACATTTGAATATAATTCCTGTAGATCAATGTGTTTGCTTAACTGTATATTCATCATTCAGAAAATTTGATATTTGAAGAAACATTTTATTTAAATTGGTGCATTGAAGTGATTAGACTATGTCCCCTAAATAGTGCTTTCGTTTTGATGGACGTTAGATCTTGGGAAACATGAAGAAAGATCCAGCGTCGTTGATGCTGTCTACTGTTACAAAGAAACTGCACGAGCTTGGCTATGTGCTTAAGGTGATTCTCTCTGAATCATTTGTACTTGTTTGTGCTAGTTACAGATAAATATGTTGTTTATATTCTTCATTGCTAGTGATAGCAAATGTTGTTTTGTTTTTATACGTAAATATAATGTGATTAACAAAGAGTCTTTTGGATTATCACACTTTTTACATAGGTTTACAAGGTCTTTTTTTCTTGTCCTTTTGTGGGTCCTTCAAATTTCTGGGGAAAAGTAAAGCAGTCATTCTGATTCTATTATCTTTTCCACAGATGAGGGTTTCTTTTTGTATCCTATAACATTTAAATGTTATGCAAATCAACCAAGTTCGGTAGGTTGCTATGATTTGTATATGGAACCCTTTTGAAGATAAGTTCTTTGCTAAAGCTAATTAGTCATTATGAAAAACCTGCTGAGTTATGCAGATCATACCTCTAGAATTTTGATTGTTGTACACTTATACATCCTTATAATGTTTCTTTGACAGATTTATGCAGTAGAGGATGGTAAAGCGCGTTCTATGTGGGAGGAAATAGGAGGTCAAATCTCAATCTTAAGTCCTGACAGATATGGCCATATTGATTGGTCAATGTATGTGTGCTATTTGATATAGTGTGGTTGCTTTGTACTTTGTGTAGTATTTTTTGTTTTATTGCCAACTCTTTTGGTGACATCTGTTACTTTGTTTATTTTAGTTGGTACAGATGGTTCATGTTTTATCTTTTTTGCAGCTTTGAAGGTATTATTGTAAATTCACTTGAAGCAAAAGATGCTATTTCAAGGTAGGCCTTTCATTGACTTAATTCTCATAGACACTATTTTAGTTGGTCTTGTTTATTACTTTTTTAAATGTTTGGCCACACGTAAAAGTTTCATATCTTTTTCTTTTCTCTTTCATTATATATATATATATATATTTGATAAACAGAGCTAAATATGAGAATGAGCATCAAAAGGGGATCTCAAAATAGCTTATACCTTATTCTTTACTTAATAGACTATATGAAATCTAAAATATAATGGTGTCATCTGCTTATAATAAATGAGATAATATTGTAGGCGAACCACTCATTTGCCCCACAAGGAAATTGTCAAAAAAACCACCTTGAATTGTATTTATCAAGAATTATAGATGGACAATGAGAGAGACCAGACCCCTTTCTTTTTTCTTTGTTTCCCTCCTTACTGTTCAAAGAAGAAGTCGTTCTGTTAAGTGTATACAAACTTTCTATGAGAAACAATATAGAAATACTGGTTGTCTAATGAGATACTATGTATAATAAGCTCTTGCCTTGGGAAAGTCGCATATTGTGCCTCTATAACCAAAGTGAACAAAAAAGATGACAATTGATCTCCTTGACACAAGACGTCCAGAAAAAACCTGTGGTAGATCCATTAACCAACAATAAAACTTACACTGGCATATAATTATGTTACCTTTCTCCAAAACCCATCTTCTTCATCACATATAACAAAAATTCGTAGTTTACATGATAATACGCTTTCTCAATATCCACTTTGCAAACCACCCTTGGGATGCCACAACCTCAAATCCACACTCTCATTAGCTACAAAAGCAACATTCAAAATCTGTATACTCCTTTGACACTACCTTTAGAAGTACCTTCTTCAATGGTCTAGCTAAAACTTCAGCTAGGATCTTATATTCCTTCCAATAAGGAGATGGGCCTAACATCCTTTGTATACTCTACCCTCCTTTCTTAGGAATCAATGACACAAAAACATTGAAACTTTTCTAAGAAACACCATGCTCGAAAAATAAAGATATCATGCCCAACACAACTATGTAGGCTTATTTAACGCCTTCCTAACACTATTGGCAAAAGGCAATAGTCATACACTATGTTACACGAACTCTTCTATTTCCCCACAATACCCGTGTCCACCGGATATGACATGGGTAAGGGTGTGGGATATGTGTCTGACGCTCAAACCCAATTTAGACACTCAGATCCTTTAATTTGTGACAATATGTGAAGAAGAAGAAATTCATATTTGTTAGTAAAGCAATATTTTTAGGCTCCTACATGAATTAGATCTAGAAATTTCATATTTTTTCTGAATCATATTTAATTTCTGATATATTTCTACATAATTTAAAACATCTTATCCGAGAATATTATATAATATGCAATATATATGTGCATATGATGTATCCCCGTACCCATATCCAATTTTGGATACATACCCCAAGATCCTAAGATTAAAATTTATGAAGGTTTCACGCTTGGATACACACCCGCACCCGACACTTGTACCCGAGTCCATGTAACATAGGTCATACACCAACCTACCCATGACCTTATCTCCTTTTTGAGACTTCAATGCAACAACCACTTCCTCTTCTGAAAATGTCTTTCTAACCAATCCTTATCAGTGGTCGTGATGCCACCAAAGTCCAACCCATCCTCCTGGATCTGAGTAAAGCTCCTCATAGGAATCCTCTGTACTAGTTCTAATCTTCTCAACCGTCCACACCCTAGCCCCAATAGGAATTTTGCCTATGTATGAGCATTAGCCATTCTCTAAGAAAAATGGGTATTTCCAGCACCCTCTTTAAGCCATAAAGCCTTCGCCTTCTGGTTTTATCTCGTTTTCTCCATCTTTGCAATGCTACCAAATTCTTCTTTCAAGTACTCTCTATGCCCCTTTGAGATAATGAGATTACGAACACTCTCAATCTCATTGAATTGAAGGCCTTTGTGTCCTTCAAAACTGTTGGCTTTTGAATCCTGATTCCATTTCTTCAAATCTTCATTCAAAAGCTTTAATTTCATGTCTGAAATCAAACTAGGTCTTTCTTCAACATGATAGCAGCTCCTCACTCACCAACCATTTCCTTGACCCTATCCGCTTGAAGTCTTTTCAAACAACACCCCCCCCCCCCCCAAAAAAAAAAAAAAAAAAAAAAACTAATTCTTGAAGAATGATCAGACACCATCTCCAGTTACAAACCCTGAGCCATGTATGAGAGATGCTTCTCCCAATTTGTGGAAACAGAAAAGCAATTAATTCTTGAAATATAAGACAAATTATGATTATTTGACCAAGTAAGGTTAAGTTGTTTTAGCCATTTATTACTTCCGTATTATGTTCCTCGGATAGATGGTAGAAATGTTATTGCTAGTCTTAAGACAGTTGACAGTTGAATAGAAGGTATGACTAACTTACCAAATGAGCCAAAATAATGATTTGTGGGGCATTTAACTGGAGTGCTTGTTTTTAGTGGTTACATATGAAGAACTTTATTGTTCGTTTGCTTCAATCTGAGATGCTATAAGTAGTGAGTTTTATATTTTTGCAGCCTTATGCAGGAGCCTTTTTGTTCTGTACCACTTATATGGATAATTCAAGAAGATACCCTAGCAAATCGCCTTCCGGTGTATGAGGATATGGGCTGGGAACATCTTATTTCGCACTGGAAAAAAGTTTTTAGCAGAGCTGATGTTATCGTGTTTCCAGATTTTTCTTTACCGGTAATTTTTCTATTCAATAATCCTTGTTTTGTTAATTTCCAGCACACAATCTTTGTAGCTTTGTATTAGGCATTCTCGTATTGTTTCTCAATTACTATTCCTTCCTGTGTCAGATGTTATATAGTGTGCTTGACATGGGAAACTTCTTTGTGATTCCTGGATCACCAATAGATGTGTGGGCTGCAGAAAGCTACAGTAAGACCCACTCCAAAATTCAGTTGAGGATGGACAATGGGTTCAGTAAAGATGATATGCTGGTTCTAGTTGTCGGAAGTTCTTTCTTTTACAATGAGCTATCTTGGGACTATGCAGTGGCAATGCATGACATAGGACCTCTTCTAATCAAATATGCAAGCGAAAAAGACTCCATAGGGGCATTTAAATTTCTCTTCTTATGTGGAAACTCCACTGATGGATACAGTGATGCTTTACAGGTATTCTACTGTTGATTGCTCTATTTTGTGTTAATTTGTTCTCCCATGTAGGTATTATATTATGAGGTTTTTGAATCATGTTTGAGTGTGCAATAAAAGGACTTCGTTATAGGGAAGGGAAACTATAATGAATGCTTTTGTAGTTGTTGCATGGATCAATCTGCATTTCTCAATACTTTAATTTTGTTTTCTGTTTTTACCAGACTTTAATGATGATTCTGATGAACACATCATCTAGCTTGTGACTAAGTTTTAATGTTTACAATTAAATCTCTAAGTGCCAGTCAAATGAAATAAATATTTATGTTTTTCTATTTGAATGGTGCTATTGAGAAGCTTTGTCTAATGTTTCTTTGCAACATACAGGTTACATGATGGAGATATCTGGATCTGCAATTTAATAGGATTGTAGGAGAACTAATGGAAAGATTTAAATTTCAAAAAATACCCTGAGCTCTTATTTTGAAAAAAATCTTTACATTATATATCAACCAAACCAAATTAAACCAAGCCTTAAGTCTCATCAAATGGGATCGGTTACATGAATCCTTCTTCTCCACTCAACTTTGTCAAAGGCCATTTGGTTAGTTAAATTAAGGAGATTCATATCTCTATTTACTACACTAGCTTACGTCAATCTAAGTCTACGCCTTCCTCTAACACTTCCCTCTACTGTTACTGTATCGCATCTTTTCATTGCTGCCTCTGTTGGTCTCCGTTGTATATGACCAAATCATCTCAATTTATTCTCTCTTGGCTTATACATTATTATATATACATTATGAATGAATATATATGTGCTTATATGGGAACTTGTGAGAGAGGGAGAAGTGAACTTTTTAAGATGTTGCCTTAAAGATAGATTGTAAAGAAAAATTACCGTAAAATTATTAGGAAAATCTGACAGGGGCACACATAGAAGAGTTTGGGGGAAGAAGTTGCTCATCTGTGCAAGTTTCATGAAGTGTTCTTTGTTAAGTTGTGCATGCAGTCTGTTCAACTTGTAAGCTTTTTGTATGTAAATAGTATGGGAGCGCTTTTAAATACACCCTAATAATTTCTCTGTACCCTCACTTTTATGCATTTAAACCCTTGTACCTTTAAAAAAAGTGTAACGAGAAATTTTTATAGTGTATTGAGAAGTTCCCAAATAGTACGGTCGTGGGTTGGGTGCGACTAACTCCAAATATGGGAACTTGTGAGAGAGGGAGAAGTTTTTTAGATGTTGCCTTAAAGATACTGTAAAGAAAAAATATTGTAAAATTATTAGGAAAATCTGACGGGGGCACACATAGAACAGTTTGGGGGAAGAAGTTGCTCGCCTATGCAAGTTTCATGAAGTGTTCTTTGTTAAGTTGTGCATGCAGTCTGTTCAACTTGTAAGCTTTTTGAATGTAAATAGTATGGGAGCGCTTTTAAATGCACCCTAATAATTTCTCTCTACACTCACTTTTATGCATTTAAACTCTTGTACCTTAAAAAAAAGTGTAAAGAGAAATTTTTATGGTGTATTGAGAAGCTCCCAAATAGTACGGTTGTGAGTTGGGTGCGACTAACTCCAAATATGGTCTTTTATTGGGTGCACTGAGTCACCCTTTTGTGTGTGTGTATGTGCGCATGTGTGTGTTTTCTTTATTTTACATTACAGGTGAGCACTAAATCTTAAATATTAAAAAGAATGCTTCCAGAACTTGAACCTTTTTTATTTATTTATTATGTTTATTTGATTTGTTTGCTATTCAGTCATGAAGTTTATGTCCTAAATCTTTACATCACAAAACTAAGTAATTATTTAATATGCTTTAAATTTTCAATTGATCTGCCCTAGCTCTATTTGTGTAGGAAATTGCTACACATTTAGGACTCCACCGCGGCACAATAAGGCACTATGGCATGAATGGTGATGTGAATGGTCTGTTATTAATGGCTGATATTGTTCTGCATGGTTCCTCCCAAGATGAACAGGGTTTTCCTCCATTACTTACACGAGCCATGTCATTTGCGATCCCCGTTATTGCACCCGACTACCCTGTCATAAAAAAATATGTGAGTCCATTCAGTTTTTTTAATTATTCTTTCGTAGTTGCCTTTAGACGGTTTTTGTCTCATGTAAATAGTGAACTTTTTTAAATTGTTCAAAATTTTCAGGTTGTTGATGGTGTTCATGGGATGATTTATCCAAAACATAAGCCTGATGCATTGATGAGAGCTTTCTCACTTTTGATATCAAAAGGAAAACTCTCTAAATTTGCTCATGTTGTGGCTTCCTCTGGAAGGCTGTTGGCTAAGAACATGCAGGCATCAGATTGCATTGCTGGCTATGCAAAACTTTTGGAGAATGTCCTCACTTTCCCATCAGATGCCCTGCTCCCAGGTCAGATATCTCAGCTCAAACAAGGTGCATGGGAATGGAATTTGTTCAGGGAGCAGAGAGGTATTGACCTGGGAAGTATGGATCAGATTTACATGAAAAATTCTAGTGTTGTTTATGTGCTTGAGGAAGAGTTGACCAACCTTATTGATTTAAGGAATGCCACTGAGAGTGAACCCAAGGATCTGGTGCAGGACATTCCAACTGAACTAGATTGGGACATCTTAATGGAGATAGAAAACTCTGAAGAGGTTGAAAGGCTTGAAATGGAGGAGGTATGGTCTTTCTTTTGCAAATGGCTGTGTTTTTGGGTCACCTCTCTCTCTCTCTCTACATTTCAGGATGACAGTTAATGATGGAGTGTGGTTTATTTTTTGTAGAGTGAAGAAAGAATGGAGAAAGATTCTGGTGCGTGGAACGAGATATATCGCAATGCTCGAAAAGCTGAAAAAATTAAGTTTGAAGGAAATGAAAGGGATGAAGGAGAGCTAGAAAGGGTGGGTCAGCTACTATGCATATATGAAGTATATGATGGAGCTGGGGCGTGGCCATATTTACACCATGGTTCTTTGTATCGCGGGCTAAGTCTTGTGAGTTTTCTTGACTCGGATCGGACTGTTAGTTTTTTTCTTCTTTTTCTTTCATCAATATTTATTATATATATATATATATTTCTGAAAGAACCCAGTTAGAGCAGTACAACTTGATGCCACTAATACTGTGCTTGAGATTCAACTTCCTTTTACTATCAATACAATATTGCACTGTGTGAATATGCACTTTGTAATGCATCTACTACAGACAAACTTGTTTAAGGCCAAGAAGTTGTTTTTGTTTTTGAGAGCTCCAAACTTCATTGTTGCTTCCTTGGGAACATTTAATTCCATTTTATCTTGTTTAGCATCTGTCACTGGTTTAATGTTATTTAAATAATCTATTTTGTATATAAAAAAATTGTTGATATTGTACTTAGTTCAGACAGGCATCATAGTATTTATTCCTTCTTGTTGATCTTTAATTTACTTCATATAAGCTTCAAAATTTTATTCCTTTTTAATGTGTTATTTTGTTGCTTATAATCTTCCTACATTATGTCAGTCCACATCAGTGCGAAGATTGAGATCGGATGATGTGGATGCAGTTGGACGGCTTCCCCTCTTAAATGACTCATACTATCGGGATATTCTGTGTGAGATTGGAGGCATGTTTGCTATTGCTAATTGTGTGGATAACATTCACAAGCGACCGTGGATTGGATTCCAGTCGTGGCATGCTGCTGGCAGGAAGGTAAAATCATATACTGGTTGATGCACAGACATGCATATACAATAAGCAAAACCATACTACTCTTAGTAGTTGTGCTATTGAATTTAATTCTCAATATAGAATATAATACTCCGCGTATGTTTTGCAGTCTGCAAATTATAACCATCTTCTCTCTCTCTCTCTCTCTCTCTCTCTCTGTCTGTCTCTCATGTAATCTGAAAGCAGGTTTCATTGTCGACTAATGCTGAAAATGTTCTGGAAGAAACAACACAAGAGGAAACTAAAGGAGATGTAATATACTTTTGGGCACACTTGGACATGGATGGTGGACTTTCTAGAAATAATGATGTGCTTACTTTTTGGTCCATGTGTGACATCCTAAATGGAGGAAACTGCCGGTATGTGGTACAACTTTTGGTGATGATATGTGGGTGCAGGTCATGTTTAATATATTGTGCTGATATCCGCTGAGTTGGTGACCTGGCTGTTTTATTATATTCTAGTTTTCCCCCCCTTTTTTTATTTTTTTATTTATGTGTGTGCATGGGTAGAGGGTTTGCCTGCATCCTAAATGGAGGAAACTGCCGGTATGTGGTACAACTTTTGGTGATGATATGTGGGCACAGGTCATGTTTAATATATTGTGCTGATATCCGCTGAGTTGGTGACCTGGCTGCTTTATTATATTCTAGTTTTCCCCCCCTTTTTTTTATTCTTTTATTTACGTGTGTATGTGCGTGGGTAGAGGGTTTGTCTGCATCCTATGTGGTGCACCTTTTTCTTTTTTTTCAAGAGAGTCCCCAAAAAAATGATAGCGAAGCTTATGGTTGTTACTGAAAGAATCTTAGGTTCCTTTTTCTGGTTTTATCCTTTCATATTCCTAGGGTGCGCTTAGAACTGCTGGAATATTGGTTTTTTTTATCTGTTCCCAGTGTTCAGAATGAATTTTTTGGGGTGCATTTTGAGGCTAGTTTTGTGTATAATTTTCTTTGACCATTAGCTGAAACAATCCTGGATTACTGGAATCACTCTCTTTGGGAGTAGTTATATGGTTGATCATCTCAGAGGTTGGAAAGGTATATCTGCTGGAAATTGCACTCCCAAGCACCTCATTTCACCTTGTTTTTTTTTTTTCTTTTTCTTTTGAAGAAGAATAAATTTTACATATTTCTTTAAGATGGTGGACTCATCCTCTAGGGATATACCATTTTCCCTAATTCTTTGAAAACAGCATATTTTGGACAATATTATAGACGTAGTTTAGTGGGAAATTTTTTGTTCAACTATAGCATTGCATAGTGTTGCTAGCCGTAAATCTAATTGGGTTAGAAAGGTTCACAGTTTCCTTGACGTTCCTTTGAAAGGACATATCTTATTTAATTCACTTGTGACGTCCTACAAAAGCACTTTTCAGTATTCCCATACATATAATTTTTTTTCTTATATTATATTTTTTCATTTTTTATATTTATCTTGTTATCTAGGGTTTCAAACAAACTAAGCTGCTTGTGAACAACTTGTTACTGCCTTGTTAAGAAGCTTGTTCATGCCTTCTTTCCTGTTTAATTAGTGAAGGTCAATCTTAGGTTTTAAGCTCAATAGCTTCACATGAAACAGTTGAACACCTTGCTTGGCTTTATCACACAAACAGTTGATATATGTTTAATAACCTTAGTAGGTTTCTGGACTCTGATGTTTTGTACAAGCAATTAAATTTCTACCAAGTGCACTCGAACTACTTGATCATTCAGCTCTGCTGGCTTGATCATCATGCTATTCTCAGCTAAAATGAGTTGCTTATTCCTTACTTGGGAATTATCTAGATCTTGTTTGAAAGCCTAAGTTTGGGGTATAGATGCGTAGAAGTTTTTCAATCTTCCAAACACCTTTATAAGAGTAAGCATGGCTTATAGTCATGTCTTACGGGTCTGAAACCTCTTGAGCTTTCATTTAAATCCAGTTTAAATTTTTGACAGATAGCCATGATTTGAAAACTGTTATCCTCTTGAGCTTTCATTTAAATCCAGTCTAAATTTTTGACAGATAGCCATGATTTGAAAACTGTTCTCTTTTTCTTCGCCTTTTGCTTCTCTTACGTCGTCTTCTTATTTGTCCCAAATGCACGCAGAACTACCTTTGAATATGCCTTCCGCCGTATGTATGCTTTGCCATCACATATTGACGCTCTTCCTCCCATGCCTGAAGATGGTGGTCACTGGTCTGCTCTGCACAGCTGGGTGATGCCAACCCCTTCCTTTCTAGAGTTCGTAATGTTTTCCAGGTATGTTTCTTGGGGGAAAAAGGTTCTGTTTCTTGTAGCATCTTGCTACATTGTTTGATCACAACATGCAATCAAAGGCAGTTGGTTGCTGATATAGTATATATGAGATTCATATTATTTATTTATTTTTTCAAAAAAATTGAAACAACAGGATGTTTGCTGATTCTCTCAACGGCTTGCACACAAATTCAAGCAAAATCACAACTTGTCTTTTGGGCTCCACAAATCTGGAGGTAAGCCCTGTGGGACATAAAGCACCTTGCTTGCAGTTTTCAGTGGGATTTTGCCAATTGCTTTAAAAAAAAAAAAAAAAAAAAAAAGAAAAGAAAATTGATGTATTTGGTAATTTCTAAATTTTTTTTTTTTTGTTAGTGGGAAAGTTGGCTTTTTAAGCCGAAGACAAACAAACAAACAGACTTTTGAGGATGGCTTGTTTGGGAAGAACTAAATAAGTAGCTTTTTTGGTTAAAAAAGCCAAAAACAAACAAGCCGGTTTAGGACAGCCTCTCCATAAAAAAGACAGCTTTTTAGCAAATTGTTGAAAAAACAATTTTGCCCTCCATAGTCTTAGAAATTCTACCGTGTCTCTATAAGGTAATATTGTAGTTTCTCACAAAAAAAACAAGTTTGAAAAGACCCAAAAAAAAGGTAATTTTTTTAGCAATTACCAAACGCACCAGCTGTTTTAGCTTTTAAAGAAGAAAAAATACTACTTAAAAGCAATTGCCAAATCCTAACCTTAGCTAAAGCCAAACTGGTATTAGTCAGATTAGGATTTCTCATTTTTGGCTGTTTCATGACTACCAGAAAAAGCATTGTTATTGCCGGATTTTGGAACTCTTGGTCAATGTTTGGGCATATCATAGTGCCCGGAAGATGGTTTACATTGATCCACGCTCAGGTGCATTACAAGAGCAACATCCAATTGCACAACGGAAGGGATATATGTGGGCAAAGTACTTCAATTTTACTTTATTGAAGAGTATGGACGAAGATCTAGCAGAGGCTGCAGATGACTATCCAAACGAGACATGGTTGTGGCCGTCAACTGGAGAAGTATATTGGCAAGGCGTTTATGACAGAGAGAGAGAAGAGAGGTATCGACTAAAGATGGACAAGAAGAGGAAAACAAAGGAGAAATTATTTGACAGAATGCAACATGGATACAGACAGAAGTCACTTGGAGGATAGGAAAAGCTTAAATGTCAGCTTAAAAGGTTGATTCTATTGATGAAATATGCTCATCTCCTAACATAGCAACCCAACCAATTTTTGGTTATTGATTAAAACAATAGGGAAAAGGCTTGTACAGATGAAGCGGAGCTCGATTCTTTCCAACGTCATCAAGATTTTTGACTGATAGAAGCTCCTGATAGCATACTTCTAGGAGTGGAGAACATAACCGGAGACCGCTAGCAAGTCGAGTTCACTAGCATTTTGAAGCCTTCTTGCTCTGATATTTCTAGCGGCTCTGAACACATACTACGAGATTTGATGTGCACCCAATTTTAATTAATTAAATTATTATTTTTCGGTATTTGAAAACATGATGCAGGCAATGTATTCTTTCATCCATGTATATACCTATGGAATAACAAATACAATTTTGATTGGTATACCTATACACCAAAGTGGCTTCATGCTTGGTTGGTGTCTTTCTGGGTTTTTTCATGGAATTGATTTTGGAACTATGGCATACAGGTGATCTTATTGATGTGGTGGGAGTGACCTGCTGAATTTTCTTACTCGTCAAACATGGTTGTTAGGAGTGATTGTCAGTAGCCGAAAGTGTTGGCCAACCATTAGAGGCGGGAGTGACCTGCTAGATGTTTGTCGATTGTTGGGTTGGTGGCTTGAGGTGGGGATAGCTCACCTTAAGTGATGGCCTACAATGGTGGTCTAAAGGAGTTGTTGGCGACGGTGGATAGAGATAGTAGCCATAGTAGCCAGGAGTGATGGAAAAAGGAATAACGAATACAAATTTATTTTCAAAACAAGTAAAAATAATTTCTTGTTTGGTTTCTATATTCTGAATTTAATATTTTAGAAATTGAGTTATTTATTTATTTGTTTATTTTTTTCGCGTATTTTTTTTTGTTTTTAGTGAATATTTTTAAAATTTTAGGTAATTTTTTTTTAATTTTTAGATGGATTTGACTTAGATGTATCTAAAAAGTGACATATTAGTAAAAAAAATATTTTAAAAAATTAATAAATACACAAGAATATAAAAAATGTATTGAATTCTCGTATTTTTTGGTAATTAGTGAATTTTTCAAAATTTTTTTTTTTTACAAATATTATACTTTTTAAGTGTATTTATGTTAGGTGTATTTAAAAATTAAAAAAATTACTTAGAACAAAAAGAATCTAATAAAAACAAAAAAACACGAAAAATAAAAAATTTTAATTTTTTAAAAAGTAAATCTTGAAAAATCAAACCAAACAATTTTTATTTACATATAGAATTTTGTAAGTTTTGTAACTTTACATTTTCATTCATTAGAAACGAAATATAACGCCAAATGAATTTTTTAATAATTATTAAAATGTTTGCAAATATAAACAATCACCAAATGGAATTATACGCAAGTTATTGTGTAGTTGTTCAGAATATTAAATTGAAAATTGACTTTAAATA
Organism: Camellia japonica; assembly: GCA_030407325.1. Lineage (NCBI taxonomy): Eukaryota > Viridiplantae > Streptophyta > Magnoliopsida > Ericales > Theaceae > Camellia > Camellia japonica. Next base: position 200,846,840 of record JAPPVO010000002.1, on the reverse strand, counting down.
ATGTCATGCAATCTATTAACTTAAAATTTTTTTTGTTAGAAATTTGAATAATTATTAATCTTTTTTGTTGAAATTTTAAAAAATTAAAATTTTATTGTGTTTTGATGTTTTTCTCCATTTCATATTTTTCAATTGCTAAAATTGCTACTATGAAATCGTTAAAATAATCAATTTGCCAATTTTAAGAATTTAACAGATTAAGGTTGGGTAAGAAAATTTTCAACTCTCAAAATAAGTTTGTGTTGATGATTTTTTCTCAAAATCCATACCGACGCGCAGGCTAATTACAATGTGATTAAATAGATAATCATTTTAAAATGACGATTGTTTTTATTTTTCTATTTTTTAATTAAATTAGTTTTTAATTTTATTATTATTATTATGATTTTAAAAAACAAAATTTGAAAATAAAACCAAACCCTGCATAAAACCCAAAACCATATTCAGAGTTGTTTGGAGTTTGGAATGTTTCCTTGACCTCCGTCAGGGTTTTTGCGCAGTGGGGACTAGGGTTTCCTACGCATCTCTCTCTCTCTCTCTCTGAAGGTAACACTCTCTTTCTCATTTTCACTTTCACTTTGATGATTCTCGGTTTGAAACCCTTTGGAGTTTAGCTGCTGTCTGTTTCAGTTCAGTTCAGTTCAGTTCTGGTTTGATCACTGGTAGTTTTCTCCATTTTAGAACTTAATTTTTAATCTCAAGTTGTGATTATTAGTTTTCGTGTAGACATTTCTTAGTCTCTTGAATGTTATTGTTGAATTGTACTTCCCACCTATGAGATGACCTTTTTTTCTTGTTAATTTGCTTTGTTTGGTATCTGAGAAAATATGAGAAAAGAGGAAAAGGAAGTAAGAAAACAACAACTTCAATCTTATTATGCGCCATACTTCTTAGGTTTCTGGAGAGTGAAAATCTTACTCCAAGCCTAATACTTCGGATTATGCTCAGTTGATCAAAGAGGAATTTGAGAACCAAAACATTAAATTCCTTTTAAAAAGAAAAATCCTAGGTTTTCTTGGCGATGAAATGAATGATCAGCTCAGCTCGTTCTGTTTGTTGTTGTTCAAATTTCACAAAAATGGGTGGGCTTAGATGAAATGTTTGTTGGGTTGCTTCTTTTATGCGAAGTTTTATTGGGGTACTGGTGAGGGCAGTGCCTTATTGCATTTACGGATTTTGTTAGCAACATAACTGGACCTCAAATTTCTCCAAATTCTCTTTCAGTTTCACACCAGTGCCTTCTCTTTGTTGGACATGCAATAGAATACTTATTTATTATTTATTTTAAATCCAAGGCATTGGTTTTTTTGTTTCAATGCAGAAAGTATACAATACTGTTATGTTACACTCAAAATTTCATATTTGCCATGTAGGGTTCTGGATGGGAGTAGACCTATAAACTCTGGTGTATGTGCTGGTGTATATGAAATCTTGGGTTTGCTCCTTCACAGCCCGGCTGTTCTTTGGGTAAATTATATATAGGATATCCCAAGTCCTAACCTGTACCCTAGAATTTCTTGAGCAGATATCTCTCTGACATCACTCTGTTTAGATGGGTCACTATGTGGTCATTTATATGGTTGTAGCTTAGCTATTCATACTGACAAGATCCTGACACAGAAGGCTGCACTTTTGATTTTGTTACATGAAGGTTTGTATCCTGAGGTCTGGTGACTTTCAACTCCATGCATGTTAAGGGTGGCTGGGTTAGGCAGACAATTGCTCTAACTAAGTGCAATGACTCTGGAGGGATGAAACTACGGATTCGGCGTTCAAAAGAAGAGAGGAAGGCAATGGTTGAGTCTTTTATAAAGAAGTAATTGCATATTATTCTCTTGCTTTTTGAGTTCATAATTTTTTTACCAAGGCTTTATGGTTCAAAGACATTTAGCTAAGGTTTTTGGCATCATATGCATCACTAATCATGCAACACATCTTTTTTTCTCTTGTATTATGTACGTATGTTATCTGCCAAAAGTTATAAATGAAAAGTCTCAAAGGATATCCCATATAAATCAATTATAATCTATCCTTTTGAACTCTTTCCTGGATGCTCAGTCTATGAGCCAACTTGTACAATAATTCTTATCACCGGCTCGGCTAGATGAATATTTTGAATAGAAGCATACGTTTGTGATGGAATTTTAGATTTATATAGTGTGTGTAAGTACTACATTCTTTTGTAGTTTTCATTGATTGTTTTGTTGCTCAATGGAGTGCCATAGTGTTTACATTTTGTGTATGTGGGCCTTAGTCTCTCTCTCTCTCTCTCTCTTTCTCTCTCTAGTAAAGCTCCCCATAAAAACCCTAAATTTATGAAAAACAAGTTTTTACTTGTTAATTAGAGGGTCCTTCAAGTTTAATCACATTAGTGTACTCAATTATACCTATATAGGTGGTTTGTATACTTAGCTTCAGTTCACCAATAAAAAGGCCATTATGCAGTGCTGGTCCTACCAAGGGTGAGTGCTGGAAGCGTAAACAAAGGATCTAACTTTTGGGGGAAAAAAAAAAAATTATTGCACAAAATAGTTGCTTTTAGATTGGAATGGACATGCTTACACTTGATTTGCAACTTTTAGTATTGCACCAAATGATGGTGCTTTTTGGTTATTTCACGTATTAGAAACAAAAAAATATATGAACAAGTAAATATATGTACATATATACTTGGGAAATTAGGACATTACCCCTGCTAGTCCTTGATAATTTGAGGACTGGAGACGGACCTAACCTTGGCAATAATTGTACGAAGTGGCTGATTTTGGAGTTGAACCCACATTCACGATTAGCAGCCTGAGCTTTTATCCTTGTGTCAAGTGATGCCCCTGCATATGTATATTGTAGAAAACAGTTCTGTTTCATTAACTTGCAATTGAGAACATGGCAATATTCATCTCGATGTTCTAAGATGATTGTAAGCTAGAAAGCACGGATATGGATACGGATATGAGATACGGATACGATACGATACAGATACGGCAATACAGCAAAACTTAAAAAAGTAGGATACGTGTACGACTAGGATACATGTGTAAAAAATAAAAAATAAAAAAATTATTAGCAGTGAGTTACACAAAAGCTCAAGAATGTTGAGAAACCACAGTAACTTTATGATGCAAAATACTAATCTTTAAGAATTAGGTATTAATTTAAGGCAGTAGCTAGTTTAGTTTTTAAATTTTCAATAGGTCTTGCAAATATTTCATTTCAATATCAAGTCTAATATATTGATCTTATAATATCAAAACAATCCACAACTTGACCCTATGCTTTTTCTTTTTGCACTAGTCAAAAATATTCTATGCAAGTTTATTTGCTTATTTATTTATTGATATTTAATTTTACTATTGTTATATTATCTTATTAATCCTATGTAGTTATAGGGGACATGCATGATACAATGAAGATATGTCAATTTGATGAATTCTATACTTTAGCTTACTATGTTATTTTTATAAAAAAACTAAGCAAAGTATTGTAAAAATATTCTATTTATCCTCGCAATTATATTATATTATGATGGTATGCAAGAAATGATACAATACTAATTTCGTAAAAGGAGTAATATGTGACTTGGAGCATTTGATACTTCAAAATTAATTAAGAAGTATTCGATAATATGTGATTTGGAGCATCCGATACTTCAAAACTAAGTATCCAATACTTCAAAATTAATGAAAAATTAATTAAGAAGTATCCGATACTTTTAATAAGTATCTGATACGTATTCGTAAGTATCCAAGAAGTATTGGTATCCGATACAGATACGATATGGATACGTTTTCCTATTTGAAGTATCCGTGCTTCATAGATTGTAAGGTTGACAATACTGGGTTTGTAACAGTGAGATTGTGTTATGCCAAGTAGTTGGCTATTAATTAGAACGGTCAAAACTTGTTAATGCCAAGTGTGAGAATGCAAGTTAAAGTCACTGGGTAGCCGCTTCACTCAAATTATGCCAAAATTAGGTCTCTACCCAATATATGCCTCTTAGCACCTGGTATCGGCATCTCCAATGTTGAGTAATGGCCTGTTTCTTGATTAACTAAAATTCTAGTAGCGGTGGTTACTCTTCTTTGTAATATTATGTTCATTTTTGCTAAAATTTTGGGTGAGCCGACTGATATACTGATTTTTCTAGTGGCTATTGGACTTTCAAGTTTCTATTTGCATAGTTCTAATTGTGAGAATATTAGGTTAGGTTTATATGTATGGTACTATATATTGTGTATATATATGGCAGTGTTTCCTTTTCTTATATGGCAATAGTAGTGTTTTCTTTTCTTATATGGCAGTGTTTTCTTTTCCTTTTTAGTCTTAGTCTTAGGGTTAGGATTATTATATAATCAGATGTATTCTTTGTATTATGTGACAATTAATATAGAGATTCATTCAGAAAACTTACATGGTATTAGAGCTAGTCTTCAAACCCTAGCAGCCATCGTGAAATCTTCTCTGGTTCTGACTTCTGGTTCGACTCTATTCTTTGGACTTGATCAAGCTCTCCCTAGTAGCCAACACGAATCTCTCTCTGGTTTTGATCTCTGATTCAATCAAGTTCTTTGTTCCTTTCTTCATTTGGTTCTTTCGTCTCGACTGATTCGAAGTTGACTTGAAGTCGGACCCATCTGGTTCCTCTACTCCCTCTCGTCTGGTTCGTCTGATTCATCATTGGGTCATCTGCTTTGTTCGATCGATCCTCTGATTCGTTTGGCTTGTACGACTCATCTGAGTTCGTGACCCATCTGGTTCAACTCGCGACCCATCAACTCGTGAAGCTCTCTAGCGTGCCTCTTGCTTAGGGGTGTAAATTTGGCTCGGGCCGGCCCATGTCAGGCCTTGCGGGCTCCCGCCAAAATTAGGGCAGGCCCGGGCCGGCTTATGGGCCAAAAAACTAGGCCTAGGCCCAAGGGTATTCGGGCCTTAGGCGGGCCAATCCAGTGGGCTTAGGACTGGCCTCGGGCTTGGCGAGCCTGCCCGTTTCTTTTTTTTAAAATTTTTTCTACAAAAAATTTATTATTTTCCACTAAAAAATACATTGGGTTTCGGGCAGGTCGGGCTTTAAAATGATGGCCCAGGCTCGGCCCGGCCCTAGCCCAAGGGCTTGGGCTAGGCTTAGGCCCGGGCCCAAACGGGCCGGGCCTATCCCAGGTCGCGGGCCATTTTTACACTCCTATTCTTACTCATCTTAGTTGGTTCTCTGATTCGTCTTGGCTGGTTTTGTGGATTGTCTCTCTCTGGTTTCTATTCTTCAAACACAAAGCACTCTCTCTCTCTGTGTTTGATATCTGATTTCGGCCCACCAAGTCTTCGACCCATTTGTGCTAGCTTTTGGGTTATTATAATTTAACCCCTCAGATATTTTGAGTTATTACACTTTGCCCCATCAGTTCCCTTCTCTTTTCTCTCTGGTTATTACGATGTCTTTGACTTTTGATGAGTGTGCCTTCTGCCACCAAAGGGGTCATTGGAAGTATCATTGTCCTAAGAAGGGATGTATGTCTGCCTCGTCTTCTCAGCAGTTTTCGATCTAGTTTTGCGCCCCTACTCCGAGTACTTTTTAGCCTCTTGCCAATTCTACTGTATCTGCTCTGGCTCCTAATCCTGACTTGGCTTCCTTGAGTGCTCAGATTAGTCAACTTTAGCATATACTATCTACCTCTCAGCCATCTCTATCTGCTTCCATTGTTTCCTCTTTTCATTCAGGTTTGCTTGGGTCTTTTTCAAGTATCTCTTCGTCTGACTGGATTTTTGACTCTGGTGCCTTTCATCATATGACTCATCATCTCTCCTTACTTCAAAATTATACTCCTCTTCCTTTTCCTATTATTGTTAATGTTGCTAATGGGTCTAGTATGTCTGTTATATTTGTTGGGTATGTCCTACCGTCTGCTATGTCTATTCTCTCTATTCCATTTGTCCTTTATGTTCCTCAATTATTTGTTAATTTATTATCTATCAGTCAGCTTGATGACTCCGGTTTTGATTGTATCTTTTCTTCTTCTATCTGTTTTATGCAGGATTGGATGTCCAAGCAGCAGATTGGGACCGTCCGTAGAGTTGGAGATCTCTATGTGGTGGAAAGCTTGAATCTACCTATGACAATCTTTTCAACTGTTTTTTCCTCTTTTTAGTTAGATTCTCTGTTCAGTCCTTTCTACTTGTGGCATTCTAGATTAGGCATTTGTCTACTGACCGCTTATGGTCTTTAGCTCAATAAGGTATATTGGGTAAAGTTTCTCCTAGTGAACTTACTGAGTGTCGGGGGTGTAAACTTGCCAAAATGATAGCCTTACCTTTTTGTAAAAGTACTATATTTGATACACGATACACTGTTTTCTTTAGTCCATATTGATGTTTGGGGAATATTTTAAAAGAGTTCTGTAAGTATTTGGCCAATTTGAATACTATTCATAAACTTCTTGTACTAATACACCTGCCCAAAATGGTCGAGCTGAGCGTAAATAGTTAGGTCTCTTCTTCTCTCTGCCTCAGTTCCAGCTCCGTTTTGGGGGAGGCAGTCCTTACTGCTGCTTTTCTTCTTAACCTCATGCCTACTCTCCTTCTTTCTGGTCGGTCTCCTTATGAGGCTCTCTTCTCTCAAATTTTTAATTACTCCCTCCTTTGTGTGTTTGGGTCTGCCTGTTTTGTCCTTCTTTCCCGTAAAGATCGGACCATACTTAGTGCTAGGGGTGGGCGCGGGTCGGTTGCAGCCACGGAACCTCCAATCTGCCATCCGTCTGCCAGATTGGCGGATTGGAGAAAATCAATCCGCATCCGTCCGCCAATTCGGCAGATGTGGATTTAGCGGATTGGCGGTTTGGCGGTTTGGCGGATGGATGCGAATCGGTTTGGCGGTTTAAGATTTTATAAATTTTCAACATAATTCAACTTGTGCACTTCCTCAAAAAAAAAAAAAAAAGAAAAAAAAAGAAAAAGAGTATTGCAGTTAATGACTTAAAAAACTATTATAATCACTGTATGTCTCATCCAAAAAAAGAAAGTTTGAAATTTTAGAATATCACAATCACTGCATGGCTCATTCACATATTACACTCACAGCATGATTCATCCACATATTACAATCACAGCATGATTCATCCACATAAAGTATTACAATTTGTAGTTCTTAAAATATAATAACAATTCAAACCACCAAAACCATGAACAGGGCAATAGTAGAGATTGTATGTCTCTGTATTATTACATCTATATATGTTTTTGAAAACAAAAGCCAACCAGCATATATCATATTTTCTATTTATTATTTTTAGAATTAAATTTAAAAACCAAAAAATATAGATAAATAATACGTTTATTTTTTTCAATTCAAAAAATATATTCAAGTTGAAAACTTTTTTTCAACAGAATATTGAAACTATTTTTCAATTGAAAACACAGACAAAATATTTAAACAAATTGAAAACATAAAGTCTTATAAATTATTAGGGGTGCTTGCGGTTTGGCGGTTCGATTGCGGCCAAAGGAATTTCAAATCCGTCATCTGTCCGCCAAATTGGCGGATTGGAGAAAATCAATCCGCAACCGTTTGCTCGTCATCACGTATCCGTCCAAAATGCGGCGGATCGGTTCGGTTCAGTCAGTTTTGGGGGATCGGTATATCCGCTGCTCACTCCTACTTAGTGCCCGATCTGTCCTATGTGTCTTTTTGGGTTATAGTTTTACTCAGAAAGGCTATCGATATTATAACCCTGTTTCCCGTCGCCTTTATGTCTCCATCATGTTTTTTTTCTCGAACGTCTGCCTTATTTTCAGCTTTCTTCTCTCACTGCTTCGGTTTCCAAAGAAGATTTGGTTCACATTGATCCATTTCCCTCTGAGGTCCCTTCCGATGAGTACATCTTTACTGTTCCTTATGAACTTGTTCCCTCTTTTCTTCCTACCACCCCTTCTGATGAGTCCCTCTCCACTGACCCCCATGAATCTAGTTCTTGTTCTCCTCATCTTTCCTCACCTGCTCCTCCTTTTCATTCTCCTCCATTATTAGTCTATTCCCGTCGTAAGGCTCTTCCTCCACTAGTTGTCTCTATCCTTGCTGTTGATCCTCTTGCTTTTGACGACTCTGATCTTGCTAACCGTAAGTATTCCCTTCGTATCCGTAAACAGGTCGTAAAACTTAGTTTTGCTAACACATGTTTTTCTCCTTCATATTGTACGTTTTTGTCTGCTATTCACTCTTTTTCAAAACCTTAATCGTACAAGGAGGCCTGTCAAGATTCTCATTGAATTCAAGCTATGGAGGATGAGTTGTCTGCTTTACAGAAACTAATACTTGGGAGTTGGTTAATTTGCTTGCTTGTAAGAATCTGGTTGGCTGCAAATGGGGGTAAAAAGTTAAGACTCATTCTGATGGTTCTCTTGAGCGCTACAAAGCTCGCCTGGTTGCCAGGGATTTTTCATAGGAGTATGATATTGATTATGAGGAGACCTTTGCTCCTATTGCCAAGATGACCACTGTCCATACTTTGATATCTGTCGTTGCCAAGGTTTTAAAAAGCGGCCGCAACCGTTACGTAACGGTTTTGGTGATTACTGCCACTTGTTACGGCTGTTTCTGCAGTGTGATTGAGATTCACAGGTATGTCAGCCGTAGCGGTCGTAACGGTGCCGTAACAGCCGTAACGGCCTATTACGCACCGTTACGTAACGGTTCCAAATTGTTTTTTTCGAAAAAAAACAAAAAAAAGCTGAAAATGGGGGAAGAGGGATAGAGAGAAAAGGGAAGACAAAGAGAGAAAATGACGGAGCAAGAGATAGAGAGAGAGAGAAGAGGAAAGATGAAGAACATGTTATTGATTCGTTGAAGCTAGAAGACCTATGCTATTCTATTCAGCTGTTATCACTCAACCATTTTGTTTGTGTGTCTATCTATATATTGTTTGAAAATAATAATAATAATAATAATAATAGTAGTAAGTGTGGTCATTATCTATTTGGCTTGGTTAAAATATATATATAATATATATATTATATATTTAGGCTCTTATTTATTTTCTTACTTTTGTCATTATTTATCTTATATATAATAGTTAGTGATTGATTTTTTATATAATATAAAGTCATTAATTATTAAAATAAAATGTAAAAAACTCAGTTTTTAGTGATTTAAAAATATGAAATATATTGGATAATATTTAAAAATTTACAAAAATTGATCAATATTTATTTTAAACCCAATAAATATGATCATGGAAAAAAAATATGCGTATCGGTAAGTTTTTTTCACATTGTGCGAAAAATAAAAAAATTCACGGTTCCGGTTACCGCAACCGTTACGCTGCGGCCTTTACACCCTGCAACCGCAACTGCGCTACCGCCACCGTTACAAGCGACCGCACCGCTTTTCAAAACCTTGGTCGCAGCTGTTTGTCATTGGCCTCTTTATCAGATGGATGTTAAGAATGCTTTTCTTAATGGCCATCTCGTGGAGGAGGTTTACATGCATCCTCCCCCTGGCCTTCACCATTCCTCTGGACAGATTTGTCGTTTTCGGCGTGCTCTGTATGGTCTGAAGCAATCTCTTTGTGCTTGGTATGATCACTTTCAGACTGCTATTACTGAGCTTGGGCTTCATCCTTCTGCTTAGGACTCTGCTGTGTTTCTCCTCCACTCCTCTGTTAGTTTTGTTGCCTTATACTGTATGTGGATGATATGATTATTACTGGCTCTAATTCTTCTGCTATTTCTAAGGTCAAGGAGCATCTCATCCGCACCTTTGAAATGAAGGATTTTGGCCCATTACGGTATTTTCTTGGTATTGAGGTGACTTCTTCTCCCAAGGGCTACTTTTTATCTTAAACCAAGTATGCTAATAAAGTTATTCACCGTGCTGGTCTTACTGACACTAAGATTGTTGATATCCCCATTGAACTTAATGTGAAACTTAATACTATTGATGGTGTTCCTTTGCTTGATCTTACTTTATATCGAGAGCTCGTGGGTTGCTTAGTCTATCTGACGGTTACTCACTCTGATCTTGCCTATGCTGTTCATGTGGTTAGTTAGTTCATTTCTGCTCCTCGTTCTACACATTGGGCTGCTTTGGTTCGGATTTTTTGCTCTCTTCGCGGTACTATCTTCCAAGGATTGTTGTTGTCCTTTACTTCTGCCTTGGCTTTAGTAGCCTGTGCTGATGTTGATTAGGCTGGTGATATTACAGATCGTAAGTCCACTTCTGGTTTCTGTATGTTTCTTGAAGATTCCTTGATTTCTTGGAAAAGCAAGAAAACACTGTTATTACCCGTTTTATTGCCGAAGCTGAGTACCGTGTTATGACTCATGGTACTACTTCGTTGTTTGGCTTCGTTGTCTTCTCTCTGACTTGGGCGTTCCTCAGTCTTCTCTGACCTCCCTTTATTGTGATACTCGTAGTGCTATTCAGATTGCCCATAACACCGTTTTCCATAAGCGAACAAAGCACATTGAGATTGATTGTCACTTTGTCCGTCAGCATCTACAATCTTGCTCTATCTCGCTTCCTTTCGTCTCTTCGCTCTGCAACTTGCTGACTTCTTTACAAAGACTCACACCATTGCTCGGTTTCAGTTTCTTCTTGGCAAACTCTCAGTGTTTTCTATTAAATACCTTGAGTTTGAGCACGGTTGTGAGAATATTAGGTTAGGTTTATATATATGGTAGTGTATATTGTGTATATATATATATGCCAATGTTTCCTTTCCTATATGGCAGTGGCAGTGTTTCCTTTCCCTTTTTAGTCTTAGGGTTATGATTACTATATAATCAGATGCATTCTTTTTATTATGTGACAATTGAATATAGAGATTCATTCAGGAAACTTACACTAATAGAAGGAAGTGTATGCAGCCCTTCTGTACCAGTTAATTGTTTTGTTGGTTGCAGTTACCAGGAGTTAAACAATGGGGATTTCCCACCGCTCTCTCTCACATACAAGGAAGTTGGTGGGTCTTACTACATTGTGAGGGAAATTTTCCAAAAGATAATCCAAGAAAATAGGGTGTTGGGTCCTGCAAAGTTTATGCCAAAAGAGCAGAGCCCTGATAGATTCTTCAAACAACATCAATTGGGATTGGTTTTCACTGAACCGGAAACTGATTTATTGCTATCAAATAAATCTCGTGTTGTAACTCATATTTTACGCAGTCATCATCAGGGTACAAGTGAAGAATTGGTTTTAAATTCTAGTGTGCAGTGTCCTGAACCTGAACATGAGAGATTTGATGAATGGAAAATTATAAATGGGTATAGTCAAGCAGTTGATAAGAATGAAGAATATGATAAAGCAGTTTATAGAGAGTCTCAAGCTAGAGAAAGTTTGGAACTGGAGGAAAATGTAGTGGAACTACAAGGATCTAAAGTTGAAGTAACCCACGTAGCAGCAGACACAATGGTAGAGACGTTACCAGTAAAGTCTGGTTCTAGGATAACTTGTGGCTTGGATGAAAAATCTATTGAACACAGTGAAGTGACCGGAACTCTGGTAGAAGACATTGAAAAGTTGGAAATGGAAACAGGCAACAATTCTGTAGTGGGCAAGCTAAACATTCCAGAGAGCTCTTATGATTTGGGCAATAAAAAAGATGAGGCAATCCTTGCAGGTTCATTATTGGAAAACTCAAATGGCTCTACAACCAAAGAAAGCAGTACTCTTGGTACCAATGATGGCACAGACCCTGAAGTTAAATATGCCTCGCCTGCTGGAATTAGGGTAAGTTTTTTGTAAGATTTTTATTTCCCCTTTTTTGTAATATATATCTATAGAGAGTAAATTCTTATAGCATTGTCTGGCACATGTTCTTGTCTCTATTTTGATTTGCTCTTCGTTTTTTTTTTTTTTTTTTCTTTTCTTTTATTTTGATGTTGATGTAGATTAATATGTTCACCAATTCTTTTAGCATATACTATTTATCTATTATTTACAAAGTTTCTTTTGCCTTGGGTGTCTTTCCTTCATTTCTTTCAAATTTATATGTTTGAGTGGTCCTGTCATAGTTAAAACTGTGATTCTATCTCAACTTGATCACAGTTTTAACTTGATTCTTGCTCTAAATCACAGAATTGTGGTTCTAGTGTATGCACTATTGTGTGAGAATTTCATTACCTGTTGCTTTTTCCTTATAACGTTCAAGGGGCAGAAGTTTTGATTGGTAGCGTTTCTTGTGCTTTTGCAGGCCACAGATGCCTCGGAGAGCATTCTTGACTTGAATCTGAATGACACTAATTCGAGCAGTTCCAGTGAGAAGTCAATTTCTGCGAAGGCAGTAGATGGTCAAAATAACTCCAACATGTAAGCATCTCTTTTAACCCCAACTTTAATGTTGCTTTTGGGTATGTGGATTTAGATTTGAAATCTATGAATTTCAAATACTTGGGTATTTCAAATCTACAGGTTTTTAAATCCTTTGTTTGGATGAAATAGTGGTCAGATTTAAAATTGGTAAAATTATGTCATTCTCATCAGAATCTCACCATATCGCAAGAATCGAGGCTATGGGGTGATTTTAGAATCCTTTAAAAATGGGTCCAAAATCTTTTGTGGATTTAACCTGGATTTGAAATCCATATAAGCGCAAGTGATTGAAACAGGAGCTGTGAATTCAAGTCCAGTATTTGAAATCTTATTGGCTCAAATCCTGGAATCCAAATGTAACCTAAAATCTGTAGCATGTGGATTCAGAAGCTGATGAATTTGTGGAATTCGAAATCTATACAGTTCTTTAGTGATCGATAATTTGCTTTGATTTGTGTCTTTGGGCAGTGAATCATGGGAAACGTCATCAGAGAAATCTGCTAAGCCGGAAATGAATCCGCTTTCAGCCTTCTTCAAGTCATCGGTTGCTGCATTTGTGAAATTTTGGTCCAAGTGAGCTTTCTCTTTTTTATTTGCGTCTCTCTTTTAGGAGTTGAAGAAGAGTTCTATACCTATAGTAGCAGTGTTTTTCCATATATTAGAGAAGGTTGTCCCAATCCTAATATTATTGTAGAGAATATTTGTAGCAACTGTGATGGTATACTGTCGGATAGGTCTCCTAATTTAACTGGAAAAATGAATTAATGGTCAAGCACACAATATTAATCTGTGTTACTGAGTATTAGAGGTGTGTATGGATCAGTTTAGTTCATGTAAATTCAGAATTGAATTAATCTGAGTTACTAAGTATTTTTGGGTTGGGTTGGGTTGGATTGGGTTGGGTTGGTTTGGTTTAGAACCGCGGTTCCGCCATGTTTACATAAGTGAATCATTATTTTATAAAACATAATCTCAGTTTCAATCCTACATCATCAAATTTTTTTAAAATAAATTAATAGTAATAAATAAGTGCAATAAACAAGTATTGAACATTGTACTGGTACACAAAGAAAACATTTTTGTAATTTTAAGGAATATAAAGAATGCATAATATAGATAGTGAACACTTAAATTTAGATACAAAATGATATATAGCAGTGAAGAATGCATATATGTATATTCTAAGGCCATGTTTGATTCACAAGACTAATAGTGAGGTATTAATAATCCTATCAAATTAGTGTGGTATTCACTATCCAATTGGATTAATATGATAAATTATTCATTGGATAAATAATCTCACCCTTATCCCATTACTAATAATCATACAAATTTGTTGGATTAATTATCTATTGGATTAATAATCTTAAACTAAAATGTTAAAACAAACATACGATAATTGAGTTCACGGATTAATAATTTCAATATCATACTCTAATCTATACAATCAAACATGCCCTAAAAATCTTGTTTTCTTCTGTACATGGGGTGGCACACCTACTCCCCTTGATGTTGTATATGATTCTTATTCTTATTCTTTTTTTATTTTTAGTTTTCAGTCTCACTCACCAAACCAAATATTTGGATAAAATTTTTAAAAACAGAGCAACCATCCATTTCTTATTTTCTTCTTTCGGCTACTGTATAAATGCTTTGAAGTTTAATCTAATTTAAGGGTACATTTGGTAAGATGAAAAGGAGTGAGAATAGAATATGAAGTTGAATGAAATAAAATGTTCATTATATCGGTTGTTTGCTAATTTGGAATGACATGGAGAGAATAAAGGTGAGAGAGAGAGAAATGAAAAAGGGAAAAGGATGAGTGACCTTTACTCAACTAACTTTCATCTCAAGAAAAGTGAGGATTAGTTGGATGATCTTCTCTCTCTTCTTTTTCTTGTTTTTTGTTTCCTTGTTTTTTTTCTTGTGTTTGGTTTTTTTCTTGTGTTTTGGGTGGGGTGGGAATAATTTTGGATTCATAGTTTGGTGTTTTTAAATGATAAATAGTGTGGCTAGGGGTTGGGATTGGATTAAAAAATCTTACATAATTATTTTCGGAGATAACAAATTTTGAAGAGTCTTTTATTCCGTATATATGAAACAACGATAATACTTTTGTTCCAAAATTTTAAAAACATCATTTTCAAAAGAAGTTATCTCAAGATTATATTTTCAAATTATAGTCCTGAGATAACTTATCTATCTTAATGTTGTTACTAATAAATCAAACATGGCAGGTAGGCCAGAACTAGGAGCACTTACGTATAGATCATAATAGGTAGATTTATTGTCTAATAGATCTTATGATAATTAATGACAAATTTCATCAAACACTATTAAAAAACGTCATTAATTGTTAATTTTTAATGACAGTTTTAAAATTGTCACAAAAAATATAAATTTTAGTGACAGTTTAAAAAAAATTGTTACAAAAAAAGTCCCTAATTTTCAATTTTCAATGACAGTTTAAAAAATTTATCATAGAAAAATATCACTAATTGTAAGTTTTAGCGACAATTTATAAAAATCGTTGACAAAAAAAAAAATCACTAATTGTCAATTTTTAGAGACATGCAAAAATTTGTCAAAATAAGTTATTTTTAGTGACGATTTTATGAGGACTTATTTTCAATAGGATTTGATGGAAATTAAGTCTAACTATTAGAATCTGCTGATAGTTTACCATAAGAAACTAACTAATACGGGTGTGTTTGATAATTTGATTCAATACTTAAAACTGAATGTATTAAGTGATAATCAATTAAACTCGTTTGATAACTACAATTGATATGACTTAAAAATTTAAGGTTCCGTTTAGTAAGCCTCTCAAATTATAGTTCCACCCATTGATTTGAGTGTGTTGTTTGTTTTGAGCTTTTAAATCATAATTCTACACCCATTTCTCAAAACTCAATTCAAAACATAATCATTACTTTTTAAAACTCATAACCAAACACATAATTCAAAACTCTTTTGAAAACTTAATTCAAATCAATATTTTAATTTTTTAAATATTTAAATATTTAAATATTTTAATATGTTACGATTTTTTTAATTTTTTAATTTTTTGAATACTTTTAAATATTTTAATTTCAAAATATTATGATTTTAATTTTTTAAATTTAAAATATTTTATAAATATTTTAATTTTTTTTTTGTTATGTATTTGGTTACGATTTGAGTGCAGAGTTGTGAAAGTAGTATGGAGTTTCGAGTTATGTGTTTGGTTATGAGTTTTAAAAATAATTTCTTAATTGAGTTTTGTTTTATGTGTTTGGTTACGATTTGAGTGTAGAGTTGTTTTTAAATTTAAAATATTAACATTTTAAATTATTTAAATTTTTTGAATATTTATTTTAATTTTTTACTTATTAAATTTTTTAGATTATTTAAACTATTTAAATATTTATGATTTAAATTTTTTGAATATTTGTTTTGAAAAAAAATTATTTCCTTTGTAGTATTTTCAATTAAAAAATTGATTAATGTTACTTTCTGTTAATAATAAAAAAATTTAATTGAATTTTAAAAAGAGTTTGGTTATGAGTGTTGATCAGAATTTTCAATAGTGTGAAAGTAGTGTGTCTTGTAATGAGTTATAACAATTTGAATTAAGTTTTGAAAACTCTTTCCAAAACTCATAACCAAACAAATTTTCTTATTTCACATGTCAAATCAAACTTTCAAAACTCAATTTCACACTCAATTCAAAACTCTATTCAAAAACCATAATCAAACAAATTTTCTATACTCAAATCATAATTCCACAACTCACAAACTCAAAATACAACTCATACTCTCAAATCATATTTACAAAACTCTACCAAACGCAACCTAAGTATCTCTTAAAAATAAAGCTAAAATTTAAGAAAATTTTACGTCATAGTAAACTTATTTAATTCTGACTGAATTTATAAATACTAAATATAACCATTGATATACACTATTATAAATTCACCACCTCACTAGCATCATCATGCCACTGCCACCACCACTACTACCACTACCACCACTATCACCGTCGTCATGACTATCGCTAATGCTATCACTACCATCACCACTATCATCATCGCTACCGCTACTATCACCATTATGTCACCACAATCACCACCATCATGCCAACGCACCACTACCACCACCATCATTACCATTACCATCACCACCATGACGCCATAGCCACCACTACCACTGCCGCCACCACCACTACTACCATCACCATGACCTTCATCAGCATTATTGTTGTTGCCATAAGTACCACAATCATTTTACTACCGCTACCACCACCGTCATCATTAACACTACCGCTACTATCACCACCACCATGTCACTGCCACCATTACCACCATTACAATATAAAAATTAAAAATAATAAATTTCAAATTTGATTTTATAGATATCAAATAACTTATTTTTAGTTTAGCATTTAAATTTTTATCAAATAATTTTTCAACTTAAAAAATTTAATATTCAATTTTTAATATTTAATTTTAAATTTTAAATTTTTATCAACCACCTCCTGAGTGAATCCCTAGATTTAAATTTCACATGAGGATCTTAAATGGCTGCAATTAGTAAGTGCTATATATTGCTTTTTCATGTGTATGTATTGCTCACAGCATAAGTAGTTAAACAACTTTTATCGACTATTGGTAATTCCATTAAAGAATAGTAACTTTTTTATTTTTTTATTTTTATCCTTTTCAACAACTTTCAATGGAGTTAGGTATCACCTATTGCTTTGATCCCAAATGTTCCATAGGGGTTGCAGGTACAGTCCTTACACTTAACTTCCTTTTTTCTTTTTTCTTTTTTTTACAGCTATACAATATATTTTTTGTATTTTAATTCTGTGCACATAGTCTTTTTAGAATAAATTGGATCCTGATAAAAAATTTAAAGAACACAGAAATCGATTACAAAATTAGACATAGTCTTCACGTGAGATGAAAGTTTTGTCTGATTTTATGATTAATTTCTGCCCAAGTAAAAGAGTTGTTAATCTATGCCATAATTTGATTTGCTATAAATGGGATTGGACATTTGCAAAACTAACCTCTACACCCAATAACTACCCCTACACAAAATGCATATCTACCACATGAAAATCAATATAATTGCACCAAATAAAAAGAGGTAAGGTAGAGAAGAGGAGAGACCATTGTTAGTGAGTGAGTCAGCAAAAGCAAGCAAGCAAGAGCAATAATAAAATCACCAGCCTTTAGAGTGAAGCATACCTACATTGGTAGAGGCGTATATGATTAATGCTGCCCCATTCCTATTTTGAGCCCATAATATCTACCCTTTTTTATTAATAAAAAATTATGGGTAAGGTTAGGGATACTAAAATTTTTATCAAATACATGACCAAATATCTCACATTTAGTTATTTATTTGATAAAAAATTTAAAACTTATAATATTTTCCAAAAATTATACCGAATTCAGATGGAGTTTGATGCAAAGTTGAAGTTAATGAAGGGAGAGTTTTAATGTAACTGTCATTAGAGTTGTTAAGGTGGTAATGTTGCAAGTTTCCTATTTACAAAAAATGACTTCTTTTGGAAAGTGATTTATAAGTCAGTTTATTGACTTTTTAGTTTATTTGAATCATATCATCTCTCTTTTTTTGTACGTCTTTGTGTAATAAGCAAAAAATCTAACTTGTAAGTCACTTTCCAAAACAATACTAATAAGTTTTTACCTTTTATTTTTTTTGGATAAAAGAGCAAAAAGTTATTTGGTGTAAATTTTTTTAAAAAAAAAATAAGTGAACAAAAATAAGGAAACATGTTTGGTGTAGGCGCTGGCTGGTGGAAGAACGTAGTGGCTAGGAATGAGGTGACCAGAGTGTCGCAGGGTGACTGGAGGTCACGAGTGGTGAGTGGAGGTCAATACTAGCTAGTAGCAGCAGTCGGTGGTGGTGTGGGAGGAAAGGGAGAATTTTGAAAATAAGTATTAGAATTAATTTTGAAGTGGCTAGTGGCAAACAATTTTTTGTTTTCAAGTTTTAAAAAAAAAATAATAATAAAAAAATAGCTCAAAAAAATTTTTTTTTAAAAAAAAAAATTGGCCTATGGCAATTGCCCAAGAAGTCATGGAGAGGTGATTTAGGTGCCAAGATGAGTGAGCTTTCAGATTTGTATTTATAGAGAAATATTGGTTTATGTTATAATCTAACTACTAACATACTAACAATTATGTTGTAAAAATTAAATAAATAAATAAAAAAAAGAAATGCGAAATCAGAGCCTTACCAAACTAAAACAATATCGGCATTGCTATTTTTGTGCCAAATATTTTGGACTAGAGATTCTCTCTATTTCTTTCTTAATTGGCTCAAAAATGTCATTTGTATTTGATATTTTGTAATAAAAAAAGGGTCACTTTTTTTTTTTTTTTTTCCAATTAGAATACGGTTGCCAAATTTTAACATTTTTTACTTTGATATATCATTTAAGAGTGAATGCAATGATATCTTTTAATTTAAAATAATTATAAATATATTTATATTTTATAGTCATTAAATTTGTATTGAAAATTACCCATTATATACATGTAAGGGGAGTATCAAAATCCCATCTAGTCCAATAAATTTTAAAAGCTTAAATTTTTTTAAATTCAAAAAAAATCAAAAAAAAAAAAAAAAAAAAGTGAAAACAAAAATCAATCCCAAATAATTAAGCTAGTGAGATTTGAATACAAAACTTGAATAATACTATGATTTATGGATACGATTACCGAGGCATTTCTTGAGTTTCCGTGCAATCATTGGACAAATGATTACTGAGGCAATTACCTAAACCCTAGTTTTCTTTACTTAAAAATAAATCTAACAAAAAAAAAAAAAAAATCAACGTTAATTTTTCATTTTTTAAACTTTTTATAAATAGATTTTTAGAGTGATTAAATTAAGATTTTTAGTAAAAAATAAATTTACCAAATTTTGTTTGAATTGATTAATAGTTATTAAAAATAAGCATTTAAGTTTTGGGATGGATTAATTAAAATAGTCAATAAAATAAAATATCATATTATAACACTCTCTTTATTTTTTTACATATATTTTTATAAAAAGCCAAATAACTATCCTACTCCCAAATTAGGCCATCTTATTTTACAAATGTAACTATAGCCTCGTTTAGGATGCCCATTTAGATTAAAATAGTCATATAGAACAAAATAAGTTATTTTAATCAAATATGATAAAATATTATATTCAAATTATAATTATTTTATTTTTTCTCTCACAAAAGTAAAAAAAAAACTAAAAAACTTGTCCCAAATGAGATTTTTTAATCCCAAATTAAAATAGCCAAAAAATTAAAAAAATCAACTCACATCCCAAACCAACCCTATGTGTGGAGGCTGGTCCAACTGGAACAATGTTCCTGATATGTGTGCTGTGCTCTCAAGGGATGCTCACTTTTGGGACCACTTTCATGATTTATTTTAAATCCTTCAATTTATTAATTGTTGGACAATCTTCATTGTATTTAAATAGTTTAAATTCTGTCGTGTACTAAACAACAACCAGAATATAAAGAAATAAAAGAAAGGAGAGAATTTGTTTGATTACAAAAATCAAACTAGAAATAAATATAAATAAATAAAAACAGATTTTATTTTGTTACAAAAACAAAATTAAAATCTGATTTAAATAAATAATAATAACACCAAAAATGAATTAAATAACTTACTTGAATAATTCTTGAATAATAATCTGATCAAGTCCAGTGTTTGATACTGTGTCCTTAAGACAGATTCGTCCTCTCTACGGTGCTTTCAGAATGTGGACGTCTATCTCCCAGGATGAAATGATCAACTACAAACAATAGCAGCACTACCAATTGTTTGCCTTACGAACACACTAAGTGTTTACACTCTTTCTTACAAGGAAAAATAATAGAATAAATGCAGCAAAATGCAGAGACGAATTTGCAGCAAGGAAGGACGAAAATTGTTGAAGAAAAACAAATGAGAAACTTGTCTATTTATAGGAGAAATTATGGCTGTTGGGTTTGAATTAAACAGGTGCAAAACCTGTTTGAACATGTATGAAACCTGTTCAATTTGAATAAACAGAAACAAACCTGTTGGATTCAAATTCGAACAGATAAAAACGGGAAGGGCCCTGTTTGGGTGTACAGTAAAACTAGACCAGTTTATTTCCGGAATTAATTTGAATTCTGGATTTTATTTTACCAAAAAATAAAATTAATTCAAATATTTTGGCCCAAAAAGATAGGTATTGGGCCGGACAAGCCCAACCCAACCTCACACCACGCACCCGCGCCCAAGCCTAGCCCGCCCGACCGGACGGGCGGCGGCGCACGCGCGCATGTGTGGTGATTTTTGAGTCCAATGGATTTAGCCCATTGTGCCCATAACCTCCCTCTCTAAAACACTTGGGTACCCCTTGGGGCACACCCTAAGTTCCAATCCCATGCCTTATAAATCCATTCAAAACTTCCCACCAAATCAATGTGGGACAAGCCTTATTCAAACTTTTAAGGATTTTTCACCAAAACTCCATTTCTATGGAGCATACTTTGGCTTCAATTTTTCATTCACTAGGTAATGGTTTTGAGCAACCAAATATACCACGTGAATCACAACGCGGCATAGAACGCGTTACCATGTTGACCTGCGACAAACGACGTTTGGGGCCCACCTAAAAAATAGACCAAACTTAGAAAAAAATTCTAGTTTTACCTAGAATTTTATAACCATTTCCAACAATCCCCCACATGAATGGAATTTGATGACAACGGAAATGCAACAATATGCAGACTTTATCAAAAAAGTATAAGTTGAAAATATCTTGCATCAGAATAGGTAGCTTTCGGCCTTGAACCTTCCCTAGTGATAACCTATCAGACTTACTGACTAGCCAATGGACACGATGCCTTGAATTGTTCAGCCGTTTGTGTAAACCAAGACAACAGATTTCATACAAAATATCTTCTAACACATCGTGGTTCTCACTGTTGTGTTCATTTTGGCCTTGAACGTGCTTGGTTTTCATGAGTGTTTCTAGAGAATTTAACCTTTTGCATTCTCATAGAACCGGCCCCAGTTCGACACTCATATAGGTGATTCTTATTGTGAGTATCTCTTTATACTCGTCTTGATTTTATGCCTCAATTAAGATATAAGTAATCATTAAAAGCAAAGCTTATCCTTATACCCTTGCATACAACAAATGTTGCAGATATCACTCTCACCATAGGAATGGGAAAGGAATTTTTTAATCCCTTGGTGATTTCTGGAAAGCCATACATAACTTAGTTATCCCTTTAAACTTAGTTCTTGGGATCTCCAGTCATATAAGTAGGATTACCATTATGACGACTCTTATGTAATAGGTTTTAATCCCATCCTCTTCGATGAACTATACACTAGCTCTTTTGTCAAACCTTTTGTTAACGGATCCGCAATATTCTCTTTAGATTTTATATAATCTATTGAGATTATTCCATTTGACAATAATTGCCTTACGGTATTATGTCGACGACGAATATGTCGTGACTTACCGTTATACATATGATTCTGTGCCCTGCCTATTACAGATTGACTATCACAATGAATGCAAATAGCTGGCACAGGTTTTGGCCACATTGGAATGTCTTCTAAAAAGTGACGAAGCCATTCTGCTTCTTCTTTTGCTTTGTCTAAAGCAATGAACTCGGATTCCATTGTGGATCGTGTGATGCAAGTTTGTTTCGTGGACTTCCAAGAAACAGCAGCGCCTCCTAGAGTAAAGACATATCTACTAGTGGATTTTGAATCGTTAGTACCGATATCCAATTGGCATCACAATAACCTTCAAGTACTGCTGGATATCAAGTAAAGTTCAAACCATGATCACAGGTGAATCTTAGATATCTAAGAACCCGAATGATCGCTTTCCAATGGTCTTCTCCGGGGTTACTATAGCATAAGCTATATCAGGACGAGTACAATTCATTAAGTACATTAGGCTTCCAATGATTTGGGAGTATTTTAACTGAGATACTGCATTACCTTTATTTTTCGATAAATAAAGACTGATGTCTACAGGTGTTCTAGCTAAAGTCATATCATCCTTGATAAATTTATCAAGAATTTTCTCAATATAATGAGATTGAGATAACGCATATCCGTCAGATGTTTTAGTAATTTTCATTCCTAATATAACATTTGCGACCCCCATATCTTTCATATCAAATCTTTTGTTAAACATTTGCTTAGTTGATTTGATCGTGTTTTGACTGCTTCCAATGATAACCATGTCATCCACATAAAGACAAACTATGACATATCCTTGGTCAGTGTTTTTAACATAGACGCATTTGTTACATTCGTTTATCTTAAACCCATTAGTAAGCATTGCATGATCAAATTTTTCATGCCATTGCTTAGGTGCTTGTTTTAATCCATAAAGGGATTTTACAAGTCGACAAACTTTCTTTTCTTGCCTTGGTACTATAAAGCCTTCAGGTTGATCCATATAAATCTCTTCATTTAGATCACCGTTTAAGAAAGTTGTTTTAATATCTATTTGATGTATTTCTAAATTAAACAACGCTGCTATAGAAATAAGCATGCGAATGGATGTTATTCTTGTCACAGGGGAATATGTGTCAAAATAGTCCAAACCTTCCTTTTGTCTGTAACCTTTAACTACAAGTCTTGCTTTATACTTGTCTATTGAACCATCTGCTTTCATTTTTCTCTTGAATATTCATTTATATCCAAGAGGTTTAGAACCTGGTGGAAGATCCACCAATTCCCAAATATGATTTTGTATAAGAAATTCAATTTCATTATTAACAGCCTCTTTCCACAAAGGTGCTTCAGGACCTATCATTGCTGCCTTAAAGCTTTGAGGTTCATTTTCTAACAGGTATGTCAGAAAATCTGGACCAAAAGATTTTGATGTTCTCCATCTCTTACTTCTTCTTGGTTCATCATCAGTTAAATCATGTTGGTCGAGATCATTACTAGTTTCTTGTGTTTGATTGTCAGTAGTCTCTTGACTTTGTGTACAATCATAAGTTCTTTTTTGTGAACTTAATTCCTGTCCTTTCTTGTAAGGAAAGACATGTTCCAAAAACACAGCATTCCTTGACTCTATAATAGTGTTCACATTTATATCAGGTATTTCTGATTTATAAGTCAGAATGCACTACTATTTTGAGCATAACCAATAAACACACAATCTACTGTTTTTAGTCCAATCTTAGTCTTTTTAGGAATAGGAACTTCAACTTTTGCCAAACACCCCCACACTTTTAAGTATTTGTAGGAAGGCGGTCGACCTTTCTACAATTCATAAGGAGTGCTGTTGGTTTTCTTGTAGGGTATTCTGTTAAGAACATAATTAGCAGACAATATTGTTTCCCCTCACAAGTTCTGTGGTAAGCCTGAACTTAGTAACATGGCATTCATAATTTATTTTAGGGTTCTATTCTTTCTTTCAGCAATTCCATTTTGCTGAGGAGAATAGGGTGCTGTAGTTTGGTGAATAATTCCATGTTATGCACAAAATTCATTTAATGGTGCATCATATTCACCACCCCTATCACTTCTAACCATTTTAATGGTTTTACCAAGTTGATTTTCAACTTCTGTTTTGTAGAGTTTAAACATTTCTAAAGCTTCATCTTTACTTCTAAGTAAATAAACATAACAATATCTTGTGCAATCATTGATAAATGTTATGAAATACTTTTTGCCTCCTCTAGTTTGAACAAATTTTAGATCACATACATCAGTATGAATTAATTCTAGAGGTTTGGTTTTTCTTTCAACTGATTTAAATGGAGCCTTAGTTAGTTTCGCTTCTACACAAACTTCACATTTATGATTAGGATTAATTTCAAACTTTGGTATATAATCCAAACCAATTAATCTACGCAAAGCATCATAATTTACATGACCTAATCTACCATACCATAAATTCGACTCAAGAATATAAGCAAAAGATGTATTATTCTCATTCATAGCAACTTTTGGTACAACTGTCATTACATTTAGTTTAAAGAGACCATCACTCATGTATCCCTTACCAACATACATACCACTCTTTATTAATACAAATTTATCAGACTAAAAAACAAGCTTAAAACCATTTTTACTTAACAAAGAATCAGAAACTAAATTCTTCCGATGTCAGGTACATGCAGTACGTTGTTGAGGGTCAGTTCTTTTCCTGATGTCATCTTCAAGATCACTTTCCCTTGTCCAGCCACAATAGAAGTAGAAGAATTTCCCATGAAAAGTTGTTCACCATTTGCAGCCTCATTGTAGGTAGTGAACATTTTCTTGTCCGCACAAATGTGACGAGTTGCCCCAGTGTCAACCCACCATTCCTTGAGATTTCCAACCAAGTTAGCCTCAAACACCACAGCAGAGAGGTTGATGTCATTCACTCCGTCAAAGATGTAATTTAGTTAAGTTACATTGGCTTGATTGGTAGTCTTCTTGCTTGTACTTCCATGATCCTTCTTAGGGCGGCGGCAATCAGTAGCTCGATGTCCAGTCTTGCCACAATTATAGCATTTTCCTTTGAATTTCTTGCTGCTATTGCCTTGTTTAGGACCATCTCCAGTAAACTTCCTCTTTTTGTTATGTGGTTTATGAACTTGTTCAACCATATTAGCCTTGGACTCAATGGGATTTTTCCCATGCCTCTTTTCAGCCTTTCGGTTATCTTCCTCAATTCTCAGTCTTACAATAAGTTCATCCATGGTCATCTCTTTGCGTTTATGTTTTAAATAATTTTTGAAATCTTTCCAAGCCGGTGATAACTTTTCCACAAAAGCAGCGACTTGGAAAGACTCGCTAAGAGACATACCCTCAGAATGAATATCATGTAAAATTAATTGAAAACTTTGAACTTGAGAAATTACCGTTTGGGAGTCTACCATAACAAAGTCCAGAAATTTACCGACGACAAATTTCTTCGTGCCGACATCCTCTGTCTTGTATTGCTTCTCCAAAGAATCCCACAATTCTTTTGCTGTTTTCAGAGGGCTGTAAACATTATATAGCATGTTGTCAAGGCCATTGAGGATGTAGTTTCTGCACAGGAAATCTGAATGTTTCCAAGCATCTACAGCGGTAACAACTTGCCGATCACTTTCACCCTCTTTAAGTATTGGTACATGAACATGGTTCTGGATAGGGAACGGTGTTGGTGTAACAATCGGTGTATCACTTCCAGTTGCAGTTTCAGTAGCAGTAGCCATAATCTTTTATTACAAAAATCAAAAAAAATTAAAACACAAATTAATTTTCTAGTTACTAAAACCAGAAAATAAATTATAACACAAAATAATTTTATTTTCCTTGTTACTAAAACTAGAAAAATAAAATATCACAATAATTTTCTGTAACTCAAATTAATATTCTGCAATTGTTAATGACACCAGTATATTACTACTAGTTGTCAAAGAAAAGAGACAGTATATTACTACTATCTGTCAAATAGCATAAAACACTATTTGTTTTTCCAACCAGAATATATCTTATGAAATCACAGAAAATTAAATACAATGAAGATACCAAAAATTTCTGTCTTAAGATTGTTGGACAATCTTCACTGTATTTAAATAGTTTAAATTCTGTCGTGTACTAAACAACAACCAGAATATAAAGAAACAAAAGAAATGAGAGAATTTGTTTGATTACAAAAATTAAACTAGAAATTAAAATAAATAAATAAAAACAGATTTTATTTTGTTACAAAAACAAAATTAAAATCTGATTTAAATAAATAATAATAATACCAAAAATGAATTAAATAACTTACTTGATTAATTCTTGAATAATAATTTGATCAAGTCCAGTGTTTGACACTGTGTCCTTAAGACAGATTCGTCCTCTCCACGGTGCTTTCAGAATGTGAACGTCTATTTCCCTGGATAAAATGATCAACTACAAACAATAGCAGCACTACCAATTGTTTGCCTTACGAACACACTAAGTGTTTACACTCTTTCTTATAAGGAAAAATAATAGAATAAATGCAGCAAAATGCAGAGACGAATTTGTAGCAAGGAAGGACGAAAATTGTTGAAGAAAAACAAATGAGAGACTTGTCTATTTATAGGAGAAATTATGGCTGTTGGGTTTGAATTAAACAGGTGCAAAACCTGTTTGAACAGGTATGAAACCTGTTCAATTTGAATAAACAGAAACAAACCTGTTGGATTCAAATTTGAACAGATAAAAACGGGAAGGGAAGGGCCCTGTTTGGGTGTGCAGTAAAACCGGACCAGTTTATTTCCGGAATTAATTTGAATTCTGGATTTTATTTTTTAACACCAACCCAACCTCACATCCGCGCCCAAGCCCAGCCCAGCCTAGCCCGCCCAACCGGAAGGACGGCGGCGGCGCGCGCGTGTGTGGCGATTTTTTAGTCCAATGGGTCTAGCCCATTGTGCCCATAATCTCCCTCTCTAAAACACTTGGGTACCCCTTGGGGCACACCCCAAGTTCCAATCCTATGCCTTATAAACCCATTCAAAACTTCGCACCAAATCAATGTGGGACAAGCCTTATTCAAACTTTTAAGGATTTTCCACCAAAACTCTATTTCCATGGAGCATACTTTGGCTTCAATTTCCTATTCACTCGGTAATGGTTTTGAGCAACTAAATATACCACGTAAATCACAACGCGGCATAGAACGCGTAACCACTTTGACCCGCGACAAACGATACTCGGGGCCCACCTAAAAAATAGACCAAACTTAGGAAAAAATTCTGGTTTTACCCAGAATTTTATAACCATTTCCAACATTAATTAAATTATTCATATGAAAAAATTAAAATTAATAAACATTGATAATTATATGATGAAATTATATTTATCTTAATAAAATTTAACTATTTATTCTTAAAATTACATTTGTCACTTTTCTTTTAAGATAAATATAATGTAATTATATAATGCTGTTAATGTCAAATTAATTTATTTTTTTACATAAATAATTTACACAATAATGGGGTTGTTTGGGGTATCCTAAATAAGTACACTTTTTGTCTTTTTAAACTAAAAAATTGAGGAAAAAAATATGAATGTTTGTGTTAATTTTTTACTTTTTATGAAAAAATATGTATTAAAAATTTATATAAAAAATGTATAAGAGAAGTTAGTGATAGCCTGTACAGCAGTCTGGAAGAGTAGTGGTAGATTAGAAGATATGAAATTATTGCCTCCTTCTCGGGCTTAAATTGGCGGTGTTGTTCGGCCCTTGGGGGCCCACCAAAGGTCACGTTTTGCTAATCGGAACTGTTGAATGTGTAGAACTCGTCGAGTATTATATATTTGTAAAAAATCATAGTGATCGGATATCGATAGCTATCTGATTGTGTTAGTTTTTTTGTCAACCGTTAACTATAATACCATCAATTTTTTATACAAAATTAATTTGATCATATAGTTAGCGATATCCAATTAACTTGATTTTTTACAAGCATATAGTACTCGACGAGTTCTACACATTGTACGGTTCAGATTATCAAAAAGAGATCTGTGATGGCCCCCACTAGCCCAATATTACCCTTCAATTTAATAAATAGATATACCTAATTTTTTTTTACCCCATTGACAGCCCAATAAAGTGTATTGCCACCACGGGTACCACTAGTCACGTCTTTGTATAGTAATATTGTGTAAATTAATATTTTTATATTTTTAATTTGTAAATAGTGATAATTTTTTAACTTTTTTAATAATTTTTTAACTTTTTATATTTTTTTTAGGATGCCAAACCAAACCTAAAGCACAACGGAGACTCCCTTCGTGGTGGATTGTTTGCCTCAAAGGGGTGAGACTCGTTTTTGGGGACAAAAGCTGAGAATGAATCTTTTATAATCTTAATAATATAATGTACCCACAAAAAAAAAATAAAAACTTTAATTTTGCTAATTATAAGTCCTCTCTTTCTAATTAAGAAAATGTCTCGTAATTTAAATTTTGTGGCTTAAAAGTGGCTCAAATGGCCAAAACGACGTCGTTTTGGCCATTTTTATGTTGTTCTGTACTCAAAACGACGTCGTTTTGGCCATTTTTATGTTGTTCTGTACTCAAAACGACGTCGTTTTGGCCATTTGAACCACTTTTGAGCCACAAAATGTGAACTACGTAGCATTGTGATTCTAATTACAAGTCCTCTCTAACAAGCAACTTTTTACAGTGAAAACCAAGCAAAAATGGCGGGTAGGGACACTACACGTGCAAAGATTCAATCAATCACAAATCATAATTTGGTAGGTGTATTTGGTAAAACCAACACACACATGCCCAACTTTTCAATGGTGAAGACCTCATCCGGTAGATGTACTTATTCAAGGCTCCACCTTGGCATCCTATGCAATGTTTAGAAAGAGAGAGAATGAAATTACGTACACCATACATCATATAAATCCAATATTTTCTCTAGAGTTTTATTTTTTATTTTTTATTTTTTATTTCAAATGTTGGAAGAAACATAGAGGAAACAGAAGTTATATTATGGCTTCCTCTGGCCATAGAGGTTGGGGTTAAAGTAGTTACTAATAATAAAATAAGTTAAAGAGTTAATAAGAAAAAATATTATATCTAAATCAAAATTATTTCACTTTTTTTTTTCATAAAAGTAAAAAAAATCTAACTCAAACAAATTTTTTAGACTCAAACTAAAAAAATTTCAACTCCAAAAAGCTTACTAAATTTTTTTTTGCCAAACAACAACTATGTAAGAGTGAGATTTGAACTCGGATTTCACATTCGATAAAAGAACATCTCATTCTTCAGATTAACTCTTCAATGTTTGAATGGAACTGAATCATCAGCTGTTTTGGAAACATACTTAAAAAGTTAAAAGTCAATTTTTAACCCATTTTGGGTCACGTCACTTTTCACATGAAACAGTGAAAAAGTCAAAAAAATTTCAAAAAGTCAACTTTTAACCATCTTCTCAAAACATCCCTCAATTGGGTATAATATTTATTCTTTTTGTACATATATATATATATATGTCTATAAATTCTCATAAAATAAGTTATAGTAAACTTGTTAATAAAAATAATTTTTTTAACGATGTTTTGCACATGTCACTAAAAATTAACAATTAGTAAATTTTTTTATTGTGATTTTTATAAATTGTCGCTAAATCTTACAATTGGTAATGTTTTTCGATGATGAATTTTTCAAATTAGTACTGAAAGTTGAAAATTAGTGACTTTTTACGCCTTTTTAAACTGTCGCTAAAATGACATTTTTTATGACAAAATTTTCAAACTATAGCTAAAAATTAACAATTAGTGACATTTTATAATAGTGTTTGATGAAAAATGTCATTAATTCTCACAAGATCTACTGGACAATAAGGGTGTGTTTGATTGGACGGATTGGATAATGGGAGATTAAAATCCATCGGACTTGAATTCTGAGACTGTGAATCCCCAAACTATTTGGTTGGATTGGATATGTATCCAGTGTTTGTTTTCTCATGAGATTATATGTTGAAAAAGACTATTTTTAGTGAATCCAATGTTTAATTGGACGGATTGGATAGGATAAATGAGCTATCATTTTTCAATTATTTACTAAATAATAGCAATATTAAGCATATCTTTAATATTTTCATTATTTTTCGCTAGATTAAAAAAAATTTGTTTGATTTTATTTTTTACACATTTAAATAAATTTATTTTTTTTAAATAAAATAAATAAAATAAATAAAATATCAATAAAAGTATATGTTATTTTTTTAATTAAAATTTAAATAAATTTATTTTAAAAATAATAATAATTAAATAATGAAATTAAATAAAACATCTATTAAAATTTAAATAATGAAATTAAATAAAATATAAACAAAATTTTAAATAAAACATCAATAAAATATCTATAAAAAATTAAATAAATAAAACATCAATAAAAAGTTAAATAAAATTAATTTATTTTTAAATTGAGACATTTAAATTTTATTGAATTTTACTAAATATAATACATAATTAAATAGTAGAGAGTCAAAATGATCATTTCATCACCTAATCCCAACAGTAAATAATCCCATGAAAATTGTCCCACACCCTCACCCCCCCCCCCCGGGATAGTGTAATCTTTCATATGGGGAATAAGGAGTCCGGCGGACTAAAAAAAAACAAACACCGGATTGAATTCTTCTAATGGATTACAATCTGCAGAGTAAATAGTCTCTCCTCTTATCCCTCCAATCAAACATGCCGTAAGTTCATTAATTAAGATCTACATAAAAGTCCCAAAAAAAAAAAAAAAAAACTACAATATTAACGTGGTAATTTTATTATTTAAATAATTTAAATAAAAAGCATTGCCATGATATTTTGTTCTAATATAAGAAGTTTATTTTGTTTATGGTTAAATATCTATAAAAATAAGCAAGTGAAAAGCTGCGAGGTGTGTAGAACTAATTGACCCATGTTCTAGGCTAAGTGGTCATGGGAGAGTAGTTAAGTGTTAGTGAGATGATGTTTCAAGTTTGAATCAATAGAGTGACGGTAATATATTGTAATAATCTAATTCTAATTAACTTGCTAACATCTTAGTGTGTGGCAACAGAAGAGTTTATAACTATTATTCTTGTGCCTTGCATTAAAATATCTAATTTAACTGAAATGTTACAATGTGCACTTGGGACTTGGGGGTGTGCTGCTTTTTAGGTCTCAGGTTCAAAACTTCCTAGGTGCAAACAATTTTTTAGGGTTAGTCCATACAGGGCAAAGCTCTACCTTCCATTGAGACCGTTGCAATTGAACGGTGGGATTGATCTCCCAAATTAGTCGGTCCAATGAGCTGGACACCAAGTTATAAAAAAAAACATTGTAAGAAAAGTTTCAATTTTTTTGATAAAAATTATGAATGTTTTATGATGATAGTTACGACTTTTGTTATAAAAGTCATAAATGATAAAATTATAATGTGCACCTAAAAGTTATATATGACTAAAGTTATATTTTTTGTGACAAAAGTTATATATTTTGTAATAAATATTATACTTTTTACATAAACTACATACCATAAGCACCCAAAAGAGGTGCACATAGTAGCCTTTTCCCTAATTCAATATTAAATAGATCAATGAGTAGGAAAGATTTAATTTTTTTAAAAAATTATTTATATAAAAAAAAAAATTACAAACATGACACAAGCTAAATGCTAAACCGTTCTCGTTGTTAAAGCAGAAACACAACCCACTAGACCAGAAAAAAATCCAATGTAGACGTTCAAAAATTATAATAATCACAAAGTCTAAGCTTAGAGAAAATTGTATTAAAAAACTTGAATAGAAAAATACAGCCCATCAAATGACTCTAAGGTCTAAACCCCCCTATGGATAAATTAGGTTACTTTGACTCTCACATAGCATCAAATTGAGAACATGAGGAAAGTTTGTTTACAAATTAATACCAAATAACCATCACAATAGAAACATTATCATAAAGTAAATGTGAAAAGCCAAAAATAGGAATTTCTAATAAGTATTTTAAAAATTGTTTCTTAATTGGCACAATGTATGAGTAAGAATTTTGATGGCATAATAATAAGAATATTAGCTGAAAGAATTTTGATATTTTCCCACTTTATATCAAGTAAATTTGTACCTGTCATTTTCTTTTTATATCCAATTTACATGGTAACCCACCCACCCCCATTTGGAGCACACATTGAAGGCTTTTTTTTTTGTGTGTGTGTGTGTGTGTGTGTGTGTGTGTGAAAGTGTTTCTTGTAATTTTTGCTTATGAGCTAGAAACAATTTAAATAAACTGTGAAAACTTAATGGTAAATTACACTTTGCGTCTTTTATATTTGATCATTTTTTATTTTGATCTTTTTTTCTCACTTTAACCTTTTATATTTCAAGTTTTTCCCAATTTACTCTTAAAATTAAATTTTATTCAAAATTAACCAGAATATATCATAATAACTATCACATAATATAAAATATATATTATTATATTAAAATTTAAGTTTATGTTAGAGATGTGGTTATATATAATAAAATATTTTTATATCACGTGACTGTTAATGTGTTATTTTCTGTCTAATTTTTAACAAAAATTAATTTTAAGAGTATATTGGAAAAAAACTTGAAATATAAAGGACCAAAGTAGAAAAATGACCAAACATAAAAGAGGCAAAATGTAATTTACCCAAAACTTAATTATCTAAAAATTGAGAGATAATTGTTTTCAACTTCTACTTTATTGATAATAATTTTTTAGAAAAACTACGTCAAACAAGCATTTTAATTAACCAGCCGTCAAACCGTGAGAAATAATTTTGCATGAATAAGTTTCTCATATAATTATATCTGTACTTAAATAGTATGATTTATCAAAATAAAAATAATAATTTGACCACTTATATATAATTTTAGAATAAAACTCACCAATATTATACGAATAACAAAAATACTTGAAATCCTTATTTTTTATGACCCTCACAATCTTTAATTGATTTGTGACACCACATTATATATCTTTTTTTTTTCTCCCTCTTTCGTCCCTCTCTCTCACAAATGATGTGGGGGTCTTGAGAGTTGTGGGGGTCTGAAACATTACTGAATTATTATCCGTATACTAGTATCATTAAGTTTCTTTGATTCAGTTAGTTCTTTTGACGCAAGGAATTTTTTTGTCCTCATTCTTTTTTTCTTTTTCTTTCAAATAATTAATTTATATTATTCAGATTCAAATAAATTTGTCATCTAGTATAGAAGTAATTTGCAACACGGTACGTTATAGAGATAAGGACAGAAATTTTCCTGTTTTTTTTAGCCAGGTAAAAGTGCCAAATGGACGTGTGAGAACAGTACATGTAGGCAAATATTAATTGCATTTTAGTTAATAAAATTACATTTAAAAAACACATGTTTCTGTATTTTATATATGCATTTTAACAGCACTTTCTACTATAAAAATTAATTTGCTTAATCTTCAAAATTCTCCAAATATAATCAGTAGTATGAAGCAAAATGTGAATTATATTATTTATTCTATTGAAGCTCCATTTTGTAATGAAGTTAGGTAAAATGTCTAAAATATTCTAAAAGAGTAATGATACATATCATGAAATAAATATCATGAAAAGTTTTGTGAAATTAATTTAAGGGTAATTGCATAATATACAATAAAACACTAAAAACTAATCCAAGAATAGAGAATCTTTATGAAGGTTTTTCATAATTTTTTTTTTTCATGATGCCTAACATTATTGATCCTAAAATGTCTTTCTTGTTGGAAATGTTCTACATGCTTCTTCTTTTTTCTTTTTTTTTTTCTCTTTTTTTTTCATATAGTGAATTATTAATAAATTAATAGAGTTAGGTTATTGAAGCTCCATTCTGTAATAAAGCTAGGCAAAATGACTAAAATATTCTAAGAGAGTAATGATACATATCATGAAATAAATATCATGAAATTTTTTTGAAAC
The DNA here is from genome assembly GCA_030407325.1 of Camellia japonica. Lineage (NCBI taxonomy): Eukaryota > Viridiplantae > Streptophyta > Magnoliopsida > Ericales > Theaceae > Camellia > Camellia japonica. The sequence goes on along the minus strand of JAPPVO010000002.1, from coordinate 200,813,099 downwards.
TAATCTAAGGGTAATTGCATAATATACAATAAAACATTACAAACTAATTCAAGAGTGGAGAATCTTTATGAAGATTTTTCGTAATATTTTTTTATGATACCTAACATTATTGACCTTAAAATGTCTTTTTGGTTGGAAATGTTTTACATGCTTCTTTTTTTCTTTTTTTTTTTCATATAGAGTGAATTATTAATAAATTAATAATTAATAGAGTTAGGTTATTACCTACAACAACTTAGGTAACAATAAAATGTTGGGAGATTAGTAAGTTAAATTATAACGAAAGGGCCATAGTCTCTTCATCAATTCGAATATTGAACTTCTGACATTTTCACTTTCTCAAAATACTACATAGACCATTGAACCAGTTGACCTGTCTGTACATGTAAAATTTATAATTCTAAATTTCACATTTATACGCAAGAGAATAGAACACCATATGAAATTATTAAATAATTTAAAAATATTATGTAATATTATTTATGTATTATTTTAAATAAATTAAAAAATATTTTTTTCACACATAAACTGTATTTTTGGTATTGACAGCGTCAATTGGTTACAGTAGATCAGCTTGTTTGGTTTTAGTTTTCAGAAAATACTTTTAGAAATTCAATTTTTTTATTTTTTGTATTTTTTTTTATTTTCAATGAATTTTTTTAATATTTTAAGTAATGTTTTTTTAATTTTTAAACACACCTAACATAAATACACTTTAAAAATATAATATTTGTGAAATTTTTTTTTAAAAAAATTACTAAATACCAAAAATATAAAAAAATATATGAAAATTCAATACATTTTTTTATATTTTTGTATATTTATTAATTTTTTAAAATATTTTTTCACAAATATTTTACTATTTAAATATATTTAAATAAGGTACATCTAAAAAAATAAAATAAAAAATTATTTAAAATTTTTAAAATATTTACTAAAAATAAAAAAATATAAAAAAATAAAAAACTCAACTTTTAAAAAATTAAATTCAAAAAAATAAAACCAAACACATTTTTTCGCTCTAATTACCTTCTATCGCACGCCTTCCCCCCTTTTTCTTCCTACAATTATAAATACAAGAGAGAGAGAGACGCACATCATACCTTCTCTCTCTCTAAGACTTCTCAAACACCACCACAGCAACAATGTCTACAGATCTAGAATTCCGGCAAGAATTGCCTCAACTCCGACTACCGGCGATCAGAATCAGAGCTTCACTACTCTCTGAAACCACCGGCGATGATTCCACCGCCACAATTCAGACACCAAAAAGCGGAGGCGATGACGAATGCCATACGCCAAAATCGCCTGAACACAAAATTCCGGCGATCCTAATCTGTCCGCCGGCGCCGAAGAAGCCGAAGCGCTCAGTTTCTTGCAAGAGAAAGCTCTGCGAGCTTGAGTTCTTCGAGATCGTGGCTCGAGAAGAGGTTGAGTCTTTTTTCAGATCGAGTTTTGATGAGTTCGTTGATGTGAATCTGAAGAGAAGGTGTCCTTGTATATGAATGAATCATTGTTCAGCTCAATTTTCTCGGAATCCGGAGAAATTCTCTCCCTCTCTCTCTCTCTCTCTCTCTATATATGATCAGCAACAAATATGCCACTTTGATTATTTGTTCTTTAAATATTCTTGTTAATATCAGTCAGTCTGGAAAATTCACGTAATTGGATCTGAAATATAGTTTATCACCATGAATTTGTTGTCCATATTCTATTTAATTAAAGTCATTCTGAATTGTTTTCGAATTTAATTTCAATTTTGCTTGTAATTTTTTTCTCATTTTCTTGATGTGGTTTTGAAAAGTGGAGAGAGGTGATTGGTTAGCGCTTTTGTCTGAACTAGGCTATGAGCTTTGTGCTGTGATGATTTCATTTTCTATAAAAATAAAAAATAAAATAAAAAATCAATAAATTATAGGAGTTTTTAATTTAAATTTCCTCACATTATGATTTTATAAAATAAAGCACCTACAACATTTTCATAGTAATTGGGATTTCTCAGCATTTTTACAGATAAATTTTCAATTTTTCTCAGAGAAATTAACTCTTTTACAAAAAAAAATTCTCTAATAATATTATTGAGGACCTTAACTAATAAAATAATATATGTATTGGACCTCTCCTATTATTTTAAATTTTTTTTCACTAATTTTTTCTAAATTATATTGACACTCTGATATTTAAAAAAAAATACAATTAACTTTTGTAAATTTGGTGTAATTATAAGATGCTCCTATAAGTTTTTAATTCATGTGATTTTAATTTTAATAAAAATATATATAATTATATCAAATTTATGAAGTTTAATATTATTTTAGAATTTAGAATAATTTATTATTATTATTTTTTGAGTTGGTTAAGATGGTTGATCTGTATTTTGTTGACAATTATGTTGAGTGATTCACACGGCTTTGAGATCTATAAACAAAACTAGCTAGTCAATATATATATATATACAAACATACATACATATATGTACAAATATATCATAAAGAATAGATAGGGAAGAGCTATAATTAGGCTTCGTATGTTGAGTGATTCACACGGCTTTGAGATCTGTAAACAAAATTTTCTCTTTAATAATACTAGTCAATATATACATACATACATACATACATATATATCCATGATATCATAGAGAATTAAGAGAGGGAAGAGCTATAATTAGGCTTCATTTGGAAACAATATATTTTAGTAAATTTTAATTTTTTATGAAAAAATATACAGAAAAATAAAAAAAATGATATGACAATCTATAGTAATTTTTTGATTTTTTTAACTAAAATATGTAATTGGCAGACGAGGTGTTATTAAATATTGTAAACAAAAGTAGGACAATGTGCTACTTTGCTATTTTATATGATAGTATTTTGAGAAGATGGTTAACAGTTAACTTTTTGACTTTTTTTTAAAAAATATATAAAAAATGTGAGAGATGATATAACCTAAATTAGATTATAAATTAAAAAATGACTTTTAACTCACTTCTCAAAAAGACTACAGTACTTGTTTTTTTTTATAAGTCTAGAAATTCAGAAAGAAAATAAAAAATAAAAAAGAATAATGAAACCGTATTTATAACACGTACTTCGTCACCAAATCTTTGGCAATCCCTATATAAGTTCACATTCATTGTTTTTTTTGTTTCTCTGATAAGTTTTGAAACACGTCATTTATAAGGATTTTATATTGGAGAAATAACAATTTAGTGTATATTTGTAAAATAAATTTTAAAATTAGTAATAAATTTTAATAATTAAAATTATAATTTATTTTTTCATTTTTGAAAGGTAACACTCATATATAATTTCTATTTTTCTATTATCAAATATAAATAATAACGGGTTTTGTGGGAAACCCTTTAATATGTAACACATTAAGTAGTTAGTATGAAAAATATATAGTACTACTTAGGAAAAACTACAGACACACTTCTGTGATTTACTTAAAATAAGAATTGTTTGTGTAGTTCTAAAAATTATACATTCCACTCATATAAATTTTTAATTTCACAACAAATGTCTCATTTTATTAATAAATCGTCAATTCAATCAACATTTTTTAATAATATCATAAATTTATTTTAATTAATAATTCAAGTAATTTTATTATTATATAAGAAAACAGTTAGAAATTTTATTTTTTAGTTAATAAATTCTGAAAAGAAGATACTTGTAATTTTTCAAACAGTAAGGGCAATTCGTAACATAGGCAATTATGTTCCAATTAGTATCTTTCCATCCTAATACATTATCAATTGTTAGATCATGTGAAGATCTGGAAATATAAAAATTTCAATACTCCTATATAATCTCAATATTGTAAGTGAAACATTGAAATAGAAAAAATTGAAAATAGATGATCTGATATCTATTTATTATTACTTTACTCTACTGAAATAATCATGAAACACTAACCATGATATGTGTATGTGATGTGAAATCCGACCAGACTTTCACATTTTAAGAAATGGTAAAACATGATTTCAAACCTCAACAAGGGTTGAAGGTGTGTTTGTGGCATAATTACTACTTTTTCTTTTTTTTCTTTTTTTTTGGTATAATCAGTCTAATAGTTTCATATGTAAGTAGGAAATTGGCAAACCACGTGATAAAAGCATAAAAAGGTTCACATGGCCTTGCTCATGCCTCTCTCACACAGCACATTCCACGTTCTCTAAGGTGATGTTTGGCAATACAAAAGGTTAAGTGTAACTCGTTTTTTTTTTTTTTTTTTAATAAAAAAATTAAAAAATTACTAGAAAATTAAATTCCCAATGAATGTAAATCCTTCTCAGACCATTCAGTCTGATTGGTGGGATACAATACCAGCCTTACTTTTATATAATTTTATTATTTGTCTTAAAAAAAAAAAAAAGAAGATAAGTGTGAGCTTAAAAATTGAGTGTTCATTTTTTTGTTTTTTGGCAAACAAACGATAAAATTATATGACTACGACTATTAGATTTTTTTTCCATAAATGATTGATACACTAAAATCTAAATAATGACTGGATTAGAGACTATCAAAGTAGGATTTGTAATGAACTATGGCCCCGTTTGTTTAGAGTTATAGAGAGAGGACTGAGATTGATAGTAAGGTGGGATCTACTATATGCCATAGAGGTGGGCGTGAGTTGGTTGCAGCCACGGAACCTCCAATTCGCCAATCGTCTACTAGATTGGCGGATTGGAGAAAACCAATCCATATCCGTCCACCAATTCAGCGGATGTAGATTGAGCGGATTGGCGGATGGATGCAAATCGGTTTAGCGGTTTAAAATTTTACAAATTTTCAACATAATTCAACTTGTGTACTTCCTCAAAAAAAAAAAAAAATTACAATCAATGACTTAAAAAAATATTACAATTACCGCATGCCTCATCCAAAGAAAGAAAGTTTGAAACTTTAGAATATTACAATCACTACATGCCTCATCCACATATTACAATCACAGCATGTTTCATCTACATAAAGTATTACAATTTGTGATTCTTAAAATATAAAAACAATTCAAACCACCAAAATCATAAGCAGAGCAGTAGAAGAGATTGTATGCCTCTGTATTGTTACATCTATATATCTGTTTTTGAAAACAAAAACCAACCAACATATATCATCTTTTTTATTTATTATTTTTTTAGTTAGATTTTAAAACCAAAAAATATAAATAAATAATACATTTATTTTTTTCAATTCAAAAAATATATTCAAATTGAAAACTCTTTTTCAACAGAACATATTCAATAGAATATTTAAATACTTTTTCAATTGAAAACACAAATAGAATATCTAAACAAATTGAAAATGCAAAGGCTTACAAATTATTAGGGGTGCTCGTGGTTTGGCCGTTTGGTTGCGGCCAAAAGAATCTCAAATCCGCCATCCGTCCAAAACTAGGCAGATTGAAAAAAATCAATCTGCAACCGTCCACTCATCATCACGCATCCGTCCAAAATGCGACAAATTGATTTGGTTTGGGCGAAGCGGTATATTTGCTGCTCACCTCTAATATGTCATGTTTGTTTTGAGAGATGGGGAGGAGACTCATATTAGGATGGTGGAGATGGAGGTAGTATTAGAAATTTAGTCCGCCGGACTATTTTTTTTTTTATTATTATATTTTAGATGTTGGGTATTTTTTTTTTTAGCATTAATGTTTAATTTTTTATATTTTTTGTTAAGTAAAAATCATTGTTTTATTTGTTTTATTTTTTTCTGTATTTTTTTTTATTTGTCACATGTTAGGCATTTTTTTTTAAACATTAATGTTTAATGTTTTTGTATTTTTTTATTTGTTTTATTATTTTATATAAAAATAATTTAACAATCCCTACAACCAACAACTATCATCAAAACAAACACAATTTTACTTAATCCCTTCACTATAAATCTCCTCCATTTCACCTCTAAAAACAAACGGAGCCATATGGGTTAAACTGGTCCACTATTGTATAGAAGCTAGGTTTTGAATATATATATATATATATATTTTTGTGTTAAATACTAAAAATAACAAAATTAATTATCAATTGAGAGATAGGATGAACCCAAGGTACATCGAGCGGTAAAAACTTGAGAATAAAATTTATTTTGAATTCGAGTTATTTCTAGAAATTTGTCCAATCGTTAATTTTACAATCTTAAAATTAATCAAGGTGCACAAAATAATATGGACACTTAGTTATAAAAATGAGAGGTAGGATGATTAACGTGAGCCAATTAGTGAGATATTAGTGGGCCGTGGGGTTAATCTAATTTAGATGCCTCATGCACCAATAATTACTGGAAATTTAGGATATAGCCCAATATTTTTATAAACTTTAGATAGAGGCCATAAAATATCAATTGTGATCAAACATGTGGTTGGGCTCAACCAATTGATGTTGACAGAACAAAGTCATATGCTAATGACTATAAATAGTTTGATTAGATGCTTATATTATTATTATTATTATTATTATATAATGATTTGATTTAATGAGAGTTAACTTCAATCTTACTTGTGTCTTCGCTGGTCCATTGTAAAAAAGGTTGATTGTAATAATAATTGATTAAATTAATAATAATTATTTATGCATGATTAATGCTTCTACACGTAGCCTAGTCAAAAAATCACATGACAAACTGAAAGAAGAGAAGCCCTTTATGATTGAGCTTAAACAATAAGCTACTACTAGCTTAATTTTTACGAAATAAAGAAGAAGAAAAAAATAGACTGTGTTTGGATCATAGATTTGAATAGAAATTTAAAGAAGAAAAAAATAAGTAAAATATGAATAAAATATAGTTATATTTTACTTATATTTTATCCACCTTTATCTTTTCTCTTACTAAATTCGTGCACAGATTCATCATCCAAACATAAATTACTTGTGATCCGAAAATAAGAAAGAAGAAGGGGAAAAAAAATACTAGATTTGTAATTTTTTTTTTTTTCCTCTTTATTGGAGAGAAGTCCAGTCCATTTCACTCAGCAATTTCAACTGTTCATCTTATAAACTCTTGTCTGTATGTCATTCAAGATAAAATCATGTTAATCTAATCATAATAGTTACATGATTCCATTAAATTTATTTTTTTTAAATAAACAACAAATATAATATTCAAATAATCCATCTATTTTTTTTTATAAATAAATATAATGAAATTATGTAAATATATGATTATTAAAACCAATTTAATTTTTTTATGATTGATCTATAAATAGAAACTTATAAAATAAAAAGTCCATATATCATCTAATCCAAATGTGACTTAGAAGCCACAAATTCAAATTCATCAAACTGGACATCTTTTAAAGCAGAGAGAAGTAGACAAAAATAAATAAATAAATAAATAATTTTTATTGTCTAAAACAACAGCTGCTAAAGTTATTATAAGAATTTAATTATATTTAGCATTATGTTACGTATTATTGCCGCTTTATTGCCTAAAGGAAAGACAATTACACAGAGAATCAAAACTGGGAAAAAGAAGGAGAAAAAGAAAAGGAAAGATAAAATCAAGAGGAAAAGTGAAGGAAAAGTTTTGTGATTTGTTTGGGGCTCACAAGAATCATGCAAAAAATTTTGTTACTTCAAATGAATCCCTTGTGGAATCCCTTTTTTTGGTGGTTCAACCACCATCCTATCAATTATATTAATTCTGATTGGCCAACTCAGTAAAAATGAAATTTACGATTTTACTTGATTGATTTCACTTTCTTAAAAGAGAAAAAGACAAAATCTAATTTTACTTTTAAACTAAAGTCGACTGATCATGTGGGGTTATATTTCTAAATATCAACACGTGGCATGGTGATGCCGACGTGTCAGCCAAGGTGCCACGTGTCGTGGTTGTCATGCCGAGGTAAGCTCAGAGTTGCCGAGGTTATCACCGAAGATATCTTAATCCGGGATAAGCGTATAAAGGCCTCTCCTCTCTCCTACCTCGGCTTCACATGCAAAGGCCGAGCTACCCGTAGAAGAATTGAGCCGAGGTAACCGTTAGATCGGCCATACCTGCCTATATAGTATGGCAATATTATCACGGTCAGATGGATGTCCAGCCATGAGAAGAAAGCCATGAGGCCAACACCTTACCAACTAGCTGGGCGTGAGGCCATGTGAGTTGGCCATGAGGCCACGAGAGGCCATGTGAAGCAACATGAAGCTTTTATCTGGAAAGCTGCCAAAAGCACAACAATGGGCTGGCAGCCAGCTCAAAAGTTGATGGCCTCTCCATCTCTATTCTCGTGTATATATAGAGAGGTTGAGACAGAGAAAAAGAGGGGGGGAAGACAACAAGCTTAGAGGGAGAAAAGAGAGAGAATTACAGAGAGTTGTTTGTAATTCTTACCATTTATTCAATATAGTGAATCTGCTGCCCGTGGACGTAGGCAATTTGCCGAACCACGTTAAATTTTTTGTGTTATTGCTTGCCATCTATTCTGCCTGTGTTCTACAGCTGAATCACTAAGGTGGGCAGTGTGATCAGAAAATCACCCCCACAATTTGGCGCCGTCTGTAGGAAAGTAAGACGAATAGATGGCCAGTAACGCACAAAACGAGAAGGTTGGGGGCGACACTCCCGCTGGGAGTGGCAGGCCTATTGACCTTGACGTCGAAGGAGACAACCACAATGACAAAGCCCGTGACCAGGGGAACGGGGGAAAAGACGTCGTCCAGGAGGGTGACACTTCGAAGAAGACGGACTAGGGCAGATACTACAAGGAGGATAACCTCCAGGTATGGAGGGATAGGTGCCTACGAAGGGATGAGGAAGTCAAGGAACTGGCAGACAAGTTGGCAGACCTGCAGTCGGTCGTCAACTTCATGATGCAAAACAATGTCATGCAGCCACCATACCCACTGCAGGATACGCCAATCCCAGCAGTTAAAACTCGGAATGAAGGAAGGAAAATAATTCCTGAAGCACCACAACGCTCCAGGAACAAGAGGCACTCTCACCCGCCCTCCGGAGAGGTCGGGCGAGAGGAACCCAGACAAGAGAAGTCCCAGAGGACGTATCATACAAAGGATCAGGAACCCAGAGAACATCGGCATGTACAAAAGCAGGCTCTCTGCTTCGACACAACCCATGGAGAAAGATCAAAACGGGCACACCACGAGGCCGAGAGTAGTGTGCCAAAGGGACTAAAGTCGAAAGATAGCCGAGCTCCGGGGAGGAGTAAAGAAGACTTGAGAAACTACCTCAAAAGGAGGGAACAGAACGCTGAAGCCGAGGTAACCTCACTCGTCAAGCCAAGGACACCATTCTCGGTAGAACTGGACAAATTTGAAGCACCAAAAAGATTCAGCATGCCGAGGTTTCAAATTTATGATGGTAAGTCAGACCCTAACTTCCACGTTGGACTATTTTTAAACTCAATGGCGTTATACAGTGGAAACGAGCCTTTGCTCTGCAAAGTATTCCCCTCGTCCTTTGGGGAGATTGCATCTGACTGGTTCCATAGATTACCAAAGGGAAGCGTAAGGACGTGGGACGGCCTAGCCGAGATGTTTGTGGCCAGGTTCGTGACGAACAAGCTACAGCCATTAAGAGTGGACGCTCTAATGGCTTTGAAGATCAGTAAGGATGAAGGCCTTAGGGCCTATGCAAAAAGATACTACGAGGTGTTCAACCGAATACCTGAATGCAACCAGGAGGTAGCGGTCGTGTCTTTCAAGAACGGCCTGAAAGAAGATTGTTCACTACGGAAATCTTTGGCGAAGACATTGCCAAAGAGCATGGAGGAACTCATGGCAAGGATCGAAAAGTATGCCAGAGCCGAGGAGGATACATCAGCACCAAAGGAGGTCAAATAGGAAGGAAACAGCTCGCCGAAGCAAGGCCGAAGTAACAACGGATTCAGCAAGACAGAAATAGAGTTAAGGGCTAAACAGGCGGTGACAACCGTGTTCCGAATTCCAATCCAAAAAGTCCTAGGAAAAATTCGGAGCCAGCCCTATTTCAGAACACCAGCAAGGGAACCCGGGGAGTTTATGGGAAGAAACATGGACAGACATTGTTCTTATCACAATGAAAACGGACATACAACACAGGGCTGTAGAGCCCTAAAAGCACACTTGGAAGATCTGGTGAGGCAAGGCCACCTGAGAGACCTTGTCAATGAAACCAGAACGAGGGAAGAATAGGCAAGACTGCCTCAAGCTGAAGCAGCGCCACCACCGCCGCAACCCTGGGCAGAAAGACCTCGGGTAGTAAATGTAATTCACTCCAAGGTGAATGAAAACGACATTCGGGGGGAAACCCAAGAGTAAAACACTTGCAGTACGTGAACCAGGTCGGACTGAAAAGGCCTCGGCCGGAAGATTGCCAAGGTCCGATGATAACCTTCACCGAGGCCGACCTAGAGATGGTCCAGCACCCGCATAATGATGCCTTGGTAGTATCCCTCCAGGTTGGGGAGTGCCAAGTAAAACGCATCCTGATAGATCAAGGCAGCTCTTGTGACATCATGTACGTTAGATGTTACAAGGAGCTGGGCCTTCACCCTGACGACCTGGAGCAATCGAATGGCCCGATGGTCGGCTTCAATGGAACGCCGACGTGGCCACTGGGTGCCACAAACTTGGAAGTGCAAGCAAGCACTAAGAAGATCAGGACCGAGTTCATCGTGATTGATACACCTTCACCATACAACATCATCATGGGCAGGCCGTGGTTGCATGCAATGGGGGTAGTTCCCTCAACATTGCACCAAATACTACGCTTCCCAACAGAGCATGGGATTGAAGAAATCAGAGGAGATCAACTGCAGGCAAAGAATTGCTCCATGGCAGCAATGAAGACTACCTGCAATGTTCGAGAACCAGCCAAGGCAGAAATTGAAGATGAGGACATGGAAGTCCTGGATGATGTCGGCAAGGAGCCGGCCGAGAAGAGTGAGGAAACACTAAAGAAAATCCTCATCCAAGAGGGCGATGAGGAGCGCTTTTTTCTTCTCGGCTCAGGCTTAGCCGAAGAAGAGGAAAGAGAGCTGGAAGCCTTTTTAAGAACAAACATAGAGGTGTTCGCCTGGACACCTTATGAAATGCCTGGCATTGACCCCGAGGTCACATGTCACAGACTGAACGTCAACAAGTCGGCTAAACCTGTGATACAGCGAGCTAGAAGACCGACGTTGATACACGTCGAAGCAGTGGAGGAAGAAGTTGACAGGCTTCTAGAAGCCAGGGCCATCAGAGAAGTCAATTATCCAACATGGCTATCAAACACTGTGGTGGTAAAGAAGAAAAACGGTAAATGGAGGGTTTGCGTAGATTCTACAAGCCTAAAAAAGCCTGTCCCAAAGACAGCTTCCCTCTGCCAAAAATTGACCAGCTGGTGGATGCTACATCTGGACATGGAAGGATGAGCTTCCTGGACGCTTACAGGGGGTATCACCAGATAGCCATGTACCCCCCAGACGAGGAGAAGACAGCGTTCATCACCCCAAAAGGCCTGTACTGTTACAGGGTGATGCCTTTTGGGCTAAAGAACGCAGGAGCAACCTACCAAAGGCTGGTAACCAAAATGTTCAAGCACCTGATAGGCCAAACAATGAAAGTCTACATCGACGACATGATCATAAAGACCAAGGAGCCAAGGAATCATCTTGCCGACCTAGCAGAGGTATTTAAGATACTTAAAACATATCGGCTCCGCAACGCATCAAAGTGCGCATTTGGGGTTGGATCTGGTAAGTTTCTAGGGTACCTGGTAACAAGAAGGGGAATAGAGGCCAGCCCAGATCAGATCAAGGCCATCCTAGATCTACAGAGCCCAACCTCGGCAAAACAGGTTCAAATGCTCACTGGCAGAGCCGCAACCCTAAACAGGTTCATAAGCCGAAGTTCAGACAAGTGTAAACCCTTCTTCAACCTGGTAAAAAAGACTGCAGACTTCCTATGGACTGAAGAATGTGAGGACGCTTTGGCCGATCTAAAAAAGTATCTGATCACGGCTCCAGTCCTCTCAACACCTGAGCTTGGGGAGGAGTTGTTTTTGTACTTAGCCGTGTCAGAGCACGCGGTAAGCGCAATACTAATCCGAGAAGAGCAGGGAGAACAGAAGGCTGTCTATTATGTAAGTAAAACCTTAGCCAGCGCTGAAACAAGGTACTTACCACTAGAGAAGTTAATGCTGGCCTTAGTCATGGCCTCAAAGAAGTTGAACCACTACTTCCAAGCACACAAGATTGCGGTGCTAACAGAGCACCCATTGAAATCCCTGTTACAACAAGGAGACTTAACAGGAAGAATTGCAAGATGGGCAGTGGCCTTGGGCCAGTATGACCTGGAATTCAGGCCCAGAACAGCAATCAAGGGCCAAGTTTTGGCAGACTTTGTGGCAGAATTCACGCCGGAGTCCATCGAACGTCGGGCTCCGTTGAGCCAAGATGAACGAGGTCCTAGCAAGCAAGAAGAATCCCAGCCGAAAGCAAAAGAGCAAAGGAAGGAAAAGCTCAGACCTTGCAGCATCTACATCGGCGACTCATTCAGACTCTTTGTCGATGGAAGTTCAAATCGACGAGGAGCGGGGGCAGGAGTACTGCTGATATCCCCAGATGGAGATAATAGAACAATCCATCTGTTTGGGGTTCAAGGCCTCAAATAATGAAGCTGAATACGAAGCATTAATTGTAGGACTAAAACTGGCAGCAGCAGCAGAAGCAGATGAGGTAATAGTTTTTTGTGATTCACAGTTAATTGTTAACCAATCAACAGGAGAATTTGCAGCCAGAGACGAGAGAATGTCGGCATATGCAAAAGAGGTTATCAGATTAGCCGAGTTATTTCAAAACTGCCGACTTCTTCAAGTTAGCCGAGATGATAACAGCTACGCCGACGCGTTGGCCAACCTGGCGAGTTCAATGCAGACTGGAAAGACAAGAACAATTATGATTGACTACATGTCGGGCCCTGTAGACACCCTATTTTTGACCGACCTTAAGACTCAGACGTCACCGATTGAGCGCTGGTGATGTTGCATATTGTGCTCGTTCTGAGGTTGCGGAGTCCCGGTTACGAGCCTTGTCTCTGGACTTCCGGACTCTTTTGTGCTTTGCCTCGGTTTGCGAACCAGGCTCGGTTTTCTCTGTTTTCTCTTTGAGAAGGGAGGGAGAGGTCTCGTAGATCATCTCTCAATGGCCGTAGGCTACATTTCGTGGCCATAGGCCATTTTGCCCATTTTGGAGCCCGGTTCCCGGTTTTCGGAGCCGTTAGGCCGTGTGCCTCGGTTCGGGACCGCCTAACCACTCCGTTTGCCCCGATTTTTGGCATGCATCCTATTTACTCCCTTTTTAGGGACACTGTGGTCCGAGAGACCAACTTCGTGGTCGGACACCACTTCCGGTGCTTAACAGCCCACTTTCGGGGCCCCGAATTACGTGTTTCGGCTCCCGAGCCTTCATTATACATTTTTGGCTTCGACCCGAACTTGAGATAGTCATATTTTGAGGTCCGTTTCATGTTTGATTAAGGACCTTTTACTGTTTGACATCTCCATTTGTCACTTGCCTTTTTTACCTCTTTTTGGGCCTTTTTGCACGGTATTTTAGGCGTACTTGTGGCTGCGTTGGACTTGGTCGTAAACTACAAAGCGTCTTATTTTGAGCCCCTCTTCGACTTTGTTGAAGGACTCTCGGCCGTTTGAAACCCGTAGCTGCCACTTTCCCTTTTGGCCATTTTTGGAGGGAAACTTGAAATGTTTCCCCCCCTTTTTTCCCCCCTCTTTTTCCCCCTCTTTTCTAAACGTTTTTGCCTACTAATACAGCCCTCCAGATCTGTTTTAAGGGTTAGAAAATCTGGTTTGAGAGCTCCTATATTGTATCTCTCTCTCTCTATAATTCCAAGCTCCAAAACTCTCAAAAATCTTCCAAGTTTGGCACCATTCCTTCACCACCACCTAGCACCACCACCACCACTCCATTTCCGGCAGCAAGGAGGATTTTCAGAGGCTAGGAGGCTCTGTTTTTCAGTTCGAAAGGCAGCCAAGATTGGTCTACAAGGGTGAGTCTCGTTTTTCCCCTTTTTTGCTCTTTTCTTGGTCTATTCTTAGCCCTCTTTGCCCACTGTTTTGAGCTCCGACCAAAACTTAAAGTCACCTTTATTTGAGCTCTAGTTCATGTTTCATTAAGGAAATTTTGTCATTTGAGGTCCCTATATTGCACTTGCTTCAATACCCTCTTGAAATACCGTATTTTTGCATGATATTTTTGGCCAATGTGTAATCTGTTTTGAGGCTTTTCATAAACTGTAAGTGGATTTTTTTTGATCCCTTCTTCAACATTGAAGAAGGGATCATCACTGTTTGAGCATTCCATGTATCACTTGCTTTGAAATCCATGCCTAGCCTCATTTTGCATGATTTTTTTAGGCTATCTTGCTTCTGTTTGGACCTTGGTCAGAACTGAAAGTAGCTGTATTTTGACCCTCTTGACATGTTTCATTAAGGGTTCTTTGCCGTTTGGGACTTCCATATATCAGTTGCTTCATCGCCTCCTTTGCGGAGCCATTTGTGTATGCCATTTTAGCCCTACTTGTGCTTGCTGTTTGGCCATGCTTTGAACTGGAAAATGCCTATTTTGGGACTGCCTTGTTGCTGTATTCACATTCCATGATCATATGATGCATGTTTGGTATAGCTATAGGCCATTTCGGGTGCCAAAATCCATGTTTCGGGACCATTCCGGGCATCGGGTGCATTTTTGCCATGATTCGGGACTGTTTTCCCCCATATTTCAGTGCTGAAATTCTATTTGCATGTTTGCATATCATACTCCATGTCATTTCATGCTTGTATGCCATCGCCTCGGTTTGCGTGCCCGTGGGCACGCGTTTCGAGGCACTTCATTTTTATCTGATGGCCTCTTATGTGAGTGTGGCTGAGGCCCACTTATGTTAGTGTAAGTCCATATTGCATTGTATATGCCATTTTAGTCTCATTGCATTGCGTATGCCATGTCCTCGGTTCGCGTGCATACGTGCGCGCATTTCGAGCGTCCCATTTTCATCTTGTGGCCACTGATTTTGGCATGCTTGTGAGCCATCCATGTTAGTTTAAGTCCATCATTGCATCGCATGTTCATATGTCATGTTTCATGCCTTGCCATGCTTTGATAGAGTGGCATTCGTGCCTTAGGATCGGTCCTCGGTTTGCGTGCATACGTGCACGCATTTCGAGAATCCCATTTTCCTCTAATGGCCACTGATGTGAGTGTGGTTGAGGCCCATTCACATTGGTGTAAGTCCATCTTGCATTGTGTATGCCATGTTTCAATGCGTTGTGCATGTTATGTTGTTAGCATTGTGCGTGCCGTCTAGTTGCATTGCATGTTTGCATGTTAGCTTGCATGCTTAGGTTGCATGTGCATTGTCATGCCTTGCCTCTTGAATTGAGTATGATAGAGGTTGGGTTTCACTTGTGTGTTTGATGTGCATTTCATTTGATATCAAAGTTGCTAACTTGGCTTTTGGGCCATCATGCATTGAAATGCGTGATTGATGGCCCGGGGGTCAAGGGCCGTGCTCCCTTGAGTTTATTACATGATAGGGGGCATTAGCCATGCATATATATGCTCAAAAACCCATGCCATACACTGCTGTCTGCTGTTGCTGTCAAAACTGTCTCCTGCAGGAATTTTGTGCCGACCGGCAGTAAATAGTGCCGACCGGCACTTCATTTTTGGCCGATGGACTCCAGAGCAGCCGGTGATCTTTCTAGACAGCCGATGCGAACTTCCTCCAGCCGGTGGTGTACAGCAGCATTCAAGGAAGGTTTTTCTGAAACTTTGGTAATTTTTGGAGAGACAGGGCAGTAAAAACAGAGGCAGCAGTGGCACGGTGTAGGTTTTCCGGGCAAGTCGGATCCGAGCATGCGTGCATCCCTCTTCCCGAGGCCTTTTACTGCTTTCAGTAGTTTAATTAATTTGTTAATTAATTAAGGGTCTGTAATAATTAATTAGCTAGGATAGTTGATTTATTATTTGGGACTGTATATTTATTTGGTCCCTCCGAGTGAGGGCATAATTGTAATAAGGGTGTGTGAGTGTGTGTATGTCTTCCAACCCCACGTCTTTCTTCCCTTTTATTTACCTGCTTATGATGGTAGATTAGGGCACGTTTAATTTTAGCATACCTTATGCTATGCATGCGTGCATTCATGCATTTGTTTACATGCATCGGGCTCGGTACATCATACAAACTGCATCGTACTTTCAATTCCAAATTGAATACGTGTTATTTGTAGCATTCCATATTCCATGTTTAGGATAGCCGAGCCTGCCTAGATTACATCTTTGCATGTGTTGCATTAGACATTTCAGTATGCTTAGGTCCATGCATGGATTTCTAATAAGCTTCTGTTTTGGCTTGGAGTACTAGGTGAGCTTTTATGCTTTAGCATATCGCATGTGTGTGAATGTTGCCATGATAGCATGCTTACCATGAGGATAAGTGCTTATGTGATATAACTGCATGAATGCCTGTGGATGGAGGTTGAATTACCTAAATTGGGACAACACATTAAAACTGTGAGTTTTAAAGCCCACTAGATAGTGGCAAAACCGTCTTTTCTAAAAGCCCGCTTGAGAGTGGCAAAACCTGCATTTTAGCCTACTTATGAGTAGCAAATCATTTTTCAAAACAAACACGTAATGTTTTGTTCCAACTTAGGCGATTTGGTCTATACTTGTTTGCTGTGCGCATAACATAGTAAATCTAGGCTAATAACCGGAATAAGAACACGTAATGTTTTCAAAATCGGATATCACGGTTAGTAGAGGCCGGTCTTCGGACCGGGCGAGAGGGGGTGCTCATAGCTGACCTTCCCCGATCGTACCCAAGCTCCCGAGCCAAGTCAACTTTGGTTATGACGGACACGTGGCCTTCGGCATCGAGTCAGGGTTTCCTAAATTTCCCATTTTAAAAAAATATTTAGGTGGCGACTCTGTAATCTGGCAAAGCAGTCCATGTTTGGCACTTCTTTTCAAAAATCAGTTTTTCTCAAAACGATTTGCCAGAGTTGGACTCTTTGGTTCAGATTTAGAACCGTGACACAAATCGAGTCCGAACTGTAGAGTGAAGCCCACGGGCGCGTCTACAGTTTCTGGCGACTCTGCTGGGGATTTTAGAGAGCTTGACTCGAACTCGTGATATCCTGTTTTGACTACACTTATGTGTTTCTTTGCATTGCATGTGCATTGGTGCGCCTAGGACACCGTGTTGGCCATCTGCTATTCCTGAGCGGTTTGCTGGAGGCTTGTCTTGTCAAGGCATGACCATAAGGCTGACCGGTTGCGGGCTCTGCCAGTATGGGAACACAAACCCCGGTTTTACCGGGGCACCCTTTTTGACCATTCGACCTAGTGCATATTCGGATCCATAGTGACCATTCCAAACTAGGACAGGTTGCTTACCCGATCATAGGTTGTTTGAAACCGCTGCGTGCGTAGTGAAACCCTAGCTCCTGACAAAATAGGACAGGGAAACCTTACCCCAACATAGGGGTGTATTGGCTCTCATTTACTTGCTATGTGCTTTTAGAGTGTATCTCTACAGGGAATGCATATACCAGTTTGCGAGTCTGGGTATCCGGCCTGCGGGCACCAGTATTAGTATTTTTGAGAATCAGTTATATCTGCGGGTATCAGATTCAGATTTGGGGCAGTGATTTCGGGGAACAGTGATCAGTAATAGAACACAGTCGTTCAGCTCTGTTCATATCTGTTTTGGTGAAATCAGGCTGAGATGCTGCATGATTCCTCTTTTGCTAGGTAGTCCTGGAACCATAGCTCCAGAAGGGTCTTATATCCCTCGGGTACTCTGGACCTGTGTTGTTATGTGATCAGGGGATGAACCACTTGCTGTCGGTGCTCAGTTTACTTCAGATGTGATGGATGGCACGCACTATTTTGAGCATTTGTGAATGCTGTTTATCCTACCTTCTGACTTGGGTATTGCGTCTGCCTTGTTGTATCGAGTCAGCCATGTTGAGTCTGTCTCGTTGTATCGAGTCAACCCTGTTGAGTCTGTCTCGTTGTATCGAGTCAGTTCTGTTTTGTTAAGGTCGGGTGATTCCGGGGTGTTGCCTCGGGCATCACCATTTTGTTTCATGTTTGTCCTTTTGCTTTCTTTTGAGTCTGTTTCTGCCAGGGAGCCAGTTGTGCCAACAGTTTTGAATGAAATAGCAGTGATTTTCACGCTCTCGCATTTGCTTCTGCCTTGTGCCAGTTATGCTAGAAGTTCTGAATGAAATGATAGTATTTGACTAAGAACTCTGTCTTTTCTGTGCCTTGAAGTCATTGTAATGACCTGAGTTTTTCAAAACTTTTTGAACACTGCGGTGAAAACAAAGAGGAAGGAATTCCTGGGATTTGCAAAACTTTGATCAACTGAGAGAAAGAGAGGCGTGCTAAGCCCTTAATGAATGAAATCATGCTTGTTAGTGTGAGTACTGAGAAGGACCCTAGCTTTGATCCAGATTGGTTCTACACTGTCTTCAGCGCAAGCGATTTGTCGCTTTCTTAAAAACTTTCAAAAAATGTTTTGCGCGGTCCTGCGAAGACTTGTGTGGAGTCGTTCTTGAGATTGTGCAGCCTAGGATCGCTCTCAGCCTCGAGACTCGACCCCTCATTTTTAAACCTTGGACTCAAACTCAGAATGTTCAACGGTTAACTACAACGTGAGGCCTGCGTGGCCAAATTCAAAGCAACCCTCGAACTAGGGGCAAGAGAGTCAGATCAAGAAGTTCAAGTGTTTTCAAAAGAAGCTTGCAAAGCTAGATCAGAAGCACCCCTCGAACTAGGGGCAAAAAATATCCGATGTGCTCGAAGAGCCAAAGAGGGATCCTTCTGCAAATCGATACAACAGCCACTCTCCGGGATACAGAGGGCTTCAATCTCAAAAAACCATTTGGCATGGACTTGTTACACTTTTTACCCTTTGAGAGGCTCGCTGGGCCGAAAACCCGGAAGGGCGACCTAGGCAAAAGTTAGAGCAAGCAAAAAATACATACAAAAGGAAAAGAAAAAAAATACAGAAAAAAAAGAAAAAGAAAAAGAAGCTCGCAAGGTCGAAAACCCGCATCGGGCGCCTTGGCAAAAGTTAGAGCCTAAAAGAAAAAGAAAAAAAAAAGAGAAAAAATGAAAAAGAATTGAAAAGGAAAGAAAAAGAAGCTCGCAAGGTCGAAAACCTGCATCGGGCGCCTTGGCAAAAGTTAGAGCATAAAAGGAGAGGTTAAATACCCGAGTGTACCTTAACCCCGAACTACGTAAGGCTTGATTCCCATGTTTGGGATACGTAGGCAACTTCATTCTGAAGTCCAGCCGTAAACACTTCAAATTCGACTGTGTCCATGCAATGTTTTGACCATCTTTGCCTTCTCTGTATCCGAGGGTTTGGTTGTGTTCATCACTCTGAGGACTGTCTACGATGCGCTGTAGTGCCATTCAAACAAGGGGCAACTTTCCGTTGCCATTCAATGCACTGTGGTGCCATTCAAACAAGGGGCAACTTTCTGTTGCCATGCGGTATCCTTCAGACAAGGGGCAATTTTCCATTGTTATGGATTCGAGGTTGCGCATCTCAAGGGTAGGTTCCGTACTTGTTGAGCAGTGGCCGTTTGCCAAAAACAGTTTTTGAGAATTTTTACTGAGGTTGACTATTCTCTCAAAAACCACTCCATTTTTCCAAAACTGGACCATTTCTTGGACCCAAAAAAGGAAAATTTTCAGTGCTCATAGCCTGACTTGCATGATTTCAAATCAAAAATCGAACAAGCATGTTAATCTAACTCTCATGTTGGTCAAAACTGTTTTAGTAGAAAGTAAAAACAAAAAATGGTCAAAATGATGAACTAGGGGCACAGTTGAGTCAGGCTTCCTGTCTTTTCCCCATCATCAACATACTTGCCAGAAAGGCACTCTACCTGCCAGAAGAGGGCACAACTGAAGTCAACAGCAAAGGGCTGAAAGCTCTCAACATCCTCCAAGCAACGAGGTATCAAGCCAAGTGCGAAGCACAAACTGGAATGGATCAAGATGTTCCACTTCCTCATCTGGACAGATCTAACCACGTCCAAACTCCCCAGCAGGACATCATCAACCGATGTTAGCTGCTGTGTGCAGAAGAAAAAGAATCTAGCAGAATGCTAGGGGCACGAGCCCACAACTTGCAGTTTATCCATCAACCATCCAGGGGAGGGATTGAAAAATGAGAGATTGAAGAATAGAGAGATGTGCGATGAGAGAAAAAATGAGAAAAGGGCTTTTTCAGAAAACAAGAGATTGAATGCCGAGTGATGTGAGAATCACAAATGAGAAAGGGTGGGAAATAATACCCGGTGAAACAGGCTCCCTGTGCGCATTTGAGTCTTTCGTTGTGTTTTGATTGTCTCGATTCTTGTTTTGAGTCATTTCAAGTGTCACTAGATGTGTTTAGGTTGTTTACCTTTATTTTCCGTTGTTGGGTCGTCTTTGCTGTGTTCAGTTGTAGGCTCAATACCCGGTCGAGAACTCATTTTCTCAATTTCAAAAACGATTTGTTGTGTGCTCAGAGTGCTGTGCCATTCTCCACATTTGTGCAAAAAAAAAAAGGAATTTGTTCTTTCGAAAACTGCAGGGTCCATCCCCGATAAGTGTGAACAGTAGAACCAGGACCTATCTGAAGCTATAATGGTTCCGGACTGCAAAGCAAAAGCGAAAGAGGAAAATGTCGGGCATTTGAGTTTGTTCCAACTTCGGTAAGCTCCGAGATCGCATTCCGTATGTACCTCTTCAGACCTTGTCAGTGTTCCGAAGAATGAGCGTGCCTCTATCCCAAGTGTAAGCCTGCTTCAAGTCAGAATGGCGATTAAAGCAGCAGCAGATGTTATCTCTCTCTAATATGAACAGGGTGTGCCCGTTCTTGAACTGAATGTGTTGCAAACCCCTCCGAAAGGTAAATCGGAGGTCGCGTTTTTATCTGGTCTCATTAAGGCTTGTATTTCCTTATTCGGCATTTTGTTTCAACTATGCCTTGTCACGCACATTCCACTTGCATTGTTATGCATCCTTCCACCTGCATTGTTATGCACTTCTTATGCTTGCATTGTGATGCCCATTCCAATTGCATTGTTATGCACCCACTTCACTAGCATTGTTATGCTCATTCATTGCATTGATTATGCACATCTATCTTGCATTATTATGCACACTTCGTCTTCGGAACACCGGGATACGTCCCTACGTTTCTCTCTCTCTTCGAAACACCGGGATACGTCCCTACGCTTCTCTTCTCTTTTTGAAACACCGGGATACGTCCCTACGTCTCTTCTCTTTTCGAAACACGGGATACGTCCCTACGTTTCTTCCCTTTCCGAAACACCGGGATACGTCCCTACGTTTCTCTCTCTCTTCGAAACACCGGGATACGTCCCTACGTTCTCTCTTCTTTTCGAAACACCGGGATACGTCCCTACGTTTCTCTCCCTTTCCGAAACACCGGGATACGTCCCTACATTTCTCCTTTCCTTACGGAACACCGGGATACGTCCCTATGTTTCTCATTCCTTGCCGAACATCGGGATGCGTCCCAACGTTTCTCTCTCTTTTCGAAACACCGGGATACGTCCCTACGTTTCTCCTCTCTTTGCGAAACACTGGGATACGTCCCTACGTTTCTCCCTTCTTTCCGGAACACCGGGATACGTCCCTACGTTTCTCTCTCTTTTCGAAACACCGGGATACGTCCCTACGTTTCTCCTCTCTTTGCGGAACACCGGGATACGTCCCTATGTTTCTCATTCCTTGCAGAACACTGGGATACGTCCCTACATTTCTCCTCTCTTTGCGGAACACCGGGATACGTCCCTATGTTTCACATTCCTTGCGGAACACCGGGATATGTCCCTATGTTTCTCATTCCTTGCAGAGCACCGGGATATGTCCCTATGTTTCCCCTTCTTTTCTAATCCTTGGGATACGTCCCTAACCCTTGGGATACGTCCCTAACCTTTGGGATACGTCCCTAATCCTGGGATACGTCCCTAATCTCTGGGATACGTCCCTAACCTTTGGGATACGTCCCTAATCCTTGGGATACGTCCCTAATCTCTGGGATACGTCCCTAACCTCTGGGATACGTCCCTAACCTTTGGGATACGTCCCTAATCTGTGGGATACGTCCCTAATCTTTGGGATACGTCCCTAATCTCTGGGATATGTCCCTAACCTTTGGGATACGTCCCTAAGCCTTGGGATACGTCCCTAACCTTTGGGATACGTCCCTAATCTGTGGGATACGTCCCTAACCTTTGGGATACGTCCCTAACCTTTGGGATACGTCCCTAATCTGTGGGATACGTCCCTAACCTTTGGGATACGTCCCTAATCCTGGGATACGTCCCTAATCTCTGGGATACGTCCCTAACCTTTGGGATACGTCCCTAATCCTTGGGATACGTCCCTAATCTCTGGGATACGTCCCTAACCTTTGGGATACGTCCCTAATCCTTGGGATACGTCCCTAATCTCTGGGATACGTCCCTAACCTCTGGGATACGTCCCTAACCTTTGGGATACGTCCCTAATCTGTGGATACGTCCCTAATCTTTGGGATACGTCCCTAATCTCTGGGATATGTCCCTAACCTTGGGATGTCCCTAAGCCTTGGGATACGTCCTAACCTTTGGGATACGTCCCTAATTTGTGGGATACGTCCCTAACCTTTGGGATACGTCCCTAACCTTTGGGATACGTCCCTAATCTGTGGGATACGTCCCTAACCTTTGGGATACGTCCCTAACCTTTGGGATACGTCCCTAAACACTGGGATACGTCCCTAAACACCGGGATACGTCCCCATGTGTCTCCATCTTTGGTTAAGAGCATCCGGAATACGTTCCAATGCTTATACATTTCCGAAACACCGGGATACGTCCCTATGTTTCTTTGCATGATCATAAGTTGTTCGGCTTCTTGCATTGTCAGTTGCATTTTGCCCCCGCCTTCGGGCGCATATCTTCATCTGTAGCTTGTATTGCTTTGTCTAAGTCTTCGGCCTTGTCAAAAATGGGACGTCTCTGGGCTTTGACACTCACTCCCGTCATTGTTATGACTTCCGAGTTCTGTCAAAGAGGGGCAACTGTAGACACCCTATTTTTGACCGACTTAAGACTCAGACGTCACCGATTGAGCGCTTGGTGATGTTGCATATTGTGCTCGTTCTGAGGTTGCGGAGTCCCGGTTCGAGCCTTGTCTCTGGACTTCCGGACTCTTTTGTGCTTTGCCTCGGTTTGCGAACCAGGCTCGGTTTTCTCTGTTTTCTCTTTGAGAAGGGAGGGAGAGGTCTCGTAGATCATCTCTCAATGGCCGTAGGCTACATTTCGTGCCATAGGCCATTTTGCCCATTTTGGAGCCCGGTTCCCGGTTTTCGGAGCCGTTAGGCCGTGTGCCTCGGTTCGGGACCGCCTAACCACCTCCGTTTGCCCCGATTTTTGGCATGCATCCTATTTACTCCCTTTTTAGGGACACTGTGGTCCGAGAGACCAACTTCGTGGTCGGACACACACTTCCGGTGCTTAACAGCCCACTTTCGGGGCCCCGAATTACGTGTTTCGGCTCCCGAGCCTTCATTATACATTTTTGGGCTTCGACCCGAACTTGAGATAGTCATATTTTGAGGTCCGTTTCATGTTTGATTAAGGACCTTTTACTGTTTGACATCTCCATTTGTCACTTGCCTTTTTTACCTCTTTTTGGGCCTTTTTGCACGGTATTTTAGGCGTACTTGTGGGCTGCGTTGGACTTGGTCGTAAACTACAAAGCGTCTTATTTTGAGCCCCTCTTCGACTTTGTTGAAGGACTCTCGGCCGTTTGAAACCCGTAGCTGCCACTTTCCCTTTTGGCCATTTTTGGAGGGAAACTTGAAATGTTTCCCCCCCTTTTTTCCCCCCTCTTTTTCCCCCTCTTTTCTAAACGTTTTTGCCTACTAATACAGCCCTCCAGATCTGTTTTAAGGGTTAGAAAATCTGGTTTGAGAGCTCCTATATTGTATCTCTCTCTCTCTATAATTCCAAGCTCCAAAACTCTCAAAAATCTTCCAAGTTTGGCACCATTCCTTCACCACCACCTAGCACCACCACCACCACTCCATTTCCGGCAGCAAGGAGGGATTTTCAGAGGCTAGGAGGCTCTGTTTTTCAGTTCGAAAGGCAGCCAAGATTGGTCTACAAGGGTGAGTCTCGTTTTTCCCCTTTTTTTGCTCTTTTCTTGGTCTATTTCTTAGCCCTCTTTGCCCACTGTTTTGAGCTCCGACCAAAACTTAAAGTCACCTTTATTTGAGCTCTAGTTCATGTTTCATTAAGGAAATTTTGTCATTTGAGGTCCCTATTTGCACTTGCTTCAATACCCTCTTGAAATACCGTATTTTTGCATGATATTTTTGGCCAATGTGTAATCTGTTTTGAGGCTTTTCATAAACTGTAAGTGGATTTTTTTTGATCCCTTCTTCAACATTGAAGAAGGGATCATCACTGTTTGAGCATTCCATGTATCACTTGCTTTGAAATCCATGCCTAGCCTCATTTTGCATGATTTTTTTAGGCTATCTTGCTTCTGTTTTGGACCTTGGTCAGAACTGAAAGTAGCTGTATTTTGACCCTCTTGACATGTTTCATTAAGGGTTCTTTGCCGTTTGGGACTTCCATATATCAGTTGCTTCATCGCCTCCTTTGCGGAGCCATTTGTGTATGCCATTTTAGCCCTACTTGTGCTTGCTGTTTGGCCATGCTTTGAACTGGAAAATGCCTATTTTGGGACTGCCTTGTTGCTGTATTCACATTCCATGATCATATGATGCATGTTTGGTATAGCTATAGGCCATTTCGGGTGCCAAAATCCATGTTTCGGGACCATTCCGGGCATCGGGTGCATTTTTGCCATGATTCGGGACTGTTTTCCCCCATATTTCAGTGCTGAAATTCTATTTGCATGTTTGCATATCATACTCCATGTCATTTCATGCTTGTATGCCATCGCCTCGGTTTGCGTGCCCGTGGGCACGCGTTTCGAGGCACTTCATTTTTATCTGATGGCCTCTTATGTGAGTGTGGCTGAGGCCCACTTATGTTAGTGTAAGTCCATATTGCATTGTATATGCCATTTTAGTCTCATTGCATTGCGTATGCCATGTCCTCGGTTCGCGTGCATACGTGCGCGCATTTCGAGCGTCCCATTTTCATCTTGTGGCCACTGATTTTGGCATGCTTGTGAGCCATCCATGTTAGTTTAAGTCCATCATTGCATCGCATGTTCATATGTCATGTTTCATGCCTTGCCATGCTTTGATAGAGTGGCATTCGTGCCTTAGGATCGGTCCTCGGTTTGCGTGCATACGTGCACGCATTTCGAGAATCCCATTTTCCTCTAATGGCCACTGATGTGAGTGTGGTTGAGGCCCATTCACATTGGTGTAAGTCCATCTTGCATTGTGTATGCCATGTTTCAATGCGTTGTGCATGTTATGTTGTTAGCATTGTGCGTGCCGTCTAGTTGCATTGCATGTTTGCATGTTAGCTTGCATGCTTAGGTTGCATGTGCATTGTCATGCCTTGCCTCTTGAATTGAGTATGATAGAGGTTGGGTTTCACTTGTGTGTTTGATGTGCATTTCATTTGATATCAAAGTTGCTAACTTGGCTTTTGGGCCATCATGCATTGAAATGCGTGATTGATGGCCCGGGGGTCAAGGGCCGTGCTTCCTTGAGTTTATTACATGATAGGGGGCATTAGCCATGCATATATATGCTCAAAAACCCATGCCATACACTGCTGTCTGCTGTTGCTGTCAAAACTGTCTCCTGCAGGAATTTTGTGCCGACCGGCAGTAAATAGTGCCGACCGGCACTTCATTTTTGGCCGATGGACTCCAGAGCAGCCGGTGATCTTTCTAGACAGCCGATGCGAACTTCCTCCAGCCGGTGGTGTACAGCAGCATTCAAGGAAGGTTTTTCTGAAACTTTGGTAATTTTTGGAGAGACAGGGCAGTAAAAACAGAGGCAGCAGTGGCACGGTGTAGGTTTTCCGGGCAAGTCGGATCCGAGCATGCGTGCATCCCTCTTCCCGAGGCCTTTTACTGCTTTCAGTAGTTTAATTAATTTGTTAATTAATTAAGGGTCTGTAATAATTAATTAGCTAGGATAGTTGATTTATTATTTGGGACTGTATATTTATTTGGTCCCTCCGAGTGAGGGCATAATTGTAATAAGGGTGTGTGAGTGTGTGTATGTCTTCCAACCCCACGTCTTTCTTCCCTTTTATTTACCTGCTTATGATGGTAGATTAGGGCACGTTTAATTTTAGCATACCTTATGCTATGCATGCGTGCATTCATGCATTTGTTTACATGCATCGGGCTCGGTACATCATACAAACTGCATCGTACTTTCAATTCCAAATTGAATACGTGTTATTTGTAGCATTCCATATTCCATGTTTAGGATAGCCGAGCCTGCCTAGATTACATCTTTGCATGTGTTGCATTAGACATTTCAGTATGCTTAGGTCCATGCATGGATTTCTAATAAGCTTCTGTTTTGGCTTGGAGTACTAGGTGAGCTTTTATGCTTTAGCATATCGCATGTGTGTGAATGTTGCCATGATAGCATGCTTACCATGAGGATAAGTGCTTATGTGATATAACTGCATGAATGCCTGTGGATGGAGGTTGAATTACCTAAATTGGGACAACACATTAAAACTGTGAGTTTTAAAGCCCACTAGATAGTGGCAAAACCGTCTTTTCTAAAAGCCCGCTTGAGAGTGGCAAAACCTGCATTTTAGCCTACTTATGAGTAGCAAATCATTTTTCAAAACAAACACGTAATGTTTTGTTCCAACTTAGGCGATTTGGTCTATACTTGTTTGCTGTGCGCATAACATAGTAAATCTAGGCTAATAACCGGAATAAGAACACATAATGTTTTCAAAATCGGATATCACGGTTAGTAGAGGCCGGTCTTCGGACCGGGCGAGAGGGGGTGCTCATAGCTGACCTTCCCCGATCGTACCCAAGCTCCCGAGCCAAGTCAACTTTGGTTATGACGGACACGTGGCCTTCGGCATCGAGTCAGGGTTTCCTAAATTTCCCATTTTAAAAAAATATTTAGGTGGCGACTCTGTAATCTGGCAAAGCAGTCCATGTTTGGCACTTCTTTTCAAAAATCAGTTTTTCTCAAAACGATTTGCCAGAGTTGGACTCTTTGGTTCAGATTTAGAACCGTGACACAAATCGAGTCCGAACTGTAGAGTGAAGCCCACGGGCGCGTCTACAGGCCCGAGCATAGAACCACGGAACGCAAAGCAAGAAACGATGTGTGTGAACATGGGGCCGAGCTGGATGGATGCAATTGTTGCATTCCTGAAAGAAGGAAAACTGCCAGAAGATCGCAAGGAGGCACATAAAGTCAGATTGAAGTCGGCAAGATTCAGCCTGACTGCGGACGGACATCTCTACAGAAGGTCCTTCACAGGACCCCTTTTAAGGTGCGTACACCCTTTACAAGTTGAAGATTTTTTATATGAAATTCATGAAGGAATTTGTGGAAGTCACACTGGGGGCAGATCATTAGCCCATAGGGCCATTACCCAGGGGTATTGGTGGCCATACATGCAAAAAGATGCAGAAGCATACGTGAAGAAGTGCGAACCATGCCAACGGTTTGCACCTTTGATTCATCAGCCAGCTGCTGACCTGAATCCAGTATCCAGCCCTTGGCCGTTTGCCTAATGGGGCATGGATCTGGTTGGACAACTTCCCCAAGCAACTGGGCAGAGAAAATACTTGCTGGTAGCGACAGATTACTTCACAAAGCGGATAGAGGCAGAACCTCTTGCCAAAATCCGAGATGTGGACGTCAAGAATTTCATATGGAAAAACATTATCACCAGGTTTGGCATTCCCAGAGCCATTGTTGCCGACAACGGAACGCAGTTCGACAGCAAGCTCATCAAGAACTTCTGTGCGAAATTCAAGATCAAGAATTACTTTTCAACACCAAGTTTTCCCCAAAGTAATGGGCAAGCAGAAGCATCCAACAAAGTAATTTTGGATGGAATAAAGAAGAGGTTGCAGGCAGCAAAAGGGAAGTGGGTAGACGAATTGCCCAACGTGCTTTGGGCATATCGGACTACGCCGAGAAGATCAATAGGGGAATCTCCCTTTGCCATGGCCTATGGCACAGAAGCAGTCATTCCACTGGAAGTCGGCATCCCAGGGATCCGAACCTAGGGAGTCGAAAATAGGACTAATGATATACTCTTAGCCCGAGATCTGGATCTTTTGGAAGAACGAAGAGAGAAGGCTGCAATTCAACTTGCAGTATACCAACAACAGCTTGCCAGAGCTTACAACAAGAAGGTCAACTCAAGAGATTTTCAAGTCGGCGACCTAGTCTTGAGAAAAGTGGTCGGCAACAAGAAAGATCCCAGAGAGGGCAAGCTTGGCCCAAACTGGGAAGGACCTTACAGAATTACTTCGGTGTTAGGTAATGGAGCTTATCGGCTTGAGGACAATAAGGGCAAAGCATTGCCAAGACCTTGGAACACTTGTAATTTGAAAATTTTCTATCATTGAGATGATCATTATTCTTGGCCGATGTCATCAATAAACACATATGACTGATAAAGATGCTGGAAGACATGAACAATGAGAACCCAAGCGGAACTCAGGTTCACATTGGGGGCAGAGAAGATACAAAGTCTACCACTTGTTGAAATTTGTAGCAATTTACAAGTTGGTCTGACCGAATACAAAGTCTACCACTTGTTGAAATTTGTAGCAATTTACAAGTTGGTCTGACTGAATACAAAGTCTACCACTTGTTGAAATTTGTAGCAATTCACAAGATTGGTCAAACCGATACAAAGCTTACCACTTGTTGAAATTTGTAGCAATTTACAAGTTAAAGGTAAGCCGAGATGGTTCCTTAGCTTCACTTGTTGAAATTTGTAACAATTTACAAGTTGAAGTTAAGCCGACATGTTATCATCTGTTGAAATTTGCAGCAATTTACAGGTTGAAGTAAAGGTTAAGTATATTGTTTAAACCCTTGTTGAAATTTGCAGCAATTTACAAGTAGATCATTGTTTAACACTTGTTATAACTTGAGTAAAGTTTACTGTATATGTCAAGCCTTGTTGAAATTTGTAGCAATTTACAATATATGTTTTATACTTGTTGAAATTTATGAA
Organism: Camellia japonica; assembly: GCA_030407325.1. NCBI lineage: Eukaryota > Viridiplantae > Streptophyta > Magnoliopsida > Ericales > Theaceae > Camellia > Camellia japonica. The sequence continues at coordinate 200,783,886 of JAPPVO010000002.1, read as the reverse complement.
AAGATTGCAGGTCAGTATCTTGCCGACGTAAAACTTGAAGTTATCATACCCGAGGTATGTAACCCCGAGGAGATTATGCAAAGGAAGAATTATGTAAATCATGCAAAATATTCTAAGTATAGAACCACACAGAAGCAATGAAGAAGAATTAACAAACATTCAGAGAAAAACAACTGCAGTTGTATATAAAGAAGGCACTATGGCCTAGCAGAAGTAAATTGTTCTTAAGCAACAAAGAGGCACATCGGCTACAAAAGACAGCTTGCATTGTTTAGAGAACAAAACAAAGTACAAAAGATAAAAGATAAAAGGAAAAAAAAACTAAGATTCTTCAGCTTCAGGAGCAGTTTGGATCTGGACCTCGGCAGTTTCTTGAAGAACTACCTCAGCAGATTCTTGAATTACTTCGGCCGCCTTGTCTGCCGCAATCTCGGCGTCAATCTCGGCCAGAGTTTTATCAACACTTCTCTCAGCCAGAAGAAGGTCGGATGATAACTGGACTGGGTCAGTTTCCTTGGACACCTCCTCAACCTCATCACCCTCTTCATCTTGGGTTAAGTTGATAACCTGTTCAGTAGAAGGAAGGGACTTGGTCTCAGTGGCATCCTTGGATTTCCTCACCAAGGCTTCGTCATCATTATTGTCTTCATCTTCATCTTCGGCCCGAGATTCAGACTCAGCTTCTTCTTCAGTTTGACTTGGAAGAGGAGGAGGAGGAAATGGCAAAGGAATAGCGTCGGCCTTGCGCCATGGCGAATCAGCAGGAAGATCAAGTTTTTTGGCTAAGGACATCCAACCAAGGGAAAAACCCCTGTTGCATGCCTGCTTAACTTGTAACTTGTAGTCTTCTGTAACATCGGCGATGCCTTGGGCATACGCCTTGTTATCGGCCGCCTTGATTTCGGCGTCCTTGGTGGCCAGCGTCTCTTGAAGTTCTTTCTCGGCCTGGGCCGCTTTTTCCTCGGCCTCTTTTTGCTGAGCTACAGCAACTGTTTTAATGGCTTCAGCAGCCTCGGCCTTCTCATCAGCCTCTTGCTTAGCCTGAGTTGCAGCCTCAGCTTGATCTTCCAGAGTCTTCATTTTATTTTGAAGACTCTTATTTTGTTTTTGAAGGGCAGCATACTCCTTCCTCATATCGGCTAACTTCTCCCTCGTTTCAAAAGCTTGCATGGAGAAGGAGTGGGCATGTTGAATGGCCTGAAAGAACACAAGGCAAAAGTTATTACAAAATATTGCAAAACTTTACAAGTATGAAGAAAGTGGCAGGAAGACAAGTTATCAAATTCAAAGACTTACTTGGACAGAACGCTGCAGCATAAAGGCATAATTCTCAAATTCACTCATCTTGGCATTGCGCTCAAGATCGCCTTCGAGAAGAACTGCAGTACTGAGTGCCACGCCGATATTAACGTCGTCGGCGCTTTCATTGGCATAAACAGGCCTGTTTTCAAGGGTAATGTTAGGCACCCAGGGAACTTTTGGGACTTTGGATCCCGAGGTCGTCCCAGAGGATGACTTTTGTTTCTTCGATGGAGTGGATCCAGAGGGTTGCGTCTCAGCCGACCTCTTCGCAGGCACAAAAGTGGTCTTCTTGCTCTCGGCTAATTTAGAGATGGGTAGAGCATCTTCAACCTCGGCCTCAGCAGCCTTGGACTTCGGCTGGGCCTTCTTGGCTCTTTTTGGTTTTGGTGGTGGCAAAGGTTGAGTTGGTTCAGCGTCAACGTCAGTTGGGAGATCGGCTAGCAAATCTTGAGCAACGGGCTTCGGGCGAACCATCTCGGCTGTTTTAACAAGTCGTCTCCGACGTTTTCTTTCTGGTATTGGGATTAAGTATGGGGCAGAAGTCGATGGTTGATCAGCTGGATCGGAGGTTGATCCTTGATCAGCCCGAGATGTTGATGCAGTTTGCAGAGTGATAGCAGAAGGAGAGAGGCTTTTCTTCTTCCTCTTGGGAACGTCGGGCAAGGTGGATTTGTACGTAGGGATGAAATTCAGCACCAATGGAGCTTTGCGCTTCTGGATTGGAAGGTTTAGGAGCTTCTTCAGGTCTTTGCCAAGAAAATAGGACTGGCGGAAGTTCTTTGGTGGCTTGCGAACGTCTGCAAAAAAGAACACAATATTAGAAACAGATAAAATCTTTTTCAGACTTGAAAAACGAAACCAGCAACTAAGTAATTGACACTGGGCTCTTACCCTTGCCCTCCTTGACCGTTCGAGGAAGAGGGAAGAGATGGACTTCTTCGTCTGGGCCAAATTCCCAGTTTCCAGAAGCAATAAGATAATCGTCTCCAGCCCTTTTGTTGGAATCTGGGAGGTCGGCTACGATTTTATATTCGGTAGACCTCGGCTTGAGGTAGTACACATAACCCTTTTCTTTCAGATTAAGGGCGCACATAGTGTAACAGTATTGGATGTCGGCAAGAGTGATCCTAACATTCTCCTACCGAGCTAAGGCTATGATACCATTAAGCGTTCTATGGACGTTGATGGTTAGTTGCATAGGGTTTAAGGAGTAGTAGTGAAGGACTTCACGAAAAAGGGGATCTAGGGGGAAACGAAACCCACATTCAATAAAAGCCACAACGGGAAAATGCATGGAATCGTCCTTAGGCATGATAGAATCGTCATCCCCAGCTAGCCTGAGGTGAACATCGTCAGGAATAGAGAACTCTTGCCTAAAAAGTTCAAGTTTGGTTGGGGTGTTAACTCTATGTCTCCACATCCCTATGATTTTGGTACACAAGTACTTGACTACAGAAACAGGGTGCTCTTAAAGGGTTACTAGGACCTTGGCTTAAACCCAGGTATATATTGGTAAAGCTTGTTTCAGTTTTTCCTAAGAATTAAAGGTTTTATAAGCAAATCCCAAACCTAAAAACTATGAAGACAAGGATCAAAGGCACAGATTTGGAAAACATACAAAAGGCAGAAAACAAAAACAAAGTTTCAGATTCAAGAACACAAAGGGAAGAAGGCCAAAAACAGAGGTGAAACGGTGCAAGTGCTTTGACATGTGCAAAATCATGAAATAAGACGCATTCAGGTGAATAAATCGCAAATCGAATGCTTGAACAGAACATTAAAAGCAGGAAATTCCAGGAATAACCGAGAATTGGAGAAGAAGGGCCAGATGCTTACCAGAGAAAGTGACGCCGGAATAAAATTCGCCGAGGACAGACGACGAGTGAACCAGTAGCAAAAGCTTCGCAAGAATGGCGATGGAAGACAGTAGCAGAGTTGAGAGCTTGGAGCAATGGCAGATTCGAAGAAGAAAGAGCCTTAGAGAGAGAAAAAGCAGAGTAATCAAATGCAAAAGTGAAAAGGCGAAGGAGAGAGTTTTGTCAAAAGCGTCAAACGGCGGCAAAACAGAAGCATTTAATGCGCCTGGGTTAACGCATGCGTCAGACGGCGCATACCGGAGAGAAGACGTCTTACAAGCGCGTTACAGGCACGAGCCAATGAGGTTAAAACACGTTAGCAAAACGGTTGAAAAGTGGTGCATGACAGCTCATGCGCATGGAAGAATTCATGTGAGTTTTTTTTGGAAGAAGACATGTCGGCCTAAATGAAACTGACATCGGCCGAAGAGTTTTACGCCGAAGCACTGGAAAGAGGAACAATGTAGGTTCCATCATCTCAGTATGCCGAGGTAATCGAACCTAGGGGGCAGTTGTGGGGTTATATTTCTAAATACCAACACGTGGCATGGTGATGCCGACGTGTCAGCCGAGGTGCCACGTGTCGTGGTTGTCATGCCGAGGTAAGCTCAGAGTTGCCGAGGTTATCACCGAAGATATCTTAATCCGGGATAAGCGTATAAAGGCCTCTCCTCTCTCCTACCTCGGCTTCACATGCAAAGGCCGAGCTACCCGTAGAAGAATTGAGCCGAGGTAACCGTTAGATCGGCCATACCTGCCTATATAGTATGGCAATATTATCACGGTCAGATGGATGTCCAGCCATGAGAAAAAAGCCATGAGGCCAACACCTCACCAACTAGCTGGCCGTGAGGCCATGTGAGTTGGCCATGAGGCCACGAGAGGCCATGTGAAGCAATATGAAGCTTTTATCTGGAAAGCTGCCAAAAACACAACAATGGGCTGGCAGCCAGCTCAAAAGTTGATGGCCTCTCCATCTCTATTCTCGTGTATATATAGAGAGGTTGAGACAGAGAAAAAGAGGGGGGGAAGACAACAAGCTTAGAGGGAGAAAAGAGAGAGAATTACAGAGAGTTGTTTGTAATTTTTACCATTTATAATATAGTGAATCTGCTGCCCGTGGACGTAGGCAATTTGCCGAACCACGTTAAATTCTTTGTGTTATTGCTTGCCAACTATTCTGCCTGTGTTCTACAGCTGAATCACTAAGGTGGGCAGTGTGATCAGAAAATCACCCCCACAGATCATAATTAATTAGGATTACTAATGTGGGAGTTTCATACCACTGGAAAAAAAAAATTCTTCTGTCTTTATTTTTGAGTATATATATGGTGAATCACCTAATATCTTTTCTCCTTCTGCCTTTGTTTTTTTTTTTTTTTTTTTTTTTAAATATCAATAAATAATTTATATTATTCAACCTAGGTGGAGGAGTATTTGGAATGGGGATAGGGAAGGTTCTTGCACCTTGATTGATTGATGAATAATGGTATAGCTATCTTTTGAATCATGAATTTGAAAAGGAAAAAAGAAAAAATGAAAAAAAAATTAAATTAAATTTGCCTTAATACTAGTGTTCCTTTGCATATTCAATAGAATATTTAAACACTTTTTCAATTGAAAACACAAATAGAATTTCTAAACAAATTGAAAATACAAAGTCTTACAAATTATTTGGGGTGCTCGTGGTTTGGCGGTTTGGTTGCGGCCAAAAGAAACTCAAATCCGTCATCCGTCCAAAACTAGGCAGATTGAAAAAAATCAATCTGCAACCGTCCACTCATCATCACGCATCCGTCCAAAATGCGACAGATTGATTCGGTTTGGGCGAATCGGTATATTTGCTGCTCACCCCTAATATGTCATGTTTGTTTTGAGAGATGGGGAGGGGACTCATATTAGGATGGAGGAGATGGAGGTAGTATTAGAATTTTAGTCCGCTGGACGATTTTTTTTTATTATTATTATTTTTTAGATGTTGGGCATTTTTTTTTTAACATTAATGTTTAATTTTTTATATTTTTTGTCAAGTAAAAATCATTGTTTTATTTGTTTTTTTTTTTTTTGTATTTTTTTTTATTTGTTACATGTTAGGCATTTTTTTTAAAACATTAATGTTTAATGGTTTTGTATTTTTTTATTTGCTTTATTATTTTATATAAAAATAATTTAACAATCCCTATACCAACAACTATCATCAAAACAAACACAATTTTGCTTAATCCTTTCACTATCAATCCTCTCACTATAAATCTCCTCAATTCTACATCTGAAAACAAACGGAGCCATATGGGTTAAACTGGTCCACTATTGTATAGAAGCTAGGTTTTGAATATATATATATTTTTGTGTTAAATAATAAAAATAACAAAATTAATTATCAATTGAGAGATAGGATGAACCCAAGGGTACATAGAGCGGTAAAGGCTTGAGAATAAAATTTAAGATTTTGAGTTCGAGTTATTCCTAAAAATTTGTCCAATCGTTAATTTTACAATCTTAAAATTAATCAAGATGCACAAAATAATATGGACACTAGTTATAAAAATGAGAGGTAGGATGATTAACGTGAGCCAATTAGTGAGATATTAGTGGGCCGTGGGGTTAGTCTAATTTAGATGCCTCATGCACCAATAATTACTTGAGATTTAGGATATAGCCCAATATTTTTATAAACTTTAAAAAGGTGAATCTACAAAATAAACTTGAGATAGAGGCTATAAAATAGGAAAATGTTTTGTGGCACTAAATTGGGTGGCACTAATGCTCCTAATTTCTATTTCAGGTAACTGTTTTGTTTTGTTTTTTTTTTTGCCTTATATGAAAATTAAGGACATTAATACCACCCAATTTAGTGCCACAAATCAAAACCCTATAAAATATCAATTGTGATCAAACATGTGGTTGGACTCAACCGATTGATGTTGACAGAACAAAGTCATATGCTAATGACTATAAATAGTTTGATTAGATGCTTATATTATTATTATTATATATATAATAATATGATGATTTGATTCAAGGCCAGCCCCCGGCATAGGCCAGAAGGTTATGGTCTAGGGTCCTTCAAAATAGAGTTAAAAAAAGGTTCTTTTTTATTATAATTTAATATAATATATTAGGTATGTTTTAAGTCTAAAAAAATTTAAAAAAGCCTAAATTAACTTAAAATAAATTGATCCATTAAAAAATTAAAAAGCCATTCAAAAAAATTAGCATTATTACCCATTGAAAATAGACCTAAAAAAGGGTCTCTCTTTTTATAATTTAGTCTAATATATTAAGTATATTTTAAGTCCAAAAAAAATTAAGAAAGGCCCAAATTAACTTAAATAAATTAATTCATTAAAAAATTGAAAGGTCCATTTAAAATAATTAACATTGTTATTCATTGAAAATGATTTTGCAAAAAAATTAGATTATGCAAGTATGATTGATTTATTTGCTTCTAAAAATACAAAAAGAGTGAGGATCAAGCGATACTTAATAGTTATTGTAATGTAATGTTAAGTATTTTTTGTGATTTTCACACAAATCTTTTATCCTTTACTTTAAAATTTTTTTTTTTCATTCAATGGAAAAAAAAAAAATATGAAAGACCCTAAAAATTTATTAATTAATTATCGACTTTAAACCCTAAAAATCTCAGGGCGGGGCTGATTTGATTTAATGAAAGTAAACTTCAATCTTACTTGTGTCTTCGCTGGTCCATTGTAAAAAAGTTTGATTGTAATAATAATTTATTAAATTAATAGTAATTATTTATGCATGATTAATGCTTCTACACGTAGCCTAGTCAATAAATCACATGACAAACTGAAAGAAGAGAAGCCCTTTATGATTGAGCTTAAACAATAAGCTACTACTAGCTTAATTTTTACGAAGTAAAGAAAAAAAAAAGAGAACGGTATTTAGATCATAGATTTGAGTAGAAATTTAAAGAAAAAAAAAAAAATAAATATAATATGTATAAATTATAGTTATATTTTACTTATATTTTATCCACATTTATCTTTTCTCTTACTAAATTCATGCACAGATTCATCATCCAAACACAAATTACTTGTGATCCGAAAATAAGAAAGGAGAAGGGGGAAAAAAATATTAGATTTGTAATTTTTTTTTGTTAAAAAAAAAAAAAATCATTCTTGTACGGAAAAGAAATAAACCTTCTCGTATAATCCTGTTGATCAAGTCTGCGCTCCTCCAAACGTCATCGCTTTACCCCCTGAAAACACAAACGTGAGCTAGCCGGTGGGTGTGTGCCAGATACCTCTCCGATGCCTAAGTCAGCAAAATAGACAAATAGACAAAAGCTCTCTGTATTCGGGAATCAAAGTTGTGTTACCTTTCCATAAGTGATGTTGTGAGCCTTTATAGGTTCCGTGTGATACAATCCTAGTAGGACTCTTATTTCTCCATGCAGAGTCCTCTTAGGAATTACTCTTCTAAAAGATAATGTTTATCCTTCAATACCCCCCTCACTGCTTAAACCAAGTGAGATGGTCCTAGCTCGGTGGTATGTCCAAACGACCGAGCTAGCATTGCCATGGCACAATGACAATGTAACCGAGCTAACAATACTCATGTTACATTTATCCCGGCGCTTTATGTGTAACATGTACCTCGGCTTCGCCTGTAGATCGTGCTAACCATAGCGTACTTGGACCGAGCTACTCAACAGCAAAGTCCTGAGTAGAAGCCAAAAATACCTCGGCTCAAGATGGTTTGACCGGGCTAACTGTCACCGCGCCGACCGTGGTGACCGAGCTAACCACCAAGCTCTTTCGGACCGGGCTATCTGCAAGGCTCCTCTGGACCGGACTAATTACAAGACCCTTTTACTCAGTCCTTCTTACTGTGGCCCACAGAATGGCCCATTACCCAGCTCGGCCCAATTTACATATAAATTATCCTCTCAATTGCCCTTTAATTCCATCTGCGCAGCATGATAGGGATTACCTATTACCAGCCGAGCTAAAAACTTTAACTTTTCAACCGAGCTAAATCCACACCGGGCTATCCATCTGTCCGGTCACAACGTCTCTTCAGTCGCTGTAACTGAATCGCTTCTTATTCCAAGAACACGTGGCACACTCTTATTGGCCCAATGTAGCTGTCACACCATCTTCGTACTTCGCGTATTTTGAACAGTCCCACCAAATTTCTCCTTCTTTACACAAAAACTACTCATTTTGAATCTATCACGTCTACTATTCATCATTTTCTCTCTTTTTGAGCTTCTTCTCTTTCGTTCTCTTGCTACTGTGGAGCTTGTGTTCTTGCTGGGATCTTTTTCACCTTCAGTTCCTCCATTTTGAACTGGTATGTGGCTCAAATCTCTTTCCTTTCCGTTGATTTCGTTCTTGTTTTGCAATGTATAGCATGCGTTTTTGTATGATTTTCAAAACACCTATTCCACTTCTGCTTCTATTTTTCTGAAAAAACCTCTGTAACATAACCACTGTCTATATGAATAACCTGGGAAATGGTAGTTTTGATCCAAAATCACACTCCAACCAAACTAGGATTCTGTTTGTATTAAGTACAAGCTTAGCCAAACTGAACAACCGAACTAAAACTTCACATCATACTTGTAGTTTCAATAAGTCTTAGTACCCTTTGCTCATCTTAGCCGAGCTAACGAACCGCACTAGGTTTGCACAATGCCGCACTAGAACGCCTTTATCATTGACCGAGCTACAACTTAGGGCTAAACCGGCTTTCTTAGTTAAAACCGAACTAAGAATGCTGCCCAAAAGTTTAACCGGGCTAAAGGCCCTTACTCAAACCGAGCTAAGAATGGATAATGGCCCACATAGCCGAGCTAGGACTTCATTTATCTCTGCCTTTGTTTCTTTTAGCACGGTCCAACGAGCTGTGCTTAACACGTTTCTTTTTTCACTTTGCAGACTCAGGTTGCCAGGCACTTCCTTGAACGCTTAACCGAGCTATTTAGCGTCATTTCACGACCGAGCTAATGCTTAAATTTATTCACAATTTAATAGAAAATGAGTAAATATAGGTTTTTAGTAAACTCACCAGGGGCTATGGCCGAGTTCCGAAGGGACTACCATATCCTTGATGATGTCCATCTCACCTTGGCCGAACTAGATACCACACCCTGGGGAAACCCTGGCTTTGTTCCTTTTACCCTTCTTTCTATTGTAGAAACCGGACTAAGATTCCCTATACAGCCTCTTCTCTGTGAATTCCTAAGACAAACAAACCTTTGCCCTACCCAGCTTTCCACTAATTATTACCGCATAATAAATGGTATCGCCGAGCTAAACCGACGGGCTGGCCTTAATCTAGGTTTAGCCGAGCTCTTCCACCAATATTCCATAGGATCAAATGAAGATGGCTGGGTTTACTATCTTTAAATAAGGCGCCGGCGTGAAAAGATAATAAAGAATACCCCGGACAAGGATGTAAATGATGATGATTTCTTCTGGGTCTCTGGGAACTTCGAAGACCACGAAGCCTAGATCCCGGGCGACAGAATAAATTGGAACAAGGGCGTAGCCGGTAGGATTACCTCGGCTCAATTCCATATTTTTCTTTACTTCGATTTTCTTATCTTGAACCGCACTAATTGTTATCTTCCTTTATGCAGATTTGAACTTTCTCAAGTCCCAATACAGCTACCCCAACTTGAATGTACTTCACGCCGCGCTACGATATCCAAACAGAAGTTAGACCGAGCTACTGAATTTTGAGCCGACCTACCAATATAGCAGCAGACGAAAGACCAGGGTGATTGACTTCTTGTTGGAAGCCTCTCCTGAACCGGACCTAACCTTGCCTCAAATCAATCTGATCCCTCTAACCGCTAAGCAAGAAATGGCCAAGAAGAGAGCCGTAAGAGCCCTCCTCACCGAAACAAACCAGGCCGAGGTTCCACTAGCCAGCCAAACTCAAGAGACTGTGGTGGCCCTACCAACCCATCAGCCTTCATCTTCTCGGGCAAGCAAGCGTGCTCGGACTTCCATAACCGAGCCACGCCTTGTCGACGAGGATAAAACCGTGGTACCTCAAACCACTCCACCAAGCCCCCCACCTGAGTGCTCAGACCGAGCTAGCTCCTCAAAGTGGGTACCAAAGATCACGTTTCAAAATCGCGCTATCAAGGATTTTGACTCAGTGGTCGCAGAAAAAGACCACTTGATGGCATTCAACCTTGCCAAAAGCGTTTGCCTTCCAGCCGACATGAAGCACCACGACCACCTAACCGAGCTGAAGGCCCTTCGCTCGTCCACAAAATCAATGGTGCTGGTAAGTAGCTCCTTTGCTTATCTTTCAAATTTTTACAACTTTCGCCTCGGTTTTACTTAAAAGTTTCTTACCATCCTTTTGCAGGCCATACAAAAAAACCACATCGCTCACAAGCGAGTGTTGGAATTTTGAAAAACCACCAGGCAGGCCATGGCCGAGGCTAATGAAAAGACAGCCAAGCTACAAGAGTCCCAACAAAAGATGGCTGAGCTAGAGACCGAGGTGGCTCGACTCACCGGACTAGTTACCTCGACTGATGCTGATAAACAAAAGGCCCTGGCCGTGATGAAAGATAAATACATGCGCGAGTTGGCCAAGCTCGATGGCAAGAAGAGCGCGGAGATCGCCGAGCTGAAGAAGAAGGCAGAAGACGCAGAGGACCGGGGTTACAAGGAGGGGGAGGCCACTTATATCAAGCAATGCGAGGCAGCCAAAGACATATTCTTCAAATGTGGATGGAAGGCGGCCGTGGTGCAGCACGGTCACGGCCCAAAGACCGAGGTTTTCAACCCTCATTCGTATTTCATACCGAGCTCGATGGTGGAGTATGCTGCTGCCATTCAGCAACAATTTCTTCAAGAAGAGGAGGATGAAGATGCTGTTCTAGAGGATAACACCCAGCCCGGTCGCCAGTCTATCTCCCCAACTCCAATGGTCTCCACCCCTCCTCTGCCTGCTTTGTCTGATGTGGTGCCTTCGGCCGAGCTCAACCAGAGGGGGGCTAGCCACAACCGAGCTACCTCTGGGTAAAGACCGGGTTGTGCTGGATGCCGATTTAGATGACCTCTTTGCTTGATTCTGTACTTTTCTTTTCTTTAGGTGCTAACCTTGGAAGCTTTTTGTAACCGGGATGAGGCCCCACTTTTTGTACTTGATTTGAATTTTCAATGAAATCTTCTTTTGTTCCAACTTTTGTTTCGGTTTGATCTATGCTTGCCTTTTCTTTCCAATTGTAATCTAAATGAAGTATAATATTTTCCAGCGGAGATACCTATCTCGGTTTTAACCTTGATATCTCTGGTCTTACCTGCCAACCTCTTCAGTCTAGGTCTTTACCTCGGTTGAAGATCGTAATAAGTGGTATTCAAGCCAACCACTCTTCAGCCTTGATCTTTATCTCGGTTGAAGAGTACTAAGTGTTGGTTTTTCTAGCCAACCACTCTTCAGCCCTGATCCTTATCTCGGCTAAGGAGCACTAAGTGTTGGTTTTTCCAGCCAATCTCTTCAGCCTAGATCCTTATCTCGGCTAAAGAACAATAAGTGTTGGGTTTTTCAGCTAACCACTCTTCAACCTTGATCTTTATCTCGGTTGAAGAGTACAAAGTGTTGGTTTTTTTAGCCAACCACTCTTCAGCCTTGATCCTTATCTCGGCTGAGAAGCACTAAGTGTTGGTTTTTCCAGCCAACCTCTTCAGCCTAGATCCTTATCTCGGCTGAAGAACAATAAGTGTTGGGTTTTCCAGCCAACCACTCTTCAGCCTTGATCTTTATCTCAGTTGAAGAGTACTAAGTGTTGGTTTTTTCAGCCAACCACTCTTCAGCCTTGATCCTTATCTCGGCTGAGGAGCACTAAGTGTTGGTTTTTCCAGCCAACCTCTTCAGCCTAGATCCTTATCTTGGCTGAAGAATCAATAAGTGTTGGTTTTTCCAGCCAATCTCTAAGTTGGTTATTTCTGCCAACCTAGAGTGAAGTGTTTGGTTATTCCTGCCAAACGTCCTGCAGCCTGGATCCTTATCCTGGGCTTAGGAGAGGTGTTGGTTATTCCAGCCAACCTCTAAATTGGTTATTTCTGCCAACCCAGAGCAAAGTGTTTGGTTATTCCGACCAAACGTCCTGCAGCCTGGATCTTTATCTTGGGCTTAGGAGAGGTGTTGGTTTTTTCAGCCAACCTCTAAGTTGGTTATTCCTGCCAACCCAGAGTAAAGTGTTTGGTTATTCCGACCAAACGTCCTGCAGCCTGGATCCTTATCCTGGGCTTTGGAGAGGTGTTGGTTTTTCCAGCCAACCTCTAAGTTGGTTATTCCTGCCAACCCAGAGTAAAGTGTTTGGTTATTCCGACCAAACGTCTTGCAGCCTGAATCCTTATCCTGGGCTTAGGAGAGGTGCTGGTTTTTCCAGCCAACTTTTTTAGCACTGATCCTAATCTTAGCTGAAGAGAGTACAAAGTTGGTTATTCCGACCAACTATGCTTTCAGTACGCCTAACTCACTAAAACAATCTTTTACCGAAGGAAACAACTATACTGAAAAGAAACTACTTGTTTTATTGAGAAAGAAAAAATTACAAATACTTGAAAGAAAAGCTAAAAATAAAATAGTTTGCGATTGGCAGTGTTCCATGGCCTGGGAATGGCTTTGCTGTCTTCATCTTCCAAGTGGTATGCCCCTTTTCCTGCTAATCCAACCACCTTGTAAGGCACTTCCCAATTAGGCCCTAACTTGACATCTCCAAGTACCAAGGTGTTTCCCATCACTTTGCGCCGTATCCAATCTCCTATTTTGAATTGTCTAGGATGTACTGTTTTGTTATACTTTCTGGACAACTCTTGCTAGTATGAGGCAATGTGAACCAGTGCTTTTTCTCTTCTTTCTTCTACAAGGTCGAGTTCCAGTGCTATGGCTTCTCCATTCAAGTCTGGATCAAAATTTTCACTTCTAATTGTGGGGAGGCCAACTTCCAGTGGGATTACTGCTTCCATGCCATAGGCCAAGGAAAAAGGTGTTTCGCTAGTAGACCGCCGAGGTGTGGTATGGTAAGCCCATAAAACGTGGGGAAGCTCCTCAGCCCACTTGCCCTTTGCTTTCTTTAACATTTTCTTCAATCCATCCAAGATGACTTTGTTTGATGCTTCCGCTTGGCCATTTATTTGGGGGTATGCCGGTGTAGAGTTGTAGAATTCTATCTTGTATTCTTCACAAAAGCCTCTAAAAATTTTGCCGTCGAACTGAGTGCCGTTATCTGATATTAGAGCTTTTGGTATGCCGAACCGAGTGATGATATTCTGCCAGACAAACTTCTTCACATCTTTCTCCTTTATTAATGCTAGTGCTTCTGCCTCCACCCACTTTGTGAAGTAGTCTGTTGCTGCAAGAAAGAACTTTCTGTTGTCAGGTGCTGTTGGAAGTGGTCCTACTATGTCCAAGCCCCACATTACGAAGGGCCATGGGCTAGTTAAGGACAGAAGCTCTCTGGCTGGTTAATGTATTTGGAGTGCGAACTTCTGGCATTTCTCACACTTCTTGACGTATTTTTCTAAATCTGCTTGCATGTATGGCCACCAATATCCTTGCGAAATTGCTCTGTAAGCTAATGATCTTCCTCCTTGATGGCTTCCGCATACGCCTTCGTGTATCTCGAACAAGAATGCTTCAACTTTGCTGGGGTGGACACACTTTAGGTAAGGTCCTGTGAAGGATTTTTTGTACAAGGCCATTGATGGAGAGAGCCAAAATCGCTGTGACTTTGCTCTTATTTTGTTGGCCTCCTTCTTCTCTTCGGGCAAAATACCGTCTTTTAGAAACACTATGATGAGATCCATCCATGAAGGACCTAGTTCGGCGCAACATACCTCTTCTATTTCGGGGTCTTCAATGCTTGGTCTTGGTAGGAAGTCGATTAGTAGTGGATGTGGGATGGATATATCTATCATTGAAGCAAAGCCTGCTAGTTCGTTTACTCTGCTGTTTTCTTCTCGCCCAATCTGCTCTATCCACACTACTTCAAACTTCATTATCTCCTTTCTGACTAACTCTTGGTACTTGGCCATCCTATCATCCTTTACCTCGTAGTGGCCTGAAATTTCGTTTACAACTAGTTGGGAGTCACTGTAAACCATTAGCTCGGTTGCCTTCATGTAGAATGCTGATTTCAGTCCTGCTAAAAGTGCTTCATACTTCGCCTCGTTGTTTGATGCTGGGAAGCCAAGGTTGACTGCTTGTTCCACTACTAGGCCATCTGGTGAGATGAGGACTATGCCCAGTCCTGCTCCATGCCTGTTGGACGCTCCATCCACGAAGAGCTTCCACATCTCTCCAACGAACAGTTTCCAGCAAATGGAGGGATCTGATGATGTCTTGGGGTCATGAGTGCTGCTGGTGTTTTCTTCAAAGTCCATGCTTACTGTTTGCCCCTCATTATCTGATTATACCAAGTCTTTATTTGTTGATGAGTCTTTGCTTGGTGTAGCATGGTTTGCTTCTTCCTCCCTTTGCTCACTCTGGTCTACCTTAGGATCTGATTGGGTATCCTGCACCAGGGGTTGCGCTATTCCGGCGACAATTTTCATCCCCTTGGTTGTATCAGTCAAGTCCACTGGGCAGATGTGATGACTTCCTGAAGTGAATTCTGCGACAAAGTCTGCCAAAGCTTGGGCTTTTATCGCAGTTCTGGGTTGAAACTTGATGTCGAACTGTCCCAACTCTACTGCCCACTTCAAGATTCGCCCAGAAAAGTTCGCTCTCTCAAACAAAGCTTTTAATGGAAAGGCTGTGAGAACGGTTATGGTGTGGGCGTGAAAGTAATGTGACAACTTCCTTGAGGCCATCATCAAGGCTAAAGCCAATTTTTCCAATGGTAAGTACCTGGTTTCTGCGCCCAGCAATGTCTTGCTGACATAAAAGATGGGCAGATGTTGGATTCCTTCCGCTCGGACCAACACTGCGCTAATTGTGTGCTGTGAAACTGCCAGGTATAGAAATAGTTCTTGTCACGACCCAAACCCGCCCCGAGAAGGTTGGCATCGTAACCGGCCAGTAATCCTAGATTACCACAGGCCTTCCTATACAATACATGAATAAACGGGGCTCGCGGAAGCGAAGACAAACTATAATAGTCCAAAGAGCTGTGCATTATATGAACATACATTACATGCCAAAAATGAGTTAATTACCCACATTCATTACATAACATGATCTAGTACAACACGTATCATTCAGTTACAACTGTACAACAAAAACAAAACAAGAGCTCACAAAACGGCCTTCCAGGCCTCGCCCCAGTTCAGAGGCACACAAACTCATGGTAGGCTTTCAGAACGGCGGCTCGACTCGAGACTCTGCCTAGGCTTGACTTCCAGAATGCTCACCTATAATACATAAATACAAACAATGAGCTAGAGCTCAGCAAGTAACATTTAAGTAAAGGGGTTAGTGAGCGAATTCCAACATTTCATAAATCCATAATAAAACAGTTAACATATAAGAACATAACCTTTCCAACGACTAGAGTAACCGGTCCGTACACCGATTAAACACATACCGAGATCTCGTAAACTGGTCATGGGTTTGTCCTTCCATGCCGTCCCCCATGACTAAGCGCATGGGCCTGCATGTTCTCGCCCCCACGACCTAACTATCAATACATACCATGCAAGATTGCAAATAGGACATTCGCTCACAGAAAACATTAACATTTCGAAAACCATATCATGACATATCACTTTTGAACATACTTTCATAAGAACATATCATTTACAGAAATGTTACTTACAGTGGGTTTCCAAAACCGATGGCACGGTCTTCACAATTTGACCTGCAAACATCAACATTATAACACATTTCTTAACATTCCTCATCAATAAATCACATAATTCATATCATTCCTTTCCTTCATTACATTCTTTCATGTTCGTTTCGTCTCATAATCTCATTATCTTAACTTAATTAAGGCTTAAACATGCTAGAAATGCGATGAAGATGCCAAATCATGCCTTGAAACATTCCCTGAATTTTCTGAAAAATAGGTCCCCGCTCGAGCGGCCAAACCCCCGCTCGAGCGGACTGAAAACTGAGCCAAAACTGCTGGATGTGCGAAATCCCCGCTCGAGCGGCCAAACCCCCGCTCGAGCGGACTGAGAAAATTCTGGGTTCTTCTTCCAAGCTTCAATCTCTCTCTTTTGTCAAAACCACTTCCAATTGATGAAACCCAAGTCCCAAAACTCTTGATTAACAACTTGAACTAAACATTATAACTTTAATCAAAACTCAAAACATCATGTAGAAGATCAATCCTTGATTTAAGATGGAAACCCATATCATATATATACAAACTTCTCTATACTCATGGAGATTCTTCTTCAAACATGCCAAATAATCATAAATCATGTCATGATGCTCAATTTAAACATAAATTCCCTTCTCTTTCACTTCCTTTCCAAGAAATTATGGATGATTCAACTCTATTTCAAGAATTTAGGAGAGATTCTTACCTTAAACACTTGAATGGAGAAGCTTAGACTTGATTTCCCCTTTTCTTTCTTTTCCTCTCTTTGCTTTCCTTTCTTTCTCCCTTTCTCACGATTCTCTCCTCTCTCTCTCTTTTCTAGATTTTTCCTTTTCTCTTTAGTTGAGTCAAATGGGTCAACAAAGCCACATCCTTATCTATATAAGTCATATATATATAATAATAAACATTTGAGCCAAAATCTTTAGCCAAACAAGGCCCTTACATTTCCCCATACATGATAAATAATCAATTGTGCCAATACACCCGAACCAAACGGAACTTAGCGGATCAGACGAAATTCAGTCTTCAATTTATTTTCCCAAAAGCCTCTAAAAATTCACGGTATCACATAGACGCGTTCAATTTCATTTTCTGAACTCATTACGGTCTTCAATTTCAGTCCCGAAGTTGTAATTCCAACAGATATTTTCCAAGTCAAACAGATATTCTTCAATTAATTCGTCTAAACACGTAATTAATTACCGATAATTATGACGTACATTTCAGGGTCATTACAGTTCTTCTCCAAGTATTGGGGTCACTAGCAATGGTGGAGAAGACATGTATTCTTTTAAGCTTTCTAGGGCGCGGTCGCATTCTTCATCCCACTCAAACTTGGCCTTTAATGCTTGAAAAAATGGTCGACATCTGTTTGACGACCGACTTATAAATCGGTTGAGCGCAGCTGCCATGCCGGTGAGATGCTACACTTCTTTTACTGAGTTGGGCCTTTCTAGATCTTGGATTGCTTTGATTTGAGAGGGGTCTTCTTCGATACCTCGGTTGGTCACCAGGAAGCCTAGGAATTTGCCAGATCCTACTCCGAACACACACTTGGATGCATTAAGGCGTAGCTTGTGCTTCTTCAGGATCTGAAACATTTCACCTAAGTCCCTGAGATGGTCATTCTTATCCTTGCTCTTGACCACCATGTCGTCGATGTAGGCTTCCATTGTTCTGCCTAACAATGGTTCGAATATCTTGGTGACCATCCGTTGGAATGTTGCCCCTGCGTTCTTAAGGCCAAAGGGCATGACCTTGTAACAATACAGTCCTCTTGGCGTCGTAAAAGATGTGATCTCCTGGTCTGGCTCATACATAGCGATCTGATGGTAACCTCTGTACGCATCAAGAAAGCTAAGACGGTTGTGTCCTGCCGTCAGATCTACCAGTTGGTCTATCCGTGGTAGAGGAAAGCTGTCCTTTGGATATGCCTTGTTGACTGTTTTGTAGTCTACGCAGACACGCCATTTTCCATTCTTCTTTGGCACCACTACTGTATTGGAGATCCATCTGGGGTAGTGCACTTCTCTGATAGCTCCTACTTCTAGCAGGTTTTCTACTTCTTCCGCCACTATCTCGGCGTGGTGGAGTGCTGATCTGCTAGTGCGCTGTATAATTGGTCTGGCAGTTGGGTGGACGTTCAATTGGTGACAGATGAAGTTTGGGTCAATGCCAGGCATGTCATATGGAGTCCAGGCAAACACTTCGATATTAGAGGTCAAGAATTCCATGACCTCTATCCTCTCAGTGCTGGACATAGATGAGCCAAGCAAAAAGAACTTTTCCGGGTTCTTTTTATTTATTCTTACCTGTACCAAGTCTTCTACTGCCTTTTGTTCAGCGGCTTTGCCAACATCCGCAAATTATTCATTGCTCTCTGGTTCTTCCACCATTTGAACAAACCCTTTGGCAGCGCAGCTGCCGAAGCTTTGTTTGGACATGATCTGATCTCCAAAGACCTTTTCAATTACTCCGGCTTCATTGGGGAACCGCATTACTTGATGGTAGGTTGACGCTACCGATCGCATGGTATGCAGCCACGTCCTTCCTAAGATTATGTTGTAAGTGGAGGGCACTTTCAATACCCAAAATTCCACTTGTTTAGTCATGCTTCCTGCTCTGACTGGGAGGATTATCTTGCCGACTGGCCACTCTGGCATTGAGTTGAACCCGATCAGGGGAGATACGGCAAGTGCCAAGTCTTTGTCCTTCAGTTTCAGTTGTTTGAAGGTTTCGTAATACATTATCTCGCACGAGCTTCCTTGGTCGATCAAAATCCGTTTGATGTCGTAATCCATGACGCGGAGTGTGACGACCAGTGCATCATTGAGGGCAATATATCCTTGCCAAGTCTCTGTCTGAGAAGGATATGACGTTCGTGGCTTTTGTTCTCCCCTTTTTGATGGTAGGTTGCGCACTTAATACCTTCCTTAAGTGCTCAGCCTTCTTGATCATTCCCTTGAGCTCACATACCCGCTCAGGTTCGAATACCCCATGTATCACGTTAATCACGTCTTGAGGTGGGGCGTCGATTGGCATTCCGTCTGGGTTGTTGTGGTTCTGGGGGGCTAGCTGCGTCCCTTCTTCTATGTACCGGTCCAGGTGACTAGCTGCCACTAACTCCTCCAGATGCTGTCTCAACGTGCGTGTAATTTTCAGTGCGGTGCCCCTTTTCCTTATGGAAGGTGCATCGGGATCTTTCGTCGTAGTCCTTTTGCTCTTCTCCCAGTTTAGCCAGCCATCTGACGAAAGGTTCATCACGTATCTCACTTAGAATTCGGTAGATTGGTTTCTTGAATACCGTGGTAATGGCAGTGCGGACTCTCAACCATCTTTTATCTTGGTCCTCTCCGTTGTCACGCCTGCCTCGCCCGTTCTTGCTTGGACGTTCTACCGTGTTAACTTTTGCCGTAGTCTTCTTGTCTGGCGCTGCTGTTGCACCAGATTTTGCCTTAGCACGGGCGCCATCTTCCTCCACCCGAATATGTTGGTGCACTCTCTCCATCAAGGCTTCCATCGTGAGGGGTGGCGTCATAGTAATTGAATCCTTTAACCTGTTTCCGACTAGAAGTCCTCTTTTGTACTGTGCGATGGCGAGATTGGTGGGGCAGTCCCCTATCTGGTTGAACATCTCCCAGTAGCGACTGTTGTAGGATCTCAATGTTTCCTTGTCGCCCATGTCAATGGAGAGTAGCTGATCGATCTCCATTGGGGTCTTGGTGTTCGTTCTGAACCTTGTCACGAACGCCTCTGCCAGTTGTGCCTAGGAGGCTATGCTGCCTTCTGGTAGCCTTTCGAACCAGGTTAAACCTAGGTCGCCAAGGCTTGATGGGAATAGGATGTACATCAAAGCCTCGTTTCGCTGGTATACTGCCATGACCTGGCGAAAGTGGCTTAAGTGCGAGTAGAGGTCTGTCTTTCCCTCATACGTGGTAAATTTGGGCTGAAGAAAACCGGCAGGCAGGGGCGCGTTCTCAATTGCCGGAATGAACGGCGAGGTCTGTAGTCTTGCTAAGGCTTTGTCTGTCGGTTCGTAAGCTGGGCGCACTATTGGCATTCCTACCTCGATGCTTCTATGCGTCCGAGGAGCCAACAGCTGAAGGGCTGAGACTCTGCGCGGGTCGCGCGCCCTGGTATCCTCTTTCCATCGTGCCCTTTTTTCTAGCACAGTTCGTAAGTCGGACGATCTAGGCAATTCCGTCTGCCTGGATGATGTCTGGTGCGTGCGCGAGGGCCGATAGGTGTTTCCGTCAGTGTATGACCTCTCAGTCCTCGTTCTCTCAGATCTGGAGTAACGAGTCCTGGAAGTCCTGGATTGAGTATCGCCTGTTCTGAGGCTTCTATTCTCTGCTTGTGACGGTGTGGTATGCCTACCACGATCCTCCGAGTGGCGAGGAGGCGTGTTGCCTTTGCGCCCCTCTTCTGTCGCCACCCTTTTTCCCTTGATCTGGCGTTTCATAGCCTCCATGTCCGCCGCCATCTTCCTTATTAGTTCATCTTGCTCTTTTACGCGATCCTCCAGAGCTTGAGAGTCGATTCTTCGCTTCTGCCTTTCAGGACTTTATGAGCGAGAGCGACGGGGGCTGTTGTTCCGCCTCCCCCTTGCATCCCTCCGGGGGTTGTGTCGTTGGGGCTCTAAATCCGCCATAGGAGGGATAGACGGCAAACCTTCGCTTCTCCCACCCCCCTCTGGGGTTTGTCCGTCGATGGCGGACTGCGGCAAATCTTCATTGTGCGCCATTACTTCCAATTAGAGAGGAAAAGCTTGATCAAGAGGTTTTGTTCTTTTTGTGATTCCCACAGACGGCGCCAATTGTACGGGAAATAAATGAACCTTCTCGTATAATCCTGTTGATCAAGTCTGCGCTCCTCCAAACGTCGTCGCTTTACCCCCTGAAAACACAAACGTGAACTAGTCGGCGGGTGTGTACCGGATACCTCTCCGATGCCTAAGTCAGCAAAATAGACAAATAGACAAAAGCTCTGTGTATTCGGGAATCAAAATTGTGTTACATTTTCATAGGTGATGTTGTGAGTTTTTATAGGTTCCGTGTGGCACAATCCTAGTAGGACTCTTATTTCTCCATGCAGAGTCCTCTTAGGAATTACTCTTCTAAAAGATAATGCTTATCCTTCAACACCCCCCTCACTGCTTAAACCAAGTGAGATGGTCCTAGCTCGGTGGTATGTCCAAACAACCGAGCTAGCATTGCCATGGCACAATGACAATGTAACCGAGCTAACAATACTCATGTTACATTTATCCCGGCGCTTTATGTGTAACATGTACCTTGGTTTCGCCTGTAGACCGTGCTAACCATAGCGTACTTAGACCGAGCTACTCAACAGCAAGGTCCTGAGTAGAAGCCAAAATACCTCGGCTCAAGATGGTTTGACCGAGCTAACTGTCACCGCGCCGACCGTGGTGACTGAGCTAACCACCAAGCTCTTTCGGACCGGGCTATCTGCAAGGCTCCTCTGGACCGGACTAATTACAAGGCCCTTTTACTCAGCCCTTCTTACTGTGGCCCACAGAATGGCCCATTACCCAGCTCGACTCAATTTACATATAAATTACCCTCTCACTTCTCTTTATTGGAGAGAAGTCCAGTCCATTTCACTCAACAATTTCAATTGTTCATCTTATAAACTCTTGTCTGTATGTCATTCAAGATAAAATCATGTTAATCTAATCATAATAGTTACATGATTCCATTAAATTTATTTTTTTAAAATAAACAACAAATATAATATTCAAATAATCCATCTATTTTTTTTTATAAATAAATATAATGAAATTATGCAAATATATGATTATTAAAACCAATTTAATTTTTTCATGATTGATATATAAATAGAAACTTATAAAATAAAAAGTCCATATCATCTAATCCAAATGTGACTTAGAACCCACAAATTCAAATTCATCAAACTGGACATCTTTTAAAGCCGAGAGAAGTAGACAAAAATAAATAAATAAATAAATAATTTTTATTGTGTAAAACAACAGCTGCTAAAGTTATTATAAGAATTTAATTATATTTAGCATTATGTTACGTATTATTGCCGCTTTATTGCCTAAAGGAAAGACAATTACACAGAGAATCAAAACTGGGAAAAAGAGGGAGAAAAAGCAAAGGAAAGAGAAAATCAAGAGGAAGGAAAAGTTTTGTGATTTGTTTGGGGCTCACAAGAATCATGCAAAAAAATTTGTTACTTCAAATGAATCCCTTGTGGAATCCCTTTTTTTGGTGGTTCAACCACCATCCTATCAATTATATTAATTCTGATTGGCCAACTCAGTAAAAATGAAATTTACGATTTTACTTGATTGATCTCACTTTCTTAAAAGAGAAAAAGACAGAATCTAATTTTACTTTTAAACTAAACTCGACTGATCATAATTAATTAGGATTACTAATGTGGGAGTTTCATACCACTGGAAAAAAAAATTCTTCTGTCTTTATTTTTGAGTATGTATATGGTGATCAGTCATGCCACATATCACTAAATTTCTACCACTAACACCATTACTAATGATGTGGCAAGCCAAACCAAAAAAAAAAAAATTAAGACACAAAACACATGTGGCAGTGGGTGGGACCTACTGCCACATCCCTAGTGCAACCACTAATTAGTGGTCTGCATCATTTTTCATATGGTGATATCACCTAATATATCTTTTCTCCTTCTGCCTTTGTTTTTTTTTATTTTTTTTAAAAAAATATCAATAAATAATTTATATTATTCAACCTAGGTGGAGGAGTATTTGGAATGGGGATAGGGAAGGTTCTTGCACCTTGATTGATTGATGAATAATGGTATAGCTATCTTTTGAATCATGAATTTGAGAAGGAAAAAGAAAAAATGAAAAAAAAATAAAAAATAAATTTGCCTCAAGACTAGTGTTTCTTTGTCTATAAGTTTTTGTATGATGCTGCTATTTATCACGGATGGATTTCATAATTATTTGTAATTTTTTTTTTTTTTTTGAGTAAATGATATACAAATAAAATATTCATATATTACTTTTAGGGGGATGCACTAATAAATCCCAAATTAATAACTTATGCACTGTTTAGTCCTAAAAGTTTTCTTATAGACTGAAAGGTCCCATTACAATGTTAATAACATCAGATACAATGTTAATAACATCAGAGTCATGTTACAAACATTAGATTTCAAACATCTAATGTTCATCAAATTTCAATAATGTTTGAAAATATAGGATGAAAAACATCTAATGTTCATCAGATTTCAATAAATTTTGAAATTATAGAATGAAACATCAGATCATTTACATCATTTACATCATGCTGATGTAAAAATTGGACTAAATGGAGCATAAGAAAACTTTTAGGACTAAATGGTTCAACGTTTCAAAAACTAGGACTATGGGTAAATTTTTCTTACTTTTATACATAATAATATAGCTTAATGTGAATATTTAATTTTAAAACAAAAATATCTTCTATTTACAAAAATGACTAATTTTTGTATAAATTCTGTAAAAATATAACTAAATTTTCAATCGGGTAATTGAACTTGGGCTGACCTCTAGGAATCTGGTACTTTTCAAGTGAAACAATGGGCCTTACTGGTTTGGGCTTGATTTGAAATATTATAGTTGTGATTTAATATGATATTCACTGGGCCATAAATGGAATAGGACCAGCTGATCACAAGCCCAGATAATTGGGCGGGCCTAGATTTTTTTTTGGATGTTTTAGATTCAAAAGAAAGAGAAACACTTACCCAAACCAAAATGGTAGTCCCTGGGTACTTCTAATTTTCTTTTTTTCCTTTTTTTTTTTTTTTTAAATCAATAATAATAAGACTATTACAATTTTTTTTTTTTTTAACTATAATTTGTTTATCCTCTATCGTTCCCGGCATGTGCCGACCAAACGGTTGCAAATTGCGTCGACCTTTTAATTATTAGCGTCCGCATGGTACACGACGCAAAAAGTACTTTTTCTATTCAATGTGTTTATATATATATATATATATTTTCCTTAAGAGGGGGGTATTGTTCCCGGCATGTGCCGACGCAAACGGTTGCAAATTGCGTTGACTTTTTGATTATTAGCGTCTGCATAGTGCACGACACAAAAAATACTTTTTCTATTCAATGTGTTTATATATATATATATTTTCCTTAAGAAGGGGGGGGGGGGGGGGGGGGTGGCGTTGGAATTCTATGGCTGAAAATGAGATGCATATATAATATGCAACTTTCTTTGAATAAGTATAATAGAATTTCCCTAGATAATTGCTTATAAGCTTAAATAACATATGAGAATGGACTTTGAAGAGAGAGATAGAGAGGACGTGGCATGGTTAATAAATTTGGTGGGCACGTCTAACAACGTGAAGCAAAAAATAAACAAAAAATAAACAAAATAAAAATAAAAAATAATTGACAAAAAATAAACAAAATAAAAAAATACTAAGCATACAAAATTTATAAATAAAAAACTCATATAAAGCATAGTGATGGTTTTTTTTTTTTTTTTTTATGTAATTAATTGATATAAACTAGACACATCGTTTTATATGAAAATTTTCTATTTAAATTCTATTTATACAATATTACTCAACAAAATATAAAAAATAATATGTCTTTCTAGAACTAATCAACCGCGACTTAAAGATTTGGAAAAATAGAGGGATATTATAATCTAGGATTTTTTTGTGAAATTGTCAATCCAATTAATTATGATATTAGGCAAGTTTCAAATACGTGAATAAAGCTGTGGGAATGGCATTCTTAGATTTTATTTATTTATTTATTTATTTTGCGTTTCTTTCGCAAATGCTCTCATAATCGCATAAGGTAGTATCTCAAAAATTAAAAATTAGTTAATTTATCACATCGTATGACACTTGAGAGAAAAGTCAAAATTTATATAAATACCTGAGAAGTAAAGTCATAATAATTAATTAGAGAAAAACACTTTTGACTTAGCATAAACTTGTAAATATAAATAAATAAAAAAGAAGAAGAAGAAATCCAAAATGTTTGCTTTTAAAAAATAAAAATATATCTGAAAAAGGGTGTCTAGGACCTGAGAACCATGAAAAATAAATAAATACTATATATTAAGAAAAAATATTTTAAAAAATATTCAAAATTTGAATATATAATTTAAAATTAAACATGATATGTTATGGATACACTCAAAATAAATTCGATGCATATCTTTTAAATTTTGAACACCTTTTAAATTTTAGACATTTTTTGACCGCCCTCCAACCAATAATCGACCAGGATGCTCTAAATTAAAATGTTGGGAAATAGAGGGAGAGAAAGAGCATCCACGTGTCTTGTATAGAAAGTACTTGAGAGTCACCATAGATGGATCATGAAGATTCATTGACTTTTGTATTAGTGATGATCAATATATTAATAATTTGGTTTGTATAGAGCATGGAGTCATCTTAAATGGTCAACTCCATAACATACAAAATCAATGATCAAAAGTGTGATTGGGTCAAGAACTTAAATGTGTTTTTATATTTATAGATGTTTGTTTTGTTAGAAAGTAGTAGATAGTAATATGACATTTGAAACAAGGTAGCCTTTTTTTTTTTCAATTGATAGGCTATTAATTGTACGTATGAAAAAACATTATATTAAACTAGAAAATCATACATAAACACAAATCTATCAATTCAACAATTAATACCGTTCACCAACAATGGCGATTTCAATGGTTTTTATAGATTGGGTCATTTCATAATTTTGAATTTTTTATTCTTGGTGTTTTATTGGTTTTAGGATTTGTCTTTTTTCATATTTTAGCCAAATATTTTGTTTAGATGCACCTAACCTAAATATATTTAAACGTAAATTATTTGTAAAAAAATTAAGAATAATTTAGAAATTGTACTGAATTTTTGTATTTTTATATTTAATGATTTTTTAAAATAATTTTTTTACAAATATTTTACTTTTTAAATGTATCTAGATGAAGTGGATTTATAAAGTAAAATAATGGGCCTTACTGGTTTGGGCTTGATTTGAAATATTTTAGTTGTGATTTAATATATTCACTGGGCCATAAAAGAAATAGGACCAGCAGATCACAAGCCCAGATAATTGAGCTGGACTAGATCTTTTTTGGATCTTTTGGATTCAAAAGACACAGAACACTTAAGAGAGGACCATGGTATAGGAAACCCAAACCAAAATGGTAGTCCCTCCTAGGTACTTCTAATTTTCTTTTTTTCCTTTTTTTTTAAATCAATCAATTTGTTTGGTTTTGATTTTCAAAAAATACTTTTCAGAAAATTTTCTTTTTTTATTTCAATGAATTTTTTTAATATTTTAAGCAATTTTTTTTAAAAATTTTTTAGACACACCTAACATAAATACACTTAAAAAGTATAATATTTGTGAAAAAATCTTTAAAAAATTCACTAAATACCAAAATGTAAAAAAAAATATATATATATATAGTACATTTTTCATATTTTTTTTGTATTTATTAATTTTTTTTTAAATTCACAAATATTTTACTATTTAGATACATTTAAGTAAGGTGCATCTAAAAAAGTAAAAAAAATTACTTAAAATTTTAAAAATATTCACTAAAAATAAAAAAAAAAGTAAGAAACTAAATTCAGAAAACTGAAATCAAACACAGTAAATAATATTAACACTTACAATTTTTTTTACTATGATTTGTTTATCCTCTATTGTTCTCGGCATGTGCCGACACAAACGGTTGCAAATTGCATGTGCCGACACAAACGGTTGCAAATTGCATCGACTTTTTGATTATTAGCGTCTGCATGGCACCCGACGCAAAAACTTTTTCTATTCAATGGGTTTATAATTTTTTTTTTCCTTAAAAGGGGGGGGGGGAGGAATTCAATGGCTGAAAATGAGATGCATATAAATTATAATTAATATGCAACTTTCTTTGAATAAGTATAATAGAATTTCCTTAGATAATTGCTTTATAAGCTTAAATAACAATGGTAATAATGAGAATGGAAGAGAGAGACAGAGAGGACGTGGCATGGTTAATAAATTTGGTGGACACTTTAGTCTAACAACGTGAAGCATATGTTGAAAGGATTAATCAAGTTCTTTAATTACAATTGACAAAAAATAAACAAAATAAAAAAAATACTAAGCATACAAGATTTATATATAAAAACTCATATAAAGCATAGTGATGTTTTTTTTTTTTTTTTTTTTTTTTACAGTTATATGTAATTAATTGATATAAACTAGACACATCGTTTTATATAAAAATTTTCTATTTAAATTCTATTTATACAATATTACTCAAAAAAATATCAAAAATATAAAAAATAATATGTCTTTCTAGAACTAATCAACCACGACTTAAAGATTTGGGATGTAGAGGGATATTTAATCTAGGATTTTTTTGTGAAATTGTCAATCCAATTAATTATGATATTAGGTAAGTTTCAAATACATGAATAAAGCTGTGGGAATGGCATTCTTAGATTTTATTTGTTTATTTATCTTTTCTTTCTTTCGCAAATGCTCTCATAATCGCATGAGGTAGTATCTCAAAAATTAAAAATTAGTTAATTTATCACATCGTATGACACTTGAGAGAAGAGTCAAAATTTATATAAATACCTGAGAAGTAGTCATAATAATTAATTAGAGAAAAACACTTTTGACTTAGCATAAACTGTAAGTATAAATCAATAAAAAAGAAGAAGAAATTCAAATTATCCTATGGCTAATATATATGTTTCTTTGTTTGGTGCTGAAAAAAAAAAACAAAATGTTTGCTTTCAAAAAATAAAAATATGTCTAAAAAGGGTGTCTAGAACCTGAGAACCACGAAAAATAAATAAATACTATATATTACGAAAAAATATTTTAAAAAGTATTCAAAATTTGAATATATAATTTAAAATTAAAGATGATATGTTATGGATACACTCAAAATAAATTTGATGTATATATTTTAAATTTTGAACATGTTTTAAATTTTAGTCATTTTTTTGACCGCCCTCCCACTAATAACGGACTATGATGCTCTAAATTAAAATGTTAGGAAATAGAGAGGGAGAGAAAGAGCATCCACGTGTCGTGTATAGAAAGTATTTGAGAGTCACCATAGATGGATCATGAAGATTCATTGACTTTTGTATTAGTGATGATCAATATATTAATAATATGGTTTGTATAGAGCATGGAGTCATCTTAAATGGTCAACTCCATAACATACAAAATCAACGATCAAAAGTGTGATTGGGTCAAGAACTTAAATGTGTTTTTATATTTAGAGATGTTTGTTTTGTTAGAAAGTAGTAGATAATAATACGACATTGGAAACAAGGTAGCCATTTTTTCTTTTCAATTGATAGGCTATTAATTGTTTGTATGAAAAAACATTAGGTTAAACTAGAAAATCATACACAAACACAAATCTATCAATTCAACAATTAATACCAACCACCAACAATGGCGATTTGAAGAATTTTTATAGATTGGGTCATTTCATAATTTTGAATTTTTTATTCTTGTTGTTTTATTGTTTTTAGGATTTTTTTTTTCATATTTTAGACAAATATTTTTTTTAGATGCACCTAACCTAAATATATTTAAAGGTAAAATATTTGTAAAAAAAATCTAAGAATAATTCAGAAACTGTACTGAATTTTTATATTTTTTATGTTTAATGAATTTTTAAAATATTATTTTTACAAATATTTTACTTTTTAAATGTATCTAGATTGATTGGATTTACAAAGTAACATAATTTAGTTAAAATATTTTAAAATTTTACTAAAGATAAAAAAAAATGAAAAATATAAAAACTCAAAATATTTTTATAAACACTTCAAATAGAGTGATGTAAACTTATCAAGTAATGTCTTTAATTGGTGTGAATCAAAATTTGATGGGTTCATTGATTTTTTTAATGAAATTAAACTACATGAAATAAAATATTAACAATATAAATTTATTATTGATTTTTTCTTTTTCTTTTTTTTTTTTTTGAAGATTTCTAATAGCATGATGGGGTCATGGGAACTAAGGATGTAAATTTGGCTCGGCCTACCTATGTCAGGCTGCATGGGTTCCAGACAAAATTTGGGCCGGGCCCAAGCCCAAGCTCATGGGGTATTCGGGTTGGACCGGCGGACCTAGGCTTGGTCTCAGGCTTGGGGTGGACTTGAACATTTTTTTATATTTTTTTTCTATTTTTTCACTAAAATTTTATTCTTTTTCACAAAAAATGAAGTTGAACCTTAGGTGGGCAGGGTGGACCAGGTCTCGAACTGGGCTTTGAGTAGGCCTCGAGAGGGCTGATGGGTCGAGCCACGGGCTGGGCTCACGGGTCGGGTTTCAAAATGATGGCCTAGACCTAAGGTCTCAGATTGGGCTTGAGTCTAAACTTAATCAGGCGGAGTCCATCCCGGACTATGGGTGGGCTTCAGGTCACTCACGGACCGTGAATCATTTTTACACCCCTAATGAGAACCCATCAACATCCATGTGGAGTGGCCACTAATCACAAGTACAAGAAAGAGAAAAGAGCAGAGGCAATAAACTCAGTACAACAAAGTTTTAAATTAGGACTGGACATAGAGTTATCCGACCTGTAAAAACTGTCCAATCCGATCCGAACCGTATACAAATAGACGGTTTGCGAGTGTAGAGTAGGATTGGGTGTGGTTTAGATTAATCATTTATTGTGGGTTGCGGGTTTCACCAGCACCTACAAACACCCGCCTGCACTAAACATATATATATATTTAAAAAGATTAATCCTTCACTGTTGTGTAATGTTTCATGCTGCTGGACTTAAAACTTATTACAGGTACAACAATAGCATCCTCTTTCATGGACAAGCAAGGAAGGGAAAGTCTTTTAATGACAAGCTTTGCTGGAATGAAAATTTTATAATGAAACCTTTTTTCTATCTGAAGCACATGACACTGACATACTGTAGTGCAAAGGTTGAGTTGTGGAATTGCCTCAAATAATTGAAAATGTATTTTTGAGTGGGTGGGATAGCAAAGCATGATTTTATTTATGGTAGCAAAAAGTGAAAAAAAAAAATTCAATCCGCAAACCATCTGTAGCCGTCCACATATTCGCGAATCCTGTTCACATAAATCGTAATTCGCATGGCAGGCGATTGCGGATTTAATTTTTTTCAAACGGCAGACATGCGAACGGATCCAATCGTAAACCGAACCGTCCAAAACCAATCTGCCACCACCCCTATGTCAAATATATCTAACTCAGTTGATTAAACTAGTCATTACTTTACTCTTGAAAATTCAGTAGTTGAGAGTTGGAATTTGAATGTTGTGAGAAATTATACGGTAAGTCTAATCTATTACATGGATGGTGTTCTTTCAAAATCTATCAAATATATTCATTGAATTTCGTAGCATGAAAATATATTAATTAGAATTATTACAATGCTTGTAATAGGCTTTGATAGAAATTCAATGAGTATATAGAGGTTGGTTTTTCCTCTCAGTTGTAGGTAATCACATTGACTGGTAAACGATTATATTATTAATATTAATGTATATTTTAATATCATTATTTAAAACTAATCCCACTGCCACCATTGGTGTGGATTGCCATACTCTTGAATTTTGTGGGCCGCAATATGTATATGTATATATATATATATATAATAGTGATACACTATGGATTCCATGTATTATTAGAATAATATACTATTCATGCATCTCTTTGCAGAAGTACATTACGCCCCATTAAAAAGAATAGTTTAGGTTCATGATACTAAAATAGTAATTCCTCCGTCTCAAAATATTAATTATTTATTTTATTTTTTATTATTTTAAAATATTAGTTTTTTTTTAAAAATTAAGTGTTAAAATAATATGAATTTTTTATTTTATTCTTCTTTTAAATTCATTAACAGCACAAGAAGTATAATTATGATAATTGATATTCTTCAAAAAAATGTATTATTAAAGGATAATTTTGAAAAATTAATTTTTTTAAAGTGCGTTAATTATACTACCAAAAAAGTTAAATTTCTAAAAAATGACTATTATTTTGAGTCAGGAGTAGTACATACATATTCTCAAAAAATAAAATAAAAAATAAAATAAAATTGAAAATTTGAGAAATTAGGTGAGCTAGAGAAAAATGATTAACGTTGTATTTAGTTGAAGAATTTAAGAAGAGATTTAAAAAAGAAAAAAACAAATATATGTAAAATTATATAAAATATAAGTATAATTTATTTTTTTTTATTTTTTTTATTTTTAAATTTTTTTATATCTCCTAATCAACACGTAATTAATATATGGGCATATATACAATTATAGAATGATGAGTAGCTGATGTGGATTCAGAGTATGCAATGAATGGAGAACATAAGACAAATGGTTTAACACTGTGGACCAGCTTGGCATCCCCCACCTCTCCAGTACTCTCTCCCTGACCAGAACTTCCCAACCCACAACTATACATATACAAATATCAGCAAGGTGAGGTGGTTACAAATTTTGTGGCTCGAATGATTTGAAACTGTTAAAATGATATCATTTTGAATATAAAACAAGTTAAAACAATATCGTTTTAATAATTTCAGACCATTTAAATTACAAAAATTGCGGCCACCAAACATTTTTCTACAACGGCTTTGGTTGATAGCTCAAAAATTAGTGGCCCTAATTTCCATATCAGGTAAAAAAAAAAAGAAAAAAAAAACAAACTTACCCAAACAAAAAATTAAGACCATTAAACCCACAATTTTTAGGGCCACAAAACATTTTTCTTTCTACAAATATATAACTGTAATCATCTGTTTCTGATAGATAGGCGATTTGACTGGGAGAGGAGAGAGAAGGTGACGGGGCCATTGTTAAGTCATGTTCTTAATAGGCCCTATTTTTATTTTATTTGACTTTTTTTTTTAATAATTTTTTAAAAGTTGTGATCCAAGACAAAAGGAGAAAGCTACATCGTTTCTAGAACTCATTTATTTTAAGTTAATGAACTCATTTTTTAAATTAATGATCAGTTGATTAAAAAAAATTTTGAAAGACATTTATTTTAGATATTTATTTTAATACATTATTACATTATCGTGTCTGAAAAATAAATTTAATTTTTAAAATTTTAAATTTAAATAGTACTACTCTGATTTAAATTTAAATTTAATATATTATAAGTCACATTCGTTAGGAGGTTCATTTGAAAAAACGAAGAAGTTGGTTTACATTCAAATTAAGTCATCTCGTATTTTTTTTATGTTTTTTTTATTGTGTGTGGTAAATTACACATTGTATCCATGCTATTTATATTAAACTTTACTTTAGCCTAATTTTTTAATTGTGACAATTAATTTCTTATTTTTTTCAATTAAGTTATAATGTGACATTTAACTAGTCTTAAATTTTTTAACAACAGTTGTCAAGTAACCCTCATATATGAGAGTTTTTTTTTTCAATAAAATTACTTTTCTCCTCTTGTATATGTTTCTATATTCTCCACAATATTTTCTTTATTTATTGTATTTTTTAAACTCACCACAGCCAACCTCTACTAGATTGAGATGTACCTTACGAACTGTTTATTATCAAATACTAACTACTATACGGTTAGACGTACTTTACTCGTTTAATTATTGAGAGAATTACATATCAGTGGAATTCAGCAAAATATTTATAAAAAAGCAAAAAAAAATTATAATTATAATTATTAATATTAATATTTATAATATTTATCACTTTTTTATAAATATTTTTTCTAACATCTACTAATGTGTAATTTTCCCTTAATTATTTGTGCTCCATAATTTAGTCAATTATATCCAAAATATTATTATTATTATTATTATTATTATTATTAATCTCAAAAGAATCTAAGGAAATGGCTGCACGTGCCACCTAACCGTGCCACCAAACAGTTGTACTAAATTTACAATTTGTAAAATTATATTTATAATCATAATTCTCTGTCATAGAACTTTTGTTTCTCAAATATTTTAATTTCTTGGAGAAAGAGAAAACCTTTACTATATTTTTTTTCAACTTTAGTAAGCTGGAACCCCCTAAGCAATTACATGTGCAAAATTCTATATAAATAATTATTTTTTCAAATGATTTCTTGGGATAAGGGAATATTTTTTCAACTTACTAAGCTGGAACGCCCTATGCATTATAAATTAATTTTTTTTTTTGTTTTTACAAATTTTGTTAACTGATGTTAGAAATATTTTACATTTTACATCAAAGTATGTGTTTTAATAATGTCTTAGCATTTTAATACTGTGTTTGGTTGGGGGATTTGATGAAAGATTTGAAAAGAGAAATGGAAAAGATAGGTGAAATGTGAATAAAATATACCTATATTTCACCTAGTTTCACACACATTTTCTCTTTCCCTTTCCAAATCCCTCCCAAAATCTCCCAACCAAACACAATATAAATGGATCCATTATAATTAAATAATATGAACAACTCAAATATCCAATTACTATGTCAGTTTGTAAACTACGATTATAAAATAAAAAATTTTAAACAAAATTATTTATTATATTACCATTTTGCATATTAATGATAGCATAACATAGATAGGCTTCTGAGTTGGCTGCCATTTAGGAAACACTGGAAACAATGAAAACAAGAAAAATGTTTTTGGCTGAGATGATGTTTGGACAATAATGCGATTCTTGTTCCCTTGCTGTATCCTTTTTTCCTGCTTCTAATAAAATTCTTCTTTTGTTGCTGATAAAAAAAACAACAAAAATGTCTTCAATTGTCAATCACTAGTAAACCAGCTTGTTATGAAGTTCTTGGTGTGCTTTTTCTTTTTATTTTTTGAGTCTATGTTTTTCCCTTCTTAGTTAAGTGAATTTTTGGAAGACTTCATACAATAGGAGAGAGAATGGAAAAATCTTAGGTGTATTAAGAAAAGTGCAATGGAAATATATTGCAGAATAAATTTATTTTAAATGTAATTCACACTACATTTAGGATGAGTCTGAGTCACATCTAGTATACTTTTATTGTTCTTTGTTGTAATTATATATATTTACACATGAAAGGGTTGAAAAAATAAAAGAAAAAATAAAGAGTTGAATCTAAATCACATATAATTATACTTGAGGGATTTGTAATTTGACTTTTGTGTCAATTTTGTCTCTGTAGTTTCAATTTATCAATTTTGTCTTTTAATTTTTTTAGCTTCATTAAAAGATTTTAAAAAAAATTAATGGCAAAATAGTTCTTTCAAAAGGAAATTTGATCATTTTAAATTAGGCACCAATTCCTCAATTAATTTGAAGAGAATGAATGAATTATTTTACTCTTGATTTTAACTTAATTTTTAAAGAGTCATTAGGGCATGTGTGGAGTAATTATCATTGTCAGCAGATATTTTAATATTATAATGTGTTATACATTATATTGTGTGTTTGGGCTCCAGGCAACGTGTTCTCCAAGCTACCTTTCTTTGCATCTAAGAAAAGTTTTTTTTCCCTCCAAGTTCTCTTTTCTTCTCTTCCAAGCAACTTGCCACCAAGTTTTCTTCCCCACCAAGTTTTCTTCTCCTGCAGGAAACTTGCCCACCAAGTTTCCTCTCCTATAAATTCAGCTAACCTCTTATCTTGGAAAATAGATGAAGGTTTTGTTGTTTTATTATTTTTTGTGTGAGATTATCAGGCAAAGAAATAAAGGGTATATATGATGAAACTTTGGGTTCAACCAATTGTGTAGTATTGGTAATTCATATGACTTAATCGGGCTGTTGTATCTTGGGGGGACGAGTCAAGGTTTTTTCTACTGCACCGGTATGAGGCTTTGTTTAATCACAGAGGGTTTGAATCTCCTTAAAGAGAGTGAATTTCTCGAGTCTCAGCTCTTTAAATAGTTATTGTAATTTTTATTATTTGTATTTTCTAGTGTTTTATTTGTAATTATCATCAACAATTTTAAGGAGATTCAATCATTAAAATTCATGGAGATAGTATTAGAGAAGTCCAACGAGAATATCGGCGATCTCAACAAGCCCTTCTAGTTCAAAGGAGTCCATTTCAAGAGATGGAAAGGCAAGGTGCTTTTCTACCTCATTCTCCTCAAGGTGGCCTATATCTTGACCAAGAAAAATCCGAACAAAGTCCCCATTGAAGAGATGACCGACGAGAAGTATGCCGCTCATCTTGAAAAAATTGGAAAATACAACACAGATGAGTATAAATATCGGTATTATCTTTTGAATTGTCTTTCAGATCAATTTTAAGATTATTATGATACTACTTACATCACTGCTAAGAAAATTTGAAAAGCCTTGCAGAATAAATATGACACTGAAGAGTCAGGCGCTAAAAAATATGCTGCAAGCCTTTTTTTCCGCTATTAGATGATAGATAGAAAATCAGTGGTGAAGCAAGTGCAAGATTTTTAGATGCTAATGGCTAAAGTTAGATCCAAAGGCATCAAAATTGGAGACAATCTTGTTGTGGCAGGTATTATTGACAAACTGCCATCATCTTGGAGGGAGTTTCAGAAGTCAATGCGTCACAAGCAAAAAGAGAGATCCTTAGAGACTTTAATCACACGGATTCGGGTGGAGGAAGAAGCACGAGGACAAGATACGCTTATAACACAAGAGCATTCCACTGCAAAGGTAAATTTAACTTCTGGAAATACTTTACCTAAAAGTAGATTTCATAAAAATCACTACAACAAAAAAAGTCTTTGGTGACAAACTCATTTTATCTCTAAACATCAAATTTTCGTTACCAAAGTGATCTGTGATGAAATAATTTTGTCAACCCGTTTGTTGCCTATACGTTGTCACTGAAAGTACCTGGTGACGAAAAATCGTTTTGTCGCCTATTTTTCATTTTTGGGGACGAAATTTTTTATCTCTAAATGTTGCATTTTTCGTCCTCTATAACATCAATTTCGTCACTAGAATTAGATAATATTTTATTTTTATTGTTTTGACCACGAAATATTTCGCAACCAAATATGAAGATAGAGGTTTTAGTGACGAAATTTATCCTCACCAATGATATAGATTAAGGTGACAAAAAAATTCGTTACTAAAATGAGCACAAAAGAAAATTCTCCAATGACAAAAAAACATTTTGCCGCCAAATATTTCATTTTAGAGACGAAATGTTCAATAAATATGACGAAATTATTTGTTTAGAACTATATCATTATTGACAAAATTATTCGTCATGTTGTTTGAAAACTAATAGCAACAGTTTTTTTTTCATCGCTGATAATAATTAAAAAATTTTAAAATGAGGGTAATATTTTCAATTTTCAAATTTTATTTTCACTAAAAATTCCCTACGCATTTTAATAACCTGTTTAATAAAATATCTATTACAAATCAATACAAAAATCTATTCATTTCCATAAACACCACAGTTGAAATGTCTCATAATATTCACAAAAATACAATATCAACTGTATGCGGATTACCAAACACGTCTCCTAATATCCACAAAAAACATGTCTCCTAATATTCACAAAAATATAATATCAAGTGCGGATTACAAAACATGTTCCGTAATGCTCACAAAAATATAAAATTTACAATGCAACCAAAATACATGTAAGGTGATATGAACAAAAACACAAAATAAGCAAGCTTCTACTCTCCAGATTATCAAACACGTCCATATCTAATCTCGAATCTGTAACAAAACAAAACAAAAAAGAAAAGAAAAGAAAAGAAAAAGAATGCAAGTTAGACAATTATTATCTTATCAATCAAATATACAATTTAACATTTTTCTAAATGTTGAAAAAATGCATTTTTTAACTTAATTTTCAAACCAGGACTTCGTTGCTAGTTCCGTAAATTTTCAAAACTTACATTGGTCCCTCCCGAGGTGTTCGGGGTGTTCCCTGGGCCTTCTCGTGTCTGTTTCACGATTTTGGCCCCCCGATGGTTTATTTTCAAGCCTAAGTGTTAGAAAAGTGCATTTTTTGACTTAGTTTTCAAACCGGGAGTCCCGTGTTAGTTCTGTAAGTTTTCACAAGTTACAGTGATCCCTTCTGAGGTATTTAAGGTATTTCTGAGGCCTTCTCGTGGTTGTTTCACGATTTTGGTCTCTGATGGCCTATTTTCAAGCTTAAGTGTTGGAAAAATGCATTTTTTGACTTAGTTTTCAAATTGGGAGTCTCGTATTAATTTCGTAAGTTTCCAAAGATTACATTGGCCCCTCCCGAGGTGTTCAAGGTGTTTCTCGGGCCTTCTCATGGAAGTTACACGATTTTGGCCCCCTAATGGCCTATTTTCAAGCTTAAGTGTTAGAAAAATGCATTTTTTAACTAAGTTTTCAAACTGGGAGTCCCGTGCTAGTTCTGTAAGTTTTCATAACTTACATTGGTCCCTTCTGAGGTGTTCAGGGTGTTCCCTAAGCCTTCTTGTGGCTGTTACACGATTTTGGCCACCGATGGCCTATTTTTAAGCCTAACTGTTGGAAAAGTGCATTTTTTTACTTAGTTTTCAAACCACAGGTTCCATGCTAGTCTTGTAAGTTTTTACAAGTTACAATGATCTTTTTCGAGGTGTTTGAGGTGTTCCCCAAGTCTTTTCATGGTTGTTTCACGATTTTGGCCCCCGATGGCCTATTTTTAAGCTTAAATGTTGGAAAAATGTATTTTTTGACTTAGTTTTCAAACCGGGAGTCCCGTGCTAGTTCTGTAAGTTTTCACAACTTACATTAGTCCCTCCTGAGGTGTTTAGGGTGTTCCCGAGCCTTCTTGTGGCTGTTACACGATTTTAGCCCCCGATAGCCTATTTTCAAGCTTAAGTGTTGGAAAAATGTATTTTTCGACTTAGTTTTCAAACCGAGAGTCCCATGCTAGTTCCGTAAGTTTACACAAGTTACAATGGTCCTTCTAGAGGTGTTTGAAGTGTTTCCTGGGCCTCCTCATGGCTATTACATGATTTTGGCCCCCAATAGCTTATTTTCAAGCTTGAGTGTTAGAAAAGTGTACTTTTTGACTTAGTTTTCAAATCGGGAGACCCGTGCTAGTTCTGTAAGTTTCCACAACTTAAATTGGTCCCTCTCAAGGTGGTTAAGGTATTCCTTGCGCCTTCTCGTGACTGTTACACGATTTTGGCCCCCGATAGCCTATTTTCAAGCCTAAGTATTAAAAAAGTACATTTTTTGACTTAGTTTTTAAACCGGGAGTCCCATGCTAGTTCAGTAAGCTTTCACAAGTTAAAATGGTCTCTTCTAAAGTGTTTGAGGTGTTCCCTAGCCCTTGTCATGGTTGTTTCACGATTTTGGCCCCCGATGGCCTATTTTCAAGCTTGAGGTATTGGAAAAATACATTTTTTTTAACTTAGTTTTCAAATTGGGAGTCCTGTGCTAGTTCTGTAAGTTTCCATAACTTACATTGGTCTCTCTCGAGGAGTTCAGGGTGTTCCCCGCGCGTTCTCATGGCTGTTACATGATTTTGGCCCCCGATGACCTATTTTCAAGCCTAAGTGTTGGAAAAATGAATTTTTCGACTTAGTTTTCAAACCGGGAGTCCCGTGCTAATTCTGCAAGTTTACATATGTTAAATGGTCCCTTCAGAGGTGTTTGAGGTGTTCCCTAGGCCTTCTCGTGGCTGTTACACAATTTTGGTCTCCAATGGCCTATTTTCAAGCTTGAATGTTGGAAAAGTGCATTTTTTGACTTAGTTTTCAAATCGGGAGTCTCGTGCTAGTTCCATAAGTTTCCACAACTTACATTGGTCCCTCTCGAGGTGTTTAAGGTGTTACCCGAGCTTCTTGTGGCTGTTACACGATTTTGGATGGCCTATGTTCAAGCCTAAGTGTTGGAAAAATGTATTTTTTGACTTAGTTTTCAAATCGGGAGTCCCCGTTCTAGTTCCATAAATTTAAACAAGTCGGCGGGTGCAAATCTATACGGTGACATGAAATCGGTGTCGTGCCAGACACTAATTCAATGGAGAACTCGATCTCCCGGTGAGGTGGTAAACTAGTAAGATCTTCTGTAAAGACATCCAGGTATTCACAAACTACCCTTTTTAACTCAACACGAGCCATGTCACTCTCACTATCTAAGAGAGTTGCAAGAAGGCCACTAACCTTGCTCCTACTACGAGGGTCAACAACCAGTGACAATGCTTTATCAACTCGATTCCCCAGAAAATAAAAACGATCACCACTCGAAGTGCACACCGTAACTCTCTGACGGTAACAATCAATCACAGCTTGATAAGAACACAACCAATCCATGCCTAAAATGACATCAAAACTTGACATATCTAGCAACACAAAAGCAAACGGAAGTCGACACCCGGCAACTTCTATTTCACAATCACAACAACCCTGGTCTAAATCAACTGTACCCCTAACAGGTGACTCTACTCTGAGTGGAGGCACTAACTGTGCTACCTCTAACCCCAATGCAGAAGCAAATGCAGTAGATATAAATGAATGAGACGCACCCGTGTCTATCAATACATTAGCCAAATAATTACATACAACAAAAATACCTCTCACAACTGAGGATTCTGGCAACTGCTCTGGCACGGTAACAGCATACACGCACCCCTGTGGCCCCTGATTAACTTGCTCCTCTCTCGGAGCATAGACCTGTTGTGCTGACTGAGTCGAAGCGACTCCTTGATTAACTTGCGAAGCTTGGACTGATTGAGCCTGCTGGTGGTTCTAAGTCTGCCTCGACCCTGATGTGCCTCCCAACTGTAGGCAAGTTCTCTTCATATGCCCCGGCTGACCACACTGATAACAATTAAACCCTTGACCTTTATTCTGTGACTGAGACTGACTTTGAGATCGGTTAGGTGATGGTACCATTAACTACCCTCCTCCCTTTTGTGGGCATGAGAAGGCTTTGTGACCCCGTTGGCCACACTTGAAGCACAAGAAACTACTCGATGCACTTTTTCCCAGACCCACACTAGGCAAAAGAAAAGTGGATCTAGATTGCTGTGGTTGGGACTGGGATGGATAGGTGTTCCTGCTCTTCTTGTTCTGCCTATAGTCTCCTTGAGACTCTTGGCCCTTAGACCTCGAACTCGAAAGCCTTTTTTTCTCGGCTTGTATGGAAATTTCTACGTGTGTCGCTGTCTCCACAAGACGGCCATATTCTTTAATCATATTTCCGACAAGATTGAACATAATTTTTGTTATCAATTTCTTTTCAAATTCAATGCAACAATGCTCTTCCATTGCCACCAACTCTGGTGCAAATCTGGACAAACTAGAGAAGACCGCCTCAAACTCGGCCACAAGGCATGTCGAGTTGTTTGAGGTCTTTAAACTCTTACCTCAATCTCTTCTTAGCAGTGGGAGGTATGTACTTATCTTGGAAAGCAACCGCAAAGGCTTCCCATGTCGACTCCACTCTACCCTTGGCATATTTCCGCCATTCACCCGCGTCTCCCTTAAGGTAGTAACTCGCTAGAGTCACTCTTAGTTCACTATCTTCGATGTGAAGCATCTAAAATGTAATAACCCCGAACCCTGATTAACGTTAATCCATGGTTAATTATGCTTAATTGGTAATTAGGATGAAATTCTGAATTAAACTGCATATGTGTGTTGCATAAAGTATGTCTCTATCTGTTTAATGTAGGAAAATCTGTTTATGTTTTTCTTTCGATTTGCGAATTGAAGGCCTTATCGGCATTCGAATTAGAAATTTACTTGATTTATATGCTAATTAGGATTTATAGAATTTTATGGTAGGTTTAATTAAACTTCGGTTCGGAACGATTAAATTAGATTAAATTAATGCCTTTTGATTAATTTTGATTAATTACTACCTTTAAGGCCATTTTGACCCCACTAAGCTTGCCTTTTCATTTCATTCTTCCTCAATTTGATGCTCAACATGAGAGAGGGTGAGAATTGAGGAATTTGGGTCCTAGGTTCAAGAATTGAATTCAACAAGGGGGAATTGCTAGGAGAAAGGAAGAAAACTTGAAGATTTGTCCATCTAGTTCAAGATTTTAGCACCCAAAGCCCAATTAAACATCTAAGGTAAGAAACCAAGCTTTTAGTCTTGAAATTTAGTTAATTCATACATGAATTCAAGTAAATTGAACTATGAGATGTAAGGATTAAGCTTGAGGAGTAGAGAGGGAGATCAATCCATGCATGCATGTACATTTTCTCTCAAATTGAGCATGATTTCAAAGATTTCATTCATGCATATGTTCATCTCACTTACATTTTGAGAATTCATCATGTTTTCTATTAAATTGCCAAGTTTGATAATGTTTTAAAGAGGTTGTATTCAAGACAATTCATGCATATTGTGTTCTTCAAGTATTCATAAGGTCATGTTGAAATTTTGTATAATTGGCAAACTCTTGGGCCATAATTTTGTGAAATGATCTTCAATTCTTCATGTTTTACAAGTTTGCTTTGTTGTCTCAAGTTTTGGGGCCCAAAAGGTGTGTTTTGAAGAGTTGCAAGCATGTTTTGAAGCTTGGGAGCAAATCTGGAAAACCCAGAATTTTGCTTCCATGCTCGAGCGAGGGATCTTACGCTCGAGCAACCATGTTTGTTTTCATGCTTCCGCTCGAGCGTTAGAAGGCTGGCTTGAGCAGAAATTGCAAGCTCTCAGAATTTTTGCGTGTGTAGAAGCATGCTCAAGCGATAAGACCTGCGCTCGAGCGAGAAACTGTGTCACACGCTCGAGCGAGCGTGGAGCGGAGATTTTCAGCAACCAGTACTTTCCAAATTTTTTGCAAATCGCTCGAGCGAAGGAGTCTACACTCGAGCGATTTCTTACATTTGACATGTCCGCTCGAGCGAGACCCCTGTTTCAGCAAATTTTGGCTAAGTGTTTCAATGTACATTATTGCATTCTCATTCTATCCTAGGCATTTCTAGGCCATGATTAAGACTCCATAGTGAGGTTAAAGGCTAAAACCACACTAAGAACAAACGAAGTAAGTTATGTATAATTCGAGCGCGTGTTTCAAGAATGTATTTTTATGTGTGTTCGTGTAGGTTACGTGCCTCAGGATAAGTGAAGTGCCATCTTGCCATCTAGTTGGGGCGATCAATTATTTGTGAGTAATAACTTTATAAAGATATGTTCAATGTTAAGTATTTTCTGAATATTATGATATGAAGTAATTAGTTTTCTGAAATGCTATGCTGTGTTTGAAACGAATGAATGATTGTCCAAAATTCTAAAAGTTATTCGTGGCATCCTTAGCATCATATGATATGCGTCCCTTCATGGGTCATCAGGTCCCTTTATGGGTCATCAGAAACGTCTCTGTGCACATGAGTCATCAGAAAGCCTTCATGGCAGTCCCTTGTGGGTCATCAGATTTGCAATGCTAATGGATGTGTCATGTGTTATAATGATGCATGTACAAGCTTGAATACGAACGTAACTATGCCTATGAATCTTTTCTGTTATGATAACTGATTATGTACAAGGCTTTGTTTCTGTATAGACATCATTCAGTAAAACCTTTATTCTGTTATTATTCACTGGACTTTAGCTCATTATTTATGTTATGTATGTAGGTGAGCCAGCGCGTGATCAGGCCCAGAGTTGATGGCCTACACTGCAGTTTTGTCAGCCAACCATTGTGCCTCCCGAAGAGGTTCCGATTGAAGTCAAATTTCATGGCTGTTTTTGTAATCATGTTAGGCTATGTTTATATCATGTTGTGTTTGGACAAGACGTCTGGTAATGTGTAAAGTTTGTATTACTGTTGTAAAAGTTTTAAGTTATCAGTTCCATGTATGTTTGCACGGCTCTATGGACTATGTATGTCTTGATTAATTGCTTTCGCAGCCCTTGCTACATGTCATTATGCCAAGAGGCCTTTGGTAATCCAAGGATTACTGGTCGGTTATGATGCTAAACCTATAGGGGCGAGTTTGGGCCGTGACATCAAATGTCTTCATAGTTTGTTCGAGCCACTCATTCGCTTTCTTGGGCTCAGGGCCACCATGGAACTCATCCAGTTTGGCCCGCAAGAACTCTTTAGTAAGGAAACTCGCCTTTGACTCCGCGGTGTTTTCTCGGGCTTGATCCTCCACCCTCAAGAAGTTCATAGGCTCTCTTAAAGCCCCTGCCATTTCTCGAGCTAGGACCCTCATTGCGGTTTGACCCGCTTGTCCCACCTGCTCGGCCACATTAGCTTGGCCTGCTTGCTCGGCCATATTAGCTTGGCTGAACCCTTCTTCTTGCACCGGAACCCTATGGACCGGTACCTCATGCACACCTTGGTGAGCCCTACCACGCCTCCCGCCTCTACCACCACAGACTTGACCCCTTCCTGATATCCTAATAAAGGACACAAGAGAAATAATTTAGCACATTAACTCATATGTGCTCGTAACTTGACTCACACGTTCGACTACAACAATTCCATATATTTCTCTACCATATACACAATTCAGTTTCACTCCACATAAACACTTAGTCATGTTAACACATACGGACTATTCTTTTACGATGAAATTCGTCCCACAAAAATCAAGAATTCTTAGTAGAACGAGTATTGATCAAGTACCCTTCTAATGAGACCTCAAGGAATTTAACAAGCGCAAACAACATCCCAAAAGTCCAGTCTCATACCCATTTAGTCACATAAGCATGTTATCACATAGTCACAAAATGCATAACACTTCCTAAGCATGCTAAATGAACCCATTGTGGTTAAAAAACCACTTCTCACGAGCTCCAAGTATTCAAACCCAGTAGCTCTGATACCAAGTTGTAACGCCCCAAATTTCTAGCCCAAATGATAATACAACAATTATGTCTCTTTTAAGGAAAACCGAATATAAATCTCCAAACTTACATTGCATGATACAATAGTTCTTCATGCAACAATACATTAATCCAATAACAAGTAAATAAACAAATAAATACCCCCAAGAGTTTACAAGTTTCCAAGGCTTGAGCCTAGTTACACAAAACGGTTATTCAAACCCACACACATACAACCCTTGGCTTACACACAAAGTCACAGCAAAATGAGAGTCTCGTACTCTCAATACACATTTCCTCGCCTTTAGTTAAGCGGCATCACCACATCTTTTTCTGCACAAAAATCCCGTAGGGTGAGCATAAAGCCCAGTAGGAAATCCTTAACAAAGTATATACATTTTATACAAGTCTCAAAAGATGAAATGCACCTGCCATGCTATGTCCTTTTGAAAGAAAATCACATCTTCATCTTTGAAAACCATCATGCTTAATGATGTCATGCAATTTCAATTCTTCAAAATTTAACAATTCATTTCAAGAGCAGTAAATACGACTCTGGTAATCCCTATGTTGGTGTCTGTAAGTAGACTATACAAGTACTATCAATTTGTCATTTTTACCAACATTGACTGTAAGGCTCGACACCTATAATCTGTAATTTTTACCAGTATTAACTAGAAGGCTCGACACCTATTTAATTTCATCTACACCACCTGTCAAGACTTACCACCGTATTTACCCCAAAACCAATTCATGGAAACTTGTTTCTCAACATTCTTTTTTCAATGCAAGTTTTCAAATCAATTTTCAAAGTTTAATGTAATCAAATGAATTGATATACCAATAACACATCTTTATCTTTGAAAACCATCATGCTTAATGATGTCATGCAATTTCAATT
Organism: Camellia japonica; assembly: GCA_030407325.1. NCBI lineage: Eukaryota > Viridiplantae > Streptophyta > Magnoliopsida > Ericales > Theaceae > Camellia > Camellia japonica. The sequence continues at coordinate 200,739,348 of JAPPVO010000002.1, read as the reverse complement.
CTTCAAAACTTAACAATTCATTTCAAGAGCGGTAAATACGACTCTGGAAATCCTTAGGTTGGTGTCTGTAAGTAGACTATACAAGTACTACTAATTTGTCATTTTTACCAGCATTGACTGTAAGGCTCGACACCTATTCAATTTCATCTACACCACCTGTTAAGACTTACCACCGTATTTACCCCAAAACCAATTCATGGAAACTTGTTTCTCAATATTCTTTTCTCAATGCAAGTTTTCAAATCAACTTTCAAAGTTTAATGTAATCAAATGAATTGATATGCCAATAACACAAGATGAATATAAATACTTTTATTCCAATTCATCATCCAAAGAATAACACAATTCCCTCTTCCCAAGTATCTTCAACAATTAGTCATTTCAAGACTATTTCAACGTTTTGAAAAATAATTTCCCAAATGAACAACAATTCTCATATTCCCCGAAATTCATCATTTATATAAATATAAATAAATTTCCAAACATCCATTTATTTTGACACACAAAATAAATTTAACAATATCATTCATAGATTTTCAGTCTCTTTGAAAAAAATCCCCAAATTCTAGGTTTTCTCACCAAAACTATACAACTCAAATCTTTTGAAAGAAACTTTCCAAAATCATCTTTTCTTCAATCAACGAAGATCAAAACCCATAAGATCATTTTAAAAGAACAAGAGACAAACCTACTTTCAAAATCGCTCAACTTCTTGAATCAACAATCAATTTTCAAAGCTATCAAAAGATAATTTCAAAAATCATATAGATCTTGCAAAAACATATATATAACTCTAAGAAAATCCCTACCTCAAGTTTTGAAGAAGAAATGAGATGAAACTCCCAAAATCAACGGTGTCGAAACTCGATCTTCACCGCACACAATGAAGCCCTCGAGAAGTTAACCAACTTTGATGAAGAACTTCGGTCTAACTTCCAACAGATTTAGAGGAATCAAAGAGAGGAGATGACTTCTAGAGAGAGAAGCTCTAGATCTAAAATTTTTTGAGAGTTTTAAAGAGAGAGAGAACTAAAAAAGTGATCTAAAATCTCCTCTTACGGACTGATATAACATGGTCTGCTTGAGCGTGAAATACACTTTCCCCATAAGCAATTTCGAATGCATTTTGCATTTTTGCTTTCGGTGAGCTGACCGGGCAGCTCGACCCCCGTAATTTGACCGGGTCAAAATCGGTATCGCTACAGGTCCCTCCCAAGGTGTTTGAGGCATTGCCCAGGCCTTCTCGTAGCTGTTACACGATTTTGGCCTCCCAATGGCCTATTTTCAAACTTAAGTGTTGGAAAAATACATTTTTCGACTTAGTTTTCAAACCGGAATCCTGTGCTAGTTTCGTAAGTTTCCATAACTTACATTGGTCCCTCTTGAGGTGTTCAGGGTGTTCCCCCGGCATTCTCGTGCCTGTTACACGATTTTGGCCCCTAATGGCCTATTTTCAAGCCTAAGTGTTGGAAAAGTGCATTTTTCTACTTAATTTTCAAACAAGGAGTCCTGTGCTAGTTACGTAAGTTTTCACAACTTACATCAGTCCCTCCCGAGGTGTTCGAGGTGTTCCCCGGGCCTTCTCGTTGCTGTTTCACGATTTTGGATCCCAATGGCATATTTTCAAGCCTAAGTGTTGGAAAAGTGCATTTTTCTACTTAGTTTGCAAACCGGGAGTCTCGTGCTAGTTTCGTAAGTTTCCACAACTTACATTGGTCCCTCCTGAAGTGTTTGAGGTGTTTTCTAGACCTTCTCATGGCAGTTTTACTATTTTGGCCCCCCGATAGCCTATTTTCAAGCCTAAGTGTTGGAAAAGTGCATTTTTCTACTTAGTTTTTGAATCGGGAATCCAGTGCTAATTCCGTAAGTTTTCACAAGTTAAATTGGTCCCTCTCGAGGTGTTCGGGGTGTTCCCATGGCCTTCTTGTGGGTGTTTCATGATTTTGGCCCCCCGATGGCCTATTTTCAAGCCTAAGTGTTGGAAAATTGTATTTTTCTACTTAGTTTTTAAACAGGAAGTCTCGTGCCAATTCCATAAGTTTCCACAAGTTAAATTGGTCCCTCCCAAGGTGTTCGGGGTGTTCCTATGGCCTTCTCGTGAGTGTTGTGAAAACCCACATTTTATTATTCTTAAAAGAAAATAAATAAATAAATTAATATATCAGTGTAAAAGTTAGTTTTAAATTAACCCAATTCAATCACTAACAAGGAAGTAAATAAATAAGTAAATAAATAAATAAATAATAATTTTGTGAGTGTTTAATACTTGTTATTTATAAATTATTTTATTGAGGATTTATTTTAGAATTAGAAATTGAACGTCCAAATAGCCTAAGGAGGTGAAATTGATAAGTTAAATTAGTTTAATTTCAAGTATTGGACCCTATGAAAGTGTAATTAAATATTCTATTCAGTTTAATAAACTAAGGTTTGATCAATTAGGTCCGAAATGGAGTTAATTGCGTTGTGAGGATTGAGAATTTAGATTATATGAAACTAAATTTATTTATGAGGTGCTCAATTGAATATGTAGTTTATAGATGGAGATTTTGAGTTTAAAAAAAAAAAAAAGGGGAATCAAACCTTTGCAGGAGGCTTTCCACATGTTGGTTTGCATGTTTGTTTAGGGAAGATGAGCTAATTATGCTCTTGGAATTGAGGGAAAGGAGCCTTAGAATGAAGAGAAAGAAAGAAAGAGAAAAAGAGGGAGAGAGAGATGTCTTCAACTAGCATCTTATATATATGCATGCAAGCCTTCCTTGTGCATGCAAGCATTCGGTAGAAGAAAAAAAAAAAGAAAAAAAAAAGGAGAGAAATCTCTTAAGCAACCAAGTTTAGTAGTAGGAGAGGAAGAAGAGTAGGAGGTTAAGGAAATCAAAGTTCTCAACCATTTTTTCACCCTACTACTAAGTAAGAAAACCCTCTCAACCCTCTCATTTTTTTTATATAATTGAAAATTTTCAGATTATGCACATTTGATACATTGTCTAAAACTGTGTTGAATCTGCTAGCATGTTTGCCCGAATTTTTAGACAATTTTATGCTCAAAATTTTAATATTATTTCTTCTACAAAATTGTTGATACTTATGTCTAGTTCATCCAGGAATTTTGGCAACAATTTTTGAGCTTTCTACGAATTTATACAAATTTTTAATTAAAACTGAAGCTGTGTTGAGAATAATCTGTTTGAATCTGCCAACCTGTTACCCGAATTTTTAGATAATTTTACACTCAAAATTTCGAGATGATTTCTTCTACAAAGTTGTTGATAATGATATCTAGTTTGTCCAGAAATTTTTGGAACAATTTTGAGCTCTCTACGAATTTATACAAACTTTTAATCTGAAACTGTGTTGAGAATAATCTGTTTAAATCTGCCAGCATGTTACCCGAATTTTTAGATAATTTTATACTCAAAATTTTGAGATGATTCCTTCTAACAAATTGTTGATAATGATGTCTAGTTTATAGAAATTCTTGGAAACAATTTTTGAGCTTTCTATGAATTTATACAAATTGTTTACTAAATCTGAAACTGTGTCGAGAATAACTTGTTTTGAATCTGCCAGCATGTTTACCCGAATTTTTAGATAATTTTATACTCAAAATTTTGAGATGATTTCTTCTACAAAGTTGTTGATAATGATGTCTAGTTTATCCAGAAATTTTGAAAACAATTTTTGAGCTTTCTACGAATTTATACAAATTTTTTTCTAAATCTGAAACTGTGTAACAGATTTTACCATGTATTTGAAAATTTATTTAAAATTCTATACTAAGCCAAATCTGGTAATTTCTAACTAAAAGATGAAATTTGAGAAGTCTAGTTTCATGATAAATTTTTAGATTATGGGTTTGATCTATAAATTTAAGCATGGAATTAATATAAGGAAATGTGAAAAATCTGTGTCATAAACACCCTTGGAATTTTTAAGAATTATTTATAATTTATTTTTGGAAAATTCTTTCTGAAAAATGACCATAACATGTTTATGGATTATTCTGTAGATTGATATGAATTTTAGAGTTGTATAAGTAATGTATTTAAAATTTTACTTGCAAGATATACATTCTGAAAATTTTGGCAGATTAAGGAGGAAAAAAAAAAAAAATCTCTTCAATTGTTTTCTTTGGACTAAAATTTAATATGGTGCTAATCTAATCTTGTAGATTAAAAATCCATGCACGTGTGTGATTATGATTTATTTCTTCTTTTTAGTATCTATCATTATTTTATACCATGGTTTAAATAAATTGTTTATTTAAATTTTGTTGTACATTGTGTGACATGTGTAATATTTTATGTTGGGAATTTTAATGAGTTGGTAAACCATTAATTGTGATTAAAAATTGAATTATTGGTGATTAATATCAAAAATTAACTGAAATGATTAACGGCATACACAAAGTTAACAATTGACGGTCAATACCGGTTGTTCAGGGTGAGCCCTGGTTTTGAGAATTCGCGGTTGTTCAGGGTGAGCCCTGGTTTTGAGAATTCTCGTGTAAATTGTGTCGCGAAATCCTAAGATGGCACGGGACTTATTTGAACCCTTTTCGGTATTTGGTTTTGGAATAAGGGTGGATGTGCAGGTGGCACACAGGGAGGTTACGTACCCCTGGCAGACCGTTTCCTTGGGGCAGACCACGGATGCCACTGCTTGAGTATATAACTCCGGACGTGGGCATCCCTGGTAGTTACGATTGGTAACACTTGAATATTTGACCAAGGGAGGGTTTCAAATTAACCGTTGCCATGCTTAGTGGTTGGTAAGTTAAATCTCTTTGGTGAGATTTCGAGTGTCACCTAATTTATTAAAATTATTGAAATTATTCTAATGGTTGTAATTTATGTTTACAATTATATTGTTATCTCAACTTTAGAATCTCATTATTTCTCTTAAAAAGAATGGTAGGTTGGTTATGTTTTCTTACTGTGTTGCAAAACTCATGGCATATATTTTTGTTGCCCTGGCGTTTTATGTTCGGATTCTAATGAGTGGGTTTTCTTATGATGAAATACTGCCTCTGTTTGTCATTCTATTTATTATTATCTATTGTTATTATTTCAACTGATGGCATTCCTATTATGCTTATTAAATGCTACCTGTCATTCGTTACTACACATTATTCATTGTGGGTATTACTATCGGGTGGGTATTTCGGGTTGTAATATCTTATTGAGCTCGTGCTCATTGGCATCCTCGTTGCCCTGGCGTTTCATGCCAGGTACCGAAGAAACCGAAGGAAACACCGAGGTGTTGAAAGGCAACATTCAGCCCTGATTAGCTTGAAGCGTACCAAAGTTCCATGAACCATCTTTCTGAGTTTTCTAGTTTTCTCTACTGGAGTTGTAATTGAAGAACTTTTAGTTTTGGTGTTGTAATTAATGGATGATGGTAAATTTGGTGGCAACATTGTTGAGGATTCTTAATTAAGAAAATTGGTTTTAAGTTTCAAACCTTATTATGATGTCCCAAATTTTGGGGCGTCACAACATGGTATCAGAGCTTAGGTTAGAATGCCTAGGGACGTGGGAAGACTTAACTCAATTGAGGAGTAGCGTCATGTGTTAGAAGGAATAGAATTATGTAACTCATAGATTTTGAGAGCTTTATGCTAATCATAGTAACTATCCTTGTTTGATCCTAACTAGCTTGACGCCAAATTTGTCGGATGTAAAATCATCACTTCTTATCTTCATTGAACCTTTCCAATTTGACAAAGTATTGCCTTAAGATGATCAATTGGCAATTTTTGAGCCATGTTTATTGTATCTTGTATGTTGTTCTCTTGAAAACCTTGCACTCTTTTTTTATCCTTACAGGGTGAAGAATCTTAGGTGTTTGGTTTGAAATGTGTATGGCCAAACACAATTTCAATTCAAATATCTAGTTTGGTCACCAGCTCCATAATCTTAACCCTATTAAAAGTTCAAAACTATCATGTCATCCGACTTTACCGTCTTCAAATTCCCTTTGAATTCTTATGCTAGTTATGCTATTGTCGCAGTCACGTCATACTCTTTCTTCTCTACATAATTGTGTGGATCTTGGGATTAGAGCTTGAACGATTAGAAACACCTATAAGTGTAGCTTCACCGCTAGGAGGTCAAACTCGAGTAGATATCGTTGCAAATCATGTGAACTAGGAGTCTCTAGTTTACGTTTAACTTGCGACCTACGAGTCATGGAAATTTTCAGACTTTGACGTTATCCTAGGAATGGACTGGTTATCAGCCCATAGAGCCACCATTGATTGCTATCGGAAGACGGTGATTGCTTACTCTCAGGACGGAACGCGATTCCAATTTAAGGGATAGACAAGATTCCCTATCACTGACACTTGAAATTCAAAGTGGCACGATCATCTAGTTGGGTGGCTAGCCAGCTTAGTTCTGGAAGATAAAGATCGTATGGAACTAGGGCTACCTTGTGTGTGTGCGAGTATGCTGATGTGCTCCTAGAGGAATTACCAGGACTACCCCCAAAGCGAGAAGTAGAGTTTACCATTGGACTAAACCAGTACATCACCGATCTTAATGGCATCACATCGTCTGACACTACTGAATTGAGAAAGCTAAAGACACAGTTGCAAGAATTATTGGACAAGGAATTTATAAGACCAAGCACGTCCCCGTGGGGATTACCAGCCTTATTTGCTAAAAAGAAAGATGGGACACTTAGTTGTGCATTGATTACCGACAACTCAATAGAGTCACCATTAAGAATGATATCCACTACCTAGGATTGATGACCTTTTCAATTAGCTTAGAGGGGCAAAGTATTTCTCAAAGATAGACCTCAGGTCGGGGTATCACAATTGCGTGTTCAGGAAGAAGATATTCTTAAGACTGCGTTTCGAACCTGTTACAGCCACTATGAATTCGTAGTGATGCCATTCGGCCTAACCAATGCACCAGGCATGTTCATGAGCTTAATAAACAAAATATTCACGCCTCACTTAGATCAAATTGTGGTAGTTTTCGTAAAAGATATTTTGGTGTATTCCAAGTCTGAAGGAGACCATGAATAATATTTGAGAATAGTACTTCAAACTTTGAAGAAAACCAGCTGTATGCTAAGGTTAGTAAATGTGAGTTCTGGATGGAGGAAGTAAGGTTTTTGGATCACGTGGTATCTGACAAGGAAATATTAGTAGACCCAACTAAAGTAGAAACAGTGACAGAATGGAAGCAACCTAAGAACACATTTGAGATTCGTAGTTTCTTAGGATTCGCCGGTTACTATCGAAGATTCAAGACTTTTCAAATTTGGCCAAACCAATGACACATTTGACTCAAAAGAGGGTAAAGTTGAATGGAACGAGTCTTGTGAAAAATTCATTCCAAGAACTTAAGAAAAGATTGACGAGTCCCCTATTCTCATAGTGCCAGAACGTGACGTTGGGTACAACGTGTATTGTGATGCTTCCAAAGAAGGTCTGGGGTGCGTATTGATGCAGAATGGCAAGGTGGTGGCATATGGATCAAGGCAATTAAAGAACCATGGGAAAAATCATCTCATCCATGACTTGGAGTTAGCAGCTATAGTTCACGCACTCAAAATTTGGAGACATCGTGGGACGGAAGAGTCAATATGGGAACGGGAAGATAATACGTGTCAATTACCCTCAGCTTTTCGAGTCTAAAGGTATGAGTTAATTTCGAGGACGAAATTTTTTTTTAGGAGGGTAGATTGTGAAAACCCATATTTATTATTCTTGAAAGAAAAAATAATATTAATTATCAGTTAAAAAGTTTTAAATTAACCCAATTCAATCAAAAATAAGTAAATAAATAAGTAAATAAATAAAAAAAAAAAATTTTTGTGGTGTTTAATACTTGTTATTTATAAATTATTTTATTGAGGATTTATTTTAGAATTAGAAATTGAACGTCCAAATAGCCTAAGGAGGTGAAATTGATAAGTTAAATTAGTTTAATTTCAAGTATTGGACCCTATGAAAGTGTAATTAAATATTCGATTCAGTTTAATAAAACTAAGGTTTGATCAATTAGGTCCGAATTGGAGTTAATTGCGTTGTGAGGATTGAGAATTTAGATTATTATGAACTAAATTTATTTATGAGGTGCTCAATTGAATATGTAGTTTATAGAGAGATTTTGAGTAAAAAAAAAAAAAAAGGGGAATCAAACCTTTGCAGGAGGCTTTCCACATGTTGGTTTGCATGTTTGTTTAGGGAAGATGAGCTAATTATGCTCTTGGAATTGAGGGAAAAGAGCCTTAGAATGAAGAGAAAGAAAGAAAGAGAAAAAGAGGGAGAGAGAGATGTCTTCAACTAGCATCTTATATATATGCATGCAAGCCTTCCTTGTGCATGCAAGCACTCTGTAGAAGAAAAAAAAAAAAAAAAAAAAAAAAGGAGAGAAATCTCTTAAGCAACCAAGTTTAGTAGTAGGAGAGGAAGAAGAGTAGGAGGTTAAGGAAATCAAAGTTCTCAACCATTTTGTCACCCTACTACTAAGTAAGAAAAACCCTCTCAACCCTCTCATTTTTTTTATATAATTGAAAATTTTCAGATTATGTACATTTGATACATTGTCTAAAACTGTGTTGAATCTGCCAGCATGTTTGCCCGAATTTTTAGACAATTTTATGCTCAAAATTTCAATATTATTTCTTCTACAAAATTGTTGATAATTATGTCTAGTTCCAGGAATTTTGGCAACAATTTTTGAGATTTCTACGAATTTATACAAATTTTTAATTAAAACTGAAGCTGTGTTGAGAATAATCTGTTTGAATCTGCCAACCTGTTACCCGAATTTTTAGATAATTTTACACTCAAAATTTCGAGATGATTTCTTCTACAAAGTTGTTGATAATGATATCTAGTTTGTCCAGAAATTTTTGGGAACAATTTTTGAGCTCTCTACGAATTTATACAAACTTTTAATCTGAAACTGTGTTGAGAATAATCTGTTTAAATCTGCCAGCATGTTACCCGAATTTTTAGATAATTTTATACTCAAAATTTTGAGATGATTCCTTCTAACAAATTGTTGATAATGATGTCTAGTTTATCTAGAAATTCTTGGAAACAATTTTTGAGCTTTCTATGAATTTATACAAATTGTTTACTAAATCTGAAACTGTGTCGAGAATAACTTGTTTTGAATCTGCCAGCATGTTTACCGAATTTTTAGATAATTTATACTCAAAATTTTGAGATGATTTCTTCTACAAAGTTGTTGATAATGATGTCTAGTTTATCCAGAAATTTTGAAAACAATTTTTGAGCTTTCTACGAATTATACAAATTTTTTTCTAAATCTGAAACTGTGTAACAGATTTTACCATGTATTTGAAAATTTATTTAAAATTCTATACTAAGCCAAATCTGGTAATTTCTAACTAAAAGATGAAATTTGAGAAGTCTAGTTTCATGATAAATTTTTAGATTATGGGTTTGATTATAAATTTAAGCATGGAATTAATATAAGGAAATGTGAAAAATCTGTGTCATAAACACCCTTGGAATTTTTAAGAATTATTTATAATTTATTTTTGGAAATTCTTTCTGAAAAATGACCATAACATGTTTATGGATTATTCTGTAGATTGATATGAATTTTAGAGTTGTATAAGTAATGTATTTAAAATTTTACTTGCAAGATATACATTCTGAAAATTTTGGCAGATTAAGGAGGAAAAAAAAAAAAAAATCTCTTCAATTGTTTTCTTTGGACTAAAATTTAATATGGTGCTAATCTAATCTTGTAGATTAAAAATCCATGCACGTGTGTGATTATGATTTATTTCTTCTTTTTAGTATCTACATCATTATTTTATACCATGGTTTAAATAAATTGTTTATTTAAATTTTGTACATTGTGTGACATGTGTAATATTTTATGTTGGGAATTTTAATGAGTTGGTAAACCATTAATTGTGATTAAAAATTGGAATTATTGGTGATTAATATCAAAAATTAACTGAAATGATTAACGGCATACACAAAGTTAACAATTGACGGTCAATACGGTTGTTCAGGTGAGCCCTGGTTTTGAGAATTCGCGGTTGTTCAGGGTGAGCCCTGGTTTTGAAATTCTCGTGTAAATTGTGTCGCGAAATCCTAAGATGGCACGGGACTTATTTGAACCCTTTTCGGTATTTGGTTTTGGAATAAGGGTGGATGTGCAGGTGGCACACAGGGAGGTTACGTACCCCTGGCAGACCGTTTCCTTGGGGCAGACCACGGATGCCACTGCTTGAGTATATAACTCCGGACGTGGGCATCCCTGGTAGTTACGATTGGTAACACTTGAATATTTGACCAAGGGAGGGTTTCAAATTAACCGTTGCCATGCTTAGTGGTTGGTAAGTTAAATCTCTTTGGTGAGATTTCGAGTGTCACCTAATTTATTAAAATTATTGAAATTATTCTAATGGTTGTAATTTATGTTTACAATTATATTGTTATCTCAACTTTAGAATCTCATTATTTTTCTCTTAAAAAGAATGGTAGGTTGGTTATGTTTTCTTACTGTGTTGCAAAACTCATGGCATATATTTTTGTTGCCCTGGCGTTTTATGTTCGGATTCTAATGAGTGGGTTTTCTTATGATGAAATACTGCCTCTGTTTGTCATTCTATTTATTTATTATCTATTGTTATTATTTCAACTGATGGCATTCCTATTATGCTTATTAAATGCTACCTGTCATTCCGTTACTACACATTATTCATTGTGGGTATTACTATCGAGGTGGGTATTTCGGGTTGTAATATCTTATTGAGCTCGTTGCTCATTGGCATCCTCGTTGCCCTGGCGTTTCATGCCAGGTACCGAAGAAACCGAAGGAAACACCGAGGTGTTGAAAGGCAACATTCAGCCCTGATTAGCTTGAAGCGTACCAAAGTTCCATGAACCATCTTTCTGAGTTTTCTAGTTTTTTTTTCTCTACTGGAGTTGTAATTGAAGAACTTTTAGTTTTGGTGTTGTAATTAATGGATGATGGTAAATTTGGTGGCAACATTGATGAGGATTCTTAATTAAGAAAATTGATTTTTAGTTTCAAACCTTATTATGATGTCCTCAAATTTTGGGGCGTCACAAGTGTTTCATGATTTTGGCCCTCGATGGCCTATTTTCAAGCCTAAGTATTGGAAAAGTACATTTTTCTACTTGGTTTTTCAAACCGCAATACTTTTTCTACACCTTAACTTCATACTTAAACTCCATATTCAGAAGTTTGGTGATCTCATGTTTTCAACAAAATCTTCAATCCAAGGGAACTTAAAAGAATCTAAAAACAGAAACGCTTCTGAATGTTGAAGAAAACACCCGAACTACACTAATAATTTTCACATAAAGATGAAACTACACATTATAAACTCCATTTTTAACAGAACCCAGTGAATTCAAATTCAAACATTTCTTGCTTTATCTATGTTATTATTATCATTCAAGTCATAAAAAAAGAACTCATACAATTGTTTATGAAAACAACTAGTATCAAAACAAAACATCATTTGTTAGGAAATTCTTCAAAGTTGGTAGCACTCGTTTATTACCTTCATGAAGATATCAATATCAGGATCAGGTTTAATATTTGTTTCTTTCTCTCTCCTTGGTAACTCAATTAATATATCTGCAAATGTTTGAAAAGAATAATTAACATACTTAACCTGCAACAAGTCATCAGTGCGCATGGTTTGACCATATGTAAACAAAAGAAAATAAAACTAAACCAATCTTTTAGATCAAACATGAATCACAAAAGATGAGAAAGAACAAAACACTACTTACCTCTAGTGTTCAAATTTGATTTTCAAATTTCATGTTTGGTTTGATTTTCAAATTATACTGAAACATGAAAACACAATATAAAAGTAGAGGAAGGTAAATTCAAAATATATACCTTATATATGAACTTTTAAATCAATGAATTGTAAATCTACTTATTGTAATAATGTTTGGAGGATTTAACCTGAAGCATCATACCAAAAAACAAAAACAAAAACAAAAACAAATAACTTTGTTCAACTCAATATAAAAAAAGCCTATAATAAGAAATCAAACGTATCCACTGCCTTAAATCATCTTGTCGAGCCCAAATTATGTGTGATTCTTGCTAAAGGAAAAAATCCACTTATCCATCTTTTTATTGGAGAAAAAAATCCCAAACATGTAGAAGCCATAAGAAATTTAACATCTAATTGAATTTCCATTATTTTTTTTTTTACATTAATTTACATACTAATATTTTAATTGCTAAAAGATTAAAAAATAAAATAAAATAAAATAATTCAAGAACCATACTTTCTCATGAATTTTCTTCACAAACCATCGTGGAACTAAAAAAATTATGATGTCAACACTTTGAATAATAATAATAATAGTATAATAATAATAATAATAATAATAATAATAATAATAATAATAATATAATAATATATTTGTTTACCAAAAAAATAGCTCTATGACAAAATCAACGAACATGTGCTTCTATATCAACAAACATCTCATTACCAAAAAAAAACAAAGGTAGTTTCTGAAACAGAGACCCAAGAGTACTAATTCAAACAAACAAAAATGCAGCACATCATTCTTGTTATGATAAAAAATCAAATGTACTAATTCAAACAAATTTGAAATAAAGACCCAAATGTAGTTTCTATATCAATTTACTCATGTAGAGAAATAATTTATGTCTTGCTATCATGTAGAGAGATCATAGTGTTTTTCTCTAGCAACCCAACCTCACCACCAACCACCATCTACCTTTATTTTCTTCTCTCATAACACTGTTTGTAATTATACTAATATTTTAATTGCTAAAAGATTTTTAAAAAAAATTAAATTAAAATGCTTCAATCAATTAATAAGAATTTTCTTCAAGAACCATCGTGGAACTAAAAATCCCTTAATTCCATGAGAAATCAGTTGTTTCAGTGTTGAATCATTCCTTGAGAAAAAGCCCTTAATCCATGAGAATCAGTGGTAAATCAGATTAAAATACCCTAAATCCATGAGAAAATATCAGTGTTAAATCAAATAAACCCTAATTCCATGAGAAAATACCCTAAATCCATGAGAAAGTAGATGTTTGAGTGTTAAATCAAATTAAAATGCCCTAAATCCATGAGAAAATACGTGTTAAATCAAATAAACCCTAATTCCATGACAAAATGACATAAATCCATGAGAAAGTAGATATTTCAATGTTAAATCAATGGGAAGTAGGTGTTTCAATGTTAAGTAATTAAGAAGTAGGTGTTTCAGAGTTTAATCAGAAGATTCTTCAGATTATAAAGAACAAAAAAAAATGAAAGATTCATACCTTAAACAAACCAGATTCTTCTAAAGTACAAAACGGTGAGCCTTACGGAGGAGCAGCGCACGGGGAAAACGCAGAGGTATGCCGTGAGAGAGGCGAGGGAGAGAGAGAGATAGAAACGAAAGAAAGTGAAAGATGATTAAGGTTGAGCATAAAGAACTGAGATTGAGCTAATTCATGTGTAACAACAATGTTGTACAATTCTGTCCACAACTTTCAGGACCAGAGAGAGAGAGAGAGAGAGCAAATACTACACACCCAAAAAAATTTCCTATAAAAGAGCAATCTTATGGTTTAGATTAATTGCAAGTGTGAATACCACAACAAAGACATATATTACAACACACATCAATGAGAACAATTGAGATTAACTACTTCAGACTTCAATAAGAATAGCTCACAAATACAAACATAGTTATAGATGTTCATCATAACTGCAATCAATTTACCATTTTCCTTTTGTCAATTTACCATCATAACTACTATTTGAAAACAAAAAATATCGAAATCTCAGCTGTATTTCAAATTTCAATTGAATTTTGTCTAATTGTGAAGTCTCATTGACAAAGCTATAGTGGTGCATTGGCAGTGAAAAGACCTGGGTAGTGTCTACATGGATAAAACCCCAAATTCAAAGAAGGAGAAATCAAAGAAATCTGGAACAAAGACAGAATATGAAGATCGAAAACATAACAACAATTAAACCTTGATAAACCATTATAGACTGATGTATTCAAATATGTCCAGAAATTGAAATCAAAGACTATCAAACCATTATAGACTGATGTATTCAAATCAGAGACATAGGTAATATTGCATGAGAGAGAGAGAGAGAGAGAAAGAAACCGACCTCGCTTGGGAAGGTCCTGTTCTCTTTCTTAATGCTAGGTCCTGTTCTCTACTGTCATTTTGTTCTTTATAGTTATCTAAACTGTCGATCAACAACTGCAAAACATATCTATCACTTGAGTTGAAGAACTGCCACTTATTTCTTTCATCTCATAACTACCTCTTTCTGCCTTTAATTGGAAAAAATTTAACTGGGAGAAAAAAATTACAATAGGAATTTGAGCATCAAAAGGAACACTATAAAATGATAACTCTATTTAATCAAAAATAGAACCAACCAATAAACTCCAAATTCAGAAAATTTAATATACAGATTTATATAGGAATCCAACTGCTAACCATACCTATTGTAGTGGTGCATTGGCAGTGAAAATACATGGGTAGTGTCTATATGGATAAAGCCCCAAATTCAAAGAAAGATAAATCAAAGAAAAGAGGGAATAAAACACCAAATTCAAACCTTGATAAGGTAGTGTCTATATGGATAAAACCCTAAATTCAAAGAAAGAGAAATCAAAGAAAAGAGGGAATAAAACCCCAAATTCAAACCTTGATGTGTCACTCATCCGTATTGAGTCTTGATGATTTGGAGTTATTGGATCCAGCCTCGCTTATTGATGGGCCTATGTCAACTGGGCCGCTAGGCTGATTAGTTGGCCCAGAGTTGATTATTGATGGGCTACGGGTCGGCAGAATTATGTCCCGCCGACAGAATAATTTAGGCCCATCCTGAATTGAACTTGTTGACACTCGTGCCGCTATTATCCTTTGGGCCAAAGAACCGTATTGGCCCATTGGTGCTGATAATGTCATTGTGGATCGAAAACGTGATTCAGAATAGCAGTGTGTTAGTCTTGCCTTCGCCACGCTGCGTGCCACGTGCCAAATATCCACATAGTTGTTGTTGAATACTTTGGACAAAACATTTATTAATAGCGGCCGATACGTTATTTCATTTGGGAAAGACGATGTTTGAAAGGCCAATGTGGCTTTCATTTTGTAATATTTGACATCGTCATTGATGTTTGTTTGTAGCAATTTGTAAGACGCTATCCTTGGGCATCCTCTTTTATCTGCGGCAGCATATGCGTTTCCAAAATATGTGATGTCTATTGGGCATGTAACTGGAAAAGTAAATCGAGCCTGTAATTGATCGTCTGCCCGTAATCGTGTGTCCCATATTTCCACTTTGACGCGACCGGTTGAATTAAATGGACACTGTGGTCTATAGCTTAGTTTGCATTTGTCAATTATCATTGACTTGAATGTGAGCTTCTGCCACATTGCATCGCCTATCTTGGGATTGGTGATTGATATATTGGATACCGGTAAGTTCAATGTCGCGTCTATTATGACGGTTTATAATTCACCTTCTTCATTCTCATGGAGCTCATCTGTCAATCCGACGGGGTTGATCTCCTCTGACATAATGATTTTAGAATGTTGTTAGCGCAGCGACCTCTTTAAATTGTCAAACACACAATTCGTTTATGAATGCGGAATGTATAATTCATATCGATATATAAAGGTTAAGTGCATAGAGTTGGGAGAATATTAATCTAAAAAACGTGCATTGAGGCCATAACTCACTCTCAATGACGTCACTCACTCTTCGGATGACGCAAGTCACTCCAAAAAACTTTACTGGTATAAAGGAAGTAAGTGAGCAGTGATTATATATGATCCCAGGAGCGTGCTATAATATTACTGGGAGTTCCCCCCCGCGCCACGTGTCGGCCCCTGATTGGTGCTCCCTTCCGCAATTTGTGGCGTGTTGTCAGCTAGGGGCTCCGCTCCGCGCCCAGATCTGCGGCTAGGATTAAAACATCTAAAAAGGCAAGCGCAAGCGAGAATTTTGAATTTACAAGGCAAGCGCAAGCAGGAAACTTTAATTCAAATGGTGGGTTCATACGTATGGCCCACGATTTGCCTCATTTTTGCATCTACTGGCCATACACGTACATGGTTTTTAACGTCTAGTATTTCGCTTATTTTACAAATTAATAACTGTTAACGTTGACCCACGTCACGGTCAACATATTACGCCTATAAAATAAAATTGATGTGATGCATTTAATGGCCGGATTTTACCATCGATTATGGCAACTACGTTCCGATTTTCGCAACAGCGTCCATATACCCCCAGAACAAAATTAAATTTTAGTCGCCGTTGGACAACATCCAGTAGATCTGGTGTTTCCGGCCGAAGTTATTTTAAGCAAAAATGTAGTTATTACAAAAAAAAAACGATTCACGTCCAAATCGTTTTGTGATTCCATTTGGAGGATTGACGATTTTCACCCGTATGATGAGCCTCATTTTTTCCATTTCGGTTTGCCAGAGGTTGGTTCTAAAAAAGATGAACGCATTGGGCGAAAATTGAAGCTGTTAGGACTCTACATCCAGGGTGTAGTTTTACGCCAAACTGGTGGTCTCTCTGAAGTTGCTGCCGATACGCTTGGGCTCGAAAGCGACATGCGTGATGCCCCTACTTAGACTGTGGAGTTTGATCCATCTGGTATACTTGACAATGGCCAATGTGAATTTGTTGTTGTGTTTGACCGTTTTCCTAATCCTGCGTATACGCCTAAGTTTGAAGATGTTTTCCAGTGGTCCAGTGGTGACCCACGAACTGGTTGTATGGTCAGGGGCACGAAAATAGATCGTTTTGTTGTATTGCGGCGTATCCCTGTTTTAATGCTGCCGCAATCGAATGAATATTCAATCGTTAGCCGTCAAGGCGTTAAAACATTTATCAACATCGGAAAGAATGTTGTATCCGAATTCCGAGATAGTTTTGGGATCATGAACGGCGCATATAATAATATTGTAAAAAACACAATTATTTGTTATTTTGTGTGGGAATGTCGCACAAAATCGTTTGTAAGGGCGCATTTGAATTGTAGATTGAAATATTGTTATTAATAAAATAATTGATTACAACGTATTTTACATCGGCCTCCGTTGTACTTTTTTTTTGGGGGCTGATGTAGACCCTTCGACTGCGGCCTTTACAGCTTCCGCTATTAATTTGGACACCTCATCCGTATTGAGTCTTGATGATTCGGAGCTATTGGATCCGGCCTCGCTTACTGATGGGCCTATGTCAACTGGGTCGCTAGGCTGATTAGTTGGCACAGAGAGTAAGTGAGTGACTTATATATGATCCCAGAAGCGTCCCTATAATATTACTGGGACGCTCCCCCGCGCCACGTGTCGTCCCCTGATTGATGCTCCCTTCCGTAATTTGTGGCGTGTTGTCGACTAGGGGCTCCGCTCCACGCCCAGATCTGCGGCCCAGATTAAAACATCTAAAAAGGCAAGCGCAAACGGGAATTTTGAATTTAAAAGGCAAGCGCAAGTGGGAAACTATTTAATCCAAAATAATTGGGAATTTTGAATTATTTTGCAATGGATCTCGGAGATCTAGGTCAATTTAGGCGGTTGATTTTAAAATACGAGCCGGATCTTTTGTTGTTGTACTGGTCCTTATTTGTCGTCGGCGAGGAGAACGCCAAAAATTTAATCCGGCTTATCAATGCCTTACGCCAGCAAGAAGATGCTCTATTCACCGGTCTGAAAGTGGTTTCCGAATTAGAAACCCAGACGATGGCTCCATCCATGCCGACAATTGAGCGATGTGCAGACACACATCCTGCCACTGATATTTGTTGCGTAACTGTGGATGAAGAAGATGTGTCAAAATCCGGCTGCAAAACATATCTGTCACTTGAGTTGAAGAACTGCCACTTATTTCTTTCATCTCATAACTACCTCTTTCTGCCTTTAATTGGAAAAATTTAACTGGAAGAAAAAATTACAATAGGAATTTGAGCATCAAAAGGAACACTATAAAATGATAACTCTATTTAATCAAAAATAGAACAACCAATAAACTCCAAATTCAGAAAATTTAATATACAGATTTCTATAGGAATCTAACTGCTAACCATACCTATTGTAGTGGTGCATTGGCAGTGAAAATACATGGGTAGTGTCTATATGGATAAAGCCCCAAATTCAAATAAAGATAAATCAAAGAAAAGAGGGAATAAAACACCAAATTCAAACCTTGATAAACCATCAAACCTTGATAAGGTAGTGTCTATATGGATAAAACCCCAAATTCAAAGAAAGAGAAATCAAAAAAAAGAGGGAACAAAACCTCAAATTCAAACCTTGATAAACAATCAAACCATTATCCATTTTAAACCCAAGTAAACAATCAAACCATTATACACTTGAAGCATAGAGAGAAAGACAGAGAATGAGAGAGGTACCAGAGGGGGTTCGAAGAAGTTGATGATGATAACAGTGGTTGTGGTGGTGGTAAATCCAATCGAAGCGCAGTGGGAGGGTTGCGACTTGAAGCCACTTGGCTATGGTGGTAGTGAAGCCAATCAAAGCACAGTGGGAGGGTTGCAACTTGAAGCCACTTAGGAGCCAACTCGGTGAGCCAATTGAAGCATAATTTCGCTAAAACACTGAATTGCGAATAAAAACTTACCTTACGAGTAGCGAGTGAGAGGGTTGCGATTTGAAGCCACTGAGAGAGAAGAGAGGAGAGTGAAAGAAAGAGTGCGAGAAAGAAGAATGATTTAGGCAAAGTAATTTGGGAAGACAAAACGGCGTCATTTTGTCCCTTAAATTATAGGTGATGATATTATATTTGTCTCTGAAATTTTTTACAATGGTGACGAAACTTTTCGTCTCTAATATAGTGCCCTAATTTTCCACCAAAATTTTCAAGGGCGGGAATTTGTTTTGAGATGAAAAATAAAATTTAGAGATGAAAAAAAAAATTTGTCACCTATTATTTTATTTATTTTAAGCATTTGGTGATGAAATTTTGTTTTCGTATCTAAAAATAGTACAATTGGATAAGAAATCTTATTTTCATCACTAAAACATGTATATTTGGAGACGAAATATTTTTTCATCATGCGTTTTCATCAACATAGACCTTTTTGGTTGTAGTAAATAGTCACTTAAAGCCAGTTAACAAAATCTGAAAAAATACTGGAAGGCCACAAAATAAAAATTACCCAAAGCAAAAGAAATGGAACCAAGAACCCCCTTCACAAGATCTGACAAATGTGACATGTTTTGTGTGTGGTAAAAGTGGGAATATTGTTCGAACTTGTAAATTTCGAAAACAACAGTCTCGATCACAAGCTAATGTTACCGAGAAACCATTTGTCGCTATGATTACAGATATTTTTATGGTTCAATCTATGGAAGGGTGGTGGGTAGACTCTGGTGCCAATAGACATGTCTGCTATGATAAAGATTGGTTCAAAGATTTTACTCCTTTTAATGAGGAGATGACTGTTATGCTTGGTGACTCCAGTTTAACCAAGGTGCTCGAGTGTGGAGATGTTAAGCTGAAATTTACCTCTGGACGTATGCTTGTTTTAAAAGATGTGTTGTAAACACCATCCATGAGAAAAAATTTGATATCGAGTTATTTGCTCAACAAAGTTAGTTTCAAGTAGACCATTGAATCTGACCAATATGTAATCAATAAAAAAGGCATATTTGTGGAGAAAGGATATGCATGTGATGAAATGTTTAAATTAAATGTTGAGAATAAGAAAGCACATGTTTCTGTTTACATGTTGTCTTCTATGAATTTTTGGCATGCTCGTCTGTGTCATATTAATAGTCGATATGTGGGAGTAATGAATAGTTTAGGATTAATTCCCAAACTAACAAATAATTTTGAGAAATGTGAAGTTTGCAGTCAAGCAAAAATAACTAAAAGGCCTCATAAAAGTGTGGTGAGAAATACTGAATTACTAGAATTAATTCACACTGATTTATGTGAATTTGAAGGAATTTTAACACGTGGTGGAAATCGATATTTTGTTACTTTTATTGATGATTTTTCAAAATACACTTATGTATACTTGTTGAAAAATAAAAAGTGATGCTATTGAAAAATTTTAAAAATTTCTTCTTGAAGTTGAAAATCAATTCGGTAAAAAGATTAAAAGATTTAGAAGTGATAGAGGCCGGGAGTATGAATCTTTTGGATTCAACTTGTTTACTCAGTCTTTCGGAATAATCCATGAAACTATTTCACCATATTCACCTGCATCTAATGATGTAGCAAAAAGGAAAAATAGAACTTTAATTGATTTAACAATTACAATGCTAATTGAAGCAGGTGCTCCTTCAAATTTGTAGGGAGAAGCAATTTTAACTACATGTTATGTTATGAATAGAGTGTCACATAAAAAAACAAAAGTTACACCTTTTGAGTTGTGAAAAGGGCATAAGCCAAATTTGGGATATTTGAGGGTTTGGGATTGTCTAGTTTTTGTTAGATTTGTGGACTCTAAAAAACCTAAATCAGGTGTGAAAGATATCACTTGTGTTTTTCTTAGATATACAACAAATAGTACAGCCTATAGAGTTTTTGATATTGAAAACAAAATAATTTTTGAATCAAGTGATGCAATTTTTCATGAAAAAAAAAATTTCCTTTTAAATTTAAAAACGATGGGGGTCAAAATTATCAAGAAAATATTTTATCTGAAACCGGTTCCTCTACTTCTCTTTTACAAAACTAAGACACTATAATTTTTGAACCTAGAAGGAGTAAAAGAGCTAGATTAGAAAAAGATTTTGGCCCTAATTATCATGTTTTTAATGTGGAGGAAACTCCATTGACTTTACAAGAAGCTTTGGCATTTCCTGACTCTATTTTTTGGAACGAGGTTGTAAATGATGAGATGGAATCATTATTATCTGATAAAACTTGGGTATTAGTAGATTTACAACCAGGTTGTAAAACTATTGGCTGTAAATGGATTTTAAGAAAAAAATTTAAACCGGATGGAACTATTGATAAATATAAAGCAAAGCTTGTTGCAAAAAATTTTAAACAACAAGCAGATCTTGAATTTTTTGATACATTTTCTCCGGTTACTAAAGTTACATCCATTAGATTATTAATTACAGTGGCTGCAATTCATGATCTAAAAATTCATCAAATGGATGTTAAGACAGCCTTTTTAAATGGAGACCTGGATGAAGAAATCTATATAGATCAACATGAGGGTTTCGTGGAACCCCGTCAAGAATGCAAAGTGTGCAAGCTAGTTAAATTCCTATATGGCTTAAAACAGGCCCCTAAATAGTGGCATGAGAAATTTGATTCCTGCATGATTGGTAATGGCTATAAAACTAATTAATGTGATAAATGCATCTACTATAAATCTAAAGAAAATTCACATGTCATTATTAGCCTCTATATGAATGATTTACTTATATTTGGCTCTAATTTGCATATCATCGTGGAAACTAAAAATGTGCTTAGAAGCCATTTTGATATGAAAGATCTTGGTAAGGCTAATCATATTTTGGGAATCAAAATTACCAAAACCTGTGATGGTATATTTTTTTATCAGTCCCATTATGTTAAGAAAATTTTGAGAAAATATATTTTTTATAAGTGCAAGCATGTTCTTACTCTGTTTGATCCTCATGTGTGTTTATTTCCTGTTGAAAATGATGAGGATGTAATTAATCAAAAGGAATATGCTAGTATGATTGGTAGCTTGCGTTATGCGACTGGCTATACTAGACTTGACATTACCTATGCAGTTGGAGTACTTAGTAGGTTCACTAGCAAGCGTGGCAGTGATTACTGGCTAGCCATTGAACGGATTATGAAATATTTATTTGGTACCATAAAATATGACTTGTTTTATAATAGGTATCCTGCAGTACTTGAAGGTTATAGTAATGCCGATTGGAATACCTTGTCAAGTAATTCATTATCAACCACTGGTTATTTATTTACCTTAGGAGGTGGCGCTTGTCACGACCCAAACCCGGCCCTATGGGTTTAGCACCGTAACCGGCCAGTAATCCGTGATTACCGAAGGCCTGTTGAACAGTAATACAATAAAACAGAGTACAGGGCCTGGCGGAAGCCAATACAGTAAATAACTAGTGTCCATTGAGCTGTGGAAATCTGTATGCCAAAAACATTTTTATGCATTCACACGGTTCGAAACGGTACAGTCTACACAATCATTTACAACATTCAGTACGGGGACTTAATCCCTCGATAACGGTACAGTATAACAGTAAACAGTCTATACAGTGATACAACACAGTGAGGAGGCCGACGGAAAAACTAAAACAAAATCCCAAGGCCATAACACGGCAATGCGGAACCTCACAGTGAGGCACATAGGCTGGCTGACAAAACTGGAATAACCCCGACGCTTCTAGCTCTGGTCCGGTGCCTGTACACCTACATATATATATGAGCAGTGAGCTAAAGCCCAGTGAATAACATAATGTATAAAGAGGTTAAGAATGTAATGTCCTTACAGTAATGAAAACAGTTCATTATTTCAATCAGTATTACAGTCGTTCAGTACAATAAACAGTCATATGTGGTACATCCATTAGCATAACAGTAACAGTAGGTCAAAAGACCGAACAATAATGATGGCCAGTCATTCAGTAAACAGTATGGTTCCACAAGGGAACCGACAGAGATCTCTGTACCAGTAACAGTCGGTAACAGTAGTGCTAAGGATGCCACAGTACAGTTCAGAAATAAAGGACATACATTCATTCAGTAAATAATTCCAGTTCAGTAAACAGTTCAGTTCAGTATTCAAAAGATGACCATTTTGAACATATCTTTATACAATCGTTACTCACAGTGATTGGGCTACAGTGTGCTAGAGCGCGTCTCTCCAGTCGCCAACCCTAAATAGTTAAAAATAGAACGCACACTAAGTTTAACAGTCGGGAAGGATGATAATTAAATCCCTAAATTTCCTCGGTGTGGTTCTATGTCTAAATCCTCATTAAGATGTCTTAAACTAGGCCTAAGAATGCCTAGGATGCGATGAGGATGCAAAAATACAGTCGGAAGGCATTTTTCAAAAGTTGCTGAAAATAGGCGCTTCGCTCGAGCGAGCCTCCCTTCGCTCGAGCGAGCTGATGAACAGTGAAAATACTGGATGCTCGATTTTTACGCGCGATACCACGCTCGATGCTCGCTCGAGCGAGCTTGCAAAACCAAAGGGCTCGCTCGAGCGAGTAATCCTTCGCTCGAGCGAGGAAGCCAAATCTGGAATTTCCAGATTTGTCTCCCAAGTTCGAACTAAGCATTCAAACATCCAAAACTCAACCTCTTGGCCCCAAATTCTGGAAAATACATCCCAATACAATGAATAACAAGTTCCAAAAGCTAATTTGTACATGCAAGGGCCAAAGGTGAGTCAATTAAAGCCATTTTTCAAACCCATTTCAAGAACATTTTGTAAACATGCAATGCATGAGCTTTAAACCAAATTCAATCTTCAAATCTTGCTCTAATGAGCTCAATAGTTGGAAAACCAAATGAAAACATGGCCTTTGATAAAAACATGAGCATGCATGAACATTTCATCATGGATTCAACTTCAAAATGCACCAATCCAAGCATGCATGCATCCATGGAGTTCCAATTCAACATTTATGAACTAAATCATGACTTACTTCCCTATAATCATGATACATGCAAGATGAAACTTAAAAACAACAAGAAGATGATGATTTCACTTACCTAAGGCTCAATTTCAAGGTAAGGAAGTTAGATTATGCCAGTTTACACTTTAATTCCCTCAAATTCCAAGCATGCAAGATGAAATCCTCCAATCTCCTACTCTCTCTCTCTAATTTCGGTGTAGGCAGGAATAGAGCTGGTGAAATGTTGTTTTAACTAATGTATAAGGCTCAATACAAGATTAGACAAAGGTCCACTCAATGGCAAAGTGGTAATTACATCAAACTCTTTAATTGGCTTTAATTAATCTAATTTAATCGTTCCTAAACAATTTTCAGATAGATATACCATTAAATCACAAATATTCTCGTGATTACAAAACACTAAACGGTTTCTAAATCGACCGCCGATAAGACCTTCAATTAGCAGTTTAAACATATAAATTTAAACAGATAATCAATCAATCAAACAGATGCAATATGCAATATAATAATTAAACTCATTCAATTTCAGCTTCAATTTCAATCAGTTTATTCAGTAACTCAATTCATTCAATCATCAGTCATTTTCGGTTCAGTTTAGCAGTAATCAGTATATAATTCAGTGGCTTATCGGTAATCAGTACGAGGGTTGTTACAGCGCTATAAGTTGGAAATCGAAAAAATAAACAATTATTGCTAATTCAACAATGGAGGCTAAACTTATTGCTTTAGCTACAACTAATGAAGAAGCAAATTGGTTAAGAGATATGTTAAATGAAATCTCTTGTTAGGAAAAACTAATTCCACCTATATTGATTCATTGTGATAACACCGCAACAATTGGTCGAGTTAATAACCGTTTTTATAACGGTAAATCCAGACTTATCAGAAAAAAAACAATACTATGAGATCTTATATAAATAATAGCATCATAAATGTGGATCATTTTAAATCTGATGATAATCTTGCAGATTCCTTAACTAAGGTCTTAGCAAGAGATAGAGTTTAGAATACATTGAGGAAGATGGGGTTGAAACCCATTGAATATAGCAGGAGCCATGTATAAGGATACTCAACCCAGGGACCAGAGATCCTGGAACTGGATTCAATGAGAAGAACGATCATACCCATCCCTATGATGTAAGTGCATTTATCTTGTAACGTTGTAAAGGTTGAGTTATTAAAAAAAAAAAACTCCTAATGAATTTCTGTAGCTCTTATTGAGTGGGGTGTCATAGTTATAGGAGCACTCCTGACAGAATTCACATATGTGAGTGTGGTAGTGGGGCCACTACCTATGAGATTTGGGCTAATTCTCAAACACACTCACGAATCCTGGGATCGCACAAGGCCATAATGTACTGACCCTTAAAGCTTATGTGAACACCTGAAATATTATGTGTGTGCAATAATTATTTATTTCCCTTAAACAGTCATAGTTCAATACTGAGCATACTATTGGCTCTGGAGTAGATATTATTGTCTCACTAATAGAGGTTCAATGCAGAGCATAACTACCATGATGCATAATATCCTTATTTGCCTAATAATCTCAAATTTTGTTACCTATAATATTAAAATAGGTAGAGAATGTTAGTAGATATTTTAATATTATAATATGTTATAGATTATATTGTGTGCTTGAGCTCCAAGCAACGTGCTCTCCAAGCTACCTTTCTTTGCCTCTAATAAAAGTTTCTTTCTCTCCAAGTTTTCTTTTCTTCTCTTCCAAGCAACTTGCCTACCAAGTTTTCTTCTCCTCCAAGAAACTTGCTTACCAAGTTTCCTCTCCTATAAATTGAGCTAACCTCTTATTTTAGAAAATAGAAGAAGGTTTTGTTGTTTTATTATTTTTGTGTGAGATTATCATGTAAAGAAATAAATGGTGTATGTAACGAAACTTTGGGTTCAACCAATTGTGCAGTATTGGTGAACCATACGACTCAGTTGGACTGTTATATCCTGGGAGGGACGAGTCAAGATTTTTTCTGCTGCACCGATGTAAGGCTTTACTTAATTGCAGAAAGTTTGAATCTCCTTAGAAAGAGCAAATTTCCCGCACCTCAACTCTTTCAATAGTTATTGTAATTTTTATTATTTGTATTTTTTATTTTTTTATTTGTAATTATCATCAATACTAATGTATTCCAACAGCAGCATATTGATTGTTTATATGCTCAATAATAGAGGATTTAATACCTACGTGATCTAAAATATAAATAAAGCATATAATAGACAAATGAGAAAACACAAAAGTTGGTATTGATGCCATACCCATGTGATAATTTTTAAGTGTGTGACGATAATTTCTAGATTGATGTTGTTGCTTTAGAAAACTCACCAAAGATTTTTCTAGTTAGTTGAAAATTAAATTTGTATGGTATGAATTCAAATATAAAATAAATTTAAATTATAGATTGACATGTTTAGATATAATTTAGGATAAATTTTTTTAAATTGTAGTATTACTATAATTTTTAGAAAAAATTACAATTCAATATATGTTTTCAAAATAAATTTCGAATCAATGATAAATTTACAAACTTTAATAATTAAAGTGATAATTTTTTTTTTTTTTTACTTTACAATTTTCTTTTAGTCTTACAAATTACAATTGATTTGCAGTTTCCACAAGCATGTGGAAAAAAAAAAAAAAAGATTTTGAAAAAACCACCAAAGGGGATTTTTAAAGCCTCTTCATAATAAAATTTTAATATATGAAAGATAAGTGTAAAAAAAATTTCTTGAAAAGTTCAACCTATAACACTATTACCAAAATATACTTAGTGAGTAATTTAATATTTTAAACTTAAAAATAATATAATTTTTGATTTAGATCTTAATTTTTAATAAAATTAATATTTTTAGAATTTTCTCGTCAAGATCTATCAAATAAAATCCATATTGACTATGAAATTCTTAAAAAATATTAAAAAAAAAATATCGTTGAAATTGACGTAAACAGTAACATGTTATTCGGTTTGACAGTAGTATATTATTCTGGTTCATAGTAACATTTTACTGTTATAAAAAACAGAGTACATACTAGATGAACCAACCAAAAATATACGTACACAATATTTTTAAATTTATATAAAATAAAATAAAAATGTTTCTCATTAAAAGAGTTTTGTAAGATATATATATATATATATGCATGGACAATATTATCTATAAAAATATATATATATATATATATATATTTTGTCCTTACTCAATTATATACTGAGTAATGCTAGAGACCCTAAAAAATTTTACTAAAAATTCTATCAAATATCTCATATGGGTGTGAGACTCACACATATGATACATTTGATAAAAAAAAATTAGTATAATTTTTAGAATTTCTATCATTTTTGTTATCAGCAGTGATTTATACCCCCTCAAACTTCAACCCCCACCACCCCACACACACGTGACGGGTGGTGATTGGAGAAAAAAAAAAAAAAGTGACCAATCAAAAAAGAAAAGGGGTTAATGGGGTGGGGGAAAGGGGGTCCCAATCTTTATTTTTTTTGGTTATATTTGGCTAAATTTTTTAAAAGGAAACAGAGAAGGCCCACAAAATTTGAAAATGTAAACATGGGTCGAAGGAGGGTACTTCCACAAATGTCATCGCTACCTGTTCAGACTAAAACCAAGTCAACTGTTTCTTCCGCCACATGGAATAGAACAGGACCAGTCGTCCATTACTCTGGTGAAAAATAAAAAATAAAAAAATAAAAGTTAATTACACAGGACTCTTTAATTATTAATAAATATTATTTTATTTTTTTATTTATAAACTCATAGATATTAATATTTTAACTATGAAAATTATAAGAATTTGTAGAAGTAGAAGTGATATTTTTATAATTAAATATTTCAAAGAGTATGTAAATTTATAAATAATGCGATAAAATAATATTTATCAATAATTGAGGGAAACCAAAAAAAAAAAATAACAAAAACCTGTTATACACCCAAGACTTGCCATTCCTAGTCTCCTCATGATTGTTTTCTCCTCTATAAATACACTCCATTTTCTCCGTATATTCTTCATCACCTCTCTCTCTCTCTCTGTAGTTGAGCTTTGTTTCAATGTCTCCTGCACTGAGTTTGGCAGTTGAAGCCAAGAGAGAAGACGAAAGTCGATACCAGAAAGGAGTGAGACATCTATGTGAGACTGGGATTACCAAAATCCCAACAAAGTATATATTGCCAGTTTCGGACCGACCCGAAAATGGAGATCACAGTGCCAACAATTATGGTATCACGTTACCAGTAATTGACTTTGCTCAACTCCAAGGCTCGAATCGATCCCAAGCGCTTCAATCCCTCTCAAAAGCTTGTGAAGAATATGGGTTTTTTCAGGTTGGAAATTCAACTCTTGGGTTCTTTTTAAGAACCTGGAGTTTTAGTATGGCCATACTTGAACCAAATATCTTCTTAACAATATCTTTATATATAAAATTCATACACAATAATATGGTAACGTTATATTTACTGCTTTATTTGGTATATGAATTTTGTTTGCATAACATTATATTATCTCAGTTAATATTGGAGTTCAGCTGTCAATTCTTTCATTTCAGATGTTTGGCTGATGGTCTGAATGGGGTGGCTGTTCTGTTGTTACTATGGCCTGTTCGTTTTTCGTTGGTCTCCCACTAACTTGGGGTGCTAGCAAATAATAGGATGAGTTTTGTGGTGCCAATCTAGTTGGGATCATTTAGCTCATTGTGATACTTTTGCACTTCCCTTTTCTTTATTGATGTAATTTATCTTGTACCTTGTACTTGTTTATTTCATCAATAAATTTTTTTTTTACCGATAAAAAAAAAAAAAAAAAAAATCTTCTAATAACTGGACATCATTTGACTAGCGAGGAATCAAACCCTATATTATTTAGACAAATCATAAAAAAACCCTATCCCTATATGTTTGTAGAAAGGATTTTATTGACATATGTTCTTAAGAAAATGTTAATAAATTTTAGAAAGTTATACATTTTAATTTTACATGAAAATAAATACAATATATAAACAATAACTGCCTCGTATATGTATTATTGTGAGCCCAATAACTTACTGTGTAGTGGGTAGAAAGTATGGTAAGAAACATATTTATTTATAAACAATCATATATAGGGTAAAGTTGCATACACTTTATTTTTTTTGACACTGTAGTGAAAAAAGTCACGCGTACTGAACTATTGTCTTAGCCTTTATTTATATGAATGAAAGAAGAAATATATAATTTTTAGTGATTCTTTTTTTTTTTTATAATTATTTTGTGGTTTGATGCAGTTGATAAACCATGGAATGGGGAGCGAAGTAATACAAAAAATGATTGATGCAAGTAGAAGATTTTTTGAGCTCCCATTTGAGGAGAGAGCAAAGTACATGTCTTCCGATATGCGATCACCGGTCCGGTACGGAACGAGCTTTAACCAGAAAAAAGATGGAGTGTTTTGTTGGAGAGACTTCTTGAAGCTTAGCTGCCATCCCCTCTCTGATGTTCTTCCTTTCTGGCCTTCTTCTCCTTCTGACTTAAGGTAATTTATAAAAAATTATGTATGAAAGTTTAATTGAATCCATATGTGCATGCATGGCGTACATATTGTTGAAAATATATATAAATAATAAGTTACCTCAATGGTTAAGCTTTTAGATGAGTTAATGGTTAACAATCTAATATGATATCTGAGGTAATAAATCATATATTCAAATCTCACAATTTACCTAACAATTAAATTACTTGCAAGTGTTTCGTTCACTTATAAAAAAAAAATTTATTAATGTTTTAGATCAGTTGGTGGTCAACCTATTTTGTGTGCAAATCTAACCTCTAATGAAAATTAATTTTGCCGATCAAAAAAATATGGAAATTAATTGAATGCATACAAATATATGCATGCTAAGAATTGGTATAAAAACAAACTTGAGCATAACTTATTGGGCTATTTGCGCAAAAAAGGTATTTTATATCGTTTCATTTTATTTGTATTTTTAGAAATAAAAATAATGAAAATAATCAATCGTTGGTTTTCAAAAATTAATTGAGAATTCAAAAAAGAAAAAGTTTTTATTTTTTATTTCTTTTAAGTGGGTTGGTTTTCATAAAAGATTTTGAAAGCAATTTTTCGCAAATATTTTTTTTATATTTTTTCCAAAATAGAAAATAGAAATAATATAAAACAAGTCCTAAATTATACTAAAGACAAATTACGACGGTAATTCCTCTATTTTGGTCCTTCTGTCATTTTAGTTCTTGTAATTTTAATTGGCTCGATTTTGATCTTGAATTTATGACATTGCTTTAATTCGGTCCAATTGGTTACAACTCTTATTATTTTTTTATAAAAAATATGCACATAAGTGTCGTATGTCATTTTTTTTTATTTAAAAGATCTCATGTATCATATTTTTAATAGCAAAATTATAAACGAACCCAACTCAGTAAATTTCAACCAATTTAGTGATAATTTTTCTTAAAAAACGCTAACGATATTATCAATTGGACAAAATTGACATAAAATTTAAAATTAAGGATTAAAATCGAGTCAATTGAAAATGTAGAGACCAAAATAATACAAAGAGTAAAATATAGGGACCATCGGTATAATTTGTCCTTATACTAACCGTACATGTATACTACAAAAAATTAAACTTTTGGAGACTAGAATTTAGAGACAAAATTATTTTTTTGGAACCAAATATTTTTGCTACAAAAAATGTCGTTATTATATTTTTAGCAACAAAACTTGGACATTAGAGATGAATTATTATCCTTTTGGACCAAATTTTTGTCTCAAAAAATAAACCATTTTGAGACTAAATTATTTTGTTCCTAAAAGTCTATTTATTAATGATATTTTCAAAATTTTGTCGCTAAAAATCTTTTTTTTTACTTTTCGAGATGACCTTTCAGCGACTATCCTCATGACAATGGAAATTAGTCCTTAAATGTCTTTTGTAACAAAATTTTTACTTTTAAAGATTAAAATATTTAATCTCTAAAACTCTTATATATTATAGTGTTATTTGTATGGACACACGTTGTATACACCCATATATATGCACCCTTGGGGTTGCCTAGGCAACCAATTACAAGTTCTTAATAGTTAACAATGCCAATTATATATATTAACAACAATCCTTGTTTTTGAAGTCTTTTTTGAATATTTTATTAATATAGGGAAGGGGCAGTTAACTACTCAAAGCAAATCCAATTCTTGTATGTGATGCTGATGGAGGCCATTCTAGAGAGCCTAGGGTTGACAGAGACCGGTGACGACAATGACGGTATTTTAAAAGAATTTGAAGATGGGAGCCAACTCATGGTGGTGAATTGTTACCCTTCATGTCCAGAGCCAGACCTAACCCTAGGCATGCCAGCTCACTCAGACTACGGCTTGCTCACACTTCTTCTCCAAGATGAAGTCAAAGGTCTCCAGATACAGCATCAAGGGAGATGGGTTACTGTTGAACCCATTCCAAACTCATTTGTTGTCAATGTTGGTGACCATCTTGAGGTACATTAACTATGTACTTCTACTCATCTTAAAATAAATATCATGAAAAGTTTTATTAAAAGAATAATTCATTGATTAAATCTGGGGGAATTGCAAATAAGTAGAAGAAAAAAAATTTGCAACTAATGCTACAGACCCATTTGCATTTATTTCCTCTTCTTCCCATTGATTTGCACTTCTCTATTAAATTTTGAGAATTGTAAATTAATGGAAAATAAGTGAAAGTACTGCAAAAATATAGAGGTGAAAGCAGAAACAATTAAGATTACAGTTTTTACATGTAGCACTGTACAAACCTACTTGCATCTCAATATTTTTTGCAATTTCTTTTATTTCTTTCTACTAATTTTCAATTCCTCATTAAATTTCCATCGTCAAAAAATGGTAGCTAATGGATATTTTATTTTTCATTTTTTTATAAATTCTTTAATTGGGTTTTGTTTGTCAGATTTTTAGCAATGGAAGATACAAGAGTGTGCTCCATAGAGTGGTGGTGAACTCTTTAAAATCTCGAATCTCCATAGCTTCACTGCACAGCAGACCCATCGACAGCGTGGTTCGACCATCCCCCAAACTCATCAACGAAGCAAACCCTAGGCGTTACAAAGACACAGATTTTGCCACTTTTCTTGAATATATTATATCTTGTGAACCCAAAAGCAAGAATTTCCTGGAGTCCAGGAAACTCACTTGAGGGGCAAAATTGGAAAGTCAAAAATTATCTTTGACTTTGTTAGCAACAAATTACTTTCTATGAAAGTAAAATGATTTTGTTTTTGTTGGGATCTCTAGTCTAGTAGTAATTGTTAGTAATTGTACCTTTGACAGCCATTAGATAATAAAAAAGCAATAAAAAATTTTGACTTATTTTGGGAAGATAGTAAAAAGTGATTTTTTGACTTTTAACCAAACTTTTGGTTTTTTCAGATAAATGATTTGGAAAGTTGGTAAAAAATTACTTTTGATTTTTTTGATTAATATTTGTTTATGATGTCAAATCATAATAAAATGACCAAACTACCCCCATTTATTTAAAATATTTGCAACTTTACTTATGTAACACATTTTAACCTATGAGGGGTAGAATTGTAATTTTACCATTGGCTAAAAACTAACTTCCCAAATGAAAAAAAAAAAAAGACAAAAAAACTAACTTTTAACTTTTACTACAAACCTAAAAAAGTGTCTAAAAGCCATGTTGTCAAAACACCCTTTTATCTACTCTTTAGTGCTCTCTTGGAAACATAGCAAAAAGTTACATTCAGCAGCTCCAAAAACGCAAGGTGTGGAAGCTAAAAATGCATAATACCATTTGGAAAGTTTAGCAAAACACAAAGGTGTGAAATGATGTAACTACCCTCCATGTTTAGAAATTGAATCCTAAGGCAAATCATCTGGGGGAGGGGCTTTTTGGTCATTTTATTGTCATGTGACACCATAAATAAATATTAACCCAAAAAGCAAAAAGGTAGCTTTTTATCAATTTCCCAAATCATTTTTCAAGAAAACCAAAAAACTTGGTTAAAAATCAAAAGTCAAGTTTTAACCATATTTCCAAAACACCTCTCTTTTGACTTGGCTTTTCTATGTTCTTTTTTAGTTTAAATTTGACAATATAATTTTTAATTTAAAAAATTAAGAAATATTATTAATTAATTAAGCAATGTAAAATATGCGGATGGAGATAAATAATCACACACAAAGATAACAAATTTAAGTGAAAAAACTCAAATGAAAACAAAATTATAGATGACAAACCAAAATTATCAAGATCTAGATAATAGGAACCAAATTTTTATGTCCGTAAAAGTGAAAATCTTGCAACAAATAATGTTTGGAGATCAATTCGCACCGTCGCAAAGATAGTCGCAAAAAAGACATTTCCAAAAGTTAAAAAAATAACTTTTAGTGATAATTTTAAAAATATTGCTAAGAAATGCATTTTAGAGACAACACAATTTGGTCCGAAAAGGTTTATTTCTTGTGACAAAAATTCAACACTAAATGACCAATTTCGTAACTAATAATATAATAATGATATGTTGTCCCTAAAAATATAATTTTTTTTCTAAATCTAGGTTGTTTTGGAAAGTACAAAATAAGTTAATTTTTTTTTATTATGAAAAAACGTGCAAAAAATAAAGAGATGATGTAACCCAGATAAACTAAAAAGTCAATAAATTAATTTATAAGTCACTTCCCAAAAGAGGCCACTTTAATCGATTGTACAAATCCTCATTGCTCTAACACCAAACAATTTTGGGGTCTTTTAGGAAGCAAAAAAAAAAATCAGCTTTTAACTTTTTACTTATTTTGGGTCATATCACCTCTTACATTTTTTACTTACAAAAAAAAAAAAAGGTCAAAAAATTAACTTTTTACCAACTTTCCAAAACACCACTTTGTTGTCTAATAATCTACTATCAACTAGAGTCTATTCTCACACTTTGACGTACCACCATTCTCCAAGCTCCTCAAAATTGACCAATAAAGAAAAACACTAACATGCAAACTTAGCACTCTCACAAAAATATGAATTCATGTTAAAACATGCACCAACATTACTGAAACATTCATGATTTGAGAGTAAACAGTGATATCCCAATATGTTTGTAACAATAGTAATTTGGATCTCATACTTTGGTGGCCCCTCCCATGGGGGTCCATTTGATAACTAGGGTTTGAAGGACTTTTAATCCAATGCCCTATTCTTTTCTTGGGTCGCATATATCAGACACCACGTAGCCAACTATCTCCCCACATAAATTTCGAGTGAATTGCCGTGCACTTCGGAGAAAATCAGTGTCACTAGAAATAATATCTAGCTCAGCTTGAAATCAACTGGGATGACTTACAGTGAATTGTCATGCACTTCGAAGCAAATCATGAACGCAATATTTCAAGTTGCAAGTCAACTTGTAACCAACTGGGATGACTTACACTGATTAGTCAGTACTATAGGCCCCATTCTAACACTCATTAATTAGTACGAATTCCCTCAATCGATTTTTTAGATTGTGCTTTACCTTCTTTTTTTTTTTTTAATTTTTTTATTTGCACATAAATTGATGAATTCAATTTTGTAATCAGTTTTCCTATTTTTAGATTTTTTTATTATATGTAAAAAGACGAACATGAACAATTAATTAAAATCGTAGTCTTGACCTCATACATGAACTAGCTAGTTGACCTTTTACAACCAAAAAAAAAAAAAATACAAACAAACAAACAAAAAAAGGTGACAAAAGATACTAGTTGACTTTTTACAACAAAAAAAAAAACAAAAAACAAAAACAAAAAAAAAGTGGCAAATGAGTCTCTATTACCGGCTAGCTTACCAAATGGTAAAAAATATGTGTGTAACCAAAAATTATCAAAACACATTTTATCAACGATAATACAAACTTGAAAGCAATCTTTGAGATTATTCATATTCAGTTTTCAATTACAATTACAATCACAGTAATTGCATACAATTTTCAGTTAGGATGACGGTTTGTACTGAATTAATGGTGGTAGTGACCATGATATCGACTATGAAGGTGATGGTGATGAGGATGGCTATAGCGATTCCGGTTTGACCTGTCACTTGTCGCATTTCGGACTCGGGTTGGTATGGTTTCTGAATATTGGTCATTGCCCTTTTTCTTTATTCCTCCTTAAATTTGGTTATTTAGGCGTGTTGGATGTGTTTGGAACATGTTGGTTGCTTGGTTTTCAAAACTTGTGTTGCTCAGATTTTTTGTCCTCTGCTCGAGCGGCCTTTCTTGCGTTCGAACGAGATCTGCAAACTCTCAATACTTTGCACGTCTGCAAAAGTACTGGAGTGGTGTTTTTTACGCTCGAGCGGGTTAGCGCTCGAGCGAACTTTATTGCGCTCGAGCGGTTTGCCTATTGTCTGTAAAAGTTCTGAATGTGTGTATTCTGCGTTCGAGAGGGCCACTTTTGCGCTCGAGCGGAACAAAACTTTGTGTCTGATGGTCGAGCGTCAACTCTTCTGCTCGAGCGGACTGTGAGTATATCAGACCGCGAAAATGACTTTTTACATTACTTTTTCAGATCTATTCTTCAAAAATCCTAAAGTGAGACTCTCTCTCTCTCTAAAACTTACCTTCTCTCTACATTTCCATCTAGATCTAGTGATTTCTCTACCTTATTTCCTTTGTTAAAAAGGTAAAGCTTCCCAAGATCTTCACTTTGATCCGAACAAACTTGAGTTTCGTTGTCTTTGGAGTTTCAACCTTGCTTTGCTCGTCTTCTTTCTTGAGGTAGGGATTTTCTCTTTACACTTATGATTTTTAACTTAGTTATTTGTCGTTGTGTAACAATGGTGGGATTTGGGTGTAGTTTAGACAAACCTAGGGTTTGGGTATGAAGTGAAAAGAGGAATTTCTTTGTGAATGTAAAATAAATGAGTGTGGGGTGTGAATATGAGATCATGCTGTGTCAAAATGATTGATTTTGATACTTGGGTTAATATGTGGGAAAATTTGGGGGTTTGCCCTAATTGAATTAATTGTTATTGTGTATAAATAATTGAATTTGTCATTGAAAATGGTGAAATTGAATGATTATTGATATGAATAGTGGGGTTGGATATATGTTACCTTATACCTTTGGAAATTTTGGATAAATTATCTGTCTTGAGATTGTATACCTGTTTAGAAATATCTGTATTGGGCTATCGATGGAAAATAGTTTTGATTGTTATAGAAATTGCATGTGAATTAGGTGAATTGAAACTAATCTCTTATTGGTTGTCATTAAGGGTTGGTTTGGGATGTTCTAAAAAAGTGCACTTTTTGACTTATTAGCTTATATGGGTTGGGTTTGGGTTGAGTTTGATATGATGTGTTAGAGAGATGATGTGATTTAAATAAGATGATGTGAAATAGGATAGTGACTTTTTGACTTTTTGTATTATTTAGTAGATGCCAAACTTGGCCTAAATATAACTATATTTATATACATTGTATATATATGATTATTTGGGAAAAGAAATTGGATGTACTCCAAGTGTGATTATGTGTTTAAATACATTGTATATGTATGATTATTTGGGAGGAGAAAGGAGATGGACTCCGTTATAATTAAGTTGGTCGGAGTGTCTTGGGTAAAAGTCCTGAAATTTATACATGGGTGCCGATCCCAAATATTCGTAAAATGACAGTTGGAAGTGTTTGTGTATTGATTGTGAAATTGTTGAACCATTGAGTTGTAGTCTTATTTGGATTATTGATAAATAATGAAATTGGCTCATGTATTGAAATGAATTGAAGGAAAATGAAATGGAATATGGACTTGGTGTTTTTATGACTATATAAAAGTGTGAATGTTTTATCCTAGACATTGTATATGCACATCGCACTTATATCTTTATTAAATCTCATATATTGTGTTAGATTATTTCTACTGGGATGTGGCTCACCCTATTTGGGAAAAATATTTTTAAGTAATAATGGCATGCCTCCACCAAGGCAATAGCATTAAAGGGACTTTGGGGAAGTAAGAGCTTCCTTGTTTTGTTTCACTTTTGTACAGTCAAAGGCTTTAATTGTACAAGTTAATTTCTTTTGTTGTAACCAAGTCAAGGCTTAGAAAGATATAAACCCTTAGAGACATTTATTTTTATTAAACTCCTTTGTACTATTAACTCTAAGAAATGAAAGAACATTATACTGTGATTCATGCAGCAAACTATATTTACTATGTGTTGGGTTTATGGTTTATTTTGGGGGTGTTCAATGGCGACCGTGATAGTTCTTTGGTAGTGTGATAGTAGTGGAGAGGTGGTGATTTGTGACTCTTTTTTATTTTTTGTCCTTCGTGGTTTTTTTTTTTTTTTTTTTAAGTTTATTTTAGTCAAATAGAATTTAGTAGAATTTAAAAGTGTAAATTTTTTTGAAAATTTTCATAAAACCTCTTTTGGAAAGTAGGGTAAAAGGCAATTTTTTAATCTTTTTAGAAAGTGTGTAAAAAAATAAAGAAGTAATGTGATTTTAAAAAGTTAAAAAATTAATAAATTGACTTTTAGGCCCCGTTTGGCAACAGGCCGGTTTGGCCAAAAAGTTAAAAAGTTACTAAAAAAGCCAAAAAGCCAACAACCCATACTAAAAAGTCAAAGATTCTTTTTTCTCTCTACTTTTTGCACATCCTTTCGTAAAAAGCCAAAAAGTCATCCCAAACTTAGGCCAAGTTTGGCTAAACAAAATAAGTGCACTTATTTCATCTTTTTCTTTTTTGGGTCACATCAATCAACATCTCCTCTCTACTTTTTCTACACATAATACAATAAAAGTCAAAAAGTGCACTTATTTAGTCTTCCCAAACTTGGCCTTACTAGTTTTTTTTAGCTCATATTTTAACCAAATAGCCAAAAACTTAATAAATTAGCCTGTTTCCAAACGAGACCTTAATCTAATTGTCAAAAGAAGTCCAAGTTGACTAAAAACAACCAACAAAAAAAAATTATAAAAAGTCAATCCTAAGAGCATCACCCGGCCAAGTTTGGCTAAACTAAAAAAGTGCACTTATTTCATCTTTTTATCTTTTTTGGGTCACATCAATCAACATCTCCTCTCTACTTTTTCTACACATAATACAAGAAAAGTCAAAAAATACACTTATTTAGTCTTCCCAAACTTCGCTTAAGGTTGGAAAATTAACTCCACTAGAGCTATTAATGCATTTGCTAAGAGCTGTTAAGATTGTCACATGTTAACCAATTGGTTAATTGTGGCCAGTGACTTGGGGTGATTTGGGATGTCTTAAATAAGTATATTTTTTGACCTTTTATAAAAAGGATATGTAGAAAAATAGAAAAGAGATGTTGATTGATATGACTCAAAAAAGATAAAAAAATAAAAAGATGGACTAAAATAAGTAATGCCAAATAAGGCTTTAACAAGCAAAGGAGAGAGAGAGAGCGCGCGACAATGCAATGGAGTAGGCTCACTGCACTTTTTAATTATTTATTTATTTTATTTATTGTTTATATATATTCTTAATACATATCTTAACACATTAATTATATTATCATTTATTCAAAAATTAATAAATTCTTAACACATATTTTTAAATTTTACTCTTATCATTTTTTTATTATATAACATACTTTAATACATATTTTTAATCACTCCATTGTAGATGCTCTAAACACACTCAAACGATGTGATCCAAAAAAATTAATATGTCGACTTTTAACTTAGGCCTCGTTTGGCAAGTTAACATTTTAGTCAAAAAGTCAAAAAATTACTAAAAAAATCAAAAAGTCTATAACCAATATCAAAAAGTCAAAGATTCCCTTTTCTCTTTACTTTTTATACATCTTTTCGTAAAAAATTAAAAAATTACCCCAAAATACTATTTTTTTTTACCTTATATTTTAACCGAAAAGTTAAAAGGTTACTAAAATAATTTATTCCTAAACGAGGCCATGTTACAAAAGAAAAAAAAAAAAAAAAAAAAAAGTTAAAATAACTAAAAAAACAACCAACAAAAAATTAATAAAAAAGTCTATACTCGCCTAAAGTGACGATAGTGATGATGAGATGATGATAGCACACCATAATATTGACATAAGCGCTTTTTTTTTTTTTTTGGCTGGTGATATTGACATAACCTTAATTAGTTGAAAATTTAGGGGTTGTTTGTGGTGTTTTAAATAAATGCATTTTTTGATTTTTTAATGAGATAAATAGACAGAAAAACATCTGTGTTTATGATAATTTTTTATCTTTTTACGAAAAAATATGTATTAAAATATTGTATAAAATAGCAAAATTACATTATTATCCCTATGTCCTAGACTCAATGACAGTGCTGATTAAAGAACAGTACAAATTGCCCTGCAAATAGTGATAACTTTAGAACATATATATAAATATAGCATGAGGCTTCACGGGTACTGTTGGGCCTGTAGGGCCCACCACTGGTCCCGTTTCGATAATTCGAACCGATCAATGTGTAGAACTCATCGAGTACTATATGTTTGTAAAAAATCACGTTGATCGGATATCGATAGTTATGTGATCCAAATAGTTTTGTATGAAAAAAATGGACAGTGAAAAATAAACGGTTGACAAAAATCTGATTTGATCACATAGCTATCCATATCCGATCAACGTGATTTTTTACAAACATATAGTACTCGACAAGTTCTACATATTAAATGGTTCGGATTATCGAAATAGAACCCGTGATGGGCCCCCACAGGCCCAATAGTACCCTCCAACTTAATGAATAGAGTAAATTACATTGACACCCCTTGAGGTTTGGTCCAATTACTACCCACCGCCTGACGTTTTAGAAATTACATTCTTACCCCTGTGGTTAATAGTCTCATTTCACAAACCCCCTACTTATATAAAAGATAACAACTCCTAGTAAAAAAATAGAGGAAATTACATTTTAAAAAAAAAAGTAAAAGAAAGAGAAAAAAAGAGAAAAGTAAAGCACAAAAAAAAAAAAAAAAAAAAAAGTGCATGAGTTCAATATCTTCATTCCGTACAAATAATTACAATGACAGGGGGGTTAGTGTAATTTCTCAAACGTCATGAGGTGATATGTATTAAACCCAAACCTCAAGGAATGTAAGTGTAAATTACCTTAATGAATATATATATCTAATTTGTAATTTGTACCATCACAGTGTATGTATGTAATTTTCCCCATCACTTCAGTACCATCACCTATGTAAAGTTGGATTGTACTTTTTTTGTGTAAATTAATCTTTTTTTTATATTTTTAATTTGTGAATAGTGATAATTTTTTTACTTTTTTAGTAATTTTTTGACTTTTTACCTTTTTTATAACATGCCAAACCAACCCTTAGTATTTAGGCGTTGTTTGGGGTGTACTATATAAATATATTTTTTATCTTTTTATCTTTTTTGAGTCATATCATTTCTCTACTTTTCTACATATTTTTTCATAAAAAATAAAAAAGTATACTTATTTAAATCATTCTAAAAAATCTCTTAATAAAAACATGTTACTTCAAATTTTAGTATATTTTTTTAAATGAAAGGTGCTATAAAAATCACTTAAATGTTTTACTTTTTATATGACTTCTTAACCCACTAGGTATATCATGCTTGTTAGTCAAAATGCCTAGTATAACGTATTTTTTTCAACTCCAATGCACTAGGCATATGATTAGGCATTTTAACTCAACTTACATTCACTAGCTACATGTAGCTAGCCTTCAAGGCTAGGCAAAATGTATTTAATCATTAGGATCATTTCCCTCCATCTTTGTTGTTGATGTGGCATTTTATAAAATTAATAGTATTTAGATGAATAGCTAAAATAAAGAGTATGGTTGGAGTAGAAACATGAAATAGTTGATAGGCAAAATAAAATATATACTTTATAGTAATGTTTAGATAGGTAAAATGCCTATTACCGTTGGAGATGCTCTTATGTGCCAAATATGTTCCACTGTTCATTAAGGGACCATTTAGGAAGCTAGTAAAAAATTAGTTTATAGTTTTTAACCTATTTTTAGTCACATCATCTTTTATTTTTTTTACACATAAAAAAATCAAAAAATTAATTTTAAACCAACTTTCTAAATCACCCCCAAATATGGTGCGCCTATACACAGATATCCGCGTTGCTTGCAAGGGTACAAATCTGTACTTATACATGAAGAAAAAGAAATTTGTAATGAGAGGGCATTTTAAACTCAAAATCCTCCTATTATTTTTTTAGAATTTTTATTTTTTAAATAATTAAAAAAAATTATCGGTTGAATTTTATTGAATCATTAAAAAAAAATCTTATTATGTCTTGATTTACACATTTTAAAAGAAAAGTTAACTAATCAGTTTTAAAATTTAAAAAAAATCTTTTAGCTTTTATTGAATTATTATTTTTTAAATCTTATTATATCTTGATTTACACATTTCAAAAAAAGTTAATTACTTTATTTAAAAATTTAAATTTAGAAATTTGAAAATGATTATTTTTAAAATTTAGATTTTTGTAACATTAAAATATAAAAATCAATTCACATCTTTCATAAATTATTTCTCTTGATGTTTAATTTTTAAAATAATTAAAAAAATCTTTTATTGGTTGGATTTTATTCTCTTATAATGTGATTAATGATCTATTTTAAGAACTTGCTTCTCCCACAAAATATTATATAGTTTTTTAAAAATAGTATATATCAATACAATAAAGGATACAAAACTTCTTTCAAACATTGATACTATATATGTTTGGTTCATGGTTTTGGGTAGAAATTTTAAAAAAAAAATAATAAAAGGTATGTAAAATTAGGTAAAATGTATTATATTTCGTTCACATATCACTTATCTTTTTTCTTTCTCATTTCAAATTTCTACCCAAATCCATAAATCAAAAACATAAAGTTGGGACCATATTTTCCATACTGAAAATTTTGATTAATATTAATTTTTAAAATTGCGTACTACAAACTCTTATTACACATGTCTCTCCATATAATAATGATTGAAATTTATTTTAGTTGCTATCTTAAAGATAAGTTATAGAGTCAGGTCTTAAAGTTTTAAAATAAAAATTTTATGTCAAAATTTATTCAAATATAATTCTGTTAATATTTATAAATATTTTTTATTGATCAATAAAAAGCACCGTAAACATTAAGATTTTTTTTTATTATATTGAGTTATTAAAATGTGATATATTATAGGCTTAGACCAAGAATTGTTGTGAGAAAAAAAATCGACTCAAATTAGATTTTCTATGTTAATTTTTAATATTTAATCCAATATTAGAATCTCCAAACTAACTCATACCGGTCATAAATATTGAGTCGAGTAGTTTCTAGGTCACTTCTAATGTTTAGTCCAACACCACAAGTCAATTCTAATCTATTTTCACGTAAGAGTTATGACATATGACAATTTATAATTTTGAGTAAACAATTTTTTAGGTTTTACAAAATAAGAAAAAATTATTAACAAATATAATTTACTACTATCATATGGTAAATTAAAATTAAACTTATAAAATGAAATGTATTTATATTTTAACATAAATATAATTTTTATAATTTATTCTTTAATTTTTACCAATTAAATTATGACATGTAATTTTTTATTAAAAACTTAGAACAAGCAATTAATGACATCAGTATAAAAATCTTCTTGTTTATAAATTATTTTTACTACATTGATTATTTATTTGTACTAATACTTAGTTGAAGGTGAAGTAGGAGGAAAGAATGTTGCGATAAACAACATATTTTATTTTATTTTTGAATTTTTTAAAAAATTTATGTAATATAAATTATGATTATTAGATTCACTTAATTTATTTTTACTAATATATTAAATTTAGTCATCAAACACCCTATAAAACTCCAAAATAATTGAGTATCCGACTTGGAAATTTGAAGCCAACCAGGCTAAATTATTGGAGTGATTGAAAAACTATGAAAGGAATTAACTAGTTAATTAAGCTGACCTTATAAAATTAATGACTCTCTTATATCAGCTGGCTAACCAAATCTTAAGAAAAATATAACCAAAATTTATCAAACACGTTGTGTCAACCATAATTGAAAAAAATTCTAAGCAATCTTCCAGATTATTCAAACCTATTTAAGATTTAATTGAATTATTATTACAGGAATTAAATGCGACAATTTTCTATGTTATTTTAGAATTGATCAAATCAAAAAAGTATCACATATATTTTGAGATAAGAAATTCAAAATTATATATAATCTTGACCAAATCGCCAATCAAGCAAAGCCCAAAGGGTACCAAATTTCTCTCCGTGCGAGTTGAACTTGAGACCTCAAGTCACAAAAGTTATTATACAAACATTAAGTCAAATACCTTAATATTGTTATATATTATCAAAATATTTCACTAGAATTTTTTACCCCTTAGATGATTTGTCATCATGCATATACACATAAATTTTATTGTATAATTACATATAAAAAGTAGAATAAAATGGTTAAATATGAAAAATATATATATAATTTTCGTAGTTAATCATAACTTACGATAACCCATTTCAATTTGCCAATCTTTTACTTCTAACTTCTGAAGTAAAGTAACCATGGAATAAAAAGGGAGGGATAAGCTTTCTTCTAGGATGGCTTATCTTGATGAGATTATTTTGTGAGAAATTCTTATTTCGTAATAAGTTATTTGATTTTTATTTTTATTTTTGGAATAAAAATTTTCTTGCATATGTAAAATAAAGGGAAAATTAGTCTAAGGTCCCTCTTCCACTTTTGGTGATGGACGAGATCCACAATATTATTTTGTGATGTCTAGGTCCCTTAATCCTATACCCATATATCCAAAGAAATTCCAGTCTCTCGCTTTCTCCTTCTACACACATGAACACATTTCTAAGCTTTTCACTTCCACCATCAGATGTAATCTCTCTCTCTCTCTCTAATTCGATCAACCATGAACCGTTTCAACACCGATTCGGTAGCTTTGGTCCCATAGTAGGGCTCAATCCTGATGGAGATATGGCCATCGCAACCCTTTGCACAGAGGAAATCACGTTACGGACATATTGACGAGCCATTGCAACAATATTATCCAGCAGATTGTTCTCAAATGGGAACTGAAAAGCAATAGTCAACACTGATCATGCGTTGTAACATGAGGACTGGTAGCGACTTCAATGAACAGCACAGTATTGCATCAGGATGATGCTAGAGGTGTTGTATCCAGAATCAAAAGACCTGTTTTGCAGTACATCGCAAAATCCTCACAGTTATTCTTAAACACATCATAGTTTCCAAATCCATTGCGAAGCAGATACATGGCTCTGTGGATTACTGCTTCTAGTGGGTCTGATTCTGCAGTTGTGCAGGTGCCACCTAGGAGTTTGGTGAGGAACGCTAATGGCGTGACTCCATAGTCAAAACGATACAAGGATCTTCCATCGAGGAAGCAATCCAAGCAAGAGATGACTATCGCAACTCACGTAACTCATGTTCTTTCTTCTCAAGTCTAGCCGCGACAGGGTTGTCCCAGAGTTCCAAACCTGAATTTTCTCTGGGTTAAAGAGAATTTCTCTAGAAATGTTTCTTTAGGAATTTCATTGATTTTGAGAGAATTTCTCTGGCTTAAAGTGATCCAAAGAAATTCTTCATTCATTTTCTTTGGAAAAAATTTCTATCCAGAGAAATTCTCTGGGATTTTGGCCATTGTGTAAATTTTCTCTGAGAAATTCTCTAGAAGGTCAAAGAAATAGAGAAACCTCCCAGAGAAATTCTAGTTCTCTGGAGAGAAATTCTCTCAGAGGTCCAGAGAAATTCTCTGGATGAAATTTCTCTGTATTTGTAGAACGTTCAATTATCATGCTTATCTTAATTCACAGTTGTTACTCTGTTCTTTTCAAACTTGTCATTTGTGAATACATTTTCTTTTTATGCTTGAAGAACTATTCAACTCAGGTTAAATCATAAT
Source organism: Camellia japonica (assembly GCA_030407325.1). NCBI lineage: Eukaryota > Viridiplantae > Streptophyta > Magnoliopsida > Ericales > Theaceae > Camellia > Camellia japonica. Next base: position 200,694,739 of record JAPPVO010000002.1, on the reverse strand, counting down.
TTCTTTTTATGACAGTGTTGATAGTGTTAAATTTCTTTGGATTTTGGCACTTTTCTTTGGATTACCCTTGAATTTTCTCTGAATTTGGCAATTTTCTCTGGATCGAATTTTATCTAAATTTGATAATTTTCTCTAGATAACTCTTGATTTTTCTCTAGATTACTCTTGAATTTTCTCTGGATTTGGCAATTTTCTCTGGATTACCTCTGAATTTTCTCTGAATTTGGTAATTTTCTCTGGATTACCCTTGAGTTTTCTCTGGTTTCAATTTTCTTTGATTTTTCTCTGGTTTGAATTTTCTCTAGTAAAGGATTTTGAATTTTCTCTGATAAAGGATTTGAATTTCTCTAGTAAGGACATAGAGTTTGAATTTTCTCTGTTCATGATGGCATTTGTTAAGGACATAGAGTTTCAGATCTTTTTTGCTAAAGGGTGTGTGCTTCTTCATATTGCCATTGATCTGGAAAGTTTACTTTGCGAGGAAGTTTGAAATACTCGCACGAAATTTCTCTGGAGAGAAACAAAGAATTTCTTTGGGTTGAAGAGAATTTCTCTGGATCAAATTGAGGGGATCTTAGACATTATTGAAAATATTTAGATGTTATTTATACTTATAAAAAAAGTCTTAATACCAGGGACTAAAAAAAAAAAAAAAAAAAACCCTAAAAAATAAAAGGGCATTTCCCAAAAAAAGTTTGTCCAAGATAAAAATAACAATAAAAAAAAAAAGGTTCTATTTTGCCTAGTAGTGACTTAAGGGATAGGCAGCTTAAATACTCGCTTTAAATCCCAAGGGTTGAATGGGTTGGTAAGGCAAGAGTCCGGATCTTCTGCCATACTTTCCTGCCGTGGTTCCTGTCGTAGTAAAAACGACGTCGTTTTTGACCAACTCTCTCTCTCTCACTCTTACTCACAGCTATGGAGTCTAGGAAGGTCGTGGGTTGGTCTGGTTTTGATGAAACACCAGACAGCCTATTCAAAACCAAACCCACAAATCCTCTGCTTCAAAACCATCTTCAGAGACAAATCATTCAAATTAAAAAAATCAATCCTTGAAAGATCATTCAAAAAATCAATTTTCAGAGACCAAAATAAGAAATTTTCTCTTTCATGTGACTTAGTTTTCTCCAAATCCAACACTGAACAGAAAATAACATCAAAATCCCATTTTGTAGAGCAAAAAAGAATTAGACTTTCCCAAAACATAGAATTTTCAGTGATTAAACAAAAAAATTCTTGGAAAATTCAACTTCCCATTAAAAAAAAAACAGAGAGAGAGAGAGAGAGAAGGGACGCCATTGTTGAAGCTGTTCAACAACTCTTATGCCCAAATATATATATTATATATATATATTACAAATCATAGGCTAAAAAATATAATAAAAAATGTGAATGTATTATCAAATTTGGGTTTGTTCTCTGCATCAAATCAGATTAGGGATGATGAGATCTGGTTCTCAAACTCTACCAATGGCGACGAGCCTTCGTCTCCGGCGTCTACGAGCCTTCATCTCCGGCGTCTTCTCTTCTTCTTCTTCTTATTTTTCTTCTTCTTCCTCCTTCTCCCCTATTCCTCCTCCTCTCTTTCTGTCGCCTCCCTTGTTTGTTAGGGTTTGGTTCTCAAATGTTTGAGAGAGAAAAGAAAGGGGAAAGGAAAATGAAAATGAAAAAAAAAAAAAAAAAAAAAGGTGCCAAAACGACGTCGTTTTTGGCACCCCGCTGGAACACATTGCAGGAAATTACGACAGATGATCCGGACTCGTAAGGCAATGGCCTAAGTTCAAAACCTATACCAATCTTCTTATACCCCTTGACCGAAATTGGGGGGTGAGGGATGAGTTCCGCAATATCCTCCCCGGGTTAGCTTGTAGGGTCAATCTTGAGGGCTCCCGGTCAACAAAACAAAAATAAAAATAAATAAAAAATACTCGCTTTAGGCCCGGAGTATAAAGGGAGTCTCCATTTATCATCTTTTCATTATTCTTTCACCATATATAGTGCATATTAAAAAAACCTCTTAATTTTTTTAAATTAAAAAAAAGTAACAAAAATTTATTGATTATTAAAATTATTTTAATTCAGATAAAGTAAAGAAATAAAAATTAATGTTCTAAATTTTAAATAAAAATTATAATATCAAAAAATTAAAATTACAAAAGTCCCAATTAAAATTTTCACTATTCGATGTCACATAAGTTTGAATGGTCCTAATTTTTTCATTTATTTGATAATTAAACCACAACCCATGATATATATATATATATATATGTATATATATAGTCCACGTACATCAAATTCAAATGTGAAATGTGAAATGAAAAATCAGACTTTGAAGCCAATGAAGCTGAATTATTGGACTAAGGGTGGGGACTGATTGATAAGCTCAGAAAAAGAGAATTATATTGAGCTGTCGAACCTATGGAGAAGACTACTATGATGTCCTTTAATAACTTGGAACAAACAATAAACAATTAAATTAAATTGTTGTTAGGCCTGAGACTAGTAAGGTCTTGTTTGGACCAAGCTATTTTGGTGACTAGGTTGGTAGATTGACCACACGGGTCTAATCTAGTAGTCTTTGAACTTTTTTTTTTTTTTTTTTTTAAATTTTTTGAACTAGGACTAGTATACCGACTTTGGAATTTATCATTTTGCAGTCATTTGACGCCATCGGTGACATATATTATTAATTTTGACCTAAAAATAAATAAATCATGTATTTTGGCACATTTATGATTTTTTTTTAACTTTTGAAAAACATTTTTTTAACTAATCATATTTGCCAACATTATTAGTTTTATTTGATTTTAAATACGAAATATTCTTCTTCTTTTTTTTTTTTTTTTGGTTAAAGGGAATCTCAAAAAAATTAAATAAATCTGTTAAATAAGAGTTGTCTCTAACATCGAGTGCAGGTAAATGAAAAATATAATAATATTGTGTTTGGTTGGGGGATTTGATGAGAGATTTGAAAAGGGAAATGGAAAAGATAGGTGAAATGTAAATAAAACATACCTATATTTCACCTAGTTTCACAGACCTTTTCCTTTCCCTTTCCAAATCCCCAACCAAACACAGCATAAGAGTTACATTGAAGAAATAGATTCCTAGTAGGGCTACTCGCGGGTCGGTTTTGGCCGGGTGCGGGTCAAAACCGACCCGACCCGCACTTATGCGGTTGGGAAAAAATGGACCCGCAACCGCCGCGATGCGGTTCGCGGTTTGTGCGGGCGGGTGCGGTTCGGTTTGCGGTTTAGTTTTTTTTTTTTTTTTTTTTTTTTTTTTTTTTTTTTTTAACTTAAGCAAATTTGACATTTTTTGTTACTTTCTAAACACTTTTTTTTTTTTTTAGAAGAGTTATAAATTAAATTACAAGATATACAATTCATGATCATAATAAATAGTCCACATGTTAGATAAGATGATATGGAACCATGCTTGAGGATAGTGGATTAATCTTCCTCCTTAGCTTGCAAAAACAAACCCTTAAAAGTCAAACTAGTAACACTAATTTAAATATGCAAAAACAAACCCTTAAAAGTCAAACTAGTAACACTAATTTTAATAGTGGATTAATTTTCATTGTTTAGTTTTTAATATGCAATAATGTGATAATAGAATGACAATTCAAAATATCATATTTAACTGTGTCTACTAGACTAATGGAATATAATGATTTTTTTATATATATATATAAATAAAAGTCAAACTAGTAACACTAATTTAAATATCATTAGATTATGATAATATATATAAGTGCCCATATAATAAATTTTACTTTCATCCAAAATGTAAAAATAAAAATAATAACTAGTTATCTCCATCCATCCAAAATGCAAAAAAAAATAATAATAACTAGTTATTTTTTCTTTAAAAAAAAAAAAAGAAAAAAAAAGAAAATGCGGGTTGCGGGCGGGTCGGGTTCGACCCGAACCCGATCTTTTGCGAATTTCTTGACCCGCACCCGCCCGCCTACCTACATCGAAACAGCCCAAAGCGCTGCGGGTAGGGTAGGGTCGGGCGGTTTGTGCGGGCGGGCGGGTTTGTTGCCCAGCCCTAATTCCTAGGACCATGTCATTGCCGAAATTGGCCACCAAATTTTAACAATAATTCGCTGCTCACAATAATGCATTCTAATTTTTTTTTAAATTTTTTTTTTTAAAAAAAAGGACTTTTAAGCAAGTTTCGGAACTAATTTTTTTAGTCAAAAATTCATAATGTTGTTACTAAAAAGTCAATTTTTTTCTCAACTTTTTTATCCGTATTTTTATAAAAAATTAAAAAATCAACTAAAATAATTAGTTCCCAAAACAATCCAAGTTTACTGTGAATGATAATTGACATGGATAGACCCATAAAGGCCACAGCCCACAGTGAACAGACCCAAGCCCACCATTTGGACCCCATTGCATAACCCGGTTGGTAAAGTCCATGACAGCTGAAGGCCAACTGGACATGAATGACCAATGGCATTCGGACATATGGCAGGTGCAGGACAGGCCACATCAGCAGACAAAGATCTGCAAAGTTATTGCCACAACACATCACCATTAATGCAGCCATCACAGCATTTATTACGACAACACCTCCTCGTCGGAACAGCGCCCCCTTACCCTGTACAAGGTAAGCTACAGCACAGGCTTTCGGCGAGGGCACGTCGGAAGGGACAGTGAAATGATTACCAAAGGATATAAGCAAGCATCGAAGACAAGAAGAAGGTTAAGCTTTTCTATCTCCAATCTCTCTACATACTCCATCTCTTTCTATTTGCTAACTTGCCCGTCGGAGGGTTCACTGGGGGACTACCCCGTTCCCCATTGAACTTACTTGCAGGTCATCTGGTGGCTTCGCCACTCGGACGTGGGCTCGAGGAGCTTGGATCGGTCCAGTCATCCACCGGGAACGAACTGTATCATCAGTTGGCGCCGTCTGTGGGAACTGGTTTGTCCGTGCGCCAGTTGTGTTCATTGCCGCCGGAGACCCTGTTCCAGCAACCTTTCATCTCATCCATCAAGGTGTATGGTCACGACTAGATCCATGGCTTCCCACCATAATGCTGCCGACCATCAAACCGACCCTCCCAATCCAAACAAACCCACCACAGTATTTCACCGAGCTTACCAACAGCATTAATCGTATGGCCGAGCAAAATCAGGCCCTGATAAACGCTTTACTCCAAGGAAACCTCCCAATTCCTCCACCACCACCTCCAGATATTCCACCAACCCAGAACGAACTCCGGGCCATACTGCTCCACAACCCAATCCACCTAACTGGAGGTTTGCAACCTCCTCACCCACATATAAATCCACCACCTCCACCCCACACCCACACCATCAGTCATAGCACCAGCCCCCGAGGGAGAGGCCAGCAGCGTCCAACACCTGTCTCCCTCTGGTGGTGACAACATTCCTCTTTGGGGCGCTGAACTCCGCGCCATGAAACTCCAGCTCCAAGGGGTTATGCAGAACATCCGGCATAAGCCCTCCACTACGGCAAACTCACCATTTGTTGCCTCCATCCGAGACAAACCTCTGCCCGCCAAGTTCAAAATGCCCTCCATCGACTCCTTTGACGGTACGACAGACCCGGTCGACCATCTGGAGACCTACCGCACCCTCATGATTCTTCATGCCTTCTCAGACGAGATCATGTGCCGAGCTTTTCCCGTGACACTGAAGGGGTCAGCTCGGCTGTGGTTTAGCCAGTTACCACCAGACTCTGTCTCCACCTTTCAACATCTCAGTGACTCTTTCCTGAGCCACTTTATCGGAGCCCAGCGCCAGCGACGCCCGGCAACCCAACTCCTCAATATTCGTCAGACCGAGGGGGAATCACGGCGCAGCTTCGTTACTCGCTTCAACAGCAACACAAAGCCCTGCAAGTTGCAAAAAAGACGACAAGGTCATCCTCACAACTTTCATGGCCGGTCTGCGGTCATCTGATTTCCTTTCTCCCTCTCTAAAAACCCCCCGACCTCAATGGCAGTCCTACTCTCCAAAGCCCAAAAATACATGAATGCCGAGGATTCACTAGCCGCTCGGCAGGATCCAACAGCTAAAAACCCGACCCCCAGAGAAGAGAAAAGACCCAGAACCCAGAAACGCCTAGTATCATAGCCAAACACCCCGCTATACCGACCGACCCCCTCGTGCAGACCGGTCGGCACCAGTCGACCGCCCGGTCGTTCGAGCGGATACACCCCCCTCAATTCTCCCATGGAACATATCCTCAACCAGATCCAACGGACTACCCCCTCAAATGGCCTCCCCCTCCACGGAACCCTTCCAACCGGAAAGACCATCCAAATATTGTCGTTTCCACCAGGACCATGGACATAACACTGACGACTGCATCAACCTCAAGGATCAGGTGGAGACCCTCATTCGCCAGGGCGTCTAAGCCGGTTCACAGACACCCACCCTCAGCAAAGACAAAGAACTGAACCCCACAGAGACAATCGCCGACACACTCCACTGCGGCAGCCAGCTCAACCAAATCAAGGCCATGATCGACCTCCCCAACAACCTCGGCCACAAGGTAATCCACCTCCAACCGTTGGCGAAATTAGAGTTATTTCAGGTGGTCTTGCTTGTGGGGGACCATCTCACTCAGCTCAGAAGACAGAACTTAGAAAAATACGGCAGGGCTCAGACAAGGCAGTCACCACGGTAGACCGACCCCCCAAACAGCCCAAGTAGTGGACAGAGCCCATCACCTTCACGGACGCCGACTGTACAGGCATCCGTTATCCTCATGATGATCCTCTTGTCATTTTCGCCATCCTCTCCAACTATAAGGTCAGACGAGTTCTCATCGACAATGGAAGCTCTTCAGACATCATATTCCTCAACTGCTTCTGCCAGCTCAAGATCGGAGAGGAAAGTATGTCTCCCCTCCAAACCCCTTTGGTTGGTTTCACTGGCGACCGGGTGACCTCTATCGGCTCCATTGATCTCCCCATCACCATTGGAGAATACCCACGGCAGACCACGAAGTTGCTTACCTTCCTTGTTGTCGACTGCCCCTCTGCCTACAACATCATCCTTGGTCGCACTGCCCTCAACGCCTTCCAAGCGATTACCTCCACTTACCACCTGGCCATCAAGTTTCCTACTGATGTCGTGGTCGGAAACAGTGAGGGGAGAACAAACCGTGGCCAGAGAATGCTATGTCGCCTCACTCAAGGAAATTAAACTGAAGGAGGCCATGATTATTGAAGGACTTGATGTCCGAGACGAAGATGAGCTGATCAGGGGAGAACCTGTTGAGGAGCTCATTGAGGTTCCCATCGACCCCACTAACCCAATGAAAACTGCCAAGATCGGCAGTCAGCTATCCCCCAAGCCAGGGTCGACCTCACTGCCCTCCTGACCGAGCACAATGACGTATTTTGCCTAGACCCATTCAGACATGCCAGGCATCGACCCCTCCTTCATAACTCACCCCGCCTCAGCATCGAACCCCATTTTCCGACCTTACCGCCAGAAGCAGTGCATCTTCCACCCGGAGCGCAATACTCTTATAGCCGCAGAGGTCAACAAACTCCTTGAGGCCCAATTCATCCAAAATGTAGACTATTCTAAGTGGCTGTCCAATGTGGTTCTAGTCCGTAAGAACAATGGCAAGTGGCGACTATACGTTGATTACTCTGACCTGAACCGAGCTTGCCCCAAAGATAGCTATCCACTCCCCCGCATAAATCTGCTGGTCGACGCCACAGCCGGTCACCAAATGCTCAGCTTCATGGATGCTTTCTCTTGATACAACCAAATCATGATGCACTCATCCGATCGGGAACACACATCCTTCATTACCGACCGAGGTACCTACCACTACTGTGTAATGCCGTTCGGACTGAAGAATGCTGAGCCACCTATCAACGGTTAGTCAATGCTGTTTTCCACCATTAGATCGGTCAGAACATGAAAGTGTATGTGGACGACATGCTAGTCAAAGAGCAAACTCTCCACTAACCATCTGACCGACCTACGAGAGACCTTTGCCACTCTTCGCAAGTATCAGATGAAGCTCAACCCCGAGAAGTGCGCCTTCGGCGTAGGATCTGGAAAGTTCTTGGGTTTTATGGTCAGTCAGCGCGGCATCGAAGCCAACCCTGAGAAGATCAAGGCCTTGATTGAGATGCAGTCACCCAAAACTGTCAAAGAAGTTCAAAGACTCATTGGCAGAGTGGCGGCCCTCAAACCGCTTCATTTCCCGCGCAACAGATAAGTGCCTACCATTCTTCAAAGTCCTTCGGCAGACTTTTGAATGGACAACTGAATCCGAAGAGCTTTTTAGCAGTTAAAGCAATGCATGGCCAATCCCCCCCTTTTTTCACAGGCAATCACGGGCGAGCCCCTCTTCCTCTATTTAGCAGTATCGAACACCACCGTCAGTGCAGCTCTTATCAAGGAAGACGGCTCAGTCCAACGGCCGGTCTACTACATTAGTCGAGCTCTCAGGGAAGCGGAGCAGAATTACCCATTGCTAGAAAAGTTGTCACTGGCCTTGGTCATCGCCTCCAGATGACTTTGTCCTTACTTCCCCAGGCCCATTCCATAGTGGTCCTGTAGACAAGCCCGCGGGGGACCTCGCTACAAAGCTCGCGACTCGACTCGATTCGTGTTACGGTTCTTAATCTTGAACCAAAGAGTCCAAATCCGGCAAATCGTTTTGAGAAAACAGATTTTTAGAAAAGAAGTGCCAAACATGGACTGCTTTGCCAGATACAGAGTCGCCACCTAAATATTTTATTTTGGGAAATTTAAGAAACCCCGACTCGTTGCCTAAGGCCACGTGTCCGTCATCACCAAAGTTGCCTCGGCTCGGGAACTTGGGTACGATTGGGGAAGGTCACTTCGTGAGCACCCCCGCTCGCCCGGTCAAAGACCGGCCTCTACTAACCATGATATCTATTTTTGAAAACATTGTGTGTTCTTATTCCGGTTATTAGCCTAGGTTACTATGTGATGCGCACAGCATACAAGTATAGACTGAGTCGTCTGAATTGGAACAAAACACTTCATGTTTGTTTGTGAAAATGGTTTGCTACTCGCAAGTAGGCTTAAAATGCGGATTTTGCCACCCTCGAGTGGGCTTAGAAAACATGATTTTGCCACTGTCTAGTGGGCTTAAAACAAACATTTGATGAATTGTTTCAATCCAAATAACCCAACCTTCACCCACAGGCATTCAAGCAGGTATATCACATAAGCACATAGCCTCATGGTAAGCATGCTATTCATGGCAGTCACTCACACACATGCAAGGATGCTAAAGCATAAAACTCACCGAGTACTCCAAGCCAAAACAGAAACCGATTAGAAATCCATGCATGATCCTAAATATACAAAAATGTCTAATCCAATACATGCAAAAATGCAACTATAGCAGGCTCGGCTACTCTAAATATGGCGTATGGAATGCTACAGCTAACATGTATTCAACTTAGAATTGAAATACAAATGCAGTTAGTATGATGCGCCGAGCCCGGTGCATGCAAAACAGATGAATGAATGCAACATGCTATCATACTGTATGCTAATTTAAACATGCCCTAATCTAACCATCATAAGCTGGTAAATAAAAGGGAAGAAAGACGTGGGGTTGGAAGACATACATCACACTCACGCACACTTATTACAACATTGCCTTCGCGCAGAGGGTCCGAATAAATAGTACAGTCCCAAATAAATAATACAGTCCCAATAAATAATACAAATCCCTAATTAATTAACAAATTAACTAAGGAAAGCAATAAACTAGCGTGCAAGCTAGGGACTGCCTTGACTCTTCTCCAGATGATGAATGATGCATGTCCGGGGTTGCCTTTGCGCGGAAATCCACTGTGATGCCCCAATTAGCCTCTGTTTTGCAATGGTTTTTTGGAAAGCACGCCAAGCCTCGGAAGATTGCTGATTCTTGATTTGCTGCAACAGAGAGCAGGAAAGGGGCATAGCAATGTATTTTCACAAATGTATGCATGCCTCGATCCTCGTGCCACCAATCACGCATCTCGATGCATGATGGCAGAGGAGTTCGAATTGCACAACTCGATATGGAACGAATGCACATGAAAATACAACTAAGACCTAACTCCATCATGGACAATCCGGAGTGTCAGTGACTGGGAATTGAGACACGTTCCGTCACTCGGAGTACGAAACGTCCCTCATTTTCCATGCTCGGGCTAACTCCTATCCCAAGCACAATGCAATATGCATGGCATGCATGAATGCAACTAATATACAACCTAACATGCACAATGCTATGAAATGGCATACACGATGCACGAGGTAACATGGCATACACAATGCGCTAACATGCAACCTAGCATACACAATGCTATGAAATGGAATGGCATACACAATACATAATGGACTTACACCAACACAAGTGGACGTCAGCCACACTCACATAGGATGCCATAAGATGGAAATGAGACAACTCGAGATGCGTGCACGCGTGCACGCAAACCAAGGACCGAACCTACGGCACGGAATGCCACTCTAACAAGACATGGCGAGGCATGGAATATGGCATACTAACATGCAAATTTCAGAGGCAATAAGTGATGCAAAACAGCCCCGAAAGATGGCAAAATGACACCCGATGCATGGGACGAGTCCCGAAACATGAAATTTGGCGCATGAAATGGCCTATAGCTATGCAATGCAAGCATAATTTGAACATGAAGTGTAAAGACAGAAGCAAGGCAGCCCCAAAAAAAGCATGTTTACAGTTTAAAGCAAGGCCAAACAGTGAGCAAAAATGGGGCTAAGCTAGCATACAAAAATGGCCCCGAAAGCAAGATATTGAAGCAACTCACACATGCTGGCCCCGAATAGAGAAGGGGCCTTCTACAATATTGAAGAGGGGAAAAAAATATGATGTTTTACAGTTTATGAAAAACCCCAAAAACAGATACAAGTATGCTCAAAATGCTATGCAAAATAAGGGCCAAAATGGAGATAAAGAAGAAACTGATACATGCTGGTCTCAAACAGGTAAGGGCCCTTCAAAAATGTTGAAGAGGGGCCCAAAATATGACTTTTTACAGTTGATGGCCGAGCCCAAAACAGTGTACAACTATGCTCAAAATGCAATGCAAGATATGGCTTAAAAGAGAGGCTACAACACAAAGTATACAAATGATGCTCCAAACAGCAATAGACCCTTAATGAAACATGGAGAGGGGGTCAAAACAAGGCCATTTTCAGTTCAGACCAAGGTCCAAAAACAGAATCTCAATAGGCTAATAAATCATGCAAAAATGGGACTAAAATATGGATATCAAAGCAAGTAGCACATGGAGGACTCAAAAAGTGATGAGCCCTTCTAAAATGTTGAAGAAGGGCTCAAAATAAGCCTATTTACAGTTTACAACATGCTTCAAAACAGATTACACATAAGCCTAAAATGCTACACAAGAAATAGGCATACAAGAGGGATAATGAAGCAAGTGCAAAATGGGGGCCTCAAACAGTGAGAGGCCCTTCATGAAACATGAAATAGAGCTCAAAAAAACACTACTTTCAGTTATGGCCGGAGCTCAAATGTACAAGTAAGAAGGGCTAAGAAATGGTACAAAATAAGCTCAAAAAATGGGGAAATGGTGCTCACCCTTGTAGACCAATCCCTTGCTGCCTCTTGGACCAAGAAAAGCTACCTCCTAGCCTCTGAGAAGACCCTCTTAGCTGTTGGAATGGAGGTGGTGGTGTGGTGCTAGGTGATGGTATGAAAAAAGGGGTGTGAGACTTGAGAAATTTGAGTGTTTGGAAGAGAGGAAGAGGGAGGGGTGTAATGCAAGCTTAAGGCCAATTTTTCCAACCCCAAAGCCAGACCTGGGGTGCTGGTTATATAGGCCAAAGAGGGGGAGAAAGTGGGGGAAAAAAAGGGAGGGAAATCACTCCAAGTTTCCCTCCAAAAGTTGCCCCCCCGGATACAGAATCTGGGGGGAAACAAAGTGTATATCTGCACTGTACTTGATGTAAGGAGTCTGGCCGGCTGGTTATTGGGACTGCAGGTGGCCGGCCGGCTCTCCCCATGGCCGGCCGGCCAAGGGTCACAGGGCCAAGTCAAATTAGTGGCCGGCCACCACAGATTGGTGGCCTCCCAGATGTTCTCAACACAACCCTGTGGTCAAAAATTGGCAACTATGAACTAGGAGAGAGAACAACCCACTTTTCAAAGGGGTTCAAAAGGTTCAAATGGAATTACTGGTCGGCCACCAAATATTGGTGGCCTCCCAGATGTGTACATCACAAATATGGGGTTTAGGGTGCAAGAAAATGGCCCAAGGGTGGTCAACATTGGCTTCCGAGTGAGAGAAAACACGCGACGGAGGGCGATGAAGGAATATAACTGGTTGCTGGAACAATTACTAGCGTCCTACCCTTCTATGACCTTCCTGGTGATGAAACAGAGGTCCCTGCCAAAAATGAACGCAAACCGATGCAAAATGAAGGTTCGAGGGCCGAAAACCGACTGTTAGGCACCGGGAGTGGTGTTCGACCACGAAGTTGGTCTCTCGGACCACAGTGTCCCTCAAAAGGGATTAAATAAGATGCATGCCAAAAACCAGAGCGAACGGAGGTGGTTAGGCGGTCCCGAACCGAGGCACTCGGCCCGACGGCTCGGAAAATCGGGGATCGGGCTCTGAAATGGCCAAAATGGCCTACGACCATGAAATGTAGCCCGCGGCCACCGAGAGATGATCTACGAGACCTCTCTCTCCCTTTGGGAAGAGAAATGGAGAAAACCGAGCCTGGTTTGCAAACCGAGGCAAGGCACAGAAAAGCCCGGAAATCCGGAGGCAAGGCTCACGGCCGAGACTCTAAAACCTCTGGACGAGCACGATACGCAACATCACCAAGCGCTCAATCGGTGACGTCTGAGTCTTAAGGTCGGTCAAAAATGGGGTGTCTACAGGTCTTCACCGACCAACCCCTGAAGAAGGTCATGCAGCAACCAGAGCTTTCTGGCCGACTTATGCATTGGTCAGTGGAACTCAGCCAGTTTGACATCTCCTACCATCCTCGCACAGCAATCAAGGGACAGGCCATAGCCGACTTCATCCTGGAATTCATCACCCTACCCCAACCACTACCTCTCACCCCCACCACGACCCCTGCCGACCCAGAAGACCCCTATTCTTGGACTCTCAACGTCGACGGGTCATCCCGGAGGGAAGGTAGTGGGGCTGGCCTCATCCTCACCTCCCCGGAGGGTGGTTATTTCAAATGTGCTCTCTGTCTCTTGTTTGAGGCCAGGAACAACGAGGCTGAATATGAAGCATTGATAGCAGGACTCCGCCTGGCCAAGGATATTGGTGTCAGCCACATCCGAGTGTTCAGTGACTCACAGCTCGTCGTCGGTCAGATTACGGGGGAATTCGATGCCAAGGATGGCACAATGCGGGCCTACAAGGACATGGCACTCCCTCTTGTTCGCCTCTTCAATACTTTCCAGATCAAGCACATACCTCGGGCGGAAAACTCCAAAGCTGATGAGATGGCTCAGTTGGCCTCTGCAGATCAGTCCGACCTCAGCCACGGAGTCCGCCTCGAATACCTAACTCATCCGGCCATCTCACCCGACCCGCACGAGGTGCAGTTCCTCCAAAATGAACCCATCCCCTGGGCATCCGACATCACCCTATTTTTGACACAGGAGAACTCCCAAATGACCAACAACAAGCCACCAAGGTCAGGGCTCGGTCGTCTAACTACGTCCTGGTCAATGGCGTCTTGTACAAACGTGGTTTTTCACGACCATATCTGCGATGCCTCAACTCAACCCAAGTAACCTATGTAATGCAAGAAATCCATGAGGGAATTTGTGGCAATCATTCGGGCGGCAGATCTTTGGCCCACAAAATACTCCGTACTGGTTATTTTGGCCGACTCTCAATCAAGATGCCACTGATTTTGTCCTCAAATGCGATAAGTGTCAGCGCTTTGCCAACATCCCCCATGCTCCTCCCATTGAACTGATTACGCTCTGCAGCCCGTACCTGTTCGCCAAATGGGGGATCGACCTAATTGGTCCACTTCCCACCGGCCGAGGCCAGACTAAGTTCGCGGTTGTTGCCATTGATTACTTCACCAAGTGGGTCGAGGCAGAACCCATTGCCACCATCACCGAACGGAACACAACCAAGTTCATCTGGCAGTCAATCGTTTGCAGGTTTGGCATCCCTCAGGCCATCGTGTCAGACAACGGCAAACAATTCGACAACGCCAGATACAGAAAGTTCTGTGCAGACCTCCAGATCCAACCATGTTTCTCCTCCCCCGGTCATCCCCAAGCCAATGGCCAAGTTGAGGTCACCAATCGTTCTCTTCTGAAGATCATCAAGGCTAAGCTGGAAGCCGCCAAGGGACTTTGGGCAGAGGAATTACCGAATGTACTTTGGGTTTACCGAACTACAGCTCGGACCCCTACTGGGGAAACCCCCTTTCGGCTAACATACGCGCCGAGGCGGTCATTCCGGTGGAAATCGGTCTGCCTACCCCCAGGGTCCTACATCTGAATCCAGCACTCACTGAAGAACTCCGCTGGGCAGACCTAGACCTAATTGAAGAACTTAGGGAGACCGCTGCAGTCAGATTGGCCTCATACCAATAGAAAATGAGAACACATTACAACCGCAAGGTTCGACCTAGAGAATTCGCTGTAGGGGACCTAGTTTTGAGGGAAACAACCCTTGCCACCAAAAATCCAACTGAGGGTAAACTGGCAGCTAAATGGGAGGGGCCTTACATTGTGAAAGCCCAACCCCGTCCGGGCACTTACCGACTTCAGGACATGGAAGGTCGAGATCTCGCCCACCCTTGGAATGCTGAACACCTGAAGCGCTACTTCCAATGAGTTCGCGCTGTTGTAATGCTCGGTTGTTGTATTTTCTTTTCCTTACATAATGTAACCTGGGATCGACTGAATTACACTGTCTATGACAACATCTCTATACCTTAGCTCTCTCTGATTTGTCTCAATAACATCCTCATTTGCAGCACCTCAAAAGCCTCAGCCAGACTGAGCACTTCAAAAGCCTCAGCCAGACTGAGCACTGCAAAAGCCTCGGCCAGACCGAGCACTTCCAAAGTCTCAGTCCTCGGCCAGACCGAGCACCTCCAAAGCCTCAGCCAGACTGAGCACTGCAAAAGCCTCGGCCAGACCGAGCGCTTCCAAAGTCTCAGTCCTCGGCCAGACCGAGCACCTCAAAAGCCTCAGCCAGACTGAGCACCTCAAAAGCCTCAGCCAGACTGAGCACTTCAAAAGCCTCAGCCAGACTGAGCACTGCAAAAGCCTCGGCCAGACCGAGCACTTCCAAAGCCTCAGCCAGACTGAGCACTTCCAAAGCCTCAGCCAGACTGAGCACTGCAAAAGCCTCGGCCAGACCGAGCACTTCCAAAGCCTCGGCCAGACCGAGCGCTTCCAAAGCCTCGGCCAGACCGAGCGCTTCCAAAGCCTCAGCCAGACTGAGCACTTCCAAAGTCTCAGTCCTCGGTCAGACCGAGCACTTCAAAAGCCTCAGCCAGACTGAGCACTGCAAAAGCCTCAGCCAGACTGAGCACTTCCAAAGTCTCAGTCAGACTGAGCACCATGATCACCTCAGCCAAACGGAGTGCCATCACCTCAGGTCCAGAAAATTGCTTAAATTTACCCTTAGTAGCACACTTAGTCACAATTTGAGGTCAACATTTTTACACCACCCTTTACTTAGTTAAACTCCCAAAGACTTTCTTTCACTTTTTCTTCACCAATCAGATTACTTCCTCAGCAGTACGGTGAACACCAACACACAACTCCATCACAAGTTCAATACTCCAACTTTGATCTACATTGAATCATTATTACAAGTTCAATTTCCCTCTACATTGAGGAATTCCTAACTTCACTTTACATTATTACAAATTCAGTTTCACTATACAAAGCGGAATTTCTAACTTGACTCTGTATTATTGCGAATTCAATTTCATTCTGCATTTAGGCGTCCCTAGCCTTACTCAACTATTATCACCAGTTTCTATCACAAGTCTTCATCTATTTCAGACGCATGAGTAAACATACTCAATTGCAAAACAAAATTGAAATTTCATTTATTCAGAAATGTGTACATCAGTCCACTACAGTACTTCAAAAAAAAAAAAAAAGATACAATGTGTACATAAAAACAAAACAAAAACTCTTAAATACACACATCTTCAATTCACTCCTCTTCCTCACTGGAGACGAGATCTGCTTCTTCAATTCCTTCATCCAGGGGGGTCTGGGCCACGTCATCCTCCCCAATCATAACACTACTCAGGTCAAGCTCTGGGAACAGCTCCTCAGCCCTACGTTTGAACATCTTCCACCCGCTGTCCCAGTACTCAGCCATTTCATGCTTGTAGAAGTCTGACTGCTGGAAACTCTCAATGACTTCAGACTCAGATCTCCCCCCAGCAGTTGTCCTTGATGGGCCAGCCCCACCAGATTCCTCCCTAGCCAAGCTGATGGCGACTGCGGCATCAACCGCCATCTGAAATTCAGGCGATCCTTTGAATTGATCAACTGCTACAATGTACAGATCAGGGTAGGCCGCCCTTTTAGAGGCTGCCTTCGCCCTTTCTTCATCCAGCTCTTTCTGTAGGATCGCCTTCTCAGAGGAGGCCTTGGCCCTCTCAGCCTCCAGCTCTCTGCGCAGAGCCTCCCTTTCAACAGTCGCTCTTCCTCTCTCTGCCTCCAACTCTTTACGCAGGCTTTCCCTCTGCTCCATTGCTTTGGCACGCTCGCCCTCCAACTCCTTTTGCAGAGCGTCAACTTTCACATCCGCCTCATCTTTTTGCCTGACTAGCTCTTCATTGTTGTTCATCGCCTCTTCATGGCGTTCGACTGCGACTGCGCAAGCTTTCTGGGCCTCATCCACCTTCTTCTGCTCGCCAGCCAGTTGGAACTCGAGCGACACAACCTGGCGGCGTGCGTTCTCCAGCTCCGCCTTGGCCACTTGCAGATCGGCATGAGCACTCTCTCAGCTTGCACTCTCCTCCTTTAATTTTGCGAGTTGAGCCTTGGCCTCCTCTGCTTTTAGTTTGGCAGCCCCCGCCTTCCTCAGAAGGGCCCCTGCCAAGGTGGTTACCTCCATTTAAGCGGAGCATAACCCCCTCAGCAGGTCAGCCTCACTGAATTTAGACGCCGAGCGTAAGCTGCCTCCTCCACAATCTTCACCAGGCGTCTGCCCCCGCCCTTGGCTGGGCCTTCCTCTCCCTCCAGCCGTCCGCCACCCACGAGCATGATAGATTGCTGTGGCCAGACCGACTCCTCCTTCTGGGGTGCAGGCCCCTTTGGGTCTGTTCCCTCCCACTCGGTTCAGCACCAGCTACCCCAACTCCTCTTGTACTGCTGGGGCCATCTCCACAACCTCCAGCGCTGGGATGACCCCCACCACTTCTGGGGTATCCTTGGCCACAGGGGTCTCCACCCCAACTGAACAACCTTAGCCTTCTTGGACCCAGGCTCATCTGCAGCCTCCTCTGGGGCACTTCTTTTCTTCTTCTTCAGAGCCTCCCCCTCCCTTCTCGCCTGTTCTTTCACAGGATCAACTGGGGGCGGTCGGGGCTAGAAACTGCTTAAGTCCTTACCCCCCAGTGGCCTTGGGCGCGATCGGATCCTCTCCCGCGTGATGGTTGACGTGGTCGGTCTCCTTGCGCTTCTTTAAACTTTGTGGCCCAGGCTAGTATGGCCCTATCCTCAGCCTCCTGTGTTTTTCTCCTCGCCTCCAACTCCGCTCGGTCGAGGTCCCCTACTTGGCCTTGGACCCAACCCTGCCTCAAACAATGCTGATGGCTGCACACGAGTTCGTCCCACCTGGCCTCCCTCCTTCTCCCTCCAGGCCTTCACTTTCCTTATCCTTTCATCTGCTTCTGCCCCTAACTTTAGCTCCATAGAGCGGGTGGGCACCTTCCACATCGTACGCACCCCAGCCCCTCCAGAGGTGGACACATAGAACCACCTGGGTCTCCAACCCTTGATCGACGTTGGCAACCCCGCCACCAAACCCTTTCCTACCGCCGCCTGTAGGGTGACCCAGGTCTCCTGCTGCCCTGCGGCCTTGTAGCAGCCAAAGAACTCATCCACTGTCATGGCCTGCCTCCCATTCGCCTTCGGCCATGCACTTGCGCAAGCTAGCAAGATCTTCCAGGCATTGGGCATTAGTTACCCTGTGCTACCTCTAAACGGTTAAGCACGTCCACCACTATTTGCGATAGTGGCAACCTCAGTCCACCATTTAGTGCTTCCTCATACAGGGAAAACTCTCCTGCCCTGGCGTCAGACGGCCTTTCCGTCGATGTCGGCAGCAATAACTCCACTTCCACTTCCGCGGGGATCTGTACTTTTCACGGATCGCCTCCAACTCCGCCGCCGTAATCGTGGATTTGTCAGCCTTCGTGTGCCAGTGGTCTGGTTCCACCTGGCTGATTGGCTTGGCGCTGCTATCATGGTGGAACCATGGGATCGCACCACCGGCTCCCCCACCCTCTCTGACCTATACTGCGCCGCTAGCTCCTCTGCATCGTCGTCCCCAAGGGTACATTCACAGCTCCTTCTTGTGCCATTTCTAGGATATGTTTACGAATCGCTTCTGATGCAGGAGCAAGAAAATTGAAGAAGTGTTGCAAAGGTGTATCGTGAGCAACAAATGAAGTAAGACTTGGAATGTTTTGGTTTTTTGTAAACAAGTAAGTGAATCGCACAACGCCAAAAGGGCACGATTTGCCTGTATTCCAAGGATCCCAATTAATTTTCGCCAGTTTGAAAACTTTTCAAATCATCCGCCAAAACTGTCATTTCAACCCCATAATGACCTATCGTTTCATTTTTGCTCCAACGCCTAACTTACCCCCCACAATATCGCCACGTGTATGGCCGCGATGCACTGCCCCCCAACTTCCCCTGTCTTTTCCACTTCAAATCCTCATTTCACACGCCACCTCTTGAGCCCCGCGCCCCTCCGCTCAGGCCTTCACAAGGTCACCCTCCTCAACGGTCGGCCCTCCCACTCGGCACTTATCACGGTCGGCCCCACTCGGCTCCTCGCGGTCGGCAATCCCCGCGGTCGGCCCTCCCACTCGGCTCCCTCGCGGTCGGCCACTCCTCACGGTCGGCCTCCACTCGGCTCACTCCTCGCGTCGGCCCTCGGCTCCCTCGCGGTCGGCCCTCCCACTCAGCCCACTCGCGGTCGGGCCCTCCCACTCCTCCACTCGCGGTCGGCACTCCTCGCGGTCGGCCCTCCCACTCGGCTCCCTCGCGTCACGGTCGCCCTCCCACTCGGCTCCCCTCGCGTCGGCCCACCTCACGGTTGGTCCTGCCGCTCGGTCCCCCTCCACGGTCGGACCCTTTCCCGCTCGGTCCGCTAACTCGACCCCCCCCCGACGCCGGCACATCTTCCTCATTACTATTCCCTTCGTTTGGACTGAAGCTGCACTTGGGATGGGGACTACTGACCATGATAGGCCCAAAGGCCCACAGCCCACAGTGAACAGACCCAAGCCCACCATTTGGACCCCTTGCATAACCGGTTGGTAAAGTCCATGACAGCTGAAGGCCAACTGGACATGAATGACCAATGGCATTCGGACATATGGCAGGTGCAGGACAGGCCACATCAGCAGACAAAGATCTGCAAAGTTATTGCCACAACACATCACCATTAATGCAGCCCATCACAGCATTTATTACGACAACACCTCCCCGTCGGAACAGCGCCCCCTTACCCTGTACAAGGTAAGCTACAGCACAGGCTTTCGGCGAGGGGGCACGTCGGAAGGGACAATGAAATGATTACAAAGGAATAAGCAAGCATTGAAGACAAGAAGAAGGTTAAGCTTTTCTATCTCCAATCTCTCTACATACTCCATCTCTTTTCTATTTGCTAACTTGCTCGTCGGAGGGTTCACTGGGGGACTACCCCGTTCCCCATTGAACTTACTTGCAGGTCATCTGGTAGGCTTCGCCACTCGGACGTGGGCTCGAGGAGCTTGGATCGGTCCAGTCCATCCACCGGGAACGAACTGTATCATCAATAATAAATCTAGAGATTTTTGGTCCATGGACTGTCTAATTTTTAAGTCTATAAAGCAAGGAATTATCATCTTTTAAGAATTCCAATTAAAGTTGTGTGTCGTTTCAATTCTATTAGTTACTTTATGCAATAGAGATGAGAAAAGATGAGAAATAATAGGTATGTAACCAATAGAATTAAAAAGGCATACCATGTATGATATGGGATGGACCTATGTAATAATTTTTCCTATAAAGCACTCTTACTTTTAACATCTAAATATATATTTTTTAAAAATATCAAAATATAAGTACAAGACCAAATTGAGATGGGACCACCAAATTTGTTTGCAAGACTTCTTGTGAAACCAAAATTTATGGTTACTCCAATCTAAGGAAAAAAAAAAAAAAAGTTATGGTTACTAGTTCAAAATCATCAAAATAAATAAATAAATAAATAACACCAAAGATTATGGGGCCTTGAACGAAATCCATACCCAGAAAAACAATAATTTGGGCTTCAGCCCACTTATCTATTAATTGGAAATGGGCCACTGTATCCCCGCAAAGAGTGCCCACATAATACTAACATCCCCATTGCTGTGATCGCAATGGGCCTGGCCTAATTCATGAGTAAATAAATAAATAAAATGTTGATATTAAATTTTGTTTGGTAATAGCTAAAAACTTCCTTTTTTTGTCTCTACTGAATTTGATTTAAAATTTGTATAAAAAAAAAATTTACTTTTCACGTTGGTCTAGCTTAAAAGAATCTAAAAATTAATTTTTAGTAGAACTAAGAAAATGAAGAGTTTTTTTTTAAATTAACAAAATAAAAGGGTAAATTACAAATACATTCCTGAGGTTTGCTTAAAATTCGAATTGTCTCCTGTGGTTTGAAAAATTACAAATACCTCCCTGTCAGAATTTTTTATTTAATAGAATTAATTGAAAATTTGAAATTTTTAACTGTTCACCTATACAATAATAAAATTATCTGAATTATTAATTGAAATAAAATTTTAATATTATTTAAAACTATTAATTAACTTGATGATTTATTAATAAAATGACCTATTTGTTATGAAATTAGAAACCTTAGGGGGTATAATGTAATTTCTAGAACCACAGTAAATAATTTGTAATTTAAGTAAACCTCAGGAGGTGTGTTTGTAATTTATCACAAATAAAAATAAAAATCATCAAAGATGGAAGTTCTATCTTTCTTATGTTATGAAGAAATTTATTTCCTCCATATTGTGTATCTTCATTAGAAGTTATTTTCTCTATATTGTGTATTTTCATTGTGTTATGTTGCTTGAGACAGTTTTCAATTTTTGTTGCCCCTCGAAGAAGAAAAAGGAATGGTAGACTCGATTACCAACCTGAAGGGACCTTGCTTGACGCAGTAGAAGTGTACTCCCACTCGGACTTTCGAGGGACTGTCTTTGCTTCCATTAGTTGCCAAAGTAAAGTGTACTCCCACTCGGACTTCCGAGAGATAGCCTCCATTAGTTGTCGAAATAGTGTGTACTCCCACTCGAACTTCCGAAGAGCAGCCTTTACTTCCATCAGTACAAGCTTCGAGGGTCTTTCTTGTTGAAGCAGAGTGTGTCCCACTCAAACTTTCGAAGAATAGCCCTTGCTGCCATCAGTGCGAGCTTCAAGGATCTTTCTTGTCGAAGTAGAGTGTACTCCTACTCGGACGTTCAAGGGACAACCTTTGCTTCCATTGATTGCCAAAGAAAGGAGTGTGCTTCCACCCGGACTTCTGAGGGACAACCCTTGTTTCCATCAGTGTGAATCCGAGGATCTTTCTTGTTGAAGTCGAGTGTGTACTCTCACCCAAACTTTGGAAGAACAGACCTCGTTTTTATCAGTGCAAGCTTCAAGTATCTTTCTTACTGAAGAAGAGTGTGTGCTCCCACTTAGACTTCCGAAGAACAACCCTCAAGACTGAGTTGCTTATCAGAAGAGATCTTTTTTGCCTAAGTAGGGTGTGTGCTACTATTCGAACTCCTGAGAGATAACCTTGCTTTCATTCGGACTTCTAAGAGATAGTCCTTGTTCTTATTAGTGCGGGTTCTGAGGGCCTCGGGGTCGTGGATTTCGTACAAGAATTCATTCGCCTAAAAAAAAAGCACAGCCACAAACAAGAAGAGCAATATCAATTGTAAATCATGATTCAACCATTATAATAATCTACCTACGCCATAACATTTCTATTCCTTTGAGAAGTTCATGAACATGCAATAATCAAGGTTCTGCCTCTCCCGGTCCGTTCCTTTAAAGCCGACGTAAAACAACTATATATGGTTCTATTCTCTGTTATGGCGCTTCATCATTTCAAACAAATTGTTCGCTAAGTTCGGGTATCAGGAATTCATTCACCGAGTACATGAAAGTCAAGTGTGATGTTCTTACACTATCAATAAACAACAAGATCATTCTACTTTTATGAGGTGGGTGTTATTGTTTCAATATTTTTAGTAGCATCAACAACAATCAACACACAAGGGTTTATTCTCTACAAACATTCAATTATTCCAATATTCGCAGGGATGGCAATGAATAAATTCACACAAGACAACTAGTGAACGCTCAATATTATGAAGTGCACAACGTGGGTTGAGAACCACACGCGCGGGCCAGATGCGTGAAAAAGAACCAATGACCACTGCAGGTCAACCAATGACAAGCTGGGCTAGCGATGGTATGCGCTAGCAGCGGTTTCGGTGGTGCCTGGAGTTGTGGTGTGAGTAGTGTATACAAGTGGTAGAGCAGCTAGGCAAACCAACGCCGCCTTGAAAAGGCAGCGTGGTCGGCGCTGGTTAAATCACGGCCTGAAGCAAACCAACAGCAGAGAGAGGCCAACTGCAGGTTGGGTTGGTTCGGCACAAGGTGTCAGGTGCAAAAGGTGAGCCAGCCAACAACGAGCTGGGTTGGCGTTGGTACAAGCTAGTGGCGGCTTGGGTCACGACGACGGTGGTGTTCAAATAGAAGTTGAAGTGTCGGGAGGCGAATTCAGAGATCACGACATTTTGTTGGGGTCGAATTCATCAACTTTGGAGAGCGATTTGGAAAGTCAACGATCTCATAAGAGTAATAGACGAATTAAAGATTTGTTGAAGCGATTACATTAAAGGTTTTCGGGACGCCGACTCAGCACCAATCGTTCGGATTGGGAAGATCACGACAGAGATGTCGTACTCCACGACGGTGCTCTGCCGAAATGGGCTTTGTTTCTCGTTGGCTGCCTTTTTGGTCTCGCTACGAGTCTCTGTGTTGCTGCCTTCAATCGTGTAGTGGGTCTCCGTATTGCTGCCTTCAAGCAAAATATATATATATATACATATATAGATATGAGGAGGCCCAATTTTTAAGATTTGTTTGTTTGCAAGAAAGCTGGTTGGTCTCGGTTTTAGAAAGAGAAAGGGCCGAAATGGGTCTTGCCAAAAAGAGAAGGATTAGGGTTTTTGTCCTTATCCTAAATAAATAAAAGCAAAAGGGCAGGTTTGATTCTAATGGCCCCTCAGGTGTGCTACGGATGTGTGTATATATATAATATGCCTCCGAATATTCTGGAGAATCTACATAAATTACGTAAGTTGAAAGAAAAAGCAAAGTCAAGTTTGGCTAAAAAAACAATGTGGGCCTTATCTTTTCAAGAATAAAAAATGAAGGATAATGGGTGCTTTATTTTTTCTTGGAGTGGAGAAGTATTCTGATGAGTGCCTTATTTTTGCTTGGAGTAAAAAAATATATATTTTCAGATATTCTAAAAAAAATCAGTGGCACGAAAAAAAAAAAAAAAAAAAGTTGAGAGCCAAAAAAAAAAATTCACCTTATTAATCATCAATTTTATCTGTAAATTAGCGTAAGTCATCAACTTTATCCATAGGCTCTGTCAAGACAACATATTCTGGGGACGTGATGCAAAGCAGGGCAAAAGAGATGACAATATACATGTCCGAGAAATTTAAAACTTCTCATACATACAAGGCGCAAATGTAAGAGGAGTTAACTTAAGCCTACTAAATTAATTGGCCCAATTAAAATCTAAGATTGGTGGGCCCAGATTTATCGCCATCAAACGGGCCAGATCGCTCTAAGCCTCGAAAGAGTTCGGATCCAAGAACTTAGAGACTTACTCGGGCCCGGATTTGAAAGGGTTCGGATCCACGAACCTAGAAATCCGAAACACTTGGCTTCGAACGGATTTAGACGCAATCTAGAAGCTGCTCCATTAATGAGTCCTAGAACACTTGGGGACTCGGAGCTTTCCAGGATCTACGTACCAAAACCATGGGCGTAATGGAGTCCAAACAAACGATCCGATCTCGAGGATGGTGAGTGGAGATAAATTCACTCTTCGGTTAAACTAGCCTATACCCGGGTCGAGGTGGCACAATCTAGGAGGTCCTTGAGACTCGACAATATTTGCAGCAGGGCGTTCTCTTAAACTACCCCTGACCCTTCTGCGGCAGGGCATCCTCTGGGACTACCCCTGACCCTTGGGATGATTGGGGATCATTGGTTAGGTGTGGCTAAGAAGAAGGGTTCGCCGAGAGGTTGATCTCCTCTTCGGGGTTTTCCTCATCCTCGAAAAAGTCACATTCTTGGACAAAGTGGTTAGAGAGAATATTCCTCATGTGCCTTACACATAAGCTTCATCCTACATCATTAGGTGCCTATAAATAACACCCATCCATAGCTTTACAAGGGATGGATTTTGAAGAGATAACTCTTGGAAAATAACTAATTTCCCTTCTCCATTATCAACCTTGAGAGTAAAAGTGGGAGATTCATGGGAGAGCCTTGCCATTATTCTCTCTCTAGCTACTTTGTCTTTTTTTTCACCCAATCTCTTATCTCTATTATCTCTTTGCTTTTGTGTTCTTAATTGTGACTATTGAAGAATCTAAGCCTCTCATCATTTCTAGAGAATTCAAATTTTCTTCAAAGATCTTCGAAGATCTTCAAATTTTCCAACAACGTTCTTGAACCCTCTCATACATTTGGCGACTCTACTGGGGAGGCGGATTGGTTCATGGTCTCAACAAGATCCGGAATCTACACAACTTCGATGAAGATGGCGAGAGAATAAGAAGTTCATCAACAAGGCTCTTCCGATGGTGATGATGAGAGGACTTGTAACACCCCGTATTTTGAGGTATTAATATTTAGTGAGTGGTATTGGTGATTTATTATAATAAATTAGTGGTGAGATTTTTAGATAAGAATTTAATTTTAAATTATTTATTTGTATTTATCTCGTCTCTTTTATATCTATCATATTGTTATTTATTCTCATTTAATAATAAATCAATTTTTTTATCATTTCCCATCACGTGGAGAAAAAAGAATTAAAAAAAAAAAAAAAAACAACAACAACAACAACAACAACAACAAAACCGTGGGCAACAACCCACAATCTTGTCACCTACCACACTAAACCACCCATTTCCTTTTCTTATAAATTGAGCCCCTTTTTCTCCTCATTTTCATCTGTCCCTCAATTTCATCTTTGTCTCTCATTTTTTCATTTCTCCTACTTTCGGCTCTCTTTCCATTTGTGATGTAAATTTTAAGTTTAGACATGGGAATATTTAGAGTGAGAGTTAGTAATTTTACAAGAGATTAATGTTATTTTTGGAGATTTTGGAGCAATTTAGATGTATTTATGGTGACGACGGAGATAATTATTTTGAGGAAAATTCGAGTTGTATACAATATGCCCTATTTAAATCTCTTTGCAAAGAGTATAAGCGTAGAGCTTGGGTGAGGTGGGTGAATAAATGAATTTGTTCACTGGTCATGTACTGAGTAGGACCAGGTATTTGGTCCTAGATAAATTATGGTTGATTTGTTGTGCAATTTGGTAAATTGCTTAATTATCGTATCGTTGATTTAATGTCATAAATTGTTGGATTCCTGTTAATTTATTTTGTATCCGAGCCTTGTATTCCTATCGTATTGTATACTTCCCAAATTAATTTATTTTTCAGGTACGGAGCAGATTTTAGCGGAGATCAAAATTGAGATTAGAAAGATTTATTAATATAGAGATTTCGGACCCACCACTGTAATTATTAAATTTGGAGATAGTTATAATATTGTTTATTTCAGAGATAAATGTCCTATAGAATATTTGGAGAATACAGTACAATTTGAAGACAATTTTGTAGTTATTATTTTTGGGAGCAAAACTTGTATATATATATATATATATATTTAGGTTATTTTAGTGTATTTAACGACCCGGGAGTGGGGGCGTTAAAGGACTCAAGTTCAAGATCCACCTCTCATCCTTGAGGCCATTCAAGGACTCCAACACTCTCAAGAAGAGATTCTCACGACCTTTCAAAATCTCACCCATACCATGTTGGTGATCGGTTCGAATTTCGCACCACCAGCAACAAATGGAGGTCAAGTCGATGTTGGAAAGCATCAAAACCTTCATGGTGATGTTGAGAATGGTCAAAACCATCAAGACCCACCCCAAATTCTCCTTGAAGTTACTCAAAATGGTGTGCAAAATCAAGTGTTAGGAGGAACAAGTCATGGCCAACCTGTGGCCCATGGAGCGCAAAATCACGCAACCGAAGGATTGAGCTATGGTCCATCGGTGGTTGGAGGAGTCTTCGGCACGACAAATGGTGTTCCAGCGGTGGTGAAAGTTCAAGAACGGCCCACTGGAATTTCTCTACAAAATGGTGCTCCATCCACGCCTAATTTTGTTCCACCGGTTGTAGATTCTACTCATGTACTGAGCGGGTCGCTTTTGGCTCCGAAAACAGCTTTCCAAGCTCAACCCGGTATACCCATGGCGTTTAATGGAGTTTATGGAACTCAATTCAACGCTTCATCACTGAATGTCATATCCATAGATGCCAATGGTCAATATTACCACATTCCTACACCAATGGTGAATTCTCAACACCCAAATAGCCAAGTCGCTCCAGGCTCGGTCTTTGGGTCTACAAGCCAAGTTCCGGGAATACCACCATCAAGTTCTCTCCCTCAACAATTTCTCACTCTTGCCGATGTGCAAACCATGTTCAATCTCGAACGGGGCAAGAGGACTTTACCCTCTTTGCCTGATCCAAATGTCAAGCCACCATACCCTATCGAGATATTGAGTTATCCATACCCGGAGGGGTACACGATGCCGAAGTTCATCAAATTTGGTGGCAAGCAAGAAAATGCTCGAGAACATGTTGTTCGATTTATAGAGACTTTGGGGATTCATGGTTCAAATCATGCCCTCCGACTGAGAGAATTCGCCAAGTCCCTCACCGACCGAGCATATAGTTGGTACGTTAACTTGGCTCCAAACTCTATCTGAAGTTGGAAGGAAATGGTCAACAAATTCCACGCCAAATTCTTTCAAGTGGCCGAGAAAGTGACCACACTTACCCTGTGTAAGGAAAATCAGCGGGAGGGTGAAGACATTCTCGAATATGTGAAAAGGTTCCAAGACAAAGCCATGGGCTGTCACGAGGCTATAGAGGAAAGCTACTTGGTCCAAATCTATGTTGAAGGGGCATTGAACGGGTACAAGATGTTTCTTATTAATCACAAACTACTTACATTCTCGACACCAATTAAAGCATCTCGGAACATCAACAAACCTCAATCTTAGGAGATCGGGCTCGAGACTAGTTATAAGACCAGCTTCAAGTCATCTAGAGGACCTCTTGTCAATACGACTTCTGCATTTTCTACCTGAAAGTCGCAAGGGGAGGAATTCAGAGGTCAGAAGAGAAAAAATGGAGAAGATGGCATTCTTTCTCCGTGTAGTGTTAAGGAGGTGAAAGCCTAAGTTAAAGAATGAGTGGCAGACGGGAAACTAAAGTTGCCTCATATCGAAAATTTTTTGCCCAAGAAGGACCGCGAGGGCCCTAATTATTGTGTTTTCCACCGATTACTAGGACATCTTACAAAAAAGTGCTGGACACTTAAGAAAATCTTTAGAAAGAAAATCGAAGTAGATGAGCTAAAGTTCAAAGAACAGTGGCCCCAAGATATCTTAGAAGATGTGGCTATGATGGCGTATGACGGCCACAACCCGAGTAGTTGGTAAAAAGTTTTCAAATGACCTTGCAACTCTAGGGGCAAGGGTCGATTTACAATTTATATTTATGGCATTGTCCAAGAAGTTCTATCTTTCTTATGTTATGAAGAAATTTATTTCCTCCATATTGTGTATCTCCATTAGAAGTTATTTTCTCTATATTGTGTATCTTCATTGTATTATGTTGCTTGAGATAGTTTTCAATTTTTGTTGCCCCTCGAAGAAGAAAAAAGAATGGTAGACTCGATTACTAACCTGAAGGGACCTTTCTTGACGCAGTAGAAGTGTATTCCCACTCGAACTTCCGAGGGAGTCTTTGCTTCCATTAGTTGCCAAAGTAAAGTGTACTCCCACTCGGACTTTCGAGAGATAGCCTCCATTAGTTTGTCGAAATAGTGTGTACTCCCACTCGGACTTCCGAAGAGCAGCCTTTACTTCGATCAGTACAAGCTTCGAGGGTCTTTCTTGTTGAAGCAGAGTGTGTATCCCCACTCAAACTTTCGAAGAATAGCCCTTACTGCCATCAGTGCGAGTTTCAAGGATCTTTCTTGTCGAAGTAGAGTGTACTCCTACTCGGACGTTCGAGGGACAACCTTTGCTTCCATTGATTGCCAAAGAAAGGAGTGTGCTTCCACCTGGACGTCTGAGAGACAACCCTTGTTTCCATCAGTGTGAATCTGAGGATCTTTCTTGTTGAAGTCGAGTGTGTACTCCCACTCAAACTTTCGAAGAACAGACCTCGTTTTCATCAGTGCAAGCTTCAAGTATCTTTCTTACTGAAGAAGAATGTGTGCTTCCACTTAGATTTCCGAAGAACAGCCCTTGAGACTCAGTTGCTTGTCAGAAGAGATCTTTTTTGCCTAAGTAGGGTGTGTGCTACTATTCAAACTCCTGAGGGATAACCTTGCTTTCATTCGGACTTCTAAGAGATAGTCCTTGTTCTTATTAGTGCGGGTTCTGAGGGCCCCGAGGTCGTGGATTTCGTACAAGAATTCATTCGCCTAAAAAAAAAGCATAGCCACAACAAGAAGAGCAATATCAATTGTAAATCATGATTCAACCATATAATAATCTACCTACACTACAACATTTCTATTCGTCCGAGAAGTTCATGAACATGCAATAATCAAGGTTTTGCCTCTCCCGGTCCGTTCTTCTAAAGCCGACGTAAAACAACTATATATGGTTCTATTCTCTATTATGGCACTTCATCATTTCAGGCAAATTGTTCGCTAAGTTCGGGTATCAGGAATTCATTCACCGAGTACATGAAAGTCAAGTGTGATGTTCTTACACTATCAATAAACAACAAGATCATTCTACTTTTATGAGGTGGGTGTTATTGTTTCAATATTCTTAGTAGCATCAACAACAATCAACACACAAGGGTTTATTCTCTACAAACATTCAATTATTCCAATATTCACAGGGATGGCAATGAATAAATTCACACAAGACAACTAGTGAACGCTCAATATTATGAACTGCACAACGTGGGTTGAGAACCACACGCGCGGGCCAGATGCGTGAAAGAGAACCAATGACCACTGCAGGTCAACCAATGACAAGCTGGGCTAGCGATGGTATGCGCTAGCAGCGGTTTCGGTGGTGCCTGGAGTTGTGGTGTCAGTAATGTATACAAGTGGCAGAGCAGCTAGGTAGACCAACGCCGCTTTGAAAAGGCAGCGTGGTTGGCACTGGTTAAATCACGGCCTGAAGCAAACCAACAGCAGAGAGAGGCCGACGGCAGGTTGGGTTGGTTCGGCACAAGGTGTCAGGTGCGAAAGGTGAGCCAGCCAACAGCGAGCTGGGTTGGCGTTGGTACAAGCTAGTGGCAGCTTAGGTCGCAACGACGGTGGTGTTCGGATAGAAGTTGAAGTGTCGGGAGACGAATTCAGAGATCACGACATTTTGTTGGGGTCGAATTCATCAGCTTTGGAGAGCGATTTGGAAAGTCAACAATCTCATAAGAGTAATAGACGAATTAAAGATTTGTTGAAGCGATTAGATCGAAGGTTTTCGGGACGCCGACTCAGCATCAATCGTTCGCATTGGGAAGATCACGACAGAGATGCCGTACTCCGCGACGGCGCTCCGCCGAAATGGGCTTTGTTTCTCGTTGGCTGCCTTTTTGGTCTCGTTACGGGTCTCTATGTTGCTGCTTTCAATCGTGGAGTGGGTCTCCGTATTGCTGCCTTCAAGCAAAATATATATATACATATATAGATATGAGGAGGCCCAATTTTTAAGATTTGTTTGTTTGCAAGAAAGCTGGTTGGTCTTGGTTTTAGAAAGAGAAAGGGCCGAAATGGGTCTTGCCAAAAAGAGAAGGATTAGGGTTTTTGTCCTTATCCTAAATAAATAAAAGCAAAAGGGTAGGTTTGATTCTGATGGCCCCTCAGGTGTGTTACGGATGTGTGTATATATATAATATGCCTCCGAATATTCTGGAGAATCTACATAAATTACATAAGTTGAAAGAAAAAGCAAAGTCAAGTTTGGCTAAAAAAACAATGTGGGCCTTATCTTTTCAAGAATAAAAAATGAAGGATAATGGGTGCTTTATTTTTTCTTGGAGTGGAGAAGTATTCTGATGAGTGCCTTATTTTTGCTTGGAGTAAAAAAATATATATTTTCAGATATTCTAAAAAAAATCAATGGCACGAAAAGGAAAAAAAAAATTCACCTTATTAATCGTCAATTTTATCTATAAATTACAGTGAGTCATCAACTTTATCCATAGGCTCTGTAAAGACAATATTTCTGGGGATGTGATGCGAAGCAGGGTAAAAGAAATGACAATATGCATGTCCGAGAAATTTAAAACTTCTCATACATGCAATGGGGCAAATGTAAGAGGAGTTAACTTAAGCCTACTAAATTAATTGGCCCAATTAAAATATCCAAGATTGGTGGGCCTAGATTTATCGCCATCAAACGGGCCAAGTCGCTTTAAGCCTCGAAAGAGTTCGGATCCAAGAACTCAGAGACTTACTCGAGCCCGGATTCGAAAGGGTTCGGATCCACGAACCTAGAGATCCGAAGCACTTGGCTTCGAACGGATTCAGACGCAATTTAGAAGCCGCTCCATTAAAAAATCCCAGAACACTTGCGGATTTAGAGCTTTTCGGGATCTACGTACTAGAACCATGGGCATAATGGAGTCCGAACAAAGGACCCGATCCTAAAGACGATGAGTGGAGATAAATTCACTCTTCGGTTAAACTAGCCTATACCCGGGTCGAGGTGGCACGATCTAGGGGGTCCCTAAGACTCGGCAATATTTACGGCAGGGTGTTCTCTTGAACTACCCCTGACCCTTCTGCGGCAAGGCGTCCTCTGGGACTACCCCTGACCCTTTGGGATGATTGGAGATCATTGGTTAGGTGTGGCTAAGAAGAAAGGTTCGCCGAGAGATTAATCTCCTCTTCGGGGTTTTCCTCATCCTCAGAAATGTCACCTCCTCAGACAAGGTGGTTAGAGAGAATATTCCTCATGTGCCCTGCACATGAGCTTCATCCTACATCATTAGGTGCCTATAAATAGCACCCACCCATAGCTTTGCAAGGGATGGATTTTGAAGAGATAACTCTTGGAAAAGAATAATTTCCTTTCTCCATTATCAACTTTGAGAGTGAAAGTGGGAGATTCATGGGAGAGCCTTGCCATTATTCTCTCTCTAGCTACTTTACCTTTTTCTTCATCCAATCACTTATCTCCATTATCTTTTGTTTTTGTGCTCTTAGTTGTGACTATTAAAGAATTTAAGCCTCTTATCATTTCTAAAGAATTCGAATTTTCTTCAAAGATCTTCGGAAATCTTCGAATTTTCCAACAATGTTCTTGAACCCTCTCATACAACGATCAAATGGTATACTCATCATTTTGTTATTGATTTTAAAACCAAAATTTTTGTAGAATAAATCATTAAATATATGATAGCATTATATAAATTGTATTATAAGTAATAGAAATTAGGAAAAATATAATAAGTCTTATAATTTTAACATAAGTATACTTTTTTCTTTTTAGTAAGACTAAAATTTTAAGGGAGTCTAATATAATTATATCAAATTTGTATTTAATATATTTTTTACACTAAAGTGTTAGTTTATGATCACTTGTGCTATTGTCTAAATTCATATCAACTTCAAATAGTCACCAAACTAATTATTCAATATTTTTTTTGGGTTTTATATCAGTGTCTTTTGGGTTAGTTCATTTTGTTATTCAATACTTATTCGATGGGGTGAGTTTCATCAGTAGTGTTTAGTTTACTGAAATGAAAGTAGAATGTAATGATCAATTAAAATGTTAATTATCACATATGATGCAAAATGTATTGAAAATGGATTCTTATTCACTATTATAAGGAAATGGTAATTCTATTGGGAGACTATTGAATGATTATTCAACTTTTATTAATTGCGACTTATGATTTTGAAACTGATATGTCACCCTTTGAAACTTTTAATCGCATAACAAATGACATATTTCATTAATTAACCAATAAGTCAATTAATAGTTTTCAATGGTGTCATAAATATATTTTAATTAATAGTTTTGATAATTTTATTGTTGCAGTAGTGACTCATCCCCCTAAAACTAGAGCTCTAATTGAGCTCTAATGATGTGGAAAAAAAAAAACACAAGGCCAAAACATCATATCAGATGGAGCCCACACACACACTAGAGCTATTAGAGCTCCTTTTCTAGAGCTCCCAAATATTTTTCTTATTGTTGCATAGGAGAGTAACTAAGAGTTTTATTTTTTCTGTTAAGTTTGGTAATTTGTTACACATCTAATAATATAGAACCCAACACCCTTATCACATTGTTGGAAAATGTTTGAGACCTTGAAAAACTCACACAATTCGATCTACAATTATGTGATATAATATGTATCATTTTTTTATTTGTTATTCACCCAATGATGTAGACCCCAATTCTATTACCATATCAATGTGGGTGAATTTATGAATCTTTAGCATTTCTTCCGAATTTATTATAAAAAAAAAATTTATAGTGTGTAACTTTTCACAACAAATAAATATAAAACAAATACAAGATAATTCACTGAACTAATAAAGAAGCAGAAACAACATGAATAGTCAAAGTCAAATATGAAACAAATAGAAACAAAGAGAATATTCACCACAAAAAGGGTAATTTTCGATATGACAATAAAGCAAGTCTTCTCTAGTTTAGAATTTTAAAATAACAATTAGAAAAAAAAACTTTTAAATTTGATCTTATATTCAATGCTTAATTTTTTAGCCACAAAATTTTCAACTAAATAAATTTATCATTTAGCTTTTAATTTTTAATTTTCAACTTTCAATTTTCTATTTTATATAGTGTTTGATCTTATTTTTGTGTTTTTTTTATTTGTCAAGAATTCAACTATGCTGAAGTTAAAAAGAAATTATTTGACATATAGAAAAACAATTTAAAAAATGAAATGTTACATTCAACAATTAAAACAAGTTAAATGAATCAAGTTTGAACAAATTTTGAAATTTATAAAAACTTTCAAATCAAACTTGAATAGTTAAATGAACTAAGTTCGAATAAATTTGAAATTCATAAAAGTTTTCAAACCAAACTTGAATAGTTAAAATACTAGTAAAAGATACAATTAAAACATTTTTTTATACGTATTTAAGAGTTTTAGGTACGAGTCCGGATTCTCTAAAGTAATTTTGAATTTTTTTTTTTATATGCTTGGTATTTAATCGTACAAAAATTGAAGATACAACAATCGAAAGTTGAAAGTATAACAACCATATAAACAATCACTCTAACATCACTTTTTAAAAATAAATAAACTCAAAAAAAGCTCTCATTTTGAACTATTAGGTTAATAACAATGAACCAAAATTTTTACATAATTTTCAAAAACCCACCACCCTAATTATTTCACTAGTGATAGTCCCAGAATATGATCACGTGATATTCCATAGTATTGTGATTGGTAAAGAAAGTAGAGTATTATGATTTTGTATTGGGTGATTGAAAAATATGAGGGAACATGGTGAATGATGATTGGTGAGGGAATATGAACATTAAGATATAAATTGATCCTATAATATTAGAAATTACAACTATCGTTTGTTATAAATTTTAATTTAACATAATATCCAAGGAAAAAAAATATATTATCCTATGCAATAATAAATTATCAAAATTATTTATTGAAAAATATTTCTCATATCATTAAAAATTGTTAATTGGTTTAATGATTTATTTATTAACAAAATGGTTAACTAAATTTTTTTTTCATATCATTAAAAATTGTTAATTTAGTTAATGCTTATTATTAATAAAATTGCCTTGTGTGCGAGTATGATTTATATATTAATAAAATTAGTCATTTGTATATATATATGTATTTTTACTTTTCATTTTGTTCAGTGACTTATCTTAGTAGTTTTTTTTAGACAGGAGAATTATCTTAGTATTTGTTTTATATTTATCTGTTGAGAAAATTACATACCATAATTTATTTATTTTTTTTATAAATTCGAAAGAAATGTTAAAGACTCATAAATTCACCCAAAATGATATGGTAATAAAATTGGAATCGACATCATTGTATGTATAACAAATCAAAAAATGATACATACCATACCATATAATTCTATAATATATCTAATGTTTTATTCTATTCAATTTCATAGAACAATATTTTAATAACAAAAGCATACCAATTTTCAAAATTAAAATATTTTATTCATAAGTAATTTTTTTTAATTTAAAATATTATTTTATGATTAAATAGAATAAATCATTAGATATATGATAGAATTATGTTGTATGATATGTATCATTTTTTGATTTGTTATACTCCCAATGGTGTCAACTCCAATTCAATTACCATATCATTTGAGGTGAATTTATGAGTCTTTAACATTTCTTCCGAATTTATAAAAAAAAAAACAAAACAAAACAAAATTATGGTATGTGACTTTTTTCAATAAATAAGTATAAAACAAATATTAAGATAATTCTCCCATCTAAAAAAAATTACTAAGATAAGTCACTAAACTAATAAAGAAACAGAAAAAAATACATATATATACAAATGACTAATTTTATTAATACATAAATCATACTCGCATAAAAAATGATCAATTTTATTCATAAGTAAATTTTTTTAAAATTAAAATATTATTTTATGAAATTGAATAGAATAAATTATTAGATATATGATAAAATTATGTGGTATGATATGTATCATTTTTTGATTTGTTATATACTCAATGATGTCGACTCCAATTCTATTACCATATCATTTTGGGTGAATTTATGAGTCGTGTTGTTTGGAAAATAGGGAGTGTTTTTTATTACTCCAGCCATGTATTGTGATGCATGGCAGGTTAATGACATTCCAAAGAGGAGCTGCAGTGTCACTGAGCACTTAAGGGTGTGCAGGGCATCTCGAGCAGGAGGTGCAGGGCATCCAATTAGGGGGTGCTGGATATCTTGGTTATGCAAGTTCAAGCATAGCAGGTGAAGTCATCCGTAAGCTTGGAAGAGATCTGTGGAAGATAAGAGCATAGGACTCTCTCCAAGAGAGAATTAGAGAGTGGTGTGAGTTAACTGAGGATGTAGGATTTCCTCATCCTCTTGTATCTCTGTATTTTTTTCAATTAATTATCTCTAGCTTTAGGGGATGCAGGCGTCTCAGTAAGAAGATGAAGACTATGCTAGATTTTGGGCGTAACAGGATTGGCGACAGTTTTATATTGCGGATACGACAGATCACCCCACATGAGCAGAAGGGGGTGATTGTTGGGTTTCTGCTCCATGTGTGAATGGAGGCCATGGAGTCAAGGGAAGACAGCTTGCCAACCGACAAGCCGCAAAGGTGGACGACCACCAAAAGATAAGTGAGCTGGCCATGTGTGTACCAGCCAAGCTCTTCACTTCCTCCATGTTGGTGTATAAGGAAAGGAGCTGGGAAGAGCTAAGTGTGAGTTAGAAAACCTTGAGTGGAAAAATGTAGAAAGTGAGACAAAAAGTCCCTTTGTGTGAGAGAATGAAGCTTCCTCTATGTGAGAGGGAAAGCTTAATGGGAGTTGAGTGAGAGTGGTCTTCTCTTCCATTGTAATCTCTATTTATAGTGAATCTCCGGTTACTCTTCTGTGGACGTAGGCATTAAGGTCGAATGTTAAATATGGCGTCTCCTTGTATGTGTGTGTTTTTTTGCTTGGTATGATTTCTAGAAGGTCATGGGTGGGATCCTGGATCCCCAACAAGTGGTATCAGAGCGAGGTGAGGAAAAACATAATATTTTTCCCGAATGGCCCATAAATCAAGTTGCTCGAAATCGAGTTTCAAGCATGCCAGGATAAAGGTTTCAATGAGAGGAATCTAGACCCAGAAAAACCAGCCCAAAAGGAGGTGTCACGTACCCCCACGCGCAACCTGAAGTTTCGTCAAAGTACACTGAAATGTCGTCGAAAAGTTCAATTCGGTTAATGGAGAAGC
This sequence comes from Camellia japonica, assembly GCA_030407325.1. NCBI lineage: Eukaryota > Viridiplantae > Streptophyta > Magnoliopsida > Ericales > Theaceae > Camellia > Camellia japonica. The sequence continues at coordinate 200,658,123 of JAPPVO010000002.1, read as the reverse complement.
GGTGAAGAAAAAGAAGTGAAAATGGTTCAAATATAATATTTTGGAAACCATTTAACATGAGAGCTCTTTTGGCAGAGTGGATAAGGCTTTGGCCTTCCTTGTGGTCACAAGTTTGAACCCAGGCTGAAGGTATTATTCTACGTGTTTGTGTGTGTTTTACTTTTTAAGGGAAGTCTACCATAGATTCTTCTAATTTAATATGTATATATATGTAAATACCATTTAAGTAACTAACACCCAAAAAAAAAACAACAACAACAACAACAACAGAAAAAACCATCTAAAAAAAAAGGATGTAGCCTATAGGTATCATTCTATGCGTTTGTGTTTTTTTTAGGTAAACTGAAACTGATATAAAAACTAAATAGAGTAGTATGAGTTTTGAGAACAACGCGTTTAACATATTTATAGCTAATTCTTCTAGCTTGAGCTAGAAACTATGCCAGACTCTACTCTTCTACCTCTAATTTAAGACTCCTCGTAGAGTCGAAACAAGTAAAAAACAAACAATATTAAAATATTATTGTGTTCACGTGCATGCACGACCATGGTATGTCCAACATATCTAAACCATCTACTTGGAGGAATTTGAGGGATATGAGAATGCTGAGCAAATCACAGCAGTCTCATGTGGTGTTTTGGTAAAGGTTTTTCTTTTGATAATTTGAGATAATTTAAATACCAATTTTATGATCATATACATATAACATTTAATTCTATTTTTTATTAATTGCATAAATAAAAATAATAATAATATCATTTTTTTATCTGAAATATACATATTTATTTATTTATTTTTATTTTTTTACATCATTTATATTAATTTTCGTCCTTTGAATGTTATCAAAGCAAAAGTCAAATTATTGTTAATTTTTTTTAAAAATTTAAGAATGTCAGTATAATTTACCCTATAATTTACTTGGTATTTTTCATTACAAAAATTAAAATATATTAGTCAATGCTAATACCAACATATTGCTTTTTATCATTTATTTTTATTAAAATATATTATGAGTCAAATTTCTTACAAATATACTATTTGTTTCCCAATTATTTACACAAAAGTAGGGCTTAGTATTTTGGGAAGTAGGTCAAAAATTAGTTTTTTGGCTTTTTTATTTTTTATTTTTTGAAAAAATATGTAAAAAAAATAAAGAGGTGATGTGACTAAAAAAAAATAAAAAATTGACTTTTAACCAACTTGTCAAAATAGGCCAAAATGTGAACTCCACTAGGCCTCGTGAAAAATAGTTTATCTTTAATCTACTTTACACTAGTGATTCATCATTTTTTATCGCTTTTTTTTTTTTATCAATAAAAATTTCCGTTAAGGTAAATCAAACGATACTTAAAGAAGAGTCCATCTAACAAAAAAATTTACACCAAAAAAGTAAAAATCAATACATTAAGCACAAAGGAGAAAGTTATTAAAAGATCTAGACGCACAGCTCATTCTCGTGCTCATATTGAGAAGTAGAAGCCGATCATAAGAGTTTGGTAATAGAGCATGCTTGAGATAAATCATAGGTTACAACCATAGAATCGGCGAGCTACAACCACGACACTGATGGACTCCAAGAAACACAACCAAAAAATCAAATATAAATCAAACAAAATAGAAAAAAACCTGGATCTCAGTCCCAAACAACCAGATTCATGGAGGCAAGCTAGATCCGTGCAAGATCTGGTGGCAGTATGGTGGTGTCAGCTTCAGTATGAGGCAGAATATGAGGGACATGGCAGATCCAATGTCGGTGGGAAAGGGAGAGGAGAAAACTAGTAAACTTCCACCAATTGGGAAAGAACACCTCACAGGGACAGAGAGGTTGGGAAGACTGAGCTCCCAAGACTTATTGAACCATATAGGCAAAAAAAATGGAAGAACAAATAGAAGAAATGAGGAAAGAAATGGCTAGAGATCGGAGCCTCCCTCCCCTTTCCCACGCTACACTCCCAAGCGAAAAAAATATAAATTAACATTGTCTCTTACCATCACATATCCAACACATGCTCAACTTTTTCGATTCCTCTCGTTTCGAATCATGAAATTAAAAAATGTAACATGATTCTCAATTTTTTACTTTTAGAATGCGCTTAAAGAACCCTACTTAGGACACTATTCCCAATTGTTAAAAAAAATTGTCTCATTTATAATATAATTAGAAATATTACATAAATAATATTAGATAATATTTTGAGACTATGCAAAAATTACTCCTAATATATCTATCTATATATATATATATAAGAAGCACTCACCTGCTTGAGATTCATACTTCTTTTCTTTTTTTTTTCTCCATTTTACCCTTCTATTATTCTTGATACTTCATTGTTGTTTTAAGCCTTTTTGATAATTTGGTCACTTTCGTGGATTTCTTAGTAAATTTACATTTTCTTTATTTTAATGACTTTAGCCTAACATATGGCTCAATGATTACATTTGAGAAAAATTATTTTATTATCCTTCCTACTTTGAGAATATTTCAATTCACCTTTATTTGTTTTGCCTAATGTAATTTTTTTTTGGAGGTCCTTTATAACATTTGGATACATTGGTTTTATAGAATTTATTACTTGCTTTTTGCACTATTGGACATGTGATTTTGTAAAATATCAATAGTGAAAGTAAGTTTGAATTTCTCTCAAATTAAAATCTAATCTTGAGAGAATTTAAGAGATTTGTGAAATTCATCATATGTACCCTTTTTGATAAAGTAAATCAACCGAAACATTTTTTTTCACATTCATTTTCAAAAAAAATAGACAAGTGTATTTTTAAAAATAGACTACTATTTTCTTAAGAGACAAACACAATAAAATAAAAAAATTACAATTGTTGGATCAATCTTTTTTTTTTTTTAATGAATGATATACACAAAGAGTCTTACAAAATGAACAGCTTAGATTACTAAAACGGGACTAGCTCCATGATCTCTTTAAGTTCTCTCAAGATTAGATTTGAAGATAAAATAAGCTAAAAGTAATTACATATTTTTATTCTATCATAAGAACGATTTCAATTATAGAAGTGTCAAAGTCATTTTTTAACTCGTTACAATGTAAATATATATATATATATATTGAGAATAATCTTTGGAGAGGTTATTTTGTGGTTTAGAAGCAATACTTTACACTACTTATTATTTGACACTTATCAAATTATTTTCTAATATTCTAACAAGAAGTACTGAATCTTACAAGTTAAACCAATAATATCAGGTACAAGCATCATGTGAACTTGCGCCTAGACCGCAACATAATTTTTCATGGTCTTTGTAATAGCAAGGACCAAAAGTATTGTAGAGTCCAAGTCTTTGTTTGATTTGATTTTTGAAGTCTGTTTTTAGAATGAAAAAAAAAATTGTAAAAAACTAAAATTTATTTTGGTGGTGAAAAAAAAATTAAAAACATTCATCATTTTCATATATTTTTATCTTTTTAAAAAGTAGAAATAAATTTTTAAAATTTCAAAATATCTTTCTGTTTCTTTTAGTTTGGTTTATTTTGGCTGGAGGGCACTTGGAAATTATGTAAGAAAATTGAGTTAATTGTAATTATCTTAATAATGCAAAAGTTGAGTTTTTTTTTTTTTTTTTTTTTCTTTTGGTAAATTACAAATATATCTTCTAAGGTGTGCTTCAAATACAAATTGTCCCTTATGGTTCAGAAAATTATATTACACCCTTGAAATTTTAAATTTCATAACAAATAATCCCTTAACATACTATAAATATTTATACATTCTTTTTTTCTTTTTTTGATTGTTTGTGATGAACATATTATACCATGAATGAGAGGATTTCAATCTAAGCTTGTTGGTTACTCAATATTAATGATTGAGAATTTCATCATCATCTATGATAATTATTGTATACCAACTAAATTAGTTATAATCTAGCATGATTATTTATTAACATTGTTTCCATTTATAGGCCAACTGAATTTGTTATCAAAGGGCTTTAAATCACCCATTGTGCAATGAGCAATAATTTGACAAGGACACTCCTAAATTTAGGAAAGTGAGCTTATGGGCTTTCGGGTTAGAAACATAGAGCATGCACAATGTTGTACCAATGGTGTAATTAAATACAAATAGATTCATAAACAAGTCAAATAGCAGGACATGAAACATGCTAAACATACCAGTTGAACATAATTACATAATAAACTAAAATGACAAAAAGAAAGCAAACCGAGCCACACTAGACAGTTTCTTTAAAATAGATTCGTCGCCTCACCAGCTGGGTGCTGGAGGTTGGTTCGACGTCTGTCTCCCAAGATACAACAGTTAAACCAGCTACAGCAAAGCACCTACTACGTAGCTTCGGCGAACAGAACAAAAGTAGCACTCTCTCACTAAGAAGAATAAAAAGCTGGAGGAAAATTTTCTGGTTTACAAAGAGAGCAAATTTTCTACTGGTAAGAATAAAGGAGAAGGGGCTCATTTTATACATATGAGGGAGATGGGAAGAGGCTCCAGCCATCAGGGCCCATCACAAATGCAGAAATCAATTCTGTATTAACCTACAAAACTGATGAATTAAAAACCATCATGAATAGAAGAGTTATCAGCTATTATACACATGTATAATGTGTACAATTTTGCAGCCCACATCTCTAGCTTGGCCCAAAAAGATTAAGATGGGTGGGCCAAGCCCAACCCCCACACTCAATCCAATCCAACACGCCTCAAGCCTCAAGCCCAAGCCCAAGATCCACGACCCATGGACCCGGCTTGGCCTGGGCGGGAGTGCGCACGTGCGCGCGCATGTGGTAATGTTTTCATAACCAACTTGGACTATAGTCTTAGCCCAAGTCCATCCTTGAAGCATCCATAACTCCCTTAATTCAGAAAATTTGGATGCACCAAAGGGCTCACACCCTTAGGCAAAAAATGAGATTTTAATACCCATCAATGCTCTCCTCTACAATCAAGGTGGGATAGAAGATTTCACATCTTTGCCAACACCTCTTTCATGAGGCCAACTTAATGAGTCAATTTCTCATTCAAATCTTGATGATTTTTTGTCATTCTTTTTATGGTGTAAAGATTTTACTACAAATAATCTAAACCCACTTTAATTCACCTCAATAGGGGATTAAAACCCACTTTAATTTCGCATTAAAGTCACCGAAAAATTATTATTTTCCAACAATCCCCCACATAAATAAAAATTGACCGAATAACAACAAAAGGACAACGCTTAACAACAAAGACTCGGAGAGAGAGTGCAATGGAATAACTCCTGCATCGAAAAAGGTAACTTTTGGCTTTGAACCCTTCCTAGTAAAGTCTATCAAATTTACTGGCTGCCTAGTGAACACAAAATCTTGAACTGTGCTGCCGTTTATGTAAACCAAGGCAACATACCTCATACAGGAATTACTCCAACCATCGTTTTGTTCTCACTATTGCGTCCGGTTTGGCCCTGGAACACTAGCCTGGTTCAATGAGTGATTTAAAGAATTTAGCCCTGTTAATTCTTATAGAAGCGGCCCCATTTAACACTCACATAGGTGACTCTACTTGAGTATCCTGTTACACTCAGCTCAACAGCTCAACACAGTAGAGTCATTAAAAGCTTATCTTAACCTCTACACTTGCAGGTATCACTGATAAAAGGAAATAGCTGGAGGTTTTACCTCCTTAGTGACATACCACCGTTACACGCAATTAGGTTGTCCCGTTGAACCTAGATCTTGGGATCTCCAGTCAACTAGGTTGGGTTTCCATTCTGGTAACACCTTACACTAAAGGCCTTAAACCCATTCCTTCTTACGACTTCTCTACTAATACTTGATTTAACCTTTTGGTTAGCAGATCCATAATGTTGTCCTTAGACTTTACATAGTCTAAAGTGACAACTCCATTCGAGAGTAGTTATCATATGGAAATTATGTCTACGACGAATATGTCTAGACTTTCCATTATACATATTACTATTTCCAAGACACAGCTGCCCCTCAAGGGTGAACACATAACCACTAATGGATTTCGAATCCCTAACATCAGATATCCAATTCGCATCGTTATAGCCTTATATTACTGTTGGATATCTGTTGTAATGCAGCCCATAATTCCAAGTGAAACGGGGATACCTTGACATCCGAATGATACCTTTCCAGTGAAGTGGCATCAGGATTGTTCGTGTATCACTAAGCCTACTAACAGAGTAGGCTATATCCGGCCTTGTACAACTCATCAAATACATCAAACTCCCAATGACCAAGAATATTCTAGCTGAGAGACACTCTCACCATTATTCTTGGTCAAGTGTAGACTCAAGTCTACTGGTGTCCTAGATACACTTGTATCTCTTTTACCAAATTTCTCAAGTATTTTCTCAACATAGTGAGATTGAGAAAGTACAATACCATCAGATGTTCTGGTAATCTTAACACTCAGAATTACATCTGCAAAGCCCATATCTTTCATGTCAAACTTAGAGTTAAACAATCTCTTGGTAGTTCTAAATTAATCATCTCATCATTACTACCAACAATGAGTATGTCATCAACGTATAGACACAAAATGACATAACCTCTGTCAGTGTTTTTGACATATACGCATTTGTCACTCTCATTGATTTGAACCTATTTGACAACATAGCGTTGTCAAACTTCTCATGTCATTGCTTGGGAGCTTGCTTCAAACCATCGTTCTCTTCTAAGACGACAACTGACAAATATATGCCATCCACATCTTGTGATAGATCCTCCATTTCAGCCATGTGGGCACGGCTCTTATTCTATGGAGGGTATTTCTTGTAGGGCTTCTTCTTCTTCTAACAATTAGCTGCCTGATGCCTATTGCTTCCACAGTTTAAGCACTTTCCATTGAGCCTAAAAGTAGGTTCCTTCGGCTTGTAGACCGACCTCTTGGAGACTCCGCCTCTAGGCCCCAACTTTGATCCTTTTGCCTATCAGTGGCTTTTTGTTCACTCCTGAGGACGCGCCATGCTCAACCACATTTGTTTTCACAGTGGAGGTATTCATTCCTTTTTCCTGTTGTCTTTCTCAATACGGAGTCTAATAACGAGTTTTTCGACTGTCATCTCCTTTCGCCTTGTGCTTCAAGCAGTTCTTGAAGTCTTTCCAGCCGTTAGGCAACTTTCCAATCAAAATAGCAGCCTGGAATGATTCACTTAGAAACATTCCCTCTACATGAATCTCGTGCAGAATTACTTGGAACTCTTAGACTTGACTAATGACGGTTTTTGAGTCTATCGTTTTGAAGTCCAAAAACCGACTAATAACAAATTTCTTTGCCCTAGCATCCTCAGTCTTGTACTTCTTGTCCAAAGCATCCCACAGCTCCTTTGCCGACTTCTTGGCATAAAACACGTTGAAAAGTGGATCTGCCAAGCCATTTAGAACATAGTTCTGGCAAAAGAAGTTTGACTGCTTCCAAGCATCTAGAGCCATAAGCTTCTGCTTGTCTTGCTCATTCTCTTTCACGGATTTGTGGACCTTCACTCAAAAACCTCGCAAGGCTTAGAGCAATCAGATAGAACAGCATCTTTTGCAGCCACCTCTTGAAATTCACTCCTGTGAACTTCTCCGAGCGCTTATGATAGTTGAGCGGGCCTCCCGGAACAGCAGGGAACAATAACAGGGTTGACCACAAAGGTCACAGCAACCGGGTTCACCATAGAGGTCACAACAGCAGGGGTTGGCAAGCTAGTTGCCCTAGGGTTCTGATCCCTACCAACAGCATTAGCAGCAGCAGCAGCAGCATCAGTAATAGTTGTCATTTCTGAAAAATACAACAGAATTTCATCATTCTGTGTTTCCAAAATCAAACTTAACACTAGAAAATCCCGTAGTCGGAAATTTAATTCAAAACTAGTCTTACACTTAACCTAAAATCGAACATGGTCGGGAATGTTTCCAAGAATACTGGATGGGTCACATCGGTCCGACTTAAAACCCAGTTAACCTTAGATAAAACTTTCAAGAGCATGACTCTAGTCCATGGGAAACAATTTTTAGAATTAAATTTTCCGATGGATGAACTTGGTTAAAACAATCCAAGTTCCAAACTTACAAGCAATTTAAAAATTGCTAACCAAATTACAAGCAATGTAAAAAATTGTTACAACAATTACAAGCAAATAAAACTTGCTTCTACATATTGGTAAAAAACCATAACTAAAGTCCAAGCAAAAAAATTGCCTCAATTATATATGAAAGAAAATAGCCAATCCATAAGGATTCTATTTAGTCTAAGATTCCTTTTCCATGCTTAGGTTTCCTGTTCAACAAAAGAGTTAATAGTCCAATTTTTTTTTTCCCATTTGGATTTGTATTGTTTTGCTCCATTCTCTTTCGCTTAGGTATTCAGTAAAGTGAGTTAGCAGAAAAACCACAACAAAAATACAAAACACATAATAAGGGGGAAAAAAACCCTTAAAAGCAATAGATCAGTTTAAACCTTCTAGCAACCTAGTTAATAGCACAATTAACTAATCAATTAAAATGCAAGATGAGTTACAAAAATAAACATATAACTCTAGAAATTAAATTAAAAGTTAATAGTCGAGAGTTATATATATATAATTATTACACAATAAATATGTAAATAAATATAGACAAGTTACAAAAATAAAATTTATAACTCCACAATTACAATTTTTAATTAGCAAGAGTTACCTATGAACTTATTACACAATAAACATGTACATAAGTATTGACAATTAACATGGAAATAAATAATTCTAAAAATTATAAAACAATTAGCATGCAAATTACACAAAAATCTAGAAACTTTAAAACATGTTAATTATTCTAAAAATTTAAGATCTAAGAAACATGTGAATTTACTAGAAAATTAGAAACAAAAGTAACGCACATGTATATCATACTAATTAGCATGTCTATTTTAACTAAATATTTAAATACTCATCAACATGCACAATATATTATAAAATTATAAATGAAAAGGGCATTCAAAGTATGGTAAGAAATCATGAACCATGTTCATAGAATAAAATTATACTCAAACAAATAATATGCAAATTTTACTTAGAGATCTAGAAAAAAAAGGTAGGTAAACAAGTAGAACATAATATTGCAAATATTGATTTACAATCATGTAATTTCAGAAAAACAGTGGACCATGTCCCAGACACTAATCATAGCACTAAAGGTATGAATCAACATTTGATAAGAGACATTTAAGCAAACTCAGTGAAACAGTGCTGTCATGTGTATATATATATATATATATGCATATGTTATTATTCTTTAAGAATCACAAAAGTCAACAACATACTTTTAAGGACAATTTAGAACACATGAACACTAGGCTACTTAGAAGTAACTTTGGTAATTGCTGACAAAAGCAAAACAGTGTATCATTATTGAAACACTTTGTGGAATCCCTATAGGTGGTCTCCACAGAAACCAAAAAACAAAAAAAATAAATCGATTATAATACATTTGAGTCTATTGAATCAATTTTATGAAAAATATATAATTTGTTTTAAGTTTGTTGTATCAATGATGTAATTAAATACAAATTAATTCATAAAGAAGTCAGATAGCAAGACATGAAACAAACTAAATATACCAGTTGAACAGAATTACATAATAAACTAAAATGACAAAAAGAAAGTAAACTGAAGCATGCACTAGATAGTTTCTTTTAAACAGATTCCACCTCACTGGTTGAGTGCTGAAGGTTTGTTCGACGTCTATCTCCCATGATACGATGGTTGAACCAGCTACAGCAAAGCACTTACTTCGTAGCTTCGGTGAACAGAACAAAAGCAACACTCTCTCACTAGGAAGAATAAAAAGCTGGAGGAAAATTTTCTGGTTTGCAAAGAGGGCAAATTTTCTAGTGGTAAGAATGAAGGAAAAGGGTCTCCTTTTATACACATCGAGAGAGAGAGGAAGAGGCTTTAGTCATCGAGGCCCATCACAAATGCAGAAATCAATTATGTATTAACCTGCAAAACTGATGGATTAAAATCCATCATGAATAGATGAGTTACCAGCTATTATATACATGTGTAATGTGTATAATTCTGCAATCCGCCCAAAAAGATTAAGATGGGTAGGCTAAGCCCAACCCCCACACTCAATCTAGTGCCTCAAGCCCAAGATCCACGGACCAAGAACCAGCCCGGTCGAGGCGGGCGGCCCGCGTGTGGCAATTTTTCCATAACTAACTTGGACCATAGTCTTGGCCCAAGTCCATCCTTGAAGCATCCATAACTCCCTTCAAAAAATTTGGATGCCCCAAAAGGCTTACACCCTTAGACAAAAAATAGGATTTAATACCCATCAATACTCTCCTCTACAATTAACGTCGGATAGAAAGCTTCACATCTTTCCCAACACCTCTTTCATAAGATCAACTTAATGAGTCAATTTTTCATTTAAATCTTAATGATTTTTTGTCATTCTTTTTGTGGTGTAAAGATTTAACTACAAAAAATCTAAACCCACTTTAATCCACTTCGATAGAGAATTAAAACCCACTTTAATTTCGCATTCAAGTCACCCAAATACCATTATTTTTCAACACACAATATATGATCATAGGATAATTATTGAGGAGTTTTAAATCATTATATGACATTGCTTAGGAAGAGTTTTAACTCAATTATATATTAAAAAAAAATTTAAATATCAGGATATAGGTTAATGTTGTATCGTATGTGAGTTATGACATTTATGAGTATCTTACCACAAATGTCATAATTATAATAAAAAAATAAAAAATAAAAATTTGAGTTATAACTAAACACTACATAAGATATAATCAAAAAGTTATTAAATCATAACTAAAATCATAATCAATATTATAATGAGTTATAATTAATATGATAAAAAATATGTACCATAAAATTTTTCGCAGATATTATGGTTGTGTTTGGTTTGTGTTTGTAGAATAGTTTTTGAGATAAAAAGTACGAAAACTTGTTTGGTTTGTCTTTTTTCAAAAATGGTTTTAAAAAATTGTTTTGGGGAGAGAGTTTTTAAAAAAGTGATTGATTTGATATATATGAGAGAGAGTGAGTGATTTTGGAAAGTAAATAACCAAACAAAATTTTAAAATTTTTTTTAGAAAAAATTTATTTAGTTTAATTACTCTTAAAAATTTATTTATAGATAATTTTTTTCAAAAATTTTTCTGAGAAACAAATCAAACCAGGCCTATATATTGTAGCCATAAAATGGTAATTTAGAAGATGGCAATGTTGTCAAAGGTAAATTCCCTTGATTTGCCAATGCAACATAAAATAGGTACAACCACCAGTGATAACAATTGATTTGACTAGTTTTGATGAACAAAAGCGATGTTGTTGTAATTTCATATTAATTGTAGCAATCTTTGAAGAGCAAAGCGCACGGTATAAAATTTGTCATTATTGAACCAGTCAAAGTTCTACTTTACCTAGCTTGCTTTATACATTAGGCCCAAAATGTTGTAAAAATTGAAAGCAAAGCACACACATTGCCACTTATGTATATACCAGTTAAAGTTCCACTTTACCTAGCTTGCCTTAAACATTAGACCCAAAATGTTGTAAAAGTTGAAAGCAAAGCGCACACACATTGCCACTCATCTATATACTTGTTCTAATATAGCAATGCTAGCAATATAAAATGAATAATTGAATAATTCACAAAAAGATATAATGAATTGTTAGAATTAAACCTAGTTATACTAAATCTACATTCAAAATAAATCTCAACTTGTTCATAAACTTTTTATGATTCATTCTGTGTTTTTAACCTAGTGATTCTAATAATGGGTTTGTTGTATTTTTCAAAAGGCAACTCTATTTATTTTAGGTTTGAATAATCATCTATTTTTAATACCACTCAATTAAACTCAATCCAACAAACTTTAATTCTAGTTATTCAAGCATGATAGTTATTTTAGGTGGCACAACTCAAAATTAATCTAATATTAATATTTAAAATGTTTTTTGAATGAATTAATTAAGCTCAATATGATGAGACAAATATTTTTGTAAGAAAATTTTGTGAAATTATATTTCTAACTGCCAAAATTTATACTATATTTTTAAATGCCAAATGTGAATACCTCTTAAAGCCTCAAGTACATGATAAGAGATTCAATTTTAAAATACATGATAAGAGATTCAATTTTAAGTGAAATAAAACTCCTCATTAGAACGTTACAATGCACCACCAAAAAATTAAAATAAAATAAAAATTTGAAAACTACCAAAGTGAAGAAACCAGCTAACAAGCAAAATTGCATTGTAAAAATCTCCAACATCTTTCTACACATATTATATATATTGATTTAATATGTTGATAAGAATTCATAGATCTAACGAGAATATTTATGTGTTTAGCGTTAAATTACTTAATACATTACTCTCATTTTCTCCAAACTCGAAAACAATTGTGTAAAAAATAAAACACTAGATACGATATAAATGGGATTATATATAAATTTTATATGTATAAGTATGTAATATAAAAATAAATAAAAGGTCTTGATACTATATTGTAGGTATTATTGAATTGAGAGCAACTAGATTTGGACCCGTGAACATGGGTGAGTTGGTCCGACAACTGTCTTTACAATGCAACTATACTGAAAAACAACAACACTAATGGGAAGGGTACAAATAGAAAATTACAAAAAACTGATGGGGACAAAACAGAAATATCAATAACTAACAAGGACAAAAAAATAACAACGCAAATATAGCAGCAACTGATAAAAAAATAAATACTAGTACCACCCCCACCACCAGCTAACGCTCGCTCACTCTCTCTCTCTGTCTCTCTCTCCCCCATAACCCCCACTTCACGTTGTTCGTTTCTCTCTCTAAAACACACACACAATGTATATTGGAATTGAAGAAGAAGGAGTTGTTGAAGCGAAGTAGGAGAGATTGAATGCAGAGAGAGAGATGATTAGGGAGAAGATGTTCAGGTTGCATAGGCACAAATCGTCTACTAAATCTGGAGAGAGAATCGACTTCAACTTCTCCAACATTCAGGCTCTTCAGGTCCCCTTTCTCTCTCTAAAACCCTCCTTTTTCTCTCTCGTTGTGTGTTTGTTCATTCAAATTTTGATCTTTTGGATCTCTGTTTGGCCTCATTAATGCGTTTAATTTGCTGTTCCATTGAAAAAATAGTCAATTTACGTTGATTTCACATGTATATATATGTTTTTGTTATTATGTATAATAATATATGTATGGAGACACACCAGACATGTATTTATTTCTCTGATTGATAAAGAGTTGTTAATATTACATTGTGTTGAAATAGTGTAAATTATCTAATAATAAAGATTTATGTTATTACTAGAGTTCTTCATGATAAAAATGATTAGTTTTCATGCATAAGTACTTTACTGGATTTGTTGCTTCGTGTTCGCATTATTGATTTTGGGATGTGTTTGATGTGATTAGATGGCTTTGGCTTTGGATTTTGGGATGGCTTTTCGCATTATTGATAGTCGCACCATTTTGGCTAATAGAATAAGAAAATTTTGGATTGGGTACTTGGATGTATGCCAATGGAGGAGAGAAAATATTTTATTAAATTTTCTATCCTCATGATCTAACCACAATTCATGTGTAGAAAATTCGTCTGAATTAATTTGAAGGGAAGAAGGAAACTTCTTACTAAAATGTTTTCAAGTTTACTGGATCTTGTTTTCAATTGAGTATGATATCACATATCCAACTTATATTCAGCCACTACAGTTCTTTTTTTGGATAACCGGTTGTTCAAGCCACCTTATGCACACTTTAACTAATCTCAGAACCCATGCAAAGCACCCCCTTCACATGGATTGGGCAGAGCCCACGGGAGTAACCCAAGGAGTTGATAACACCTATTGGAAGTTGAACCTGAGACCTGGAGGGAGCACACCCCAGGCCCCAATCTGCACCCACTAGGCCAACCCCTTGAGGTTGTTCGTCTTTCCTTTTGTTTGCCCATTGAATTTCCTAGTTCCGTCATGGGTTCTTTTAATTGGATTGTCAAATCCCCTCTGGTTGGGCATCCAGCAATATTGACTTGTGATACACTGATACAGTATTGTTGTTCAAGCCTGCCATGGCTCTCATTATAATCAGAGAGTTCTGCTGTATGACAGAACAAGAACAAATAATCAATGCATTCTTTTTGATGCACCAGTGATATTATATCTCTGAACTGTGATACAAAATAGGACTTCTATTAGATTTTGCTGACTTCTGTCCAACATCAGCTTGAATTACACTACTACAGTCATGCTAGGCGGTTCTGGATTTAGAGTGAAGGCATATGGATGTCACTACCTAAGAAATTGTAACTATCACAAAATGTTGACTGATTGAATAGTTTAAAAAAAATGGACTTTGTAATCTAATGTAATAACAGGCTGGCTTACGCTATTGTCTCCCCTGCCCTAGAATTATGACCCAGTGATTTCTGTTTTGAGTTTTCATCCAAGCTTATTTGTTTTAACTTCTTCTTTTTTCCCTGTTACATTGTTCATTTAATTATTATTTTTTTCATGGTTTTGCTCTCTCTATTTTTTTTTTCCCTTCTAGGTACCCAAAGGATGGGACAAGCTTTATGTCTCTCTTCTCTCCACAAAAACGGGGAAAACTGTCAGCAAATCAGGGAAAGCATCAGTACAGAATGGGACGTGTCGATGGACAGAGACTTTGTCAGAGTCTGTCTGGATTTCACAGGATGAAGCTCCAAAGGAATTTGAGCAATACTTATTCAAGCTAGTCGTTTCGATGGTTGATGCCTATGTTGATTACCATTGAAACCATTGTGTCTTTCAATATCGTTTTAATTAAGATTTGACAAGCTGTGTGCCAACCATCATTTTTTCTCACTGGGTTCCTCTTCATGGTCTTAGCAATTGATAACATCAAACTAACAATGTGCTTATTGTAGGGTTCAGCTAGATCCAGTATCCTTGGAGAGGCTACCATTAATCTGGCAGGTTACATGAGTTCAAGAGCTTCTATTCCTGTTTCATTACCTTTGAAAAAGTGCAACCATGGGACAATTTTACAAGTGAGTCATCTCCTAATGCTTCCAAAGTTTGTTTTCGGTTAATGATCCATGATGCTAAAACTCTTTTAGTTTATCTGGAAGTGTTGCACATATTTTTGATATATTTTTGGGTAAATTACAAAGACACACTCCATGAGGTTTGTCAAAAACATGGATTCCCCCTCACGTTCTGCAAATTACAGATACCCCATTGTCAGGATTTTTCCTGCAACTGTTCTAATAGAAATAAATAAAATTACTCAAATGCCCTCTAATGCCAAAATAAAATTATCATACTATCCTTATTTTCATCCACCCACCACCAAATCCTTCTCTCTACACCACCACAATATTCTCCGACCCTCCTCGGTGACATACCAAATGCTTGTAGTAAACAATAATGATGGTTGTGCTGATTGAGAGTGGAAGAGGGTGGTGTATCCAATCACATGTGCAACACTCCTCTTACCATGTCGCACTTTAGTAATATCAAATTATATATCTTAAAATCCCGCCATCCAAAATTTACACAAATTGGGTTTATCCCTTAATGCTTGTTGGCACGAATATGATGTTATCTCAAGATTTAAGCTTCATGTTAAACCTCAATCACTCAAGTGAGTGGATTTAATTCATGGAAATTAAGATAATGGAGGTAATACTAAAACACTGCCTATTCAGATACACAACATTCTCAAGCATTGAACTTGATCCTTAGTGCTCCAACTGGAGTTTGGATTTGTTGGCCATCAACCTAGATTTCATTTGGTTTTAGCAAATAAAACTCTTAGTTTTAACCCCTCATTTGATACAAGAACTTTATCATCTTTCTTCTGCAGGTTGAGATTCAGTGCCTAACTCCAAGAACAAAAAGCAGGTTTGTTGTCTCACACGGGCTTTTTCTTCTTCTTTTTTTTTTTTAGTGTGTGTGTTGTAAAAGTTTGTTGTTGTCTTTTTTCAGAGAAGAAAAACAGAGAGACACAAATTCATATGCGGAAGATGCAAATTCAGATCTTGATGATTTGGAAAATAAATCAGAGGTGTCTGATTGTACATTCACTAGGAGTGTTGGATCTTCCTCTAGTAACCATTTGGATGGTACATCTCATCCAGGGGATCTTGCTAGCAGGGTATGCTCACCTAAACCTCTCATAATGTGATGTTTTGCTGTTGAAGTACTTCTATAAAAAGTTGTTGCCTTTTTTGTCTGCTCACAGCTATTTTCTTACTGCTTAATCATATTGATATCCAGCAATATTAATACGGTGGTAAAATTTCATCTTGTGTGTTGGCTGAAGTGACAACAGTCACACCAAACCCTCAAGTATGCTCAAACTGTGTATGATATCTACCATGGATCTTGATCCAGAATTTTTTCATTCTTTGTGGGAAGGAGGGCATAATAAGGTCTCTTAGGTCAATTTTCTTTTGTTCTTTTGTAAATATTTAAAAATATTATGATATATCATAAAAAATAATTGCCATCATAGAACAGCTTATCTTAATGTTTTATTGTCTTGAAGTTTAAAACATTAATAGGTATCATTTGGAAAGTCTCATATGTAATGATACAATGTTATTTGGAGAATTGTTTTGAGGATGTAAATACAGTCACTATATTAGGTATCGCATACTTGTTTACTTTGGCTATTAATTAATGTTATGGTGGTGACTCTTCAGGGAGATTTTTCTCTGCACACTTGAGAAATATCTCATTCTTATTACCTGGGAGTATAAAGAGACTCTTAATAATCTAGAGGTTCAAAAGCCATTTCATGGACCATAGTGTTCTTAAATCTTCAGTTTTTTGAATTAAATAGACCAGGAATCAAGGCTTCTGCATTTTGTCAAATATCACATTGAATTATGCAAGAGATGTCTCATTTAGTTTAGTCTGATATTGTTTTTGCATATCCCTACTGGCACACTTCAAATAGATTTATTTCATGGCCTTCATGCTGCCCTAATGGAGCTAACAATCCATTTTCTTCTTGTTGCAGGAGACAAGTTTCTCAGCATCAGGTAGCTTTGACTCAACAGAAGATTCCTTAGGAAGGGAAAGCTTTTCTCCTCAAAGTAACGTAAGTGGGGTTGTACAACATGTCATTGGAAGGCAAGATTCAGCTGGCTCACAATTTTGTGCACCTCATGGCTCTCATCCTGTCTATGATTCTCCCGGTTCAAATAACTCATCTAATAGTTCAGTGAACTCTGGTTCAGTAAGGCATCTTCAGAATCAAAGAGGAAACTATGGACAAATCTCGCATATCACGTCACCATTACGAAATGCTGGTTCCTCTATAAATTTTCTGGAAACTGAAGAGGTCACAATTGAAGAACTTCGGGCAGAAGCTGGGATGTGGGAACGAAATGCTCGGAAGTTAATGCTTGATCGGGAATTATTGAGTAAGGAATTTGCTGACCAGTCAAAACAACTGACAAATCTTGATGTGGAGCTTTCTGCGTCACGTACAGAATGTGATGGGCTCAAGCAGGAAATTGAACACTTAAAAGTCCTCTTAGATGAATCAATGGAGAAACAAAAAGGTATTGAGAATTTGAAGATTCAATCCAAGGATATGGATAATATTCAGAAAGTATTGGAAGATGAAATCAAGTTTCAGAAAGATTCGAACGATAGTTTGGCTATGCAGCTTAAGAAAACACAGGACTCAAACCTTGAGCTTGTTTCCATCCTTCAGGAAATGGAAGAGACAATAGAGAAACAAAAGTTGGATATAGAGAACCTCACAATGCTGAAATCCAAATTTGGTGATTCAGGTAAAAAGTACAGTTTCAGGCCTGAGGACAATGGAGAAGTAAATCCAAGCGAGGAAGTTTCAGCAGAGAAAATGAGGAAGGTCTCTTGTGATTCAGATTTGGAAGGTAGTCCAGTGGAACACCTGATAACTGTTTCGTATGCAGAGTTTGAACAAGAGGACTACTCAAATTTAGAACTCCAGCTGCAACAGCTGCGAGAATCACAAAAGAATTTGGAAAGTACCATCCTACATCTAGAAAAAACACTGGAGGACAAAAATCATGAGATAATAATTGAACGAGACCTCAAGCGTCGAACTCTTCAGGATTGTGAAGCGGAATGGAGATGTAAATTAACTGCGAAGGAGGAGGAAATCATCAACTTGGAAGCAAAGTTATCAGAAGCACTCGGCAACAGAGATTCAACAGTAACGGAGTCTGAAAATAGAGGTGATCTCAATCTGATCGAAGAAATTGAAGTTCTAAAAGAAAAGGTTCAGGAGCTTGAGAAAGATTGCAATGAGCTTACAGATGAGAACTTGGAACTTCTGCTTAAGCTAAAAGAAGCCGGAAAGAATCTTCCAATAAATAGTGCCTCTGAATCTGATGTAAGAAAACTTAGGTACCAAATATGCCAGCTCAAACAGGAGATAAAGAATGAGGAAATCCCTATTGAACGAGTTGCCACCAATCATATACGGATTCAAAATGTAGATCTTGAACATAAGTGTGCTGAAATGGAACTCCAGTTGCAGTCTTTCAAGGATGAAGCTTGTTATCTTAATGCTGAACTTCAAAAATGTCATTCTAAAACAGAAGAGCAGGAAATTCAAATTGCTGCACTGCAGCGACAGTTAGAATCTTGCCAAGGGGAAAAAACTGGAAGTAAGGACAATCCTGCAGATGTTGGTACAAAGTTGGAGAACTCTGAATCTCTAAATGCCATTGATAAGTTTGAATTGCTGCCTGCATTATTTGAACAGCTCCAACTTCTCTTAGTCAATGTAAAGAAGCAACGGTATACTCTTTATTCACCTGTAGATACTGAATATACATATGCTGCTAATAATTCATATAGTCTATATTGTAAAGAACTGACTACTCAAAAAGGACTGGAGGAAGCTGTATTGGACAATTTGGTCCAGCTGAACAAATTATTTGAAGCAAAGATAGCTGTGTGTGAAGACAATCTTCCATGTACGGAAACAGTGATCACATCCACAAATGCTAATGAAATCCAAAACAAACCAGAGGGTGATAATTTGGAGAAAATTACCCTTTGTGCTTGTAGTGAAGGAATCAGCAGTTCGAATAAGGAAGTAAAATCCAGAGTTGCAGATCTGAGTAAGGAACTGTTGGCAAAAACTTCTCAGATAGAAGAGCTTAATGCTGACCTTTTGCTGAGGGAAGAAGAGATCGAAGCTTTAAGGCATCATCAAAGGGACTTGGAAACTCAAATTTCTGATCTCCAAAAGATAAAAGAACAGATGGAAGGAAATATGGAAATCATGCAAAGAGAAAGAAGTGTCACCTCTGAATGTTTGGATAATTTGAAAAATGATTTGATGGTGCTAAGCAGCAGTATGGAATCCAAAATTTCAGACAACAAGGTCCTTGAGAGGAAATCACTGGAGCTAGAAAGTACCAGATGTGAATTAGAGCATCACTTGTCAGAACTAGAAGAAGAAAACTTATGTTTATCAGGACGGATAGCTGGCTTGGAGGCTCAATTAAGATATTTGACTGAGGCAAGGGAGGCAAGTCGTTTGGAACTGCAGCATTCAGAATCTCATGTTTTGAATCTCCAGGATGATATAAGAAAATTGGAAAATGAAATGGAGACTCAAAAGATTAGTATGAAACAGAAGACAGAGGACATGCAAAACCGGTGGTTAGAGGCTCAAGAAGAGTGCGATTATCTGAAAAAAGCAAATCCAAAATTGCAAGCAACTGCAGAAAGTCTCATTGAAGAATGTAGTTCACTTCAAAAATCCAATAGAGAGCTAACAAAGAAAAAAATTGAATTGCAAGAGTGTTGTACTGTTTTGGAAGTGGAACTCAAGGTATCGCAAAATAAATTCTTGAACTGCTTGGAAAAGATTGAAGATTTAGATGCAAAATTTTCTGCAATTCTTGAGGAAATTGCCTCGAAAGAGAAAGTCTGGATTTCAGAACTGGATGCTCTCCGCCAACAAAATGAAGAATATAAAGAGAAACTTGTTGTCAAGGATGGCTTGTTTACTCTAATTGACTCGGAGAAGGCAGCTGAAGTTGAAAACCATCAAGAGGTAGCAGACCTCACTGGTCAGATTCCTGAAGCTGATCTTGAAGAAGTCCAAGGAAATTTTCAGTTGTCTCAGAAGAAGCTTGAGATCACCCACATGGACTGTGACAGAAAGATACTAGATCTGATGAATGAGCTTGCTGTTTCCAAAGAAAATCATGAAATTCTGGTGGCTAACCATGAAAAGCTACTGGGGTTGTTGGAAGATGTCAGATCTAATGAAGACAAACTCAAAGGCACGATTAATAGTCTTGAATCGAAACTAAAATCAGCTGAACATGAAAGGCTACAACTTACAGAAGAAATTTCCGGCCTGAAAATCCAATTGCAGAAAATTTCAACTCTTCAGGATGAAGTTTTGGTTCTCAAGGGATCACTCTACGGGACAAAATTTGAAAATGAAAAACTGCAGACCTCATTACAATTCTTATCTGGAGATTATGAAGAATTGAAGACTGAGAGAATCTCACTTCTTCAGAAAATCTCAAGCATGCAGAAGGCTACTTCTGAATTGGAGAATTGCAAACGCAGTAAAGACGCCTTGGAAGAAAAGATGTTGCGGCTGGAAGGGGATTTAACTGCAAGTCAAGCACAATGCACCCAGGATGCTGAGCTGAAAAATGAGCTTGGTCGAATTAAAAGACTGAATAGCCAATTTCTGTGGAAGATAAAACATGTTGAGGAGGAGAAGGAAGAGTGGCTCCAGAGAGCTCAAGCCCTTGAAGAGGAGCTGAAGCAGAAGAAAGAAGTAAAACAGGAACAAATTGAGTCCAGAAGTAACCATTTTGTTGAAGACCCAAGATCCTGTGCTACAAATACTTCTATCAACCAGGAATTGAAACTTTCAGAGGTTCTCATCAGCTATTTTTCTATCTCATTTTAATTTGATATTATTTGGATTTGAAGAATAAAAATACTGATTTGTAAAGTTTGTGTTGTATTGACAGAAAAAGGAAGAGGGTAACATTGTCCAATTAAGCAAAGATCAATCAGGATCATGTGTGAAGACTGAAAATCAAGGAATAGCTCTCCATCAAAGACACGTAATATTATCATACTGCTTTGCTGCGTTCCATTATGACTTTCCAATCTCAATAAATGAGAATAATATTTATTCTCGTGGTTTTATTTACAAAGCATATGTAAATTACAAACTTCACCTTTCTTGTCCTCGTTTTCCTTTTAACTCTCAGGACAATGATGAACAATATGATAATACGGCAAGCTCTCCAAAGGCAGCAATTGATACAGCTTCTAGGATACAATTTCTTGAGAATGAACTTGCCGAGGCTTTGGAGGCAAATGACTTGTATAAAGCACAGCTTAAGAGGTGAGTAATGTTCTTATTCCTTAGCATAGTATGTCTTTGCTTCTTACAGCTCATACCCTAGAGACGTTATTTCCTTGCAGTAATAAAATTTTTTGAACATCCTTTCTTCTAGGTTTTTACATGCTTTAGGAGAGAGATGATGATATCTACCAAGTAATCTGGATCAAAATAAACTGATGCATTTAACTGCTGTGAAACATATTGCATGCCCTGTCAGACCTTGAATTCTACTTTATTAGCATTTCAGATTTTTTATGAACTCTTTGGGTTTTGAGTTGAATGCATCTCAAGTCCACATTGCCAAAATGGTGTACTAGCTGAAACATGAAGTTGGAGAGTATAATCTACTAGATCTTATTTAAAACATTGATTTCTGCTTTTATCCTTAGTAGTAGGAAACTCTTACTTGGGTGACCTTTTTTACTCAAAAACTCGATTTTGTGCTCTAATGTATGAAACTAGTAAGAAACACACTCCCAATTGAGATAGAACATCCCAAATATAGAAATCTCAAATAAACAAAAGAAAAACAATTCAAATTTATTCTAACACCTCTACCACCCTGCAACCACCCCATCATCACCACCCGCCGCCACCACAACCACTATTCCACCATTTCCACCACTACATCACCACCACTAATACAATCACTAGCACATTAGTTTCAAGGTTGCAACCAAACATTGAAAAATGCTAGCGTAAGAGAGTGAAAGTAATTTTAGTTCCATATGTAACAGTTGTAATGGGTTTTTCTCTTCTTTTCAGTTTGCTGGCTGAGGAGGTACAAATTGGTCAAGCAATCAACAAAGAAGAAGAAAAACAGAAAGCAGATAAGCTGGAAGCCGAGTTAAGAGAGATTAGTGAGCGCTATTTGGACATGAGTCTCAAATATGCAGAGGTAGAAGCTCAGCGGGAACAACTTGTGATGAAGCTCAAGGCCGCCAATAGTGGGAAGAAATGGTTTTCATAAAGACAGGAGGAAGGTTTTGGCTTTATCTTCCCAATATCTTAGCAATTTTCCACCCTATTCTTCATTTTTTTTTTCTGTAGAGTTATAGCTTCTATTACAACTTGCACTTTTTACAAGTGATAAAAGAAAATATATTCCATACAAGGCGGTGGCGGAGGAGGCAGCTCCTTACATTAAAGGAGGTGAGACGAAGAAATGAAAGATGTCTTTATATTTTTGGTCGGGGAAAGAGATTAAATGTTAGCTTAGCTTGTACCAAATATCCCATACAAAATTTAGTTAAAACAGCAATATAATTTTTTTAAAGATAATAATAATATGATCACTGCTCCTTGTAATTCCCTCTCCTAGTTCAGGTACAATAGCAAAAGTGTGTTAAGACCGGATCTTCTGAAGCAATGGATGAATGGGCACGAAGTGTATACTTTCAATTAAAAATTTTAATATGAGAATATATAATTTTTAAGACTTTCGTTTTTGTACTGGACCAATAATTTAGGTACATGAGATTGGAAAATGTCATGTATATATTCACTAGTTTTGACTGGGTCTCACATCAGAACTTGTGAATGTGTTTGTACATTTATTTATAAAAATGTTGGGGGACCTGTTTGGGATGATTTTCATTACATAGATCTCGTTTTCATTCTGAATTTTTTATTTTTATAATTTTTTAAAATGAAAACAGCAGAAAGTTCAAAAAGATCATAACTTGTCACTTTCCTTCTTTATAAATTTGATTTTGAGAAATATATTTGGCAAGGATCCATTTTATTCCCTGAACAATGTTCATTTTTCATTTGTCTAAAATTAAAAAACGGTAGTTGATTTTCTGGGCTTTTTTCAGTTAGATTTATTTTTTATTTTAGTGACTACTATTTTAAAATTATGTCAAATTTCTTTATTTTTTAGAGTCATCTTTGACTAGACAATTTTTAAAAAATCAGAAAAACAAAAAAAAACAAAAATAACATACTTAAGTATTTTCTTATACAATTTGAATTAATTTGGCCTTTAGTGAATTTTTCCAAAATTGATTTTTTCTTTTTCTTTTTTGGGGGATGCACCAATAAATCCCAAATTAATAACTTATGCACTGTTTAGTCCTAAAAGTTTTTTTATAGACTGAAAGGTCCCATTACAATGTTAATAACATCAGTTACAATGTTAATAACATCAGAGTCATGTTACAAACATTAGATTTCAAACATCTAATGTTCATCAAATTTCAATAATGTTTGAAAATATAGGATGAAAAACATCTAATGTTCATCAGATTTCAATAAATTTTGAAATTATAGAATGAAACATCAGATCATTTACATCATGCTGATGTAAAAATGGGACTAAATGGAGCATAAGAAAACTTTTAGGACTAAATGGTTCAACGTTTCGAAAACTAGGACTTATGGGTAAATTTTCCTTCTTTTTTTTCTTCGTAAAATTCGTCTAGTCAGACAAAAAAAATAAAAATAAAAAAATTCAAATTTTAAAAAAATCAGTAAAAAAATCTTCCGTTGTGAGGCCCCTCCTAAACATTAGGTCACAATCTTATTGAGAAAATACATGACGCTAAACCAGCTAGAGAAATTTCAGAAATTTAATAACAATTATTGACTAGAAGAGTTTCCCAGAACAGGACGTGATGAGAACGAAAACAGAGAATTTTCAGCGGAATTTTATTTACGAATGAATGAAGAATCATCAAAAAAGGTGCCATTTTTGTTAATTCCAATTATACAATGCAAAAGCGTTTGCCATATAAATAATATCAGAAAACACCAGAAAACACCGGCAAAACTAAACACACTCTCTACAAAATAAATACTCGACAGTTAATGATTCTCCTAAATATTTTCACTCAATTGTTTTCCTCTTTTTCTTTTAGCCTTTTTCATTTTACAGTATGGAGTAAGCACGAATAACCTCAACAATGGGTGCCCGGCACAGTGGACATTTCCCCCCTCCTCGAACCAACTCATTGGCACATTTCGAACAAGTGCACATGTGCCCACATCTGCAGAAATTTTAAACAGAGGAACAGAGGGAGAGAAAATATATCAACATAAAACATTAAATTTCAGAAGCAAAAAATTAATGGGCAAAAAATGCTAGAGTGGTGATTGGTAAAAAGTTGTTTTATTTCCTTTTCCATTTACATGGTGTGTCAAATGGTGATCATATGATACGAGCTGGTGGAATTCGAAATAAAGAGAGGATGATGTCGACAAATATGATTGGCTGCCATTGGAGGTGTTTGGGCTTTACTGGTATGAGCTGGAATACTAGTTATTGTATAAGTAGAACAAAGAGAGTGTTATTGTGAAGTGTTGTAATCTTTTTAGTTTCGTTCAGTCTCTGTAACAGAGCTCCGGGGGCTCTGTTTTTTGTTTCAGTAAGTGGCAGTCATTCATCTTTCAAAATCATATCATCATAGTTATACATATATCTATCCATGTATGTGCATTTAGGCACGTGTCTGTATGCATATCTGTGAGCTTGTCTACATATCAAACAAGGAATTGCACAAGGAATGAGGTGTACCTGTACAAAAGAGAATCAATGTGGCCATCACAGCAAACACAGCAAGTTCCCTTCTTAACATGACCCCATTTAGATCCATCCTCCGATGACTCTGCCGGCCCTGCAACATATTGCATTTCTCAATACAATTACAAGAATAAATAAAGTGAGAAACAAAAGTGATTGCTGCTATTATATAATTTTTGGTTAAAACCCTCTTCTTTTTTTTCTCAAAACTGAAAGCAGAATTCAGAAATCATGAAGGGCATGTGCGAATTCTCATTTTCAGTTCCTAAGGCTCCGTTTGGATTGCTAGGTGAAAAAAGAAAAGAAATGATTGTGTTTTCTCACTATCAGATGAGTAAAAAGCAAGGTATGTGATATAAGGATATATGTGGGATTTCTTTTTCTTCCTATGTTTTTTTTTAATGGGCAATCTTGGTATTATAAAAAATATACAACCAATCAGATTGTTTCTTCACCAAATCCTACCAATTTTGGTGGAAAATGAAACCTATAAAATAAGAGAGTTACCTTTCTCTCCATTTCTTATCCTTTCTCACCTAGCTTATAAACTAAATATGAGAGAATTTTTTTCTCTTCATTTCTCACCAAATCACTCGAGACACAAATGGACTATAAATGTGGTGTTCCGTAAAAGTGAAAGTGCAAGAATCATTAAATAGGGACTGTACACTAACCCTCTCCACCAGATGACCGGTTTAGAGCTGCAGAGACCTCCTGTCTTACCGAGCGTTGCAACTCCAATTGCATGTCCATGCAGGCCTCCAACATCCTCTGCATGTGACTCATGCCCTGTTGAAGCCTTGCCATGTCTGCTCTTAGATCATTAATCATCTCCCACTCCTGCTCCATATCAACATTCCCACATTCAGTTCAAGGTGACATGTGCATAAACATATATACAAATACTAGATATAGGTGCCAAAAAAAAAAAGTTTCATCAGACACTGAATTAAAATGAAAAAAAATTCCCAAAAATCGTTGGCCACCAAGAAAGGACTAAGAAGAGATAATTGTTATGTCCTAATATGAAAGAGTCCAAAAAGTGTCCAGTCAGTAAAAGCCAACTTCACCAAGATTGCATATTAGTCAAGAATAAAATTAAAATGGCACTCATGGTATAAATCCAAGTGGTTATATGCCCCAAGCCACCAAATTATGTGGATATTTCATATTGTTCTAGAACCAGGTAATGCTATACAAACAGAATTCCTATACAAAAAATTATGTCTCATTTTTATCCATTCATTGAAAGTCAAAATGCCCATCACTTTGGTTCATAATTACAAGACTGCCATTAACAAATCATTTTTGTCTTAAATTCCATATGAAAATTATGTATGAATATCATTTTCCAAATAGGAATTGCTCCCAACTACTATATAGTAGCATTTCCATATAATATTCAGCAACATGAGTAATGACAGAACACAGAATGAACGGATGATTTCCTATAAATCTAAAAGAGTGTTTTTTGTGAGGGAAGATTTGAAAATTGAAAGACAAGATGTTTGTAGTGGTTATGGAGGGGATTGTTTTCGAGCAAGTATTAGTTATGACTAGTTGAGTTTTCCTTCCTTTAGTACGTAAGGGAAGCCCTTAATCGTTGGCTCTGGTTGCTCCTGCCGCTCCAACTCCCTTCAGATGTCCTCTTGGTTGACACCCAGTGCAACCAGATGTGGTTAGAGCTCCTCTTTAAAAGGGGATTAAAAAAGAAGAATTTGTACTACAGATGATACATAAAATATAAGATGAATCTGAACCTATAGATGATGCATAAAACACAATGAACATAATCAGTTTTCACAAAACATCTCTATGGTTTTTCCACTAAAAATCATCACACAAGAAAACATAATACTGCGATAGACTGAGAAATATATATACTCCCTCCGTCCCAAAATAATAGTCCCTTTTGGGAAATCTAACTTTTTTTGGTAGTACAATTATTGCACTTTAAAAAAATTAATTTTCCAAAATTACCCTTTGATAGTTTATTTTTCAGGGAATATCAATTGTCATAATTGTACTTTTTATGTTGTTAATGAATTTAAAAGGACAAAATAGAAAATTCATATTATTTTTGCCCTTGATTTTTGAAAAATGACTAATATTTTAGGACAATGAAAAATGAAATAAGGGACTAATATTTTGGGACAGAGAGTATTTTTTTTTGGAGGGGGTAGGGTGACTCACAAGTTCTGAACGATGCATGCCATGTCGAGGCCAAGTAGAATGATGTAAATCCTGATGCCAAAGTGGCTGTGGAGGGGGCACTGGAGGAGATGGTAGTACCAGTGAAGGTCTACCCATAGCATCATTCGGATTCCCATTCTGCTCATCCCTCTGTTGCTCCTGATCCCGCTCTGGTGAAGCAGGCATCGGAGTAGGCAAGTTCCTGTGCAGATCCCAGTCAATCGGAGCATGGGCTTGCCTTTCTACGTATGACTGAATTAATTGGTCCAGACTCTCACGGAAACCACTTCGAAGAAGATTTGAAACACTTCTCCTACAATGAGCAGAAAATCCCATTTGAGAAGAAAGCAAAAAACAAAAACGCCTAGATGGCTCATATACAATTCAAAAATAACAAACAAAAATACCCAAAAAAAAACTTTTCACACACATACTAATACCTGCTTAAAAGTTCCCTGAGTTCCATACTATACACATTATCATCATCAGGTGGGTGGAATCTATTGACTCTTCTGATTGGGATAAAACGGCGCATTCTAGGGGGGTCGGAAGGTGGTTCTGACCAATTTTCCACAGCTTCCCTCGCATCATTTTCATGCCAACCCTCATGGGTTTGTTGTGGATGACCCTCTTCGACACCTTCATTTCCCAGAGTTTCCTGGGGCCAATCATTAACAGGATTTTCCTGCCAATTAACATCCATATCTCCAGCAGTGCCATCTGTCCATTCATTAAACTGATTATATGCAGCGTTCTGCCAGTTTCCTCTCCCATCTTCCATGCCTTGTTCCTGCCAATCACTTCCGTGATTAACACTAGCTTCCCAAAAAATGCTCTCAGCAGCTGTGTTGTTTTCAGAATTTCCTATAGGATCCGATAACCGATGGATGTCAGCTGCCTGGCTTCTAGGTTGCGACTGCTCATGGTTTTCATGTTGGGCCCCTTGTGGAATGTTTGTATGGATCTGATCATTTCTAGAATCAGTGGTGTTATTGTTAGGTGAGGTATCAGGATTGGTGACTACTTGACCACGAACAATAGTTTCTAATCTGGTGCGGAACCCTTCCCTGCTCGAAAGAATTGCTCATTATGTCATTTTAAAACCATCGCCATTTAAAAAAAAAGGCTAATACTAGAACAATAGGCCTCGTTTAGCAAGTGACTTTTTTAGCTAAAAAGCTAAAAAGTCATTAAAAAAACCAAAAAAACAACAACTTATACAAAAAAGTCAAAGATTCTCTTTTCTCTATACTTTTTGCACATCTTTTCGTAAAAAATCAAAAAGTTATCCCAAACATACTAGTTTTTTTTACATCATATTTTAGCCAAAAAGCCAAAAAATATTAAAAAAGCCTGTTTCTAAAAGTATAATAATAATAATAATAACCATCAATAAAGTTGTTCTTGACGTTGTGATGCCAAACAACCAAAGACTCTCAGCAAATTGGCATTATAAAATGCTGATATCACTAATCTAATCCGTGGAAACAGAGAACTAAACCACTACATTGCACATAATTGATCCATGCCAGATAACTGAGTATGTGCATGTAGGCTCATAAATGAACAGACAAAGACCTAAAATCCCAATCATGTGCTTAAATCAAATAAGAATCCATCCCATGGACTAATAGTTTTTACAAGTCAGTGTATTATGAATAGTACTGCTCGTCTCATTCAGATGTTAAATCACATAAATATTAAAGGGGGAAAAACTAAATTGACATGAGATGTGGTAATTAAAAAAAATATAGGAATTTATTTAATTTAGTTGAGCATATAGCCCATGACAGAGCCAAATGACAAAAAAGAATTAATGTAATTGATCCCACTTGATTGGGACACAATGCTTAGTTTGGTGTGGTTTGGTTTATTTTATTTGTAGTTGACTATAAAAACCTACATGGTGAAGTCATTATAGCATATTAGCATGACAGAGAAATACGAGATCTCATTGATGTCTGACTATTGATAGTCAGATGACTCATAAGATCCCCATTGAACTACCAAAATGCACAGAGGAGTAATCTCTTTTTTTACTTTTCTTTAGTTTCTTACTCCAATCACCAGCAGATCTGCCATTCTGGATCCCGAATATTCAAGGGAATTGGCAGGGGGGCAGACTGGGTACAGTTCTAAATTGTACAAAGTGGCCTCAGACTTCAACACGAGTTCATTGTTAGTAATTTCACATATGCTTAGTAGCCCAAGCTTTTACCAACACACCAAATGATGGCCCCTTCCAATAACCATTAGATCTAATGTTTTAAAACTATAAAATCGGAAAATGAATTTACCAAGGTCGTGATGGTGCATCTTTTATTATTCCTCTGACCAAAATGTATCTAAGTATTTAGCATAATAAAACTAGAATAACAAGTCATTTTATTCATAAATGATTTATGAATTTTTTATTAGTAGTAATAAAATTTCATTAAAAATAGACAGCATTAAGGGATTGCCGCCCATGTAATAATTAATGAAATTATTTGCGCCTTTTTAAATAAATAAAAAAATCCTAATGATGTAATCACAGAAACTACCAAACAATTGACAACTCGTGTACTTGGAACAATAGACCTAAAAAAAGGTCCCCTCCTCATACTAAAAGTATTAAACTATTACAGTAATCTTTTTCTCACTTCTTAAGACCATCATAAGAACAACCAGATCATATACAAACTAACTGATCATCTGAAAAACATAACACCAAAGGAGTTCCAACCAATAGTAAATTTAAAAATTAAAACACTATTGTACATGAATATATATTAAAATAAAACATACCTTAAGCCAGAAACAGTATGTCGTTGTCTTAACTGAACCAATTCACTCGCTGCCATAGAAGGGGGTCTCTCCTCCTCAACAGGCCTTTCATTTCGCAAGAATCTACCTCTGAGTAATGACTGGTAAAATTTGCATAAATGGTCAAGCCATAATTAAACATGCAAACTCAGAATCAAACATATTCACAAGGAAACAATTTCAGGGCTCAATATCAATTAATAAATAAGTCAACGCCTTATTCTGTGATAAATCTGAATCTAAGATGTAGGTTAACTAATTCAAATACATTGTTACTAGTAACAATTATCCATTTGTTATTGCATACAGATTACTTATTTTAGAGCATCATTACATGAAGCACTGCAGATTAAAAAATAAATAAATTACAAATAACAAAAGCCTATCCAATACTGCAATATAGTTTTTTTCATTACCAAATATCTAAATCTCAAAGGTAGACAAGGAATCTATAAAACCTTGAAATATTCCTTTAGCATATGTATGCAATAAAGAAGCACTTGTATTTCTTGCCTAGCCAAAAGGAGAAAATATGGAACAACCGACGGATTTTTCTGCCATAGCAATATGTAAAATTAAGAGGGCAAAATCAAAGTGAGAATGAGACAGATATTACTGACTGAAATGTTTACAAAGTAGTTACTAGTTAAACCTTGTTCCTGAGGAAGTTCAATCTAACAGGATGGGAAAAAGACCACCAATCTATTTGTCCACAAGGACTTTAGGCAAGAAACTACTTTCCACAGATCAAAACTAAGCTGAGAAATGCAATGCCCAAGATTAAAACAACTTGTGGTGACCTACACAACTTTTTTCATCATTTGGTTTTATCTATTAAAGATTGCTAACTTTTCAATCAAGAAATAGTTAAAAATTGTCAATAGAAAAGAATTAAAATATTAAACAATATACATTCAATCACAATATCCATGAAGATATTGTAAAAAGGGCATCTGAATAAACACAGAACTTTTCTCCATCCTGCATTTCACACACACGCTCTATTTGTTATAGATTACTCTCAAGTTGATATAAGGGTTGTTTGGGAAGTGCTAGATTAGCATACTTTTTGACTTTTTACAAAAAAATATAAAATATGGGTTGGGTTTGAAGTGATGTGGTAGAGAGGAGATGTGACCCAAATAAGATGATTATGACCCAAATAGGATAATGTGCTAAAATAGCATGTGCTATTTTAGCACATGCCAAACAAGCACATAATTTCCATACAACAAATAAAATTGAAACCCAAAACCAACTTCTCAGAACCATAACTACTACATGCATGAAGTATGGACACAAAAATTGTAAGGAACATAAGAACATCCTAAATTGATTTTAGATTCCATCAAACAAATCCAATGCACTTTTTGTATTTCTATTTCGAGTCAACACGTCAGTTTTTATGCACGGTAGGAAACATATAAAGTCAATGAACAACAATATAATGAACAAACAGTGTCAATGAAAAGCAACAGACCTGAATGCGGTTGCGATGAGCAAATTCAGAAACAGCCCGATGCTCCAATAGACCCTGAAGTTCCCCCTGTCTTTCTCTCTCAATCCTCATAAGCAAATCGATTAGAGCTTGTCTCCCACGCAACCTCAGCATGTCCCTGCGAGCATGCTCAGGCTGGCCGTCATCATGGTCAACAACCAGCCCTTCCCGAAGTTGGTCAGCTTGAGGTACAAGTCCAGCAATTTGTTCATCCCTTCGACCACCACGAGCTCCTCTCTGTTGTTGACTAGTCATTTGCACCCATTCCCTCACAATCCTAACCCTTTCACGCTCAGTTTCACCAAGCCACTCTGCTCTTGGACTATTATTGCTCCTCTGTGTTACATTAGGTGAATGGTCAGTGATGTCACTCTCCATCCATCCCCGAACAATATGCCTGACCCTCTCCCTCTCAACTTCACCAAGGTCAGGAGATTGCTCACGGCTAGAAGTATCACGGTCACCATGCTCATTCTGTCTCACCATCTGATCATGGGACCAACTTCCAAAGTCATTCTCACTTTCACTAGCATCCTCCAAACTTCCCTGAATCTCACTACCCCGGCTTTCAGACATATTTGTAGACACATTTGTATTCGACTCAACACTCCTCTGTTGCCTCAATCTTTCTCTCACCCTTCCCCGAGCACGATTCAACAAGTGCTCATCCTCCAACTCCCTCCACATTTGCAAAATAGATGATGACTGGGTGCTTGGTCTCTCGACATTACCCTGCCTCCTCGAAGTAGGAGACTGTGACTCCCTTAAGAATGACGAATCAAGCATGGAAACTGTATGAAGACCCGCGAGTGCCATCAACTCCGATTCTCTATTCCTCCTCTCAATCGTCGTAATCATCTCCTGTGCCTGCCGGGCAGCCCAACTGCTCAAAATCCGCGAGTGGCGCCTCCGGGCAGCAGAAGACTCAGCTAGATCATCCCCTTCAAGATCCGACCTCCTCCTCCTCCTAACAAGTTGATCACCCTCATCATCCTCATCCTCAGCATTACGTGGAGAGCTACATGATGCAAATGGCATACAACCATCGAATTGTCCACGCATAAAATCCTCCAATCCCAGCTCAAATTCAGAGCGGGCATCTGTGGCGGTTTCAGATTTCTGTTGCAATTGTTGCTGAATATCTGTCATCTTAACCCACTACCCTCTCCCCTGGGCCACCCACCACCACACTCAATCACAACCCACCATTTCTACACCTAAAAAGAAAGATCACCCCAACAAACAAAACCTATTCAATAGATACAAAATCAAAAACCCAAATTTCAGATCAAAACACAAAAAATTGGAAAACAACAGTAGTGGCCTAATGAGATTAAGATTGATTGTTCCACACATATCACCTGAACAAAATTCACATACTTTCTTGTTAAGATGGGATTGTACAATCAAATCGAGATCTAGAATGCAGAGAAATTCAATACAAATCCATATTAGGTGCAACAAAAAGTTGAAATTGAAATTGATGAACCAAAAGCGTACCTTTTGTGTAGCTGTGTGTTCGTCGTCCAAGTGTCAAAAACAAAACCCTAATTTTCGGAGATAAAAACAGAGAGAGAGAGAATGTTTGTGTGTATGTGTGTTAAAAACAATATCACAAAATTTCTTGAAGACGCGAAGAGAGAGAGAGAGGTTTTTTTTGGGGGGGGGGGGGGGTTTGTTGAAATTGTTTTTTTGTTTTTGTTTTTGTTTTTAATGTTTTGAGAAACAGAGAGAGAGCGGGGATTTTTTGGGCAGAAAAAGAGAGACACAGAGAGCGAAGGTGAGAAGCGCCGATCTTCCTTTTTTTCTCTATGAATTTCACAGTTTTTTTTTTCTTTTTCTTTTTTTTCTCTCTTGTAATTTGACAGTTGACACAAGCGTAATAAATAAATAAAATAAAAAATTCAAGATTTGACCCAATAACAAATTATATTTTAATTTTTGTAATTATTTTTAATTTCAACTTTAATTTTTTAAATAATATCAATTTTAATTATCTATTAATTAAAACTAATGAACAGGGATAATAATCAATTTTTATTAATGTTGCTAGACATACGTGGTAGTTATGGATTAGATGACAGTGAACTAAAAAACGGGAGAAGTAACGATAGAATGAAAAAAAGAATTGAGCAAAACGATAGCAATGGGTTAGAAAAGAAGAAAGATGGAAATGGATATTGATAACGGTAAGAGTGAGAGTAATGAATGGTTTAAAAATTAAAGAGTTGATTTATTATCGTGATCAAATTCTAAAAAATTTTACAATTTTTCCAACCAAAAATATGGATTATTATTTGTAAATCATATAATTAAAAAATTACAGCTAATTTTATGTTTTTAGCATGACCATATCATCCTTTTTTTAAATATTAAGTTTACTGACTAAATTCCAACTTTTTCTACAAACTACAATTAGTTTTGGTCTATTTATATTTTTTAACTGTATTTTAATTATATAGTGATACTAATTCAATAAATTTTTAAGAAACAATTACAGTAGGAAACTAAGCGTAAACATAAAATTACTAAAATCATATTATAGACAGTAATTTTTTTATCGTGTGAATGACCATCCATCATGAAGGCCAGTTAACTATATAATTTTTTTTTTTCCTACGAATTTAAAATTTAAACAGAACATAAAGAGTTTAATTAAATATGTCTTTGCAATATTGTGAACTTTCTTACAAAATCTAAGATTTTACGGATTTAGGATGGTTGTTGAACGCAGTTACATGGGCCTATTTCGAGACCTATTTCGATAATTTAAATCGTTCACATTTTAGAATATATCAATTAGAACATACTTATAAAAAATCAAGTTAATCGAATATCGTTTACCCATTTATCCACTCATATTTGTATTTATTTTAATACTTTAAATCACAATTGTTATTTATTTTTATAGATACAAATATGAGTGGATGAATGGATAAACGATATCCGATTAACTTAATTTTTTTGTAGGTATGATCTACTTGATGCATTCCAAAATTGTGAACGGTTCGAATTATCAAAATAGACTTATTTAGCTGTACAATAATCGTTGTTGTGCAGGATACATAGCAGCCACCCCAAATCCATTAAAGACCAAAAACCAATA
This sequence comes from Camellia japonica, assembly GCA_030407325.1. Classification (NCBI taxonomy): domain Eukaryota; kingdom Viridiplantae; phylum Streptophyta; class Magnoliopsida; order Ericales; family Theaceae; genus Camellia; species Camellia japonica. Next base: position 200,623,621 of record JAPPVO010000002.1, on the reverse strand, counting down.
TAATGCAGAAAGTTGCCAAAGCATTTAGAACAATTGCAATATATAAAAAAACAAAAAATAAAAAGCAATAAAATGATTAGCAAACATATGGATAATGTTTTAGAAATTCAGTATGATGGTATGTCTAATGAAACGTAGACAAATCTCCTTCTTAACTTAATAATGGTTTTGACTAAGTAATGTATCTTGATGTGCAACAAATTAATCATGTTGTTAGATTGTGATATGTCAAGAAAAATGTTGTTATGTTCATAAACCAAAAATAACACTTTTATAGTATTCAAAATTCAAATTATTTATATATTCAAACATCATGAAGAATTACTTCTTATTTCATTACTTAAAAGAACTTGACAAATTTGCATCTATTTTGGCTCTTCCCTTCAATGGGTAACAATCAAATTTACTTGTTAAATCTTCCTTTGGACATATAACAGTATTCAACAAAAATATCTACATATATAGAATTAAACTATAGAAGATATTTTGAAAATGAACATAGTAACACAATGGAATCGATCTCTCATGATCATAGTGAGGAGACAGACAAATAAAGATATCTCTAATGAGTTTCATCATATTAAGTGTTCGTTTGGCAATGACTTTTTTAGTTGATTTGTTGACTTTTTTGACTTTTTTAGTTTTGAACTTTTTTTGTCATTTGGTATTCTTGTTTTGCTTTTTGGCTTTGAAATGGCAAAAAAAAATTTGTCCTTTTGTGATTTTTTGTCCTTTTATAATTTTTTAACCCAACTCAAAAACCAAATGACCCCTAATGGAATTGGGCATGCTGCTGCGTGGGCTGCACAGCAACAGCTGTTATGCAGTGAAATGTGCTCATTTTGGGGTCCATTTCGATAATCTGAACCGTTCATATTTTGGAATACATCAAGTAAAATATGCTTACAAAAAATCAAGTTAATCAGATATCGTTTACCCATTCATCCACTCACATTTGTATCTACAAAAATAAAAAATAATTGTGATTTAAAATATTAAAATGAACACAAATGTGAGTGAATAAATAGATAAACGATATCCGATTAACTTAATTTTTTGTAAATATATTTGATGTATCCTAAAATATGAACAATTTAAATTATCAAAATCAGCCTATTTTCGCTACACAACAGCATCCCCAATTCCCATACTAACACATACATTCTTAATATTTGCTACCTTCAATGAAAATGCAAAATAAGGAAGCTTCCTCTTTTGTCTTTTTGCTTCCAAGGAGAAGAGAGGAAGTTTCCTATTTTGGAAGAGCTCACCCATTTCACCATTTGCTTTTCCTCCCCTTCTTGGCTTAGTGGTAAGGTAAAATTGTTGTGCTAATTATTGAATCTATGAATTATAAATATAAAAAATATATATTAATTATGGTATTTCATACATTCACTCTATTAGCCAGCCAAAAATTTCATCAACATTGCAACAAATTTCAAAACTCGAGTACCAATTATGTAAACATGCAAATTTTGTTTCAAGTAATACTACATGTACCTGAATTTCTTGTCCATTGAACACAATATTGATGCTTACATTAACAAATACAAACTTGAATTTATTTATTTATATATATATATTGTTGTAAGAAAGGGTTCAAGAAAGGAGTTGGAATATTCGAAGATCTTCGAAGATCCTTGATGAGAGGCTTAGATTCTTCAATAGTCTCAACTTAGGAACACAAAAACAAAGGAGATGTTGGAGATCAGAGATTGGGTGAAGAAGAAGGCAAAATGGCTAGAGAGAGAATAATGGCAAGGCTCTCCCATGGATCTCCCACTTTCGCTCTCAAGGTTGATAATGGAGATGGGAAATTAGTTCTTTCCCAAGAGTCATCTCTCCAAAAATCCATCCCTTGTAAAGCTATGGCTGGGTGCTATTTATAGGCACCTCATGATGTAGGACCGAGCCCATGTGCAAGGCACATGGGAAGTATTCTCTCTAACCATTTTGTCCGAGGAGGTGATCTCTCCGAGGAGGTGACCTCTCCGAGGAAGTGATTTCTCCGAGGAGGTGACCTCTCCGAGGAGGTGATTTCTCCGAGGAGGTGACTTCTCCGAGGAAGTGATTTCTCCGAGGAGGTGATTTCTCCGAGGAGGTGACCTCTCCGAGGAGGTGATTTCTCCGAGGAGGTGACTTCTCCGAGGAGGTGATTTCTCCGAGGAGGTGACCTTTCCGAGGAGGTGATTTCTCCGAGGAGGTGACTTCCCCGAGGAGGTGATTTCTCCGAGGAGGTGACCTCTCTGAGGAGGTGATTTCTCGAGGAGGTGACTTCTCCGAGGATGAGAGAAAACCCCGAAGTGGAAATCAACCCCTCGGCGAACCCTTCTTCTTAGCCACACCTAACCAATGATCCCCAATCATCCCAAAGGGTCAGGGGTAGTCCCAGAGGACATCCTGCCGCATCAGGGTCAGGGTAGTTCAAGAGAACGCCCTGCCGCAAATATTGCCGAGTCTCAGGGACCCCCTAGATCGTGCCACCTCGACCCGGGTATAGGCTAGTTTAACCGAAGAGTGAATATATCTCCACTCACCGTCCTCGGATCGGGTCCTTTGTTCGAACTCCCTTACGCCCATGGTTCTGGTACGTAGATCCCGGAAAGCTCCGAGTCCGCAAGTGTTCTGGGACTCATTAACGGAGCGGCTTCTAGATTGCGTTTGAATCCGTTCGAAGCCAAGTGCTTCGGACCTCTAGGTTCGTGGATCCGAACCCTTTCGAGTCGAATGCCTCGGATCTCTAGGCTTGCTTAATACCCTTTCGAGTCCAGGCCCGAGTAAGTCTCTAGGTTCGTGGATCTGAACCCTTTCGAGGCTTAGAGCCATTCAGCCCGTTTGACGGCGATAAATCCGGGCCCACCAATCTTGGACTTGCGATAAATTCGGGCCCACCAATCTTGGGCTATTGGGCCTAAATAATTTAGTGGGCTCAAATTTGCCCCCTCTTACATTTGCCCCTTGCGTGTATGAGAAATTGTAATTTTCTCGGACATGCATAATTTCACCTCGTCAGCCATGCTTCACATTATATACAAGTATATACGACACAGACATATACGGAGATATACACTCGTGGAGAATATGCCGTTTGCAACCGTCAGTGGGAATATGCCGTTACTGAGAAGGCATATTCCGTTTGCCGACGTTTAGCATACGCAAAAAGAAATGCATGGATGTGGAATGCGAGGTTTCGAACCCCTGACCTCAAGCTCGGCCTCCGAGTCCTTAACCACTTAGCCAAACCATTGAACCCAAGCCACTCGGATGACAGAAACACTTCAAACAAATATCTATATTACATACCTATACAATATATATACATATATGCATACACAATTCTCCCGCGTCTCTTGCCGCGTTTGGCACGCGGGCTCTGCTTTTGTATCGATTGGCCGACAAAAGCAGCCCCCTCGGTTTGCAAGCCTGCCTCGACCCTCTCCCTCTCTTTGTCTTTTTCTCTCGTCCTCTTCCTCTCTTCAGTATCCGCCTTCTTCTTCTTAACCATTCTCTTCTTCTTCTCCTTCTCCATTACTCTTCCAGCTTCCTCTGCCTTCTTCTTTTTCTCTTCTGTTTTCTGCCATTCTTCTGTGATTCTTCTTCTTCTCTTTTGCATGGCTTCGTCTCGCCCTCTCTCTCTTTTTCCGGATCTTAATGATCCATCAAGCTCCTCTGGGCCAAGTGCCCCTGCTTTTATGCATCACAGTCTTCCTACACTAACAATTGAGCAAGTGATGGCTGCTCAAACTGATATTGATGCCAACCACCTCACGTTGAAGTCGTGTATGGAAACAGTGGCGCGGTCACTAATTTGTCTCACCGTCTGCAAAACAGGACGAGTGAGCTACATCGGGTTAATGCCCAACTCAATCTGCTTCAACAGATGTATAAGGATGCACGAGCGGAGATTTGTGCGCTGAAGGCAGAGAACAAAGAACTGAAACGGAAGACTACCTCCATGGAGTGTAGAGAGGTAAAACGACAGGCCACTTGTCTGGACCAGTTCGGAGCGCCAGCGTATTTTTCCTTTGATGGTCGGCGAAAAGTGAACTCTTTTGCCGGAACATTGAGGCAGGGCCTTCGAAGGCCGATGACAAAAAGAGGAAGAGCTCGGCGACGGAAGAGTCGAGTAAATGAAGCTGGCATGTGGTCGGCATCTGCGAAGAGATGAAGAAGAACAAGATCTGTGTGTGTGTTTTTTTTTTTTATTTCTTTTTCTGGACCTTTTTTTTTTTTTTTTTTTTTTTTTTTTTTTGAGCATCATTGAAGTAAATTGGCGCAGCTATTACAGTTTTTGAGACTCTTCACCCAAGATATGACTCGGCTATCCTTTTCGTCTTGTATATACATATATATTTTGTGGCAGTTTATGGGAAAAGTCTTGTTTCAGAATTCATGATTTCAATGACCCATATTTTCTTTTAACAGGTTAGAGGCCGAAGTCGTGTGCCCATTGATTGTTATCGCAGAGCCAATCAGTGTAATTTCCTCATGAACCCAGACTCCCCGAAGCTTGGTTTTGCCGAATAGTACCGACGCCGGCATCTCCGTAACACCACTGCTGCTTTTGGCTTTCGAGAGTCACTGACGGTATCGTCTCCGTGACATCATCTGCAGCACATACCTCGACCACCCAACGTAGCTCACTGTTGGCTTCAACGATTCCAACGCAGACCACACACGTTTGCCCTCTCAACGCAATGTGTGTGGTTGCCGACTCTTCTGTGGTACCAGCGTTGCTTCTGGCTTCAACTTGTCCGACGCCGACCACGCACGTTCGCCCACTCAACACAACGTGTGTGGTCCTGCCCGGCCTAGCTCAGTCTTGTTGATCTTGATCGACGCCGACTCAGCTACATCTCCAACGCCGACTACACACGTTGCCCTTTCAACGCGACGTGTGTGTGGGCCTGTCTAGCACTACTTAGCTCGGCAACGACCTCAGGTGTATCTGGCTCACATTTGTGGTCTTGCCACTACTTCCAGCCGTGCTCTTCTTCCATTGGCGTGAATCTGTGAGTAACTCTTTCAATTGTTTTTTTGATAATGTAAGAACATCATACTTGACTTTTATGTAACCGATGAATAAATGCTCGATACCCGAACTTAGCGAACAATTCGTTTGAAATGGTGTAGTGCCATAGCAGAGAGTAAAACTATATATTGTTGATGTAACATCTATCTCGGTAACGCTTGAATCATAATCTGAACTCGATATTGCTTATGTCGGTTGTCGGCTTTGCTATTTCAGGAAAATAAATTCTTGTAAAATCTCCACGACCTCGGTGCCCTCAGAACTTACACTATGCTGTTCCTCAGAAGTCCGAGCGGAAGCAAAGTTGTCCCTCAGAAGTCCGAGGCTGTCCCTCGAGAGTTTGAGCGAAAATAAGGCTCTCCCTCGGAAGTCCGAGCAGAAACAAGACTGTCCCTCGGAAGTCCGAGCAGAAGCAAAGCTCTCCCTCAGAAGTCCGAGGCTGTCCCCCGAGAGTCTGAATAGTAATACACATTCTACTTCAGCGAGAAAGATCCCCGAAGCTTGCATTGACAGAAGTAAGGGCTATTCTTCGGAAGCCCAAGTGGGAGCACATATGCTACTTCAGCAAGAAAGACCCTCAAAGCTTGCATTGATGGAAGCAATGGCTGCTCTTCGGAGGTCCGAATGGAAGTACACTTCTACTGTGTCAAGAAAACTCCCTTCAGGTTGGTGACTGAGTCTACTATTCATTTTTCTTCTTTGAGGGGCAACAAAAATTGAAAACTGTTTCAAGCAACATAACACAATGAAGATATACAATGTGGAAATAAATTTCTTCATGACATAAGAAAGGTAGAACTTCATGGACAATGCAGTAAATGCAAACTGTAAATGTCATAGATAGACTCCTGTGGAATGTTGACATTTGCCCCTAGAGTTGCAAGGTCATTTGGAAAGCTTTCACCAGCTGCTCGGGCTGTGACCGTCATACACCATCATAGCCACATCTTCTAAGATATCCTGGGGCCCTTGTTCGTTGAACTTTAGCTCATCTGCTTCAACTTTCTTTCTAAAGATCTTCTTAAGTGCCCGACACTTTTCTGTAGGATGTCCTAGTGATTGGTGGAAAATACAATAATTAGGACCCTCACGGTCCTTCTTCGGCAAAAGCTCTTCGACATAAGGCAACTTCAGTTCTCCGTCTGCCACCCATTCTTTAACTAAGGCCTTCACCTCCTCAACACTACACGGAAAAGGAGTGTCATCTTCGAAGTGTTTCCTCTTCTGACCTCTGAAGTCCTCCCCCTGCGACTTTCGGGTAGAAGACGCGGAAGCCGCAGTAACAGAAGGTCCTCGGGATGTCTTGAAGCTGGTTTTATACCTAGTGTCGAACCCGATCTCCTGAGATTGAGGTACGTTGATGTTCCGAGATGCTTCAATTAATGCCGAGAATGTGGGTAGCTTGTGATTAACAAGAAGCATCTTGTACCCGTTCAATGCCCCTTCAACACAGATTTGGACCAAGTAGCTTTCCTCCACAGCCTCATGACAGTCCACGGCTTTGTCTTGGAACCTCTTCACATATTCGAGAATGTCTTCACTCTCTCGTTGCTTTTCCTTACATAGGGTAAGTGTGGTCACCTTCTCGGCCACTTGAAAGAATTTGGCATGGAATTTGTTGACCATCTCCTCCCAACTTCGAACAGAGTTTGGGGCCAAGTTAACGTACCAACTATATGCTCGGTCAGTGAGGGACTTAGAGAATTCTCTTAGTCGGAGGACATGATTTGAACCATGAATCCCCAAAGTCTCGATGAACCGAACAACATGTTCTCGAGCATTTCCTTGCTTGCCATTGAATTTGATGAACTTCGGTACCATGTACCCCTCCGGGTATGGATAACTCGATATCTCAATAGGGTATGGTGGCTTGACATCTGGATCTGGCAAAGAGGGTAAAGTCCTCTTGCCCCGTTCAAGATCGAACATGGCTTGCAAATCGGCGAGAGTGAGAAATTGTTGAGGGAGAGAACTTGATAGTGGTATTCCTGGAACTTGACTTGTAGACCTGAAGATTGTGCTAGGGGCGACTTGGCCATTTGGGTGTTGAGAATTCACCATCAGTGAAGACACATGATGAAACTGGCCATCGGCACCTATGGACACGCCATTTGGTAATGGGACATTGAATTGAGGCCCGTAAAGTCCACCGCACGGGGCCGCTATACCGGGTTGTGCTTGCAAATCATTCCTCGCGCCGGAAACTCCTCCAACCACCGCTGGACCATGGCTTGATCCTCCAGGTGCGTGATTTTGCGCTCCACGAGCCGCAGGTTGGCCATGACTTGTTCCTCCTAGCACTTGATTCTGCACACCATTTTGTACAATTTCAGGGAGAATTTGGGGTGGACCTTGATGGTTTTGACCATTTCCAACATCACTATGAAGTTGTTGATGATTGCCAGCGCTGACTTGACCTCCATTTGTTGCTGGTGGTGCGAAATTCGAACCCATCACCAACATGGTGTGGGTGAGATTTTGAAAGGTTGTGAGAATCTCTTGTTGAGTGTGTTGGAGTTTTTGAATAGCTTTAAGGATGAGAGGTGAGTCTTGAACTTGAGTCCTTTCATCACCACCATTGGAAGAGCCTTGTTGATGAGTCTCATTATCTGCCATTTTTGCTGGTGTTGTATGAGTTCTAGATCTTGTTGAAACCATTAACCAATCCGCCTCCCCAGTGGAGTCGCCAAAATGTAAGAAAGGGTTCAAGAAAGGAGTTGGAATATTCGAAGATCTTCGAAGATCCTTGATGAGAGGCTTAGATTCTTCAATAGTCTCAACTTAGGAACACAAAAACAAAGGAGATGTTGGAGATCAGAGATTGGGTGAAGAAGAAGGCAAAATGGCTAGAGAGAGAATAATGGCAAGGCTCTCCCATGGATCTCCCACTTTCACTCTTAAGGTTGATAATGGAGATGGGAAATTAGTTCTTTCCCAAGAGTCATCTCTCCAAAAATCCATCCCTTGTAAAGCTATGGGTGGGTGCTATTTATAGGCACCTCATGATGTAGGACGGAGCCCATGTGCAAGGCACATGGGAAGTATTCTCTCTAACCATTTTGTCCGAGGAGGTGATCTCTCCGAGGAGGTGACTTCTCCGAGGAAGTGATTTCTCCGAGGAGGTGACCTCTCCGAGGAGGTGATTTCTCCGAGGAGGTGACTTCTCCGAGGAAGTGATTTCTCCGAGGAGGTGATTTCTCCGAGGAGGTGACTTCTCCGAGGAAGTGATTTCTCCGAGGAGGTGACCTCTCCGAGGAGGTGATTTCTCCGAGGAGGTGACTTCTCCGAGGAAGTGATTTCTCCGAGGAGGTGACCTTTCCGAGGAGGTGATTTCTCCGAGGAGGTGACTTCCCCGAGGAGGTGATTTCTCCGAGGAGGTGACCTCTCTGAGGAGGTGATTTCTCCGAGGAGGTGACTTCTCCGAGGATGAGAGAAAACCCCGAAGTGGAAATCAACCCCTCGGCGAACCCTTCTTCTTAGCCACACCTAACCAATGATCCCCAATCATCCCAAAGGGTCAGGGGTAGTCCCAGAGGACATCCTGCCGCATCAGGGTCAGGGTAGTTCAAGAGAACGCCCTGCCGCAAATATTGCCGAGTCTCAGGACCCCTAGATCGTGCCACCTCGACCCGGGTATAGGCTAGTTTAACCGAAGAGTGAATATATCTCCACTCACCGTCCTCGGGATCGGGTCCTTTGTTCGAACTCCCTTACGCCCATGGTTCTGGTACGTAGATCCCAGAAAGCTCCGAGTCCGCAAGTGTTCTGGGACTCATTAACGGAGCGGCTTCTAGATTGCGTTTGAATCCGTTCGAAGCCAAGTGCTTCGGACCTCTAGGTTCGTGGATCCGAACCCTTTCGAGTCCGAATGCCTCGGATCTCTAGGCTTGCTTAATACCCTTTCGAGTCCAGGCCCGAGTAAGTCTCTAGGTTCGTGGATCTGAACCCTTTCGAGGCTTAGAGCCATTCAGCCCGTTTAACGGCGATAAATCCGGGCCCACCAATCTTGGACTTGCGATAAATTCGGGCCCACCAATCTTGGGCTATTGGGCCTAAACAATTTAGTGGGCTCAAATTTGCCCCCTCTTACAATTGTTAACTAATAACTGAATCCTAAGTCCCTTTAAAATATATCGGAACTTGAACTAAAGACCTCCGTATAGAATTTGAGTACGATAGATCAATTTGTTTCTCTAGCAAGTTGTTTTACTTTTACATTATGTTTGGGAACCTAGGAGAGAAAAGAAAAAGAAAGGATTACTTAAGTTATAAAAGAAAATAAAATAAAATAAATGATTGTGATTTCTCTCCTTCTTGTTTGGTTAGATTTCATAAAAGAAAAGAAAAGAAATTATTTTATGTTATATTACCAAAATAACCTTTTTATATTTTCAATCATTTTATTTCTTTTATTTTCACAGGGACAAAATTGGTATTATTAAAATATTGATTTCTTTTCTCTTCCAATCTCTTTACTTTTGGGAAGATTGAAAATGAGAGTTATAAGAAAAATGAATTTATCTCAATTTCTCTTCATTTCTCCCAATTTCTTTCCACTTAAGTTATCCAAACAAGTAAGAGAAATACATATCTCTCCATTTCTTTTCTTTTTTTTTCTCTCCAAATCACTCAATCCAAACATATAAATTCTATTTGTTTTATATATGCTAGTGTTAAAAGTTTAAAAAAGGAAAAGGGGATTAAGCTCTAACTAACCACAGAGTTGAGTAAGGTGTGGGGATAATTAGGGGGTGTGAGTTCCAATCCCTAAAGGCACAATCCTTTTTTGTGAGGAATAGGGTTAGGTGTATCTCATTTCTGGACCCTAGGAAAATCTGTCCCTTGTCTTACTCTCACGCAACTAAATTGGTTTGTGTGTTAGGCTGCCTTTTTCAATACCCTCTATTCTTCTTCTTCTTTTTTTCTTTTTTGAAAGAAATGCATGATTCTCTAATGTATCGTGCTATATGTGCAGAACTAAAATATAGAAATATACACAAAAATTACATTTTATAATTTAAATTTATTTTCAACATGACCTATATATCACTCAAGATAAATTTCAACCACACATTATACTTTTTGTTGATTTTTTATGTTTTAACTTTGCACAATTAGTATTCTCTACTCTAATTGTTGAAAAATGTACACAAAGGTGACTATGTTTGGAATAAACCAACAATCGTGCTAGAATATCATGGTATTATTTTTTATTTTTCATGTTTTTAAAACTAAAAATAATGAAATGTTTGAAGACAGTCATTTGATTGGATGTGCCCATAACTAAAATTTACCTAATTGAATTTGACCCATGAAAAATCAATAAGTCATATGCTTGGCACATGCTATTACCACGCGAAGTCCTTTAAACCAACCTTGAAATTACTTTAATAAAATTCAAAACATTTTTTTCCATTTTCACTTCACTATTTTTTTCTACGTGACACGAAAAAGAAACATTAAAACAAGTTAAAACCATAATTTGAACTTTCCTTTATTTTGTGATGGGATATCAAGATATTGTGCACACTTTGCTTTCTCTCAAAGTCAAGAAAGTTTGAAAAAATGTAATAATTGATTGCAATTAAAAGTCTAAAAACTTCTCATTTGCCACCATCACATCCATAAAAATAGTAATGTCTTTATGCTTCATATGATGAGTATATGCAAATTATTAGCTTTCTTTTCACTTTGATTATGTTAGATAAACGACTTTAATGAACTCAATTAAGATCTATAACCTAGTCCCTAGAGTAGCCAATACTTTTTTGTTTTTCATTTTTTCCTTTTGATAAATAAACTTGGTGTAAATGTAACATTTTTTTTATTTTTTCAAAATACTCTCCCGTAATTATCATGTCTATTGTGACTGTTCAAATCAAAATATCCTATAACTAATGAAATTCATATTCAAATTAAAACTTATAACTTATAACATATATATATGAAGTTCATTGATAAAAAAAACTAGTGGTGAAAAAATGGACAAAATAAAAGTAACAAATATATTATTTATTATTGAATTTTGTTATCATTCGAGTTATTGAGTGAGTAATTTCCACCTTATTGGTAAGGCTTTAAAGATTCCAACTACTGAAAAAAAAAAAAAAAAAAAAAAAAAAAATTGTAAATCAAAATAATTGTTTATAGCTGCAAAAACATTAACCATCCATCATTTTGTATAAATTTTTATATATTTTTCCTAAATAAAGACAACTAACAGCAGCATATGTCAAAACCCTACCAATATTTTATTTGATTGGATCATAACATGCATGTCCCTGAGGAGGGCACTTGCCACCCTACTAAGATGGCGACACACGGCAATTGTTGCTCTTGATTAATACATTTTTAAAGGTAATTTTTATTAATAATCACAATTATTATATTTGAAAAAACATATTTCATTTCATTTTATCAGACAAAGTATGATATTGAATCATGGAATGAAGTAGGTTTGCCTCATGAAATGTTCCTTCATAAACAATGGGCATGATTTGCTACCATTTTAATAATAAATTGATTCTCTCTCAACCTACGGCAAAAAAGAGTTAGTATCTCAAATCATATCATATATATATATTATTAAAAATAATATTTTTCTCATATTTAAATAGCACATTATAAGAATTCTTTTTTTCTAAGAAAGTTATGTCAGCACATATTCTCTTAATTACATATAAAGTTCTACACAAACCAAATCTAATTTAAATTATATTAATTTTATCTATTTCATATGAATTCTATTTGACAAATATTTCTTTTCAATATATTTTTCATAGTAAATTAAGATAATCCACAAATCCAATATCAATTTTGCATTTCATGTTTTTCTTCTTAATTCTTTCAAGAATATTAAGATTTTTTTTAATACTAAATTGCTCTTTTTTTTCTTATTTTTACGTACATTATTTTATACCCAATACTAAATCTATATTATTTTATATTACGAATTTGTCATTTAAATTTTATAAAGATTCTATATATAAAATTATAGTTCATTTCTTACATTATTTTATATAATTACAACTCACAGAAAGAAAAACTTATACAACAATAATACTCTCGAGAAACCTCTAAAGTTTAAATTTACTGTTTGAGTTATTTTTTTAATTGTTGAACAGTAAGTTCTTTTATATTTTGAAATTATATTACAGATGATTAATCGCTTCACATACTAAGATATATCTATCGTTTGAATGTTTCCATTATTTTTTCTTTTTGAGTTTAGATGTGGTTATGTAATTCTTTCTTAGTTAGTCGTCGTTGAACTTCTTTTATATAGTTGATATTTTAATATAATTAAGAGTGTTTATTTTATAATCTTATAATTTAATACATATATCATATAAAATCATTATATGATAATCCAATTACAACATATTTATATTTAATTTTTTTAATAAATTTTATATAATTTCTATTTCTACATATTTTTATTTTCTAAATGAATATAAAAGAAAATTAAATAGTTTAGAATTACTTTTAATTTTATGTTACTAATTCTTCTTCTAATTTAACTATTATTTTTAATATCAAAATGAGTATTTATTTTATTATTTTATAATTTAATATGTATCATATAAAATTATTATATGATAATTACATTTTATAATACGATAAAATTAAAATTGTCAAATACACAAATAATTTAACTAAAATTAATATATATAAATATTCAAGTAACAATTTTATTGAATAATAGCGTCAATATTATCAAAATAAATAATTAAAATCATACTTTAATTTTAAATTTAAATTAAAATTATTTTTTTATAACACACATTATACAATAAAATATTTTTTGAAAAAAAATAAAATAACATGTGTATTGCACAAATCAACTGCTAGTTAATTTACTAATACTTTGGTTGATCAGAAAAGAAAAGAAAAAGAAAAAAAAATTCTTATGATTGTAGAAATTGAACCAAGAGCTTTTGACACATACTCTCCAATACAATGATTTTTTTAAGAAATATGATGCCAGAAATGCATGCTTGCATTAGTATCATTTTTGGAAAGTTGAGAAACTTAAAGCAAAGCTCTATATAAAAAATAAAATAAAAAATAGCTAAAGGCTTGGCTATATGGTCTTACTCACATTTGAGGTGCTGCAAATAGCACCCAATTGATTTTTTTTTAACCTTGATTAATTTATTTTAAATTTTGTAAAATTTTATTCAACAGTCCATTTAATATCAAAACTAATCTCACCTTTCAAATACTTAACCCTACCCCACCCCGCTCCACTCACCACCCACCAACTTTCGTCACTATCTCTAGCTCCGATCACACACTTTCCTACCCTTCCCAACTCCAACCAGCCCCTCCCACCCTTCAATGCCAACCCCAACCCTTCCCCACCCTCTAGTGCCACCCCCAAGCCCTGCCCCACCCCCCCCGCCCGTAGCGAACAAAGCAAGAGAGGAAAAAAAAACAAATGGGGGAAAGACTAAGGACAACTGCGGGGTGTGGGGTAGAAGGAGGCCAGAGGTGATGGCCAGAGCTAGGAAGAGAGCAGCCGAAATTGGAGATGGGCGAAAGAGAGTGGTTGTGGCTGCTGGTGATAGGTGGTAGGTGGTAGTTGGGGTGGGGATAAGGTTATGGTTTAGGAGGTTACAGATGGGGGCATAATTGAAATTTTATGATAAGAAAAAATTGTAAGAAAAAACTTTGAATAAGTGAAAGTTCAAATAAGAAATTGGGGTGCTACTTTCTTCCAAATCGTAAAAATTCTTTTATTGTACATATTGCATGATGCATTGTGTGTTACTAGCATTGGTGAAAGGGAGAAAGAAAACATGTATGAATAGGTAGGAATTAAATATGAATGACACATTAATTGAAGAGTATATATGTGTGTCCATTGGCATTAGGACAAAGTCATTGGGATTGAAAAAACAGGACAGTGTGTAGTTAGGTTAGGTTACATTTCATTCATACCTTCACCTGCTTGCACGTTCATGTCCCCCCATCCTTCCCTCTTATCAATTGCTAGGGTTTTAGCAAAACTCCAATCTCCAAGAAATCCACAAATTATTTCCATCATCACATTCACACAAACACAACACCCTTGGACTTACATGGGGAAGGTCTACCATAGAGAAAATATCTAACATGGTCGGAAATGGTGGCCTCTCTTTGGGAAACAAATCACATTCCCAAACTTCTTCATTGGTGGATTTTAATGTGTTTTCATTTTTCAATGTTCATTTTCGTTTTTTCAAAAATAATTGCGAATATCTACTTTAATTTTAAGAAACGCCAAAAGTTATTTCCACCCACAAAAATGGAACAGTAAATGTTGCTAGATCACCAATTGTCGACAAAAATGGAACAATGAGCTCAGCAATATATATCAAACTAATACTTTTCCTCACGCAAATTAAGTACACACAGTGAAAATAGATTAAGTGCACAATAACAGAGAAAACAAGATAAATGAGATTTGAACCTATTAGATCACCAACTTAAGTTATTAGGAAGTGAGCTCAACAATATATATAAAGCTTACAACTGTTTTCAAATATTTGGTTATTTTTGTTTTCAAGAACACCAAAAAACGAAAACACAACTAAACAAACCTCAGGTTCTGAAGCTGGGGTTCCAAGAGAATAGAATCCTAAGTTGTAGATAGAGCTTGCCAAGGGTTTCGAAAATGATAGGAAATACAGCATGGCTTGGGTCCATATGCCAAGTAGTTTTTTGTTGAATGGCTTCATGGTTGTTGTCTACTTCTATCACAAGGGAATATATGTCACTTTCTTATCTAAAAGCGCATATCATTTTTTCCCAATTATGCTTATAGTTTTTGTTCTGTTGTGAAATATATCTCCTTAGATCTGCAATAATATTGTAGAGTTGCATCAAAATTGTTTAGACTAAATGATCTTGTGAATTGTGATTTTCACATGGACATCAACACATTGTGCACATGCTATGTTCCACATGTCATGTCCTGCATGATGATGATCAAGTATGCATTATTACGTATCCAGATTTGAAACTTTCAAATATTATCCAATATTGACCAATATATAATCATATCACCAATACCAATACATATCCAATACCGTTATTTAAAACCATTGGCAAGTTTGTGCTAATAAGAGTAAAAGTATTTGGGACGTTACAAAAAAATAGTTAAATAAGTCAAAGTCATAAAGTCAAAAAAAAACATGTTTATCATAAAAAAAATTTAAAAAAATCCAAAAAACAACTCAACTTCTCTACAAAAAAAAAAAAAAAAAAAATTAGTGACTTCCCAAACATTTTTAGCTTCTCAAAACCAAAAAAATCATTAAAAAAGCCAATCCAAACAAGACTAAAAAATATGCATGTCAGTATGATGACTACACCTCTAGCAAAAATAATGAGGATACCAATAGATGATAATATTTTTATCGTGCTAATATATACATTTTTAATATTTTTCGATAATTTAATTTAGTGTACAATACTTTCCAAGTCAAAAAAAATTAAAAAAAGAGGGAAGTCATTGAGAAACTCTACTCGAAGGCATAAAAAACTAGAGTGCCATGTAAAGTCTCTTATTTTTCCATGTTTAATGAGGAGAGTGATAGTTAACACAAAACCAAAAGGGAGTTTCTCAACAACTTTAATGGAGACATATGCGATTAACTCTACCATATAATGCACAAGGGTGACTTGGGTAGGTTTAATTAAACTTAATTTTAAGTTTCATTTAAAAGTTAATTTATTGACTTAAAAAATCAATTTTACTATAAATAAATAAATAAAATTAATTCATTTGACAAAATCATTTTGCACAAAAATCCACTTTAGCCCTTCTGAAAAAACATTTAGAAAAGTCAAAAAAAAAAATATATATATATATATATATATGCCAAACAAACTAACAATTTTAGAGCATTAAATTTTTTTGTAAGTTTATTTTTAATCAATAAATTAACATTTTAGCTAATACAACAATTGTTAAGGCATAACAGTTGACATTGCAGAATCACCATCAATTGTGCAAATAAATTTCAGAAGTGTACGAGCAAGAAATATTCTTCTCGTATAATCCTGTTGATCAAGTCTGCGCTCCTCTGTACATCGTCGCTTTACTTCTTGAAAACACAAACGTGAGCTAGCCGGCGAGTGTGTGCCGGATACCTCTCCGATGCCTAAGTCAGCAAAATAGACAAATAGACAAAAGCTCTGTGTATTCGGGAATCAAAGTTATATTACCTCTACATAGGTTATGTTGTGAGCTTTTATAGGTTTCGCGTGGCACAATCCTAGTAAGACTCTTATTTCTCCATGCAGAGTCCTCTTAGGAATTACTCTCCTAAAAGATAATGCTTATCCTTCAGCACCCCCCTCACTGCTTAAACCAAGTGAGATGGTCCTAGCTCGGTGGTATGTCCAAACGACCGAGCTAGCATTGCCATGGCACAATGATAATGTAACCAAGCTAACTATACCCATGCTACATTTATCCCGGCGCTTTATGTGTAACATGTACCTCGACTTCGCCTGTAGACCGTGCTAACCATAGCGTACTTGGACCGAGCTACTCAACAGCAAGATCTTGAGTAGAAGCCAAAAATACCTCGGCTCAAGATGGTTTGACCGAGCTAACTGTCACCGCGCCGACCGAGGTGACCGAGCTAACCACCAAGCTCTTTCGGACCGAGCTATCTGCAAGGCTCCTCTGGACCGGACTAATTACAAGGCCCTTTTACTCAGCCTTTCTCACTGTGGCCCACAAAATGGCCCATTACCCAGCTTGGCCCAATTTACATATAAATTACCCTCTCAATTGCCCCTTAATTCCATCTGCACAGCATGATAGGAATTACCTGTTACCAGCTGAGCTAAAAAAAAGCTTTAGACTTCCAACCGAGCTAAAAAACTTTAGACTTCCAACCGAGCTAAATTCACACCATGCTACCAATCTGTCCGGTCAAAACATCTTTTCAGTCTCTAAAACTGAATCGATTTCCATTCGAAGGACACGTGGCAGACTCTGATTAGCCCAATGCAGCTGTCACGCCGTCTTCGTACTCCGCGTTTTTTGAATAATCCCGCCTTTTTGTCCTTCCCCCTACACAAAACAGACCCTTCATTTTGAATCATACACTTTACTATTCATCTCCTTCTTTCTCTCTCTGAGCCTCCAGCTCTTCCCAACCTTGTATTTGCAGAGCTCGTGTTTGTTGCTGCTACTACCTCCATCTTCAGTGCCTTCACCTTAAACTGGTAAGTGGTTCGAATCTTCTTCATTTCTATTGATTTTGTACCTCTTTTGCAACACAAAGCATGTTTTATTTCTATGTTTTTCAAAGCACATTCCACTTTTGCTTCCATATTTCTGGGAAAAACCACGCAATAGAACCACTTGATTTTACGAATAATCTGAAAAATACTGTATTTGATCCAAAATCACACTCCAACCAAACTAGGATTCTGTTTGTATTAAGTACAAGCTTAGCTAAACTGAACAACCGAACTAAAACTTCACATCATACTTGTAGTTTCAATAAGTCTTAGTACCCTTTGCTCATCTTAGCCGAGCTAGCGAACCGTACTTAATTTGCGCAATGCCACACTAGAACGCCTTCATCACTGACCGAGCTACAACTTGGGGCTAAACCAGCTCTCGTAATTTTAACCGAACTAAGAATGCTGCCCCAAATGCTCAACCGGGCTAAAGACAATTGCAACAACCGAGCTAAAAATGGATAGTACCCCACGTAGTCGAGCTAGGACTTTATTTATCTTGCCTTTGTTTCTTTTAGCACGGTCCAACGATCTGTGCTTAACACCTTTCTTTTTCATCTTGCAGACTCTGACTAGGTTGCCCAGGCACTCCTTTAAGCGCTCAACCGAGCTTCCCAGCGTCATTTACTGACCGAGCTAATATTTAAGCTAATTTATTTATAATTTAATAGAAAAATGGGTAAATATAGGTTTTTAGTAGACTCACCAGGGGCCATGGCCGAGTTCCGAAGGGACTACCATATCCCTGATGACGTCCATCTTACCTTAACCGAACTAGATACCACACCCTGGGAAAACCCTGGCTTTGTTCCCTTTACCCTTCTTTCTATTGTAGAAACCGGCCTAAAATTCCCCGTATAACCCCTTCTTTGTGAATTCCTCAGACAAACAAACCTTTGCCCTACCCAACTTTCCACCAATTCTTACCGCATAATAAACGGCATAGCCGAGCTAAACCGCCGGGCTGGCATTAATCTCGGTCTAGCCGAGCTCTTCCACCAATACTCCATAGGGTCGCCTGAAGATGGCTAGGTTTACTATCTTAGAATAAGGCGCCGGCGTGAAAAGATAATAAAGAATACCCCGGACAAGGATGTAAATGATGATGATTTCTTC
Source organism: Camellia japonica (assembly GCA_030407325.1). Taxonomy (NCBI): domain Eukaryota; kingdom Viridiplantae; phylum Streptophyta; class Magnoliopsida; order Ericales; family Theaceae; genus Camellia; species Camellia japonica. Next base: position 200,605,221 of record JAPPVO010000002.1, on the reverse strand, counting down.
TGGGTATCTGGAAACTTTGAGGACCAACAAGCCCAGATCCCGGGCGACAGAATAAATTGGAACAAGGGTGTAGCCGGTAGGATTACCTCGGCTCAATTCCATGTTTTTCTTTACTTCGGTTTTCTTATCTTGAACCGTACTAACTGTTATCTTCCTCTATACAGATTTGAACTTTCTCAAGTCCCAATACAGCTACCCCAACTTGAATGTACTTCGCGCTGCGCTGCGATATCCAAACAGAAGTTGGACCGCTATTGAATTTTGAACCGACCTACCGATATAGTAGCCGTAGGAAGACCAGGGTGACCGATTTCCTCTTAAAGCCATCCCTAGAACCTGATCATTCCCTTCCGCAAGTCAACTTGATCCTATTGACTGCAGAGCAAGAGATGGCTAAGAAAAGAGCAGTAAGGGCCCTTCTGACCAAGACAAACCAGCCCGAGGTACCACCAGCCGGTCAAACTCAAGAGACCGTGGTAGCCCTGCCAACCCATCAGCCTTCAACATGTCGTGCAAGCAAGCATGCTCGAATTTCCACTACCGAGCCACGCCTTGTTGGTGAAGAAGACACCATTCTCCCACAATCCACTCCACCAAGCCCACAACCGGAGCGCTCGGACCGAGCTAGCTCCTCCAAGTGGGTGCCAAAGGTCACCTTCAAGAACCGCGCTATCACTGACTCCAATTCAATGGTCGCGGAAAATGATCATTTGCTGGCCTTCAATCTGGCCAAGAGCGTCTGCCTTCCAGCCGACATGAATCATCATGATCACCTTACCGAACTGAAGGCCATTCGCTCGGCTTCAAAGTCAATGGTGTTGGTAAGTTCTCTTTTTCATTCTTCAAATTTCAACATCTTTTAGCTCGGTTCCTACTCAATACTGCCTTCCTCCCCTCGCAGGCCTTACAGAAGAACCACATTGCCCACAAACGCGTGCTGGAACTTCGAAAAACTACAAGGCAGGCCATGGCAGAGGCCAATGAAAAAACGGCCGAGCTAAAAGAATCTAAGCAAAAGGTGGCCGAGTTACAGACTGAAGTAGCCCGGCTCATTGGTCTAGTCAATTCAGCCGAAGCCGATAAAAAGAAGGCTGCGGCCGTGGTGAAAGATAAATACTTACGTGAGCTGGCCAAGCTCGAGGGAAAAAAGAACGCCGAGATAACCGAGCTGGAGAAAAAGGTTGAGGACGCGGAAGACCGCGGTTACAAGAAAGGCAAAGCCACGTATATCTTGCAGTGTAAAGCCGCCAAGGATCTATTTTTCAAGTGTAGGTGGAAGGCGGCTGTGGAACAACTCGATCACAGTCCAGAAACCGAGGTGTTCCTAAACCCTCCGCCGTACTTCATATCGAGCTGTATGGCAGAGTATGCAGCCGCCATTCAACAAAAATTCCTTCAAGCTGAGGATAATGAAGAAGAAACTGAGCCCAATAATGCCCCGGTCGTCAATGATCCCGTTGTTCAACCAGCTCGGGTGGAGCCACCTGTAGAAGACTTAGCGACTGAACTACCAACTGAAACCGGGCTCCGAGTTGAACTAGATGCGGATCTTGATGACCTCTTTGCGTAGTCTTGTATTTTCTTCTTTTTGCTTTTGGAAAGAAATTGTAACCGGGCTGAAGCCCCACCTTTTGTACTTGATTTGAATTTTCAATGAAATCTTCTTTTGTTCCAACTTTTGTTTCAGTTTAATCTATGCTTGCCTTTTCTTTCCAATTGTAATCTGAATGAAGTATAACATTTTCTAGCCGAGATACCTATCTTGGTTTTAACCTCGAAATCTCTAATAATACCTGCCAACCTCTTCATCCTAGATTGTTTACCTCGGCTGAAGATCACAAAAAGTTGTTATTCCAGCCAACCACTCTTCAGTCTAGATCCTTACCTTGGCTGAAAAGTACTAAGTGTTGGTTTTTCCAGCCAACCTCTTCAACCTAGATCCTTATCTCGGCTGAAGAACAATAAGTGTTGGTTATTCCAGCCAACCATTCTTCAGCCTAGATCCTTACCTCAGCTGAAGAGTACTAAGTGTTGGTTTTTTCAGCCAACCACTCTTCAGCCTAGATCCTTACCTCAGTTGAAGAGTACTAAGTGTTGGTTTTTCCAGCCAACCTCTTCAGCCTAGATCTTTATCTCGGCTGAGGAACAATAAGTGTTAGTTATTCCAGCCAACCCCTTTTCAGCCTAGATCCTTACCTCGGCTGAAGAGTACTAAGTGTTGGTTTTTCCAGCCAACCTCTTCAGCCTAAATCCTTACCTCGGCTGAAGAGTACTAAGTGTTGGTTTTTCCAGCCAACCTCTTCAGCCTAGATCTTTATCTCGGCTGAGGAACAATAAGTTTTGGTTATTCCAGCCAACCCCTCTTCAGCCTAGATCCTTACCTCGGCTGAAGAGTACTAAGTGTTGGTTTTTCCAGCCAACCTCTTCAGCCAAGATCCTTACCTCGGTTAAAGAGCAATAAGTGTTGGTTTTTTCAGCCAACCTCTAAGTTGGGGTTTCCTGCCAACCTAGAGTAAAGTGTTTGGTTATTCCAACTAAACGTCCTGCAGCCTGGATCCTTATCCTGGGCTTAGGAGAGGTGTTGCTTTTTCCAGCCAACCTCTAAGTTGGTTATTCCTGCCAACCTAGAGTAAAGTGTTTGGTTATTTCAGCCAAACGTCCTGCAGCCTGGATCTTTATCCTGGGCTTAGGAAAGGTGTTGATTTTTCCAGCCAACCTCTTCAGCCCAGATCCTAATCTTAGCTGAAGAGAGCACAAAGTTGGTTATTCCGGCCAACTCTGCTTTTGTTGCCCCTAGCTCACTAAAACAGTTTTTACAGAATAAAACAATTATGCTGAAAAGAAAACTACTTGTTTTATAGATAAAAAGAAAAATTACAAGTACTTTTAAAAAAAAAAAGCTAAAAATAAAATAGTTTGAGATTAGCAGTGTTCCATGGCCTGGGAATGGCTTTGCTATCCTCGTCTTCCAAGTGGTATGCCCCTTTTCCTGCTAACCCAACCACTTTGTAAGGTCCTTCCCAATTGGGCCCTAACTTGCCGTCTCCGGGTACCAGGGTGTTTCCCTTACTTTGCGCAGTACCCAATCTCTAACCTTGAATTGCCTTTGATGTACTGTCTTGTTGTTTTTCTAGATAACTCCTGTTGGTATGAGGCGATGTGAACCAGTGCTTTTCTCTTCTTTCTTCTGCAAGGTCGAGTTCCAATGCGATGGCTTCTCCATTTAAGTCTGGATCAAAATTTTCGCTTCTAATGATGGGGAGGCCAACTTCCAGTGGGATTACTGCTTCCATGCCATAGGTCAAGGAAAAAGGTGTTTCTCCAGTTGATCACCGAGGTGTGGTACGGTAAGCCCATAAAACATGAGGAAGCTCATCCGCTCACTTTCCTTTTGCTTTCTCTAGCTTTTTCTTCAATCCATCCAAGACGACTTTGTTGGATGCTTCTGCCTGGCTATTTGCTTGGGGGTATGCCGGTGTAGAATTGTAGAATTCTATCTTGTATTCCTCACAAAAGCCTCTAAAAATTTTACCGTCGAACTGAGTGCCGTTGTCTGATATTAGAGCCTTGGGTATGCCAAACCGAGTGATGATATTCTACCAGACGAACTTCTTCACATCTTTCTCTTTTATTGAAGCGAGTGCTTCCACCTCCACCCACTTTGTGAAGTAGTCTGTTGTTGCAAGAAAGAACTTCCTGTTGCCGGGCGCTGTTGGAAGTGGTCCTACTATGTCCAAGCCCCACATTGCGAAGGGCCATGAGCTAGTTAATGGTAGTAGTTCTCTAGCTGGCTGATGTATTTGGTGTGCGAACTTCTGACATTTCTCGCACTTCTTGACATACTTCTCTGAATCTGCTTGCATATAAGGCCACCAATATCCTTGTGAAATTGCTCTGTAGGCTAAAGATCTTCCTCATTGGTGGCTGCCGCATACGCCTTCGTGAATTTCGAACAGGAATGCTTCGACCTTGCTGGGATGGACACACTTCAGGTAACGTCCTGTGAAGGATTTCTTGTACAAGGCCATTGATGGAGAGAGCCAAAATTGCTGTGACATTGCTCTTATTTTGTTGGCCTCCTTCTTCTCTTCGGGCAAAATGTCGTCTTTTAGGAACACTATGATGGGATCCATCCATGACGGGCCTAGTTCGGCACAACATACCTCTGCTGCCTCAGCTTCTTCAATGCTTGGTCTTGGTAGAAAGTCGATCAGTAAAGAATGCGGGATGGATGTGTCCGCCATCAAGGCAAAGCCTGCTAGTTCATCCGCTCTGTTGTTTTCTTCACGACCGATCCGCTCTATCCGTACTACTTCGAACTTCATGATCTCTTTTCTGACTAACTCTTGGTATTTAGCCATCCTTTCATCCTTTGCCTCGTAGTCGCCTGAAATTTGGTTTACAACTAGCTGGGAGTCACTGTAAACCATTAGCTCAGTTGCCTTCATGTAGAATGTGGATTTCAGTCTTGCTAAAAGTGCTTCATACTCCGCTTCGTTGTTTGATGCTGGGAAGCCAAGGTTGATTGCTTGTTCTACTGCCAGGCCATCTGGTGAGATGAGGACTATGCCAAGCCCTACACCGTGTCTGTTGGATGCTCCATCCACAAAGAGCTTCCACATCTCTCCAACGAATAGCTTCCAGCAGGTAGAGGGATCGGATGATGTCTTGGGGTCCTGAGTGTTGTTGGTGTTTTCCTCAAAGTCCACACTTACTGTTTGCCCCTCACTATCTGATTGTACTAAGTCTTTATTTGTTGATGAATCTTTGCTTGGTGTAACATGGTTTGCTTCTTCCTCCCTTTGCTCACTCTGGTCTGCCTTAGGATCTGATTGGGTATCCTGTACCAGGGGTTGCGCTATTCCGGCAACAATTTCCATCCCCTTGGTTGTATCAGTCAAGTCCACTAGGCAGATGTGATGACTTCCTGGAGTGAATTCTGCCACAAAGTCTGCCAAAGCTTGGGCTTTTATCGCGGTTCTGGGTTGAAACTTGATGTCGAACTGTCCCAACTCGACTGCCCACTTCAAGACTCGTCCAGAAAAGTTCGCCCTCTCAAACAAAGCTTTTAATGGAAAAGCTGTGAGGACGATTATTGTGTGGGCGTGGAAGTAATGCGACAACTTCCTTGAGGCCATCATCAAGGCTAAGGCTAATTTTTCCAATCGTAAGTATCTGGTTTCTGCGCCCAACAATGTCTTGCTGACATAAAAGATGGGCAGATGTTGGATTCCTTCCGCTCGGACCAACACTGCGCTAATTGCGTGCTGTGAAACTACCAGGTACAGAAATAGTTCTTCTCCAAGTATTGGGGTCATTAGCAACGGTGGAAAAGACATGTATTCTTTCAAACTTTCTAGGGCGTGGTCGCATTCTTCATCCCACTCAAACTTGACTTTTAATGCTTGAAAAAATGGTCGACATCTGTCTGACGACCGACTTATGAACCGGTTTAGCGCAGCAGCCATACCGGTGAGATGCTGTTCCTCTTTTACTGAGTTGGGCCTCTCTAGATCCTGAATTGCTTTGATCTGAGAAAGGTCTGCCTCTATACCTCGGTTGGTCACCAAGAAGCTTAGGAATTTGCCTGATCCTACGCCGAACGCACACTTAGATGCATTAAGGCGCAACTTGTGCTTCTTTAGGATCTGAAACATCTCACCTAGGTCCCTAAGATGGTCATTCTCATCCTTGCTTTTGACTACCATATCATCGATGTAAGCTTCCATTGTTCTACCTAACAATGGTTCGAACATCTTGGTGACCATCAGCTGGAATGTTACCCCTGCGTTTTTTAGGCCAAAGGGCATGACCTTGTAGCAATATAGTCCTCTTGGCGTCGTAGAGGATATGACCTCCTGGTCTGGTTCATACATAGCGATCTGATGGTATCCTTTGTACGCATCAAGAAAGCTAAGTCGATTGTGTCCTGCCATTAGGTTTACCAGTTGGTCTATCCGTGGTAGGGGGAAACTATCCTTTGGGCATGCCTTGTTGACTGTTTTGTAGTCCACGCAGACATGCCATTTTCCATTCTTCTTTGGCACCACTACTGTATTGGATATCCATTTGGGATAGTGCACTTCTCTGATGGCTCCTGCCTCTAGAAGGTTTCCCACTTCTTCTGCCACTATCTCGGCGTGGTGGAGTGCTGATCTGCGAGTGTGCTGAATAATTGGTCTGGCAGTTGGGTGGACGTTCAATTGGTGACAGATGAAGTTTGGGTCAATGCCAGGCATGTCATACGGCGTCCAGGCAAACACTTCAATGTTAGAGGTCAAAAATTCCATGACCTCTATCCTCTCAGTGCTGGACATAGATGAGCCAAGTAAAAAAAACTTTTCCGGGTTCTTTTCATCTATTCTTACCTGTACCAAGTCTTCCACTGCCTTCTGTTCAGCAGCTTTGCCAACATCCGCAAACAATTCATTGCTCTTAGGTTCTTCCACCATCTGAACAAACCCTTTGGCAGCTCAACTGCCATTTACTGTGACGAAGCACTGCTTGGACATAATTTAATCTCCAAAGACCTCTTCAATTACTCCAGCTTCATTGGGGAACCGCATTACCTGATGGTAGGTTGACGCCACCGATCGCATGGCATGCAGCCATGTCCTTCCCAAGATTATGTTGTAAGTGGAAGGGACTTTCAATATCCAGAACTCCACTTGTTTCGTCATGCTTCATGCTCTGACTCGGAGGATTATCTTGCCAACTGGCCACTCTGGCATTGAGTTGAATCCGATCATGAGAGATACGGCAGGTGCCAAATCTTTATCCTCCAGTTTCAATTGTTTAAAGGTTTCGTAATACATTATCTCACATGAGCTCCCTTGGTCAATCAAAATTCGCTTGATGTCGTAATCCTTGACGCGAAGAGTGACGACCAGTACATCATTGTGAGAGCAATATATCCTTGCCAAGTCTTTGTCTGAAAAAGACATGACGTTCGTGGCCTCTGTTCTCCCCTTTTTAATGGTAAGTTGTGCACTTAATACCTCCCTTAAATGCTCAGCCTTCTTGATCATTCCCCTGAGCTCACATACTCGCTCAGGTTCGAATATCCCATGTATTACGTTTATCACGCCTTGAGGTGGGGCGTCGATCGACATTCCGTCTAGGTGATCGTGGTTCTGGGGGGCTGGCTGTGTCCCTCCTTCTATGTACTGGTCCAAGCGTCCAGCTGCCACTAACTCCTCCAGGTGTTGTCTCAACGGTGTGCAATTTTCAGTGCGGTGTCCTTTTTCCTTATGGAAGGTGCACCGAGATCTTTCGTCATAGTCCTTTTGCGCTTCTCCTAACTTAGCTGACCACCTGACGAAAGGTTTATCACGTATCTCACTGAGAATCCGATAGATCGATTTTTTGAACACTGTGGTAATGGCAGTGCGGACTCTCAACCATCTTTTATCTTGGCCCTCTCCGTTGTCCTGCCTACCTCGCCCGTTTTTGCTTGGACGTTCTACCGTATTGACTTTTGCCAAAGTCTTTTTATCTGGTATTGCGGTTGTACCAGACTTTGTTTTAGCACGGGCGTCATCCTCTTCCACCCGAATGTGCTGGTGTACCCTCTCCATTAAGGCTTCCATTGTGAGGGGGGGCGTCATGGTAATTGAGTCCTTCAGCCTGTTTCCGACTGGAAGACCTCTTTTGTACTGTGCGATGGCGAGATTTGTGAGGCAATCTCCTATCTGGTTGAAGGTCTCCCAATAGCGACTGTTGTATGACCTCAACGTCTCCTTGTCGCCCGTGTTAATGGAGAGTAGTTGGTCAATCTCCACCGGCGTCTTGGTGTTTGTTCTGAACCTTATCACGAACGTCTCTGCCAATTGCGCCCAGGAGGCTATGCTGCCTTCTGGTAGCCTTTCGAACCAGGTTAAACCTAAGTCGCCAAGGCTGGATGAGAATAGGATGCACATTAAAGCTTCGTTCCGTCGGTATACCGCCATAACCTAGCGAAAGTAGCTTAAGTGCATGTAGGGTTCTGTCTTCCCCTCATAAGTGGTGAACTTAGGCTGGTTGAAGCCTAAAGGTAGAGATGTGTTCTCAATCGCCGGAACGAATGGCGAGGTTTGCAATCTGGCTAATACCTTGTATGTTGGTTCGTAAGCCAGGCGCGGTATTGGCATTCCGATCTCGACGCTTCCATGCGTCCGAAGAGCCAACCGCTGAAGGGCTGAAACTCTACGTGGGTCGCGTGCTCTGGTATCCTCCTTCCATCGTGCCTTTTCTTCAAGCACAGTCCGTAGGTCGGACGATCTAGGCAACTCCGTTTGCCTGGATGCAGTCTGTTGTGTGCGTGAGGGCCGATAGGTACTTCCTTCAGTACATGACCTTTCAGTCCTCGTTCTCTCAGACCTGGAGTAACGAGTCTTGGTATTCCTTGATTGAGTGTCGCCTGTTCTCAGGCTTCTACTCTCTGCTTGTGATGGAGTGGTGTGCCTACCACGATCTTCTGAGTGGCGAGGGGGCGTGGTTCTTTTGTGCCCCTCTCCTGTCGCCACCCATTTTTCTTTAATCTGGCGTTTCATAACCTCCATGTCCGCCGCCATCTTCCTTATTAACTCGTCTTGTTCTTTTACACGATCCTCCAGAACTTGAGGATCGATCCTCCGCCTCTGTCTTTCTGGACTTTGGGAGCGACGGGGGCTATTAGTACACCTTCCCCTTGCATCCCTCCGGGGGTTCTGTCGCTGGGGCTCCAAATCCGCCATGGAAGGGATAGAAGGCAAACCTTCGCGCCTCCCACCCCCCTCTGGGGTTTGACCGTCGATGGCGGAATGCGGCAAATCTTCATTGTGTGCCATTGCTTTCAACTAGCGAGAAAAACTTGATCAAGAGGTTTTGTTCGTTCTGGTCTTCCCACAGACGGCGCCAATTGTACGAGCAAAAAATATTCTTCTCGTATAATCCTGTTAATCAAGTCTGCGCTCCTCCGTACGTCGTCACTTTACTCCCTGAAAACACAAACGTGAGCTAGCCGGCGAGTGTGTGCCGGATACCTCTCCGATGCCTAAGTCAGCAAAATAGACAAATAGACAAAAGCTCTGTGTATTCGGGAATCAAAGTTGTGTTACCTCTACATAGGTTATGTTGTGAGCTTTTATAGATTTCGCGTGGCACAATCCTAGTAGGACTCTTATTTCTTCATACAGAGTCCTCTTAGGAATTACTCTCTTAAAAGATAATGTTTATCCTTCAACACCCCACTCACTGCTTAAACCAAGTGAGATGGTCCTAGCTCGATAGTATGTCCAAACGACCGAGCTAGCATTGCCATGGCACAATGATAATGTAACCAAGCTAACTATACCCATGTTACATTTATCCCGGCGCTTTATGTGTAACATGTACCTCGGCTTCGCCTGTAGACCGTGCTAACCATAGCGTACTTGGACCGAGCTACTCTCAACAGCAAGATCTTGAGTAGAAGCCAAAAATACCTCGGCTCAAGATGGTTTGACCGAGCTAACTGTCACCACCACCGCACCGCGCCGAGGTGACCGAGCTAACCACCAAGCTCTTTCGGACCGGGCTATCTGCAAGGCTCCTCTGGACCGGACTAATTACAAGGCCCTTTTACTCAGCCCTTCTCACTGTGGCCCACAGAATGGCCCATTACCCAACTCGGCCCAATTTACATATAAATTACTCTCTCAAGAAGCAAACAAAATAAGCAAACATAAAGCAGGTAAGCTTTTCTCATCTCGTAGTAAATTATTTACTTAGCTTTTGTCATCTTCTGCTTTACTTTTGCATCTACTACTTTATTTTTACTTTACAAGAACATTACATTATATTATATAGTTATAACCTAAGGAGAGAGAAGTGTTGATGAAATTGAACCCAGCCAACGAGCAGAGCATTCAAAAGAAGACATAGGTTAAATCATAATTTATCCATGAAAATGACTTAACAAGGTACCCCATAAATAAATTAACCATTTTCGAGTTGAAAACTTTGGAACTTTTTTACTTATTTCTCTTGTTCCATGTCGGTCATATTATTTATTTATTTTCTCTTTTGGTTTGAAGAAAATGCTAATATTCTTAAATCATTTTCTTGTTTCAATTTTCACACCATGAAGGATTTGGTTTTTTATAGCAGTGGAAGTTGCTACTACTTGTGATGGGGTACTAACAATGATTCACCCCTTTTTAAAATTTCAATTAGCCCTATTGCTGAAGTAATTAACTGTGAATGGACAAATCCACACTTCTAATATTCACTAGAAAACTTCAACTCGGGAGGACAATTACATCCACTAACCGAAAATTTGCCTTAACAACTGCCATGGCATTAGGGCAGTGCACCTTCCTTCTTTCTCTAAAACACGTTAATGCTGTGTTTGGTTAGGGGATTTGAAGAAAGATTCGGAAAGAGAAATAGAAACGATAGGTAAAATGTGAATAAAATATACCTATATTTCACCTAGTTTCACACACCTTTTCTCTATCCTTTTCCAAATCCCTCCACAAATTGTCCAACCAAATACAGCATAAAAGTAAAAAGTGAAATACCAATAGTCTATTACCCTCCCTCATCAATCCCAAGCAACATGCAACCAAAATAACTTAAATAAAGTGAAACATGTTGATTATTGAGAAAAAAAAGAGATTTTTAATTTCTACTTTCTGATTATAAGTTTCAAGTTTGAAAATTTGCAAGACTAGTGCTATTAGGTGAGGATACAAAAGTGGCCCATCAAGTTGTTCTCCACCTTCTAGGAAATTGCAGCTTTCATGAAAAGAAAATAGAGATGTTTCATTGAACACATAAGAGCAATGTTGACATGTTTGATTTTTGGTCATTTGGTGGCCTCTTCTTGTCTTGCTCTGTTTTGTCTTATAAGACCGATTTTAACATAATGGAGGAAAATCACTGGTTCCATCATTGGTATTGGTATTGGAATTTCACTATTTATAGTGTCATAATGTCATTTATAGTCCACTTATCTTGTGGCTCTCTTGGTTTTATGCTAAATTCAATAAAATCAGTATCTACTAATTTATGATTTCAGATTTCTCAATCAGAAAATATTGCATTCTGGGCCTGCGCTCCATGTGCAGACACTGGGCTGTGATAAACTGGAATTGTGGCCCTCTGTAGATTTTTGAAGGCCCAATCAAGTGCAAATGTCTAGGATTGTTACTATGGATGCCAATTTGGGGTCCAAACAAAATGTTGACACGTATTTTATTCTCTAATACCTACTTGGTTCTTTTAGTAAACAGAAGACGACGGCATCTGGGTGATACACATGGTCAGTGTCTTCGACATTTCTAATTGCCTATACAAGCAGGACTTTAATTGCCTCATGAAACACTAAGGGGTTGTTTGAAGTGTCCTAAATAAGGGTTGTTTGGGGTGTCTTAATAAGTGTATTTTTTGGTTTTTTAGACTAAAAATTGAGGAAGAAAATATGGATGTTTGGGTTAATTTTTTGACTTTTTATGGAAAAATGTGTAATAAAAAATTGTAAAATTGATTTGTAGGGAAAAATTAGTATTGGGAGTTGTGCAGCCGTAATTGTTGACTTTTGGTGAATAATGTTAACTTTTTAACTTTTTGAGTAATTTTTTGACTTTTTAACTTTTTTAATACATGCCAAATTTGGCCTAAGTGTACTTTTTATCTTTTTGGACTAAAAAATTGAGGAAAAAAATATAAATGTTTAGGTTAACTTTTTGATTTTTTTAAAAAAAATATATATTAAAAAATTGTATAAATTAGTGTGTAGGAGAAAATTAGAATTGGAAGTTGTACAGCCGTAATTTTTTACTTTTGGTGAATAGTGATAACTTTTTAATTTTTTGAGTAACTTTTTGACTTTTTGACAACTTACCAAACATGGCCTTAAATTCTGATCCTAGCATCATAAACAAATCTATAAGGTGACAGATTGTACATACCTTAGTGATCCTCTAAAAATATCTGTTGTGAAAGTTTGCATATCCCTTCAATCTCCTCAAATAGTACCAGACAGCCAACAAGGTCATCAGCCTGAATCAATTCAACCAAAAAATACATTGAAAAAAAAAAAAAGACACAAACAATAAATAACTAGAAAAAATGGCATGCTAAATGAAGGTCTTTAGATTTCTTGGGATAATACAGATTGAACTGTCCCTATACAGAATTTTTTACAGATTAGTTTGGTTATACTTTGTTGATCAATACCACCACAGTTAATTTGCTGGTACAAAAAATTTGATGAACTGGATTTGAAGGTGAGGAATCCATATATAGCGGCAAAAAGAAAATATATGAACAGAGTTGATTGCAACAACGCAAGGCTGACTCGTGTGTAAAGCCACTAAAGCAGTGGGCTTTAAACGCCCCAAATCTTTAAACATGAATATAATAGAAATGTTTTTTTAACACTATTTTTTAAGGAGGCCTGTTTTGAAAGACTCCAAACTGTGTTAACAACTATAATATAATTCTTTTCTACTAGCAAGTTAGCAACTGTATTTTTTAGAAAATCCTCCATCTGTCAAACCCAAATAACAAAAGGCCCACAACAATAATTGTTAAAATTCCAATGACAAGTTAAAAGATATACTGTAATAAAATTACTAATGAATTTTAGGGTAAATTACACTAACCTCCCTAAAAGTTTAAAGAAAATATAATAAGTCACACTGTTTTGACATAATTACATTGAGCTCACTTAATTCGTATAACACTTAACTTCATTTTCATCAATAACTTGTTAGTTAAACCATCTTCAACAATGAATCAAAAATCTCATCAAATTTGAATAAAATTTTGATTTGATACCCCGTTCACTCCAATGCTAAAATTATAATTTTCATCAAATTTTTTTACATTCCCAATTGTTCGGAAGGACATCCGAACAGATGTCCTTGAGGTCATCCGGACATGAACAAAAAAGCTATCAAAATTGCTCTTGGTGGACATCCGAAAGGATGTTTGGCCCAACAGTAATTTTAATTTGACAAAAGATAAAAGACTCCCTTTATTTGATAGAAGTTTTGGTTTTACCTCTATTTTATGACTTTGGGGAAAGAGTTGGAATGCCCCATTTGGCGCTTTTCATCAAATTTCAAATTTGATTAAACATATATGATACTCGATTGGAGATGCTCTTATATAGATAAATATATATATATATATATATATATATTGTCATTTATTTTACACGAAAATATATACTTTAAACTATTTATTTTTATATTCTCACACAATTTACATTAATTTTAATTTAACCTTCCTCAAAAAAGATCCTATAAATTGAGAACGTGTACATTACCCTCCTCTAAGACCCGCTTTATAAGGAGCCACATGCACTTGTCCTTTTATATTGTTAAAAGTAAAATATGACTACATATAAGATTTTGCTTTAAACCTCAAATAAGATTAGGTTGGGCTAACCCTAGCAACAATGACATTCCTTTCTAAAATGACATTTACTGGTTTTTCCTCAATAAAAAAAAAGTTATGATAGAGATTGTGCCAATGCCATACCTTGTACAACTAATAATTCATCATCCACAATAACAACACAAACATGCAACTGAAAAGGCCAAAAAAGAAATCAAATGCAGTGGCATAAAGTACCCATTTCTTCAATCTAAAATTTCACCGGTTCAGAGGGCCTTGAGGCATCTCATCTCCTGAACCCCATGCTTGGTAGTCTTTTACAACCTGCAACGCCATAGGAGGAAACAAAATTAAAGGAACATAAAATATTCTTGAAAATGTGATAAAACTCTGTAGAACATCAATAATCAATAAAAATTGAAAAGTTGGAACATTTTAAAAAAATGTGCAGATTCATCATTTCATTTAAGCATGTATCTTCTTAGCCATGGAAGAACAAAATCAAACATCCTACTAACCCCATAATCTAACAAAACAACATTTGATGAGTAATTATAATCAACAAGAACTCCTTAAGATTGATTAAAGCTCTATCAATAACTCATTCAACAATTTCCACAAACCACATTGATGAACATTGAACAACAGACAACAAGAAACAAATTATTACTTCAATTTAAAGCTGTAATAATTTGCATAGTTGAAACTCAAACATAACAGACAACAATAAACAAAACATTACTAAAACTTGAAATTCATTCCATTTCAGCTGACATTACACGCAATTTGATTAATAGATCAAGATCTTTACATTCAAAAGCCCTAGTTCAACAACTGCTTAACCACCAAAACATTCAAAAACACACAAACCCTAACTTATCAAGAGCTAGTGAACTTAGTAACCGCCTTAGTTCCTTCAGATACAGCGTGCTTGGCCAATTCACCAGGAAGAACAAGCCTAACAGCAGTCTGAATCTCCCGAGACGTAATAGTAGGCTTCTTGTTGTATCGAGCGAGCCTCGAAGCCTCTTGCGCTAACTTCTCGAAGATATCGTTGATGAAACTGTTCATGATTCCCATAGCCTTGCTCGAGATCCCAATGTCCGGATGAACCTGCTTCAGAACCTTGAAGATGTAGATCTTGTAAGTCTCTACACTCTTCTTCGACCTCTTCTTCTTCTTCTCTGTCGACGCTTCCTTCGGAAGCTTCTTCTCCGCCTTCGGTTTCTTCTCCGCCGGAGCTTTCTCCGCCGCCGGCTTCTTCTCCGCTGGCTTCTTGTCTGCCTTGGGCGCCATTGTAGACAGAGAGTGTTGATGAAATCCTAGAGAGAGAAAGTTGAAGGAAATTTGCTTCACTGTGTGGAGTGAGTACGAAGCGGTGGAGATGTTTATATGGAGGTTTGGGGGTGGGCTGTGATTGGTTGGTTTGAAGTGACGAGGATCGTGGATTTGGACCGTTGATTTGGAAATAGGGAAATGGATGGTGTGGATTGTTTAGAGCGAATTGGTTTTGAAATTATTTCGTACGCTATTTTTGGGCGTAATGTAATTTCAAGTGTTTTGGCGGTTGTTTGAAAAATGGGGGATGTCATTATCACCAATCTTAAGTTTTTAACACGTCTTTGAATTCTTGTATACTTAAGATAAATCTCTGTAAAATTATCGTTAAAATATTTTTTTTTTGACAATTTTTTATGTACGTCGTTAAAAATTAATAATTATTAATTTTTTTTAATATGATTTTTATAAATTATTATTAAAATTTACAATTAATTATTTTTTTTGACAAATTTTTTTCATAGGACCTATTAGACAATTAAAATCTACACATAAGTACTCCTAAATTTTTAGTTAAAAAATTAAAAAATTATTAAAAAAATTAAAAAATTACTAACTTAGGCTTTGTTTGGCATTATCAAAAAAAGTCAAAAAATCACTATCATATTTAAGTCACATCATCTTATTTAAGTCACATCATCTCTCTACCACATCACTTCAAACCCAACCCATATCCAACTCATATCACTTCAAACCCAACCCATATCCAACTCATATCACTTCAAGCCCAACCCATATCCAACTCATATTTCATAAAAAGTCAAAAAGTACACTTATTGTTTATCCCAAACAACCCTTTATATTAAAAGATTAAATATTTTTTTTCTCTCTATTTTTTGTATATTTTTTCGTAAAAATTTAAAAATAATCCAAACATACTAATTTTTTAACATCATATTTTAATCAAAAGTCAAAAAATTACTAAAAAAATCTATTCTCAAACAAGACTTAAATTTTAATAACATTTTTTTAACATCTAATTTAATATTAAATTTATTTTTATTCATAATATTATCACACATAAATATAAATCCATCTAATTTTACACGCTCTTCGTCATCATAGTTGAAGACAATCCTTCTCTTATTAAAGGACGACGATGACGATCCCCATCATGTTGACAAATAATGACGATGACAGCCTCTTTCTTTGATATATTCGAAATGCCTAGCTTTGCTCCAGTCCTTAATCTGATTGGACAGTATTATTAGACTTCTGGAGACCTACTACGAGTTCCGTTTTGAAAATTTGAACCGTTAATGTGTAGAACTCGTCGAGTACTATATGCCTCTGAAAAATCACGTTGATCGGATATCGATAGCTATGTGATCAAATCAGTTTTGTATAAAAAAAAATGGACGGTGAATAAATTAACGGTTGATAAAAAACTAATTTGATCACATAGCTATCGATATCCGATCAACGTGATTTTTCACAGGCATATAGTACTCGACAATTTTTACACATTGAACGGTTCAGATTTTCAAAACGGGACCCGTGGTGGGCCCCACAGGCCCACAGCACCGTCCAGTCCGATTAAGGACTGGACCAAAGCCAGAGCCTATTCGAAATTAGTGAATAATTTTATCCATTTTATCAAAATTGTTACATTATTATTGTAAAATTGAGCCAAAATCACACCAGCGGTCAACTGTTCAAAGGTTGATTCGTCACTACATTGTCAAACATAAATAATTTTGTCAGCATTGTGTTGCAAAATATAAATTATTTGTTTCATATTGTATTGCCGAACATAAACAAATTTTTCAACAATGTATAACTTAGCCGTCAATTCACTATTTTCCATTCCAATTCAATATAACAAACAAAATAACAAACCGTCATTCAAATTCAAATGGTGAAAACAAATATGTTTAGGATTATAATGAAAATAAATATGTTTAGAATTTAGGATGGTGATGAAGAGAAATATGTTGGGTTTAAAATGGTGATGATAAGGAACTTTGGGTCTAAAGATGGTGATGAAGAGAAATACGTTGGATTTATGTAGGTGAAGAATATGTTTAGGCTCCGCTTGTTTTCAGAAGTAGAATGGAGAGAATTGATAGTGATTGGATTAATAGTGAGGGATTGATAATGAAAAGATTGTGTTTGTTTTGATAGTAGTTGTTAATGTGGGGATTGTTAAATTATTACCTTATAAAAGAAATATAAAGTATTAAAACAAATAAAATTATCATTTTTACTTAACAAAAAATACAAAAATATTAAACATTAATGTTTTAAAAAAAAGCCCAACATGTAAATAAAAAATAAAATAAATAAAAAAAAGCTAATCCCATTGGACTAATTTCCTACAACAAATTATTCATCCCCCCTTTTCCCCCACCCCCTTTGACCCCCTCTCTCTCTCATTGGTTCCCTTTTCTTTTTATTTTTCTTTTTTTTTCCTGCTCCTCCAATCACCACCCGCCACGTGGCAAAGGGAGGTGAGGGGGTGACCCCCAAAAGGGGGTCCCAAGCATTATTCAATTTCCTAATACCATCTTTACCTCCTCCATCTCAATCCCAACACCAAGGCTCATTCTAATCCCATGGATTCTCTTCATCTCAAAAAATAAACACAATATATAGTGAGTCTCACCTCCATCTCAATTCCAATCTTATCTCTATCTCTTAAAATAAACGGGGCCTTAGGTTTGGAAAGTGGGTGTATAATATTATAGAGTTATCTTTATTTAGTGAGTGGGTATTTTATTAAAATTTGTATTTTATTATAATTTTAGTTTAGAACATAATTTAAAAAAAAAATGGGAATTGGATTGTTTGGGATCCTTGAGAAAAGTCAAAAAGCCAAAAAGTTATCAAAAAAGCCAAAAAATCATCCTATTTTTAATGTTTTGGGCGGTGGAAATTGTGTCTAACCTAGGGAGGGTGAAAATACTATTTTACCCCTGTGTTTTTTTATTCCCTCCTGCAACACAATGTTATCCTCTCACCCGAAGATCCCCTTCCCCCTCTCTCTCTCTCTCTCTCTCTCTCTCTCTCAGTCGAGTTCTGCCGACGAGATAGCCACGAAAGGGGACAACCCTTATCTGTAGGAGTTATCCACACCAGCGACCGCCGGAGATCCGTCGCAGCCTTCACCGAGCAGCACCGCAGCAGCCGCGGGAAAGTCCGACCTCGACTCGATCGCAAATTAACAGCAATCCGTCGCCCAGATCTGCACCACTTCCGACCATATCTACACCACGCCGGCCCGTGGCTCCCTAACAACAAGGTAACATCTCTTCCACGCAAATTAATTTTCTCACTCTCGCTCTCCTTTCTCTGATTCTGTTCCAAGACTTTTCTTCTTTCATACCTCTCTTCTCTTATCTCTAACACCGAAACCCTCTCTTCTCTCTACCGAAACCCTCTATGAATCCGAAACCCAAACCAGATCTATAGATCTGGTTGTAAGATGTTGATTTGGGTTCGGCGATCTAAGCATCTCTCGCGATTTCGGTTCAAAGTTCACAATCGACCCATCTCTTTCTGAAGATGAGCAAGACGAACTTCAGGGAAGAAGATGACGGACCTTGCAAACCTTTCCATGTTTTTCTTTTTCTGCAATTATATTTGTGCATTTTTTGAGAAATTACTTGAAATTTATCTAAAGTTGCATAAAATTCTTCATTGTCGTTGTTGTTGTGATTGTTGTGTCTACGGATTGTTGTTGTAATTTTGAATTTTGTTATGAACAAATTATTTTCTATTTCATAGAGTTTTGTTGGAAGAAGAGGGTGGGAGAAATGGAAGAAAGAAAACCAGTGGGATGCTGGTCTGGAAGTTTTGGCATTATAGCATGCAACTGGATTACTTTTTTGGGCCCAAACTGTCATATTATGGGTTTCGTAGTTGTTTTTGCAAATCATTGGCAATGCTCTAACATTGGTAGTGTGTATGGCTTTGGCTAATTTAGCTCAGTTACACACAAAAAATATATATATATATATATATATATATAATTCTATATATTTAGCTTCTAAACCAAAATATTTTCATTTGTTTTGTTGATTTGTTTTAATTAAACTATTAGTTCATTTTCATTAAGAAAAGATTAACAAAAATTGATGTTTGAACTATAAAACTCAAATTAATAATGTTTATAACCTATTTCACTATAATCTTTTGCCCTTTTGGCTAATTTAGCTCTGTTTCACAATTGCTTATATGTTTTTTATTTTATTCCCAGTATGAGTTTCAATCTTTTCAATTTTTCATGTATACCATAATTGTTGTTGCATTGTAGTAAGCAAATGGAGCAGTCCCAAACGCAGTCGACGCCTTCCAAATCTTTGCGCAAGCGCGGTAGTAAAAAGACGCAGCAGCAGTCCGCAAACGTGCATAACGCAACTTGGGACTCCGACACGGTGCGGATTTTTTTGGAACTTGTTATCAAGGAGTTGGACGTTGGTTTCAAGGGGAGCTTCCATACAATGACAATGCATGGATATAGAGCTGTAAGCAAGGGCTTCCTGGACCGTACAAATAAGCTGCATGACGTCAAGCAACTGCAGAACAAGTATTCGTTGCTGAAAAAGGATTGGCAGTCGTGGTCAAAACTGATGGACAGCAGGCATGGGCCAACCGGCATTAGTTACAATGAAGCCACGGGTTTGATACAAGCATCTGACGACTGGTGGGCGCATTACGAAAAGGTAACATTTCCATGTAGTTTTACTTACGTCATTTACATGGATACGTAAAATGTTATGATTACAACTTTAACGATCGAAGTTATGACAGGCAAAGTTCTTCCTGTGGTTGAATAATGAATGGAAGGGGGAATATTATGCATTGCTTTGGAATTATGTTGTCACTGCTAGTTATTTGACCATGTCTGTAATTATTAATTTAAAGCAAGGAAGGGGGGACGAAATGGGGTTGCTGATGCATAACTTGAAATATTTTGGTGGAGTTAATGGTTTTCATGATTTCTTTGCTTCGGTATTTGTTTGTTTCGGTTGTCTTTTGGAATTAGGTCATTGTCTTTGCATACATTAGGTTATTGTTGTTGACGTTTGCTGGTCATTGTCAATTTGAATTTTTTTTTAACAAGTCAGAACTGCATAATTGGATAATCAGGAATCAGGATATGTTGATATGCTTACTCCCATTTCATAATAGGCAGAACTGCCCAATATTGTTTTATAAGAAAATCATGAGCTAAGCCCCATTTTGCCCTCTCTCTGTTTCTCTCTTGCATTGGTGCTTAGAAAACCCACATCTGTTGAGGGGTCATCTTTTCCTTTTGTTTCTCTCTCTGCCTGCTCTTTATCCGTAGGATCTTCCCTAAACCCAGTTGCATCTCCAATTCACAGCTTCTCATCTTGAGGTAATTATATTCTCTCTCTCTCTCTCTCTCTCTCTCTCTCTCTCTCTCTCTCTCTCAGTGTGGGTTTTTAAGTTTTATTTCTGTTTCCCATATAGGTAGTTGTTCTTTTGTTGTATGATTGAACGATTTCAATGAAATGCTACTTCCTGCTTTTTTTTTTTTTTTTTTGGGAATTGCTGATGTGATCATGATAAATGGGTATTGTAGCTTTGAATTTCTTTTTGGTAGCTTCAGTCACAAATTTTGCATTATCTGGGCTTTTATTTGTTGTTTGGTATTGGAGGGTTAATAATTATTGCTGAATTGATAATGCGAAATGGGTATTGTAGCTTTAATTTTTTTCCTTGGCAGAATAGTCACAAATTATGAATTTGGGGCATTCATTCAACCTTTTTTAAATTATTATTACCATTTTTTTGTTATTTCCTTGAATTTCGGTAAAACCATCTTCAAGCTCATGTTGTGGGCTAATTTTGCCTCTTTGGCGTCAACATTTGTTAACAATTGTTCTATTTTGAAGCAGTACTTGAAATATTTTATTTGTTTTGTAAATTTACGTTTCTTTGTTGATCAAATTAGTAAGTGTTGCATTTTTGGAATTCTTTGAACTCTCATTTTTTTAATGCTTCATTTATCTTCTTCTGTAGATCAAAACGAACCTTAGTAATTTAAAATTGTTCTTCAATCAAATGCCTTATCCATTTTTTATTTGGGGCAAATTCAAAATTATTCGAATTGTGTATTCGTCAATTTCTGACTTTTGGTAAATGACCCAAGTCAATTTGATTATACTTGACAATTACGTTTTGTTTAAAGCTCTCATTATGCCCCCAAATTTGTGGATTTATGTTGGGATCTCTATAAAAATAAAAAATAAAAAGAGGGAGAAGAAGAAGAAAAGAATTTAAAAAATCTCATGTCTGAAATTTGGATGTTGAGGAACTGTAGCATTCTCCATTCAAAGAAGTTGAGTAATTGATGGATATTAGCGTTACCAGGTAATGTTGTTCAATGTTCTCTCATATTGAGTTGAAGGCTACATTCTATAGTTTTGTTCATTATGTGAATTTCGAATTTTATAATTGTACATCCACAGATAAATGAAGTGTTCACTTGTGTAATCAGAAATCTTGTGCACAATTTTTCCTGTTGCTCTACTAGTTTCACTGTTAGATTCCACGCTCCTTGTCCATCACTTCTACAGCTACAAGGTTTCCTTGCTTTACATCTCTTACATAAGAAGAAAACCAAACTTGGGGCTCTCTATTACAGATTATACTGTGTCTGCTCGTCATTATTTGCAGTTTCGCTATCTGACATGAAGTTCTTCCTGTGGTTTTGTGTTTTGTTTTGCCCAGGTTGACAAGAATGCGATCAAGTTCAAAACAAAACCGTTGGAGCACATGGACCTCATGCGAAGGGTGTACGAAGGCGCTACGGCAACCGGAAAATATGCATGGACACCAGGTGCAGCGTTCGAACCTGTGGGAACCAATGACGGTACTTCGCCGGCGCCTGATGAATACTTCGAGGACAGCAGCGGGTTACCCCCTTTCCAGCCTGCGCGCATGCACACACTGTGGACCACACTGTTGCGCAAGAGGATGGCGCGCCGGCAACCGTGCACGCTGCGTCATCGGGAATTAACGATGACGACACATCAACAAGTGGCAGGAGCAAACGCAAATCGCCAGGGCCAACACACCCACAGCGGAAAAAAGGGCAGAGTCAGGGAGCTTCTCTGTTGGCGAGTAGTATGGAAAACCTTGCATCCTCCGTGAAATTACAACAACGAAAAATCCGTGTCGAACATGAGTACGCAGATTCGGCGCAGCAACTCATTCAGAAGTGTATGAGAAGGTTGTATTCGCTGGAAGGGCTGGATCCGCAAGACCCGCTAGTTCCTTTTGCTCAAGCATTACTTGACAACCCGGCAAATCAAGTCTTAATGATGGAGATGCCGACAGACGCGGCTGTCATTGCTTGGTTGCGAACGAAGAAGTCCCTGCTCAGCGGTGGCCCATCAGCAGCAAACTCCGGAATGGGTGGTGGCTGGTTCTGAGACAGTCCAGCAAATAATTTGGCTCTCTTTATTAATGTTTCTGTGTTGCGTCTTTATTAATGTTTGGGTGGTGGCTGGTTATGAATATTGATTTCTTTGTTTCTTTAATGTTTCTGTGTTGCCTTTAGTTGTTTCTCCCCCTTCGAACAAACTGTTGGCCAATTATCCTTCCTTCCCAAAAACTATTTGAATGTTCGTGGACTTTTTAGGACATTATCAGTTGATATAATATTTGTGTGATCCTTCAAAAATTGTAGTATACGCTTGTTGACATGCGGATCATTCAGGCCATTTTATTGATGGTTGTTAAGATTATGTTGTCTCTGCACAGGATTATGTTGTCTCTGCATAGGATTATGTTGTCTCTGCATACACAGGATTATGTTGTCTCTGAAATGAGGATCATATGTATGCATACACAAATGGTTCTCAGTCCTCATATTATATGGTTTCAGCATTTGTGAAAAAATGGCCACGGTGAGCAGTGAATAATGTAACATTTTCTTTATGTACCAAAACTATCTATTATCCCCTTGTTGCTTTATGTTACGTTTCTCCCCAAACTTAGCCCTTTTGTAACATTTTCTTCTTGGTGTTATCCTGGGTTACAGCCTGAATCAGGAGGTTGCACAATATGACCTTCAGGCAGTACAAGATGGTGAGTCAGGAGTGGATAAATCTACTATGGAATCATTGCTTTCTTTGGATGATGGAAGATGGTCACTTCCTGCTGATGCCTCTTGTCTGCCCTTAAATAATGAAGCAAGCAATGCTCCTCTTGTGTTGGGAAATATTAGGCAACCTGCTCCACCTCATGTTCTTGCTCAAATACATCCAGATTTTCTGCCAATTTCTGCCAATAAACTTTTCAAATGTAACTCAAATTTAAAAAAAAGCACTCACACATTATTAATTTTGTATTTTATTTAATTTAAAAATTTTGGGTTCGATTGGAAAATAATTATTATAATTGACTTTTTAACTTTTTACAAAAAAATATATAGAGAAATAAAAAGAGTAATATGATAATTTATAAAAAAAATTTACTTTTTAACTATATGTTTTTACTTTCTAATTGTATTAGTCAAATAGTAAATAAGCTTTCAATCAATAATTTTCGTAAGTATAATGTTTTGCTTCTCTTTTTTTCCCTTCACGGTGTGAGAATATGACCCGTCATGTGCACAAAACAAGTGAGGAGAATGATAAAGAATTCAAATTATAAATTGTGTTCAAAATCCTTTTTTTTTTTTACTCATGTTGTTGCACCAAACAGTGAGGAGAATGATAGAGAATTCAAATTATAGAGAATTCAAATTATAATTTTAAATTGTATTTAAAATCCTTTGTTAAACTCATGCTGCAAGACCAAAGCATGTCAGAGCATGTTAATAGATTAGACCATATTTAAAATCCATTTATACTATGACCCACTAAAGTGTGAACATACCAGAGACCAATAATTTGGCATTACCTTCGTGCATTGATGTAACTGTTTTGAGACCAATAATTTTGTTTGAAAGATCCCACCACAAGCTTGGTTGCACATAAGATAATCCATTCTGACGCAGGCCCCCTCCTTTTGATTTTAAAAAGAGGATCCCTTTTTATTGCTTTGTTGAAATTTTTGCAATGACAGGTCCCACCAGATCAGTTCCACAGAAAATCTGGCCCTTCTGACGCAGGCTCCAAATGTTGAGATTCAAAGAAGAGAATCTTTTTTCCGTGAAATTTGAGATTTTGGTTTGAAAGGTAATCCCACAAACTTTGCGCATGCTCATCTTTCACTTCTGTATATAAGACCACAAATTACTTGAAACTTTGGCTTCAAAGGTCCGAGCACAGTTTTGATCATCTCATCGTTAATTTCTTTATATAACACCACAAATCAGTGTGGTTGTTTCCTTTCTTACCCTCATCCCAATCTGCTTCTTTCATTCTCCAAAGTCGTTACAATTTTGTAAGTAGGCAGCCTCGTATATTTTTATAAACTTGTCTGGCTCTGAACATTTTGCGTTATAGATTTCCAAAATGGCAGACGACGCAGGTCCTAGTTACATTGGGCCCAGAAATGCATCCCGAGCAGCTGTTGATGAAATTGCACGGGAAATGGTGATCGAAACTGATCACAACTTGCTAGAGGCATATAACAGTGCAGCTACATATTACTACAACCATTATCACAGGGTGCCTCGAAATACATCAATACTTTCGGGACGTTTATGGATGTATGAGTTGTTTAACGGGCACCAAGGCCGGTTTGAAGATGCTATCAGTATGTCACAACCAGTGTTCTTGATGTTATGCGAGACTCTTCATAGTTTTGGATTGACACTGCCACAGCGGGAGCATGGCGTTCCGCTAGAAGAGAAGGTTGCCATTTTCATTTGTGCATTGCAGGGAATGAAGTTGAAAGATTTGCAAGAACGGTTCCAACACTCGAAGGAGACATTGTCACGGCATTTCCATGAGGTTTTGAAAGTTATGATACCGTTCACAGCGATTCATAGTAGGAGTCTTACGCCTGACCAAGTGCAACAGGTGCGCCACCCACATTTACAATCGCAACGGCGATACCGGCCGTTCAAGGTGACATCTTTAACAAAATTTTAAATATCACAGTGGCGAAGGTACCATGAATTTTAATTATACTTTCTGCGTATGTGTGTGTGTAGGACTGCATCGGTGCACTAGACGGCACACACGTGATGGCTCGTGTCTCGGAAGAGTACGCCACGTCGTATTACGTCGGAAAGGCGTCCCAACACAGAACATACTGGCCGTATGTGACTTCGATTTGTGCTTCACGTTTGTGTCAGCCGGTTGGGACGGAAGCATGCACGATAGTAGGGTGTTGCACTACGTGACAACTGAACCTAAACATTGCTTCCCGCACCCCGCACCTGGTAAAATTATATTTTATTTAACAAAGTAGTATCATTTTAAAATAAAAAATAAGACAGCTTACACATTCGTACTTGCTATCGTAATTATCCAGTTGTTCACTATGCCTCACATTTCAGGTGTAATCTCTGTCTGAATTGCCATGTAATTTACGAGGGAGAAGAAGATTATCTATATTAATGAAAAAAAAGACCTATATGAATTTGCTGCTATCAATGCACCTATTCTTTAATTATCTATGCACCTAGTGAAAAGACCTAAATTATTCTTGTGACTGATATGTATCTCTTTCCAATTTTGCATTACGGAAATGATTTCTACCCCCAGCTGGGGGTGACCCCCAGTGAGGTGTCACTGGGGGATTGGTCGAAAAAATAGTTTTTTTTTTTTATTTTTTAAAGTCTGGGCCAGTGGGGGCTCGCCACCTCACTGGGGGTGAGACCCCCACTGGGTGTATATGGCATTGCCGTTTGCATTAATGGTATTGATTATATGAATAATATTTCTAAAACTTTAGTGAATATTAGATGTATAGTGTAAAATTTAGGTTCTTCAAAAATTTTGGCAGCTTAATCAAAACTACTATCTGTTTTTTTTTTTTTTTTTGGGTGTAAATTTAGGTCTTCACAACCTAAACACAGCTCTGTTTTTTAAAAAATTGACGAAAATTTTTTTTTCTCAAATAACTTTTTTGTACAAAATGTTCGTTGCAGGAAAATACTATTTGGTGAATAGCGGCTACAGCAAACAAGACAGGGTACCTAGCCCATACAAGGGGTATAGGTATCACCAAAATGCCCATCGAAATCGAAGACCACAAAATGAGTTCGAACTATTCAATAAGGCACATTCGTCATTGCGTAGTTGTATCGAGCGGACATTCGGTGCATGGAAGTCGAGGTGGGGGGCATTGCGGAATATTCAGAAGTTCAGTTTCTAATCAAGTGACCTTCGTATGTGCGTCGATGGCGTTACATAACTTCATACGCCGAAACAGTGAAATTGATGAGGTCACAGTTCCTATCGCAAATAGCACCGAATACGTGGCCCCCGAAATGCCCGACCACGATGAATACGCACGAGTTGCCGATGTGATTGAGGACGGGGACTCCGACCCCGCAATACAGCTGTGCGAACGAACATTACGTACCAACTAGCCCAGCAACTGAACACGAATAATTAAACCGACATTAATGTTGGTTACATTTGTAATGTGTGTAACTCAGCTTCAAATGTATATTATCACTTATTGTTAATTGTTTGTTTTTTTCTGAATTCGTAATACTTTTTTAGCAGGAGGAAGTTGATAAAGTTTTGTATCAAATTAAAAATGATAAAAAGGAAAAAAAATAAACCCTAATTAATAATGTTAAAAGGAAAACAATAAAAAATAATTAAAAAATGTTAGTAGGAAAAGAAATAAAAAAGGAAAAGAATAAAAAAGAAATATTGACTAACAAAGGAACAGAAAGAAAACAAAAATTAGAACGAAAAGAATGGGGGAAAAAAATTGAATAAACAAGCGAAAAGAAAAAAAAATAATGTTAAAAGGACAAGTACTGACTACAGAAAGAAAAAAAACATTATGTTAAAAAGAAAATAATGCAAACCAAAATAAAAATAAAAAAAGAAAAGGAATAAAACAAAATAATGGTTAAAAGGAACGGAATTAAAAAAATAAATTCTTAAAAAAATGAAAAATAAAAAAACAAAAAATGTTAGAAGGAAAACAAAAAAACAAATTGAGTGCAAGGGAAAAAAAAAAAATACAACCGCGATTGGGACCTCGAATCCGAGGTCCCCCGAATCCCCGAATCCCTTTTTTTTTTTTTTTTTTTTTTCAGGGGAAGAAGCAGAAGACGAAGAGGGGGAGGAGGGGAGGGGGAGGGGAGGGGGGAGGAGGGAGGAGGGGACTGAGGGGCCTAAAAAAGGGGGAGGGGAGGAGAGGGGAGGAGGAGGAGGAGGGGGACGGCGGAGCGCGACGACCGGGGCAGAGCTGCGACGGGCCGGGGACGGCCGGAGGCGAGCTGCTGCGACGACCTCCCTTCCTCTTCCCTCTCTTCTCTTTCTCTCCCTCTCCCTCTTCTCCCTCTTCTCCCTCTCCCTCTGCGTCAACAATGGCGGAAAAAAAGAAAAAAAAAAAAAAATTCAAAATCACTGAAACGACGTCGTTCAGTGATTCGGGGGATTCGGGGGAAAATTTTTCGAGGTGCAAAACATTTTTCAAAAAATAATGATAAAAGGAAAAAGGAATGAAACTTAAAAAATAATGAATAAAAAAAATAACTACAGACCGTTGCACAGGTTTAGGAAATGGGGAAAACAATTTGAATTATGAGGACGTTGCACAGTGTTCAAATCGTCACCACTCACTGAACACGCAAACAACGGACGCTGCCACGTGGTGTGTCAGTTGAGAAGGGCAAAACAGTCATTTTAGCATGTCTACTAATATTATATTACACACATTTTCATAAAAAGTCAAAAATTTATCCCAAACAACTATTTTTTTCTTTCACTTTTTTTGTCAAAAAAGTCAAAAAGTGTACTTATTTAGTCTTCCCAAACAAGCCCTAAAAAAAATCAAGTAGACGCAGCTCTTTGAAAAATATGGAACGTGGTGCTAGGGTGCGCTCTGGGTGCGTATTGTAATGGTGTGATGTCCTCCATCCACTGCATTCTGTGTGCCAATCAAATAAGAGTATGTTTATTTGTACGGATTGGATAATGAGAGATTATAATTTATTAGATTGTTAGTTTTAGAATATATTGTTTTTAGACTATTTGATTTGACTGAATTTGTATCTTATGTTTGTTTAGTCATGGGATTAGATATTGAATTTGACAATTTTTAGTAAATGCTATGTTTGATTAGACAGGATAAAGATAAATGTTCAAAAGGCTATTTTGTAATTTATAATTTTTATTTAATATATAGTTTTAAATTTGTAATCTATAATTTATTATTTAACAACGCTACAAAATTTTAATTTATAAGGCCTTAATTTTTAATTTATTATTTTCAATTAAATTAAATTTATATTTTATATTTTTCATTTAATATATAATTTTAAAATTAACAACACAAAAAAATAATATTTAATATTTAAATTTAATTTTTTAACAACACTAAAAAAATTTAATTTATAATGCCATAATTTATAATTTATTATTTTTAATTAAATTAATTTATAATTTATAATTTTTATTTAATATATAATTTTAAATTAACAACACTAAAAAAATAATTTTATTTAATATATAAATTTAATTTTTTAACAACACTAAAAAAATTATAAGGCCATAATTTTTAATTTATTATTTTTAATTAAATTTAATTTATAAGTTATAATTTATATTTTTTATTTAATATATAATTTTAAATTAACAACACTAAAAAAATAATTTATAAATGTTCAAAAGACTATTTTACCCTTTTTCCAATTGTTTATTAAGTAATAGTATGAGGGTAAAATTGATATTTCACACATTAGTCTTATGGGATACCAATTTCATGGAAATAATCTCACCACCCTATGATACAATAATCACTCATATGAGGGACTAATAGTCCGAAGGGACTATTACTCCAAAACAAAAAAATTAAACCAAACAATGGACTATTAGTCTGAATGGACTAATAGTCCAATCTCATGGAATAATCCCTCTAAACAAACACACTCTAAAAGTAGTCACTCTGTTTGGTTTTAATTTTTATAATTCATTTTTCAAAAAAAGTTATTTTTTCATTTTTCCTTTTTCATATGTTTTTGTTTTTATTGAATTTTTTTAATATTTTAAGTATTTTTTTATTTTTATACATCTAACATAAAGACGTTTTAAAAATATAATATTTATAAAAAAAATTTTAAAATTCACTAAATACCAAAAATATAAAAAATGAAAAATATTAATTTTTGTATTTTTGTGTATTTATTAATTTTTTAATATATTTTTCATAAATATTTTATTATTTAGATACATCTAAGTAAGGTGCATCTAATAAAATGAAAAAATTGCTTAAATTTTTTAAAATATTCACTAAAAAAAACACGAAAAAAAAAATTCAATTTATAGAAACTAAATTCATAAAACTAAAACCAAACACACGTGTTTTTCTATGTTTATGTGGTACATTATATGGGCTTATTTTTATAATAATAAATAAATAAATAAATAAATAAACGTTATCATGTATTTTCTTAATTATATTTAGAGTTGTACAGAAATCCAAGTCTAATTTAAATTATACTAAGTGGGTGTTTGGGAAACGGATTTTTATGTAGGTTTTTTTAGTTGTAGAATATTATTGGATAAAAATTTTTTGGTGTTTGGGAAGATAGTTGAGTTTTTTTGCGGTTGGATGTGATGTTTGTGAGAGAAAAAATAAAATGATTATGGGATTGGATGTGATATTTTGTTTGGATGTGTTTTTTCTGGTTTTACAAAAAGTTTGTCTTTTAGTGGAAAAAATCAAAAAAAAATTCCAAACCCAAGTTCCCAAACACCACCTAAAGCTATGTTTGGCAATAGATTTTTGGCTAAAAAAACACAAAAGACAAAATTGACTATATAAGTCAATAAGATAAAATGTCACATCTAAACCATAATCATTACACTTGTTTTCTCACAAAAGTCTAAAAAGCAAAAAACAAAAACCAAACAAGGCTAAAAAAGCCAAGCTAAAATAGCAAAAAAGTCAGACTATTTTAGCTCTTCCCAAACGAAAACTAAGGCCTTGTTTGGCATATGCTAAAAAAGTCAAAAAGTCACTATCCTATTTAAGTCACATCATCTTATTTAAGTCACATCACCTCTCTACCACATCACTTCAAACCCAACCCATATTTCATAAAAAATCAAAAAGTGCACTTATTTAGAATATCCCAAACAACCCCTAACTTTATCTATTTTATATGGACTCTATTTTACAAATATTTATTTTTCATGTATTTTTCATGATAAATTGAGATAATTCACAAATCTAATACCAATTTTATATTTCACGTTTTTATTCTTAATTTTTTTAAGGGTATTAGGTTTTTTTTTTTTTTAATACTAAGTTGTCTTCTTTTTTTCTTCTTATTTTCCCATACATTATTCATCTATACCTAATACCAAATTTATATTATTATATATTATAGATTTGTTGTTTAAATTTTGTAATGATTATATATATGGAATTATAATTCATTTCCTCCATAATTTTATATAATCACAACTCACATAAAAAAATCTGTACAACAATGATACTCTCGATGAACTTCCAAAGTTTGGATTTATTACTTGAATTACTTTTTTAATTGTTGAACAATAAGTTCTTTTATGATTACAGATGATTAATCACTTCACACACTGAGATATATCTATCGTTTGGATATTTTCATTATTTTTTCTTTTTGAGTGTAGATGTTATTTTGTGATTATTTCTTGATTAGTTGCTGTTGAATTTCTTTTATATAGTTGATATTTTAATTTAATTAAAAGTGTTTATTTTGCAATTTTATAATTAATATATATATATATATATCACATAAAATCATTATATGATATCCAATATAACATATTTATATTTTTTTTTAAAAATTTTATATAATTTATATTTCTACATATTTTTATTTTCTAAATAAGCATAAAAGAAAATTAGATAGTTAGAATTACTTTTAATTTTATATTACTAATTCTTCTTCTAATTTAAATATTATTTTTAATATCAAAACAAGTATTTATTTTACTATTTTATAATTTAATATATATCATAGAAAATTATTATATGATAATTATATTTTTATAATACGATAGAACTAAAACTATCAAAATATACAAATAATTTAACTAAAATTAATATATATAAGTATTTATGTAAAATTTTATTGAATGATAGCGTTAATATTATCAAAATAAATAATTAAAATCATATTTTAATTTTAATTTTAAATTAAAATTAAAATTAACATTATTATTTTATAACACACATTGTACCATCAATTTTTTTTATTAAAAAAATCACGTGTATTGCACGTGTCAACTGTTAGTTTTATAGTTTGAAAATCAATATACTAGTATTTTGTTGTTTCAAAAAAGTAATTTTAAGGAACAAAATAATTTTAATGAATAAAATAAAAAATATGTTAAGTTAAAAATAAATTTTAAAAACAAAATAAAAAATATTTTTTTCAAAATATATATTTTTTTTAAATAGAGTTTGAAAAAGTTTGGTTATGAGTTTTGGCGGAAAAAAAAAATGAATTGAGTTTTGAAAACTTTATTTGATTATGAGTTTTAAAAAGAGTTTATAAATTTTTTGATCCAAATCATTAGTTGAAAATCAAAACAAACGCATGCTAGTATTTTCATTTTTGTTTTTATAAGAAAAAAAAAATCCAATTTGCCATCTTCTTGTTATTTGAAATATGACAATTGGCCCATTTTGGCAAAATAAATAAAGCCACTTTTTCTGAATTTTTTTTGTCTTGAGTGATTTTTTTTTAAAAAATTATGTTACAAAATGTTACTTTTCAGCCCGTCTTGTCCAACTGAATTTTAAAATTATATTTAAAAAAAAAAAATTCCAAAAAAAAAGTCACTATAGATAAAAATAAGCTAAAAATGATTGCTTATTTTTGTCTTTTTTGTTTTTTTTTTAAATTTTTTCTTAAATAATTTCCCGATTCGTCTTGTCGAGTTGAATTTAAAACCTACAACTTTTTGAAAAATTATCACTAAAGATGAAAATAATTCAAAAGAAAAAAAGCCAGAAAATAACACGCTAAAAATAATGAATGTTTATACAAAAAACTGTTTGAATTTTTTTTTCTTTCTTTTAACTAAGAGCATCTCTCCACTTTCTTGGGTTGAGTTTTTATAACTTGTTTTTTGAAAAAAAAAATTTTAAAAAAATACATTTTTAAAAATAAAAACTTAATAATTTTTAATAAACACTTCTTAGTTTTTTTAGGCCAAGTTTAGGAGCCATTTAAAATAGTCTAAAAAAATCACTATCAAAAAGTCAATTATTTTATTTATTTTTTTACACGTCTTTTCATAAAATGTTAATAAATCAACTAAAATAGTTAGTTTGCCAACAAAATTTCACAGTAGGACAAATAATAATAACAATTGAAGTTTTCATTATTTTTGTTTAAAAAAACAACAAAAACAAATACAGTAAAATTGAAAATGTATACCATATATGCTCTAATGTATTCAAAATTGGATGTTGAATGCAATATTAGGTCTGATATGGATTAGCTTTTTCTAATCAACAATGTCATTTTTTTATCATACTTTTTAATCAATTTTTAGCTTGTTATGGATATGGATGCTTTTCCTTTAAACAGTATATTATTTTATTGTTGTAGTTTATATTTGTTGGGAAATTAGCAGTACATTCACCTCGTCCGACACGTGGCTATGTTTGACACATGGCTATGTTTGGGAGGTTGGTTTGAGGTTATTTTTGTCAAAAATAAATAAATAAATAAATAAAATAAGTTAAAAAGTCAATATAAGAAAATGTCACATTTAAACTATAATTATTTTATTTTTTCTTTTATAAAAGTCTGATGATACAGTGTGTTCCAGATGGAACGGGTCGGACTGATCCACGCTTCTCAAACCAGTGTCCGAATGACCATGCCTACCAGAAGACCTGCACAAGAGTTCAACGGGGAACGGGGAGTCCCCCAGCGAACCCTCCGACGTCTACTTATATCCTCTGGTAATCATTTCGTTGTCCCTTCCGACCTGTCACCATGGTCGAAAATCTATGCTCTAGCTTACCTTGTTCATGGTGAGGCCGTTCTGTCTCGACGGAGAGGGCTTATCGCAATAAATGCTGTAAGGACCTTCATTAATAGCTGATGTGCAGTGCAATAACTTTGCAGGATCTTTGTCTGCTCATGTGGCTTGTCCTTCACTTGCCACGTGTCTAGGTGCCATTGGTTCTTGATGCCATGTCAAGCTCCAGCAACGCTGGACTTTAGTATTTGAATTATGTATTGGGCCCTAAGTGGTGGGCTATAACCTTTATGAGCTTGCCCATGTCAGTAGTCCTCCATTCCCAAGTGCAGCTTTAGTCCAACGAAGGGAATAATGAAGAGAACAATGGTTGCTAGAGACCGGCGAGGCGAATGGGCCAACCATGAGGAGGGCCGACCGCGACGAGTAATCGAATGGCGGGGCCAACCACGTGGAGGGTCAACATGGGCATGCAAATGAACAATGTATGCTAGGCGTGCAACCTAAACATGTAAACAAACATGGTATGCAACAACATGCAACGATGGACTTAAACTAACATGGATAGCTCGCAAGCATGCCAAAATCAGTGGCCATTATGCTCAAGAATGGAAGCCAAAACACACACAAATAGGCATGCATGCAATGTCCAACACTTAGGCACATAGAGACAACTCTTAAGCACACTTAAAAGAAGAACAACATGGGCATATGGCATGCATTATAAGCTCTGAAATCATGTCATAAATGGTGCCAAACCAAGTAAACAAAACAAGCAAAGCATGCATAGAAGCTTGGAATTAGCCCAAGGACTTAAACCATGATCACATGACACATGAAGCAAATGATCAAAGTGAACCAAAACAGTCCCAAATCATGTCAAAGTAAGCCCCAAAAACCACTTAGATGGCATCTAAATGACCTACACATGGAAGCATACACAAATGTCTAAACATGGAGCATAAAACACCAACCTTATAAAGCATTAAAGGGGCATCAAATGCAAGCATACGAGCATGGAGCAAGGACTGAAATATCATAACTAATGGTGCCAAACCACTGAAATGATGCAAATAGAGCATGGTAGAGGAGCCAACACTCAAGGCATACAAGCTAGTACATGGTAGCTATACAAAGCAAGCCACGAATGACCCAAATAACCAAAATCAGACCTAAATCATGCCAAAATATGCATAAAAGTTTCACAAAGCTAAGCCAAAATCATGCTAGAAACAAGGCTCAAAACACAAAGCATGTTAAGGCAATTTGATGGCATTACAAGACAAGTATGCTAAGCATGCATGGTGTGTCTAAACCAAGTAAAAACAGAGATAATACATGGAAAAATACTACCAAACAACATTTAAGACATGGCCAACATGCACTTAAAAATGGTGCTCACACATGAGGCTAAAATGACACTTTTTGAAGACAACAAGGAGAGGGGGTGGCCTCTCCTTCTTAGGACCTTAAACCACCATCCTCACCACTGAAATCCCTCAAGATTTCAGTGGTGAGGAGGCCCAAACAAGGTGGTCCCGAAGTTCACAAAAATAGCACAAAATGGGGCCAACAAGGCCTAAAAGGGGGTAAACGACCCCAAACACAAAAGTGTCCTTAATGAAGTATCTTAAACACAAAAAAATAGAACTTTTTTATGTTATACACAAAGCTCAAAACAGCAAGCAAGATGGGCTAAAAGCTGGTGTAAAAACGGAGAATAAAAGAGGATTAAAGGCTCACCCTTGTAGACCAACGAAACCAGCAGCTTCTTGGGTCAAAAACCAGTCCCTTAGCCTCTGAAAATGGCCCCCAAGCTCCTTAGGTGATGATGGAGGTGTTAGGATAGGAGTTGTGGTGCAAAGGGCCAAGAATCACTCACTTTGGAGCACTCTAGCACATACAAATGTAGAGAGAGAGAGAAGATATAGAGAGAGAGTGATATATTTCTATATATATCAGATTTCTAACCTTTGAAAATGGTGGAGAGGCTCTCTATATATAGAGCAAGACAGGTGCTAAGCTTCTTATAGAAGCTAACACAAAAAAGGGTCAAAGGGGGGGTAAGCTTCCAAGGGAAGCTAAGCAAAAGGGTCAAGCTTCTCTTAGAAGCTTGACAAGGGTTCAAGGAGTCAAGCTTCTCTTAGAAGCTTGGAGCAAAAGGGCCAAGAAGGCCAAGCTTCTTGGAGAAGCTAAACAAAAGAGCCAAGCTTCTTGGAGAAGCTAGGCAAAAGGTTCAAGAGGTGCAAGCTTCTCTTGGAAGCTAGAAAGGTGCAAGCTTCTCCAAGAAGCTAACAAGGTTCAAGCTTCTTGGAGAAGCTAAAAAGGTCAAGCTTCTTGGAGAAGCTAGAACCAAGGTTCGAAAGGTTCAAGCTTCCTCAAGAAGCTAAAACTAAGGGTTCAAAAGGTTCAAGCTTCCTCAAGAAGCTAAAACCAAGGGTTCAAAAGGTTCAAGCTTCTTGGAGAAGCTAAACAAAGAGTTCAAAAGGTTCAAGCTTCCTCAAGAAGCTAGAACCAAGGGTTCAAAAGGGTCAAGCTTCCTCAAGAAGCTAAAACAGGGGGTTCAAAAGGTTCAAACTCCCCTCAAGAAGAGGTCTCGGCCAACTAATTAGGTCATCGGCACAATAAAGTGCCGGTCGGCTAAACATAATGCCGATCAGCCATTATTTTTAAGAAACAATGGCCGGTGGCAAACATGTGCAGCCGGTGATAATAGGGGAGGGCCGATGAGGTGTGAGGATAGCCAAAAATCCATTCCCTGCCCTTCAAGGCAAAAACACAGGTGTTTGGTGCCAAAACCGAACACGAAGCAGTCGAGTCAAGAGGTCCTGAGGCGAGGCGTGCTGCCAAGGCCTCCGGGAACTCGAGATGAACACAAACATGGATAATCACCGAGTGTTCAAACGGTGACGTCCAAGTCTTGAGGACGGTCAAAAATGGGGTGTCTACACATGTTTGCATTCATTCATCTGTCTTGCATGCACCGGGCTCGGCGCATCATATTAATTGCATTTGTATTTCAATTCCAAGTTGAATACATGTTAGCTGCAGCATTCCATACGCCATGTTTGGAGTAGCCGAGCCTGCTATAGTTGCATTTTTGCATGTGTTGCATTAGGCATTTCTGTATATTTAGGATCATGCATGGATTTCTAATCGGTTTCTGTTTTGGCTTGGAGTACTCGGTGAGTTTTATGCTTTAGCATCCTTGCATGCGTGTGAGTGACTGCCATGAATAGCATGCTTACCATGAGGCTATTTGCTTATGTGATATAACTGCCTGAATGCCTGTGGGTGAAGGTTGGGTTATTTGGATTGGAACAAATCATTGACTGTGAGTTTTAAAGCCCACTAGATAGTGGCAAAACCATATTTTCTAAGCCCACCTGAGGGTAGCAAAATCTGCATTTTAAGCCTACCTGCGGGTAGCAAACCATCTTTCAAAAAAACAAACATGAAATGTTTTGTTCCAATTCAGGCGACCCGGTCTATACTTGTATGCTGTGCGCATCACATAGTAAAACTAGGCTAATAACCGGAATAAGAGCACACAATGTTTTCAAAACTAGATATCATGGTTAGTAGAGGCCGATCTTTGATCGGGCGAGCGGGGGTGCTCACGAAGTGACCTTCCCCAATCGTACCTAAGTTCCCAAGCCGAGGCAACTTTGGTGATGACGGACACGTGGCCTTAGGTAACGAGTCAGGGTTTCCTAAATTTCCCAAAATAAAATATTTAGGTGGCGACTCTGTATCTGGCAAAGCAGTCCATGTTTGGCACTTCTTTTAAAAATCTGTTTTCTCAAAACGATTTGCCGGATTTGGACTCTTTGGTTCTGATTACGAACCGTGACACAAATCGAGTCTGAACTGTAGCGAGGTCCCCCGCGGGCTTGTTACAATGTCCATGTTTTGAGAGTAGACCATGATTTCTTCATGTTTTCAAAAGAATTGGCTCATGAGAGCATGTTTTGAAGCTTGGAAATTGTTTATAGTTCATGCATGTTCGTTTGAGATCATGTTCTTGAAATTGGTTTGAATTTGGATTTAATTAAACTACCTTTGGGCCTTGATTTTACAAATTGAGCTTTGAATCATGTTATTCTATGTATTTGCAAGTGTTTTCCCCAAAAATGGGCCCAAAGAAATTGATTTCGATTCATTGGAACTTGATTTGAGCTTAGAAGTTCAAATCTGGAAATTCCAGATTTTGGACTCCCGCTCGAGTGGGGAAAGTGGCGCTCGAGCGAGAAATTCGTGCTCCCAGTACTTTGCACTGTTTTGATGTCCGCTTGAGCGGGACCTTGTGTCTTACGCTCGAGCGGGTGTCGAGCGCCCGATCGAGCGTGATTTTCACCTATCCAGTACTTTTGCCCTGTTTTGCGGAACGCTCGAGCGGAAAACTATACGCTCGAGCGGGTACCTTTGTTGCATGTCCGCTCGAGCGGGGAAACCCACGCTCGAGCGGGGATCTGTTTTTCTGAAATTCTGAAACTGTTTTCTGAGTGTATCTTTGCATCCTCATTTCATTCTAGGCATTCTTAGGCCCAGTTTAAGGCATTTTAATGAGGATATAGATGTAGAACACACCGAGGCAATTAGGAATTAAGTTATTATCTCTCCCAACTGTGTAGCTTAGTGTGTGTTCGTTTTGTAAACTGTGTAGGGTTGACGAATGGAGACGCGCTCTAGCTTTATTGTAGCCCAGAACTCTGTGAGTAACAATTGTGTAAAGATATGTTCAAAAATGATTATCTTCTGAACAATTGAACTGTACTGTTTCTGAACTGTTACTGTTAACTGAATGAATGTATGTCATATATTCTGAACTGTATTGTGGCATCCTTAGCAACTACTGTTACTGACTGTTACTGTTACAGAGATCTCTGTCGGTTCCCTTGTTGGAACCACTACTGTTTACTGACTGATGGCCATCATTTACTGTTCGGTCTTTTAAGACCTACTGTTTACTGTACTGTTATGCTAATGGATGTACCACATATGACCGTACTGATTGAACGACTGAAATACTGATTTAATGAACTGTTTTTCATTACTGTAAGGACATTCATTCTTAACCTCTTTACGCATTATGTTATTCACTGGGCCTTAGCTCACTGCTCATATTATGTAGGTGTGCAGGCACCAGACCGTGGCTAGAAACGTCAGGGTAAACTCCAGTTTTGTCAAGCCAACCACTGTGCCTCAATGCGAGGTTCCGAGCATGTCAAGCTATGGCTTAGGGGTGTTTTAATTTCCCCTGTCTGTTTCTGTGTCTGTTTTGTATAATGGTATAGACTGATAGCACTATATTGTACTGTTTAATAGGGATTAGGTCCCTGAACTGAAGGATTGTATATATGTACATACTGTTTTGTCACTGACTGTATATATGTATGAAAAGTCTTTTTGCATACAGACTGTCACAGCTCATTGGACATTGTTTATTTACTGTTTTGGCTTCCGCCATGCCCCTGTACTCTGTTTTACTGTCTTACTGTTAAGCAGGCCTTCGGTAATCACGGATTATTGGCCGGTTACGGTGCTAAACCTATAGGGGCGGGTTTGGGTCGTGACAATGAGGGATGTTGGCGAAGCGTTGGCACTTATCACATTTAAGCACAAATTCAGCAGTATCTTGGTTGAGAGTAGGCCAAAAGTAACCAGTGCGGAGTATTTTGTGGGCTAGTGACTTGACACCCGAATGATTGCCACATACACCCTCATGGACTTCTTTCATCACGTAGGTCGCTTGAGCAGGATTGAGGCATCTCAGATATGGACGTGAAAAACCACGTTTGTACAAGAAACCACTGATAAGAATGTAGTTGGATGACCGGGCCCTGACTTTGGCGGCCTGCTGTTTGTCGTCTGGCAGTTCCCCCGTTGTCAGAAATAGAAAGATGTCGGCCGCCCATGGAATAGGTTCATTTTGGAGGAAGTGGACTTGTTGCTGGTTTAGGGAAATGGCGGGGTGGGCCAGGTACTCAAGGCGGACACCGTGGCTGAGGTCTGACTGGTCGGCAGAAGCTAATTGAGCCATCTCATCTGCCTTGGAGTTTTCTGCCCGCAGGATATACTTGATGTGGAAAGTGTTGAAGAGGCGAGCAAGGGGGAGTGCAATATCGCTGTAAGCCTGCATTGTGTCTTATTTGACATCGAATTCCCCCGTGATTTGTCCGACAATGAGCTGGAAATCGCTGAACACTTGGATATGGCTAACACCAATGTCTCTGGCTAGGCGAAGACCTGCTATCAATGCCTCATATTCGGCCTCATTATTGTTTGCATCGAACAAGAAACGGAGAGCACATTTGAAGTAACCACCCTCGGGGGCAGTAAGGATAAGACCAGCCCCACTGCCTTCTTTGCAGGATGATCCGTTAACGTTAAGGGTCCAAGAGTGGGGGTCTTCTGCCTCAGTCTGGGGTCGCAGAGGTGGTGGGGCCGTGGTCGGAGTGGGATTAGTGAATTCCAGGATAAAATCGGTGACAACTTGCCCTTTGATCGCCGTTTGAGGTCTGTAGGAGATGTCAAACTGGCTGAGCTCGACTGACTATTGCATAAGTCGGCCGGATAACTCTGGTTGTTGTATTATTTTTCTTCAACGGTTGGTCAGTGAGGACGACAATGGGGTGGGCCTAAAAGTAAGGTCGGAGCCGTCTTGAGGCTATGACCAAGGCTAAGGCCATTTTTTCAAGCAACGGGTAGTTCTGTTCTGCTCCCCTGAGAGCCCGACTGATGTAGTAGACCGGTCATTGGACAGAGTTGTCTTTTCTGATGAGTGCTGCACTGACTACGGTGTTTAAAAGGGGTTCACCCGTGATTTCCTGAGAAAGTAGGAGAGGTTGGCCATGCACTGCTTCAACTGTTGAAAAGCCTCTTCAGATTCTGTCGTCCACTCAAAAGTTTGCCGAAGAACTTTGAAAAAAGGGAGGCACTTGTCCGTTGAGTGGGAAATGAAGCGGTTGAGAGCGGCGACTCTGCCAGTAAGCCTCTAAACCTCCTTAATCGTTCTGGGCGACTGCATTTCAATCAAGGCCTTGATCTTTTCGGGGTTAACTTCGATGCCTCGCTGACTGACCATAAAACCTAAGAATTTCCCAGATCCTACGCCGAAGGCGCATTTCTCCGGATTGAGTTTCATTTGATACTTTCACAGGGTGTCAAAGGTCTCTCACAGATCAGTCAGATGATCAGCGGAGAGCATGCTCTTGACTAGCATGTCGTCGACGTATACTTCCATGTTCCGGTCTATCTGGTGATGAAAGACGGCGTTGACCAACCGTTGGTAAGTGGCCCCAGCATTTTTCAACCCAAACGGCATGACACAATAATGGTAGGTTCCCCGGTCGGTGATGAAGGAGATGTGCTCCCGGTCAAACGGGTGCATCAGAATTTGGTTATATCCAGAGAAAGCGTCCATGAAGCTGAGCATTTGATAGTCGGCCGTGGCATCAACGAGCAGATCTATGCGAGGAAGGGGATAACTGTCTTTGGGGCAAGCTTGGTTAAGGTCTGAGTAGTCGACACAGAGTCGCCATTTACCGTTGTTTTTACAAACCAAGACCACATTCGACAGCCATCTGGGGTAGTCCACATTTTTTGATAAACTGTGCCTCAAGGAGCTTATCTACTTCGGAGGCGATAAGAGTGTTGCGCTCCGGATGAAAGATGCACTGCTTTTGGCAGAAGGGTCGGAAATGGGGCTTAATGTTGAGACGATGAGTTATGAAGGAGGGGTCAATACCTGACATGTCGGAGTGGGTCCAAGCAAATACGTCGTTGTGCTCAATCAGGAGGGCAGTAAGGTCGGCCTTTGCTTGGGAGAATAGTTGGCTGCCGATTTTGGAAGTTTTTGTCAGGTTGGTGGGTTCAATGGAGACCTCAACAATCTCTTCCACTGGTTCTTCTCTGACTAGCTCGTCCTCGTCTCTGACGTCGAGCCCTTCAATGATCATAGCCTCCTTTAGCTTGACCTCTTTAAGTGAGGCGACGTAACATTCCCTGGCCACAGTCTGCTCTCCTCTTACTGTGCCGACTCCCAGGTCGGTGGGGAACTTGACGGCAAGATGGAAAGTGGATGTGATAGCTTGGAAAGCATTTAGGGCGGTGCGGTCGAGGATGATGTTATAGGCAGAGGGACAGTCGACGACGAGGAAGGTGAGTAACTTTGTGGTTTGCCATGGGTATTCCCCGATTGTGATGGGAAGATCGATGGAGCCGATGGAGGTCACTCGATCTCCGGTGAAACCGACTAATGGGATTTGGAGAGGGGACAGACTTTCTTTCCCGATCTTGAGCTGGCGGAAGCAATTTAGGAAAATGATGTCTGAAGAACTGTCGTTGTCGACGAGAACCCGTCTGACCTTGTAATTGGAGAGGAGGGTAGAAATGACGAGAGGGTCGTCATGGGGGCAACGGATACCTGTGCAGTCGGCGTCCGTAAAGGTGATAGGCTCCGTCCACTATTTGGGCTGTTTAGTGGGTTGGTCCAATGTGGCAACTTCTTTGTCTGAGCCCTGTCTTATTTTTCTAAGTTCTGCCCGCTGAGCCGAGCGGGATGGTCCTCCACAAGCAAGCCCGCCGGAAATAACTCTGATTTCTCCAACAGGTGGGGCGGGGTTACCTTGTGCCCGAGGTTGCTGTGACGGGCGATCATGACCTTGGTTAGGTTGGGCTGGTTACCGGGGAGGGGTGCGCCGGTGGTTGTTTCTGATGGGTTCAGTCCTTTGCTTCTGCTGAGGGCGAGTTTCCGTGAATCGACTGAGACGTCCCTGACGTATCAAGCCCTCGACCTGATCTTTGAGGTTAACACACTCCTCGGTATTATGGTTGTGGTCTTGGTGAAAACGGTAATATTTGGACTAGTCTCGCCGATTGGAAGGAGACCGTGATGGCTAGGGCCATTTTAGGGGGTAGTCTTGTTGGATCTGATTGAGGACTTGTTCCATGGGGGAATTGAGTGGTGTGTACTATTCGAACCGGCCGGGCGGTCGGGTTGGTGTCGACCGGTCGGCTCGGGGGGATCGGTCAGTATACTGAGGTGTTTGGTTATTGTACTCGGTGTTTCTGGTTTCTGTCCTTTCTCTTCTCTCTAGGGGTCGGGTTTTTAGTTGTAGGGTCTTGGCGAGCGGCTAGGGAATCTTCGGTGTTCATGTATTTTTGGGCTTTGGAAAGTAGGGTTTTCATGGAGGTCAGGGGGGTTTTTAGAGAGGAAGAAAAGGAAATCAGATGAACGTAGGCCGGCCATGAACGCCGTGAGGATGACCTTGTCATCGTTTTCTGCCACCTGCAGGGCTTCGATGTTGAAGCAGGTGACAAAGCTGCGCAGCGACTCCCCCTCAGTCTGACGGATGTTGAGGAGCTGGGTTGCTGGACGCCACTGGCGCTGGGCTCCAATGAAATGGCTAAGAAAGGAGTTACTGAGGTGCTGGAAAGTGGAAACAGAGTCTGCTGGCAGTTGACTAAACTAGAGTCGAGACGACCCCTTCAGTGTTACGGGGAAAACCCCGACACATGATTTCATCGGGGAATGCATGGAGGATCATGATGGTTCT
Source organism: Camellia japonica (assembly GCA_030407325.1). Classification (NCBI taxonomy): domain Eukaryota; kingdom Viridiplantae; phylum Streptophyta; class Magnoliopsida; order Ericales; family Theaceae; genus Camellia; species Camellia japonica. Next base: position 200,562,929 of record JAPPVO010000002.1, on the reverse strand, counting down.
GTAGGTCTCCAAGTGATCGACTAGGTCCGATGTACCGTCAAAAGAGTCGATCGTGGGCATTTTAAACTTGGGGGGTAGAGGTTTGTCCCTGATGGAGGCAATAAATGGGGAGTTGGCTGTGGTAGATGGTTTATGCTGTATGTTCTGCATGACTCCTTGGAGCTGGAGCTTCATAGCTCGGAGTTCTGCATCCCAGAAAGGAATGTTGTCACCACCGGAAGGCAGCGGGGGCTGGACGCTACTGGCCTCTCTTTCGGGGGTTACTACCGGACCGATGGATGTGAGGCCCAGGGTGACTGGTTTACATTCGGGGGAGGGGCTCGCAAGCCTTCCAAGTTGAGTGGATGGGGCTGCGGGATAGTGTGACTCGGGGCTCGTTCTTGGTTGGGTGGGAAATCTGGAGGTGGTGGAGGGGGCATAGGAAGGTTTCTTTGGAGTAAAGCGTTAATTAGGGCTTGGTTCTGCTCGGCCAGGCGATTAATGCTGTTGGTGAACTCGATGAAATATTGTGGTGGGTTGTTTGGATTGGGAGGGTCGACAACATTGTGGTGAGAAGCCATGGATCTAGTTGTGACCATCCACTTTCGCAGGTGGTAAGAAGGGGTTATTGGGAAAGGGTCTCTGGCGACAATGAGCACAACTGCCGCGTGGAGCAAAAAGTTTCCCACAGACGGCGCCAACTGATGATACAGCGTGTTCCAGATGGAACGGGTCGGACTGATCTACGCTTCTCAAACCAGTGTCCGAATGACCAAGCCCACCAGAAAACCTGCACAAGAGTTCAACGGGGAACGGGGAGTCCCCTAGCGAACCCTCCGACGAGCAAGTTAGAGAGAGATGTGAAATGTGGAGATGGATTAGAGATAGAAAGCTTAACCTTCTTCTTGTCTTCGACGTCTGCTTATATCCTCTGGTAATCATTTCGTTGTCCCTTCCGACTTGTCGCCATGACCGAAAGTCTATGCTCTAACTTACCTTGTTCATGGTGAGGCCGTTCTGTCTCGACGGGGAGGGCTTATCGCAATAAATGCTGTAAGGACCTTCATTAATGGCTGATGTACAGTGCAATAACTTTGCAGGATCTTTGTCTGCTTATGTGGCTTGTCCTTCACTTGCCATGTGTCTAGGTGCCATTGATTCTTGATGCCATGTTAAGCTCTAGCAACGCTGGGCTTTAGTATTTGAATTATGTATTGGGCCCTAAGTGGTGGGCTATAACCTTTATGGGCTTGCCCATGTCAAAGTCAACAAAAATTAAAAAAAAAAACCCATCCCAAACGAGATTTTTTAACCCCAAATTAAAATATCTAAAAAGCAAAAACCAATTCACACCCCAAACAAATGCTATATGAGATTTTGATAAAAGATACTTCAAAACTAACGGCCTAACTCTTTAAAATTTGGAACGCAATATCGGTTTAATATTTTTATGTGACTGTGTTGCTTATGTGTTATTTTGCCATGTAAATTATGGTTAAGGGAGCCGTTCAATCTCATTCGGACGAGACCTTTCCAAAAATAAATCATTGAATGTTACCAAAGCAAATCTGAAAAAGCATGATGATGTAACTCAACCATCAATTTGAAAGTTGAGTTCAAACTTGAAGGTTTGTTCACAATGCTCCTTGCATATGAACTTTTCTTTGATGGAAAACTTGTTATGTTGTAAGAGCATCTCCAATGGTTATTGCTATTTTGCTATTGCTATTGCTATAATTTGGCAATGAATAGTGTTATTTTGCCAAATTATAGCAATGGTACTCCAATGGTCATTTGCTATTTTTGGCAAATCTCAACCAACTTTCCCTCCAAGTTTGTAGGTGTTGTTTGGATATAGGTTTTTTGTAATTTTATTTTTATTTATTTTTTGTCTTTTGTGACATTTTTTTATCTGTTTGTTTAAAAAATTATATATTTATATTATTCCCAACTAGACAAATATAAAAAATTTAAAAAAATGAAAAATTGAAAGAAAAAAAAATTTTGTTTGATTAATTCACCCCACCAAAAAACATATAACTACATATTTAATAAATTTTTTTAACTACACATAAAAAATAAACAATCACCAATTACCCACCAACAACCAACCACCAACAACCACCCATTATTCATTCACCCACCTAACAACCATCCATTATTCATCTACTCACCCAACAACCACTCATTATTCATCTACCCACCCAACAACCACTCATTATTCATCCACCCACCCAACAACTATCCATCATTCACCCACCCACAATTTTCTCTATAAATATAACATAAGGTTTTCTACAATTTTCATATTCACCTACCTATCATTTTCATATCTTCAAAACTCTCTGTACCCACCAAGAAGATTTTCTACAATTTTCATATTCACCCACTCACCCATCCACCTACAATGAACAATTTGAGTAAAGCCATATTAAATGGAGATTTTGATGAATCTTCATCATCTGATGATGATATCATCATGATGCAACTATTCACAGCGCAACAACAAAGATTACAGATGTTAAGCCTAAACCAACAAACCAGACGTGTTGGTTCCACAAGTGGTCGTCGATACATTAATCGTGAGAGGGTCAAAGGCGACGAACAAATTTATAGAGATTATTTTGCAGATAATCCTATATATCCAGAAGAATACTTCCGAAGACGTTTTCGAATGAGACGGTCATTGTTTGTTAGTATCTTACACGATATTCAACAAGTGAATGACTACTTCATCCAAACCTGTGATGCCACTGGTGCTCTTGGATTATCCGGTGTACAGAAGATGACTGCAGCACTTCAGATCCTCCAATACGGCATGCCTGTTGATGCTGTAGATGAGTACATTAGAATCGGCGAAAGTACTGCAATTGCCGCCTTAAATTTTTTTAGCAGATCAATTGTTGCTACCTATGAAGCCGTTTACTTAAGATCTCCAAATGAAGCAGATGTCGCCAGATTATTGCAAGAGAGAGCAACGCGAGTTTCCTGGAATGTTAGGGAGTTTGGATTGTATGCACTGGCGTTGGGATAAATGTCCAAGTGCCCAAGCCGGTGCTTACACTGAACACTATCACAAACCAACAGTTGTACTCGAAGCAGTTGCCTCCTATGACTTGTGGATTTGGCATGCTTTCTTTGGCATGCCTGGCTCTCTAAATGATATTACTGTTCTTGACAGGTTACCTTTATTTGCTGAATTAACTAGAGGACGTGCCCCTGCTGCCAACTACACCATCAATAATCACGCATACACCATAGGGTATTATCTTGCTGATGGTATCTATCCTCGTTGGGCAACGATTGTGAAAACAATATCTCAACCTCAAGGCGCAAAGAGACAACTATTTGCGAGGATGCAGGAGGCATGTCGGAAAGATGTCGAAAGGGCATTTGGAGTGCTCAAAGCACGATTTAATATTGTCAACGTTCCAGCTAGAGGTTGGAGTGATGAGGATCTGTACTACATCATGAAGACGTGCATTATTTTGCACAACACGATCATTGAAAACGAGCGTGATATTCCAGAAAATGAACGCAGTGCAGCACAACTTGAGACTGATACCAGTAATTTGGGTTGTCAAGTGTCACGCGATCCGAATGAGGAGTATGCTCAATTTATGTTGAATCGGCAAAGGATTAGATCTGTTGAAGCCCATAATGTAATTCGTAATGATCTAATTGAACACTTGTGGTCCCGAGCTTGAGAGTTAGATTAAGTTTGCATTTTATCTTTTTAATGATAGTTAATGTCAGTTAATGTCTTTTTATTCTAATAAAATGTTCTTCATTTAATGTCTTTTTATTTTACAATGTCTTTTAATGTTAGTTAATGTCTTTTCATAAAATGTTTTTTTTAACATTGCGAAGTACAAAATACTCAAAAATGTTTCTTAAAACAACATGAAATTTCATTACAACATAAAAATTACATTGCAAATAAAGACTAACAATTACATCAAAAAATAAATGATATTGCAAAAAATAAAGACTAACATTTATCCCGTAATTATTCATCAGGAGGTAGGGGAAAATAAAAATTTGGGCTGCTCACATTTGAGGACCACTTGGCGAAAATCTCATTTTTTTGCATTGTGTAATACGCTTTCATCTGAGGGTCCAAATGAGAAATGTCCGTAGTCATTATCATATGTTCTTCCTTTTTCATCTCATGTTCTTGTCTTCTGATCTTGAAGTCATGTTTTTTCATCTCAAGTTCTTTCATCTCCTGCAGTGCTTTATTCCTTTTTTCTTCTCTTTCATCTTTTTTCTTTTCATTCTCAACAAGGTATTGGTTAAATGTGTCCAATTGTGTGCTCATATTTTGAACTTCAGCTTGAACGACTTGATTTTTCCGAAATAATTCTTTTGCAGATTTCCTACCCATCGGCCTTTTACCCCTTGCAGAGACACTACCCTCACCAACAGTTGGATTGTTACCAACACTTGGACTGGTGTCATCTTCAAGAGAAATGCAATTATCCATAGGGGAATCGGGGGCTGAATCAGGGGAAAATGGTGTATGTATCCTTGACTTCACCGTATTCGTAGGAGTTACATCTTGCCACCTGATATTGTTTTGCAAGATTGACCAACAATGTTCAAAAGCAAAATGTTTCTTTTCATCTTGATGGTATAAAAGTTTTGCTTGAAGCATCTGTATCAATATTGAATTAAGTAAGTATCAATAAAATAAAATAAAATATGAGATCTTACTAGATAAAATAAAATATGTATCAATATTGAATTAAGTAAATATTTAATTTTTATATGAGACGAAATAAAATAAAATAAAAAACTAACGTAATAAATGAAGATGAAATCTTACTAGATCAACTTGAGACATCCCACTTGGGCGTAGATTTTCGACTTGCGCTAAACATCCATGAAATTTGTCAGAATATTTCATGATTGTACCCCATCGAGATTGGATAGAAACTTGTGTTCTTGACTGATCATTTTGAAAGGAGCAATAATTTTCTTAAATTCTCCCCCAAAAGTGAGTATAAGATTGTGAATTACCAACAATTGGATCTTCAGAAATGTGACACCAAGCTTTACAAAGTGCCATATCTTCAGCAATGGTGAATGATTTTCCTCTCTTTATTTTTGATGAACCTTCCATACCGATTGTGTAAAGAAAATATAAATAAAAATAAAAATGTAATTTAGAAAGTTTGTTGTGAAATGAAATTGAGTAAAAAGAGAGCACAAAATGTTTGTATTTATAGAAAAAAAAAGAGCCGTTTTTTTTTTTAAAGCCGTTTTAACATAAAAAGAGCCGTTTTTTTTTATAGCCGTTTTTATAGCTGGTTTGTATTCATCCGTTTTTTTTATAGCCGTTGTAGATATGTTTCAATTATGTTTTTATTTAATTTTTATTTATTTTTAATGAATAAAGTAACCCACTTGGATCTCAGCCGTTGGATTGTTATTAATCAACGGCTGAGATCAATCATATCATCATCTGGTCTTCGAAGTTCAATAAACTTTAGGAAAGTTTCCAGATCTACTCTTGAGAGAGAGAGAGCTTCGAAACTTGAGAGAGAGAGAGAGAGAGAGAGAGAGAGAGCTTCAGATAAGTGAAGATCAGAGAGAAGAGGGAAGGTCAGAGGGAAGATCAAGCTTCGGATGAGTGAAGATCAGAGGGAGAGAGCTTCGTATGAACTTCGGATCAGCTTTAGATCAATGAAGATGAACTTCCAACCCTTTTCAACCCTCAGATCAGTGAAGATGAACTTCGGATCAGTGAACTTCAACCCTCGAATCAGGTATTTTTCTTGGATTATTTGAGATTACCTCTCATTAATCTTGCTCCTTCTACGCTGCTCTGTCTCCGAATGCTTCTACGCTGCTCTCATCATTTCCAACCTGCTCCAATTCTTCAGCCCCGATCTCCTGCAAATTTGCAGCAAAAAAAATTCGTATATATTTATATATATACATAGAGAGAGACACGAATGCCCTAACTTTCTTCTTCTCCGAGAGGGGGGGTCTGGGAAACAGAATTAAATAATACACTAGTTGGCAAACAACTTCCTTTATAATGGATTATTTGAGAAATTAATGGATTATTTGAGAAATTAATTTGAGATTATTTATGTTCGTTTTCCTGGAATTTTTTAAATATGTTATTGAATATTGATGAATTCTGGTATGAATTTGATGAAATCTTTTTAGATTGTTTTTGGTATGAATTTGATAAATTTGCTGAACATTGATGAATTATGGAATATTGATGAATATCGATGAATTCTTGTTCATTCTTGTTGAATATTGATGAATATTGATGAATAAAACTTAGTGAATATTGATGAATTTGTTCATTCTTGTTCATTCGTGAATATTGATGAATCTGGAAAATCCCAACCGAAAGGGAAGGAGGGAAGAATGGAAGAGAGAAAACAGTTAATTTTGGGTGACTTGGCAGATTTGGCAGCTGCCAAAGTAGCTGCCAAATTTGGCACTTAATTTGGCAGTTGCCAAATTTGGCAGCTATTATAACATGCCATTGGAGAAGCCAAGATTGCCCAAGCTGCCATATTATGGCTTTGGCAGCTGATTTAGCCATCCATTGGAGATGCTCTAACTATTTATGATTCAATTGGCAGTGATGTCAGCGGTCTCATCAAATTCATAACTTAGTATATGTGGGTGTTTGGGAAGTGGATTTTTATTTAATTTTTTTTAGTTATAGGATATTATTGGAGAAAAAAAAATTTGTGTTTAAAAAGATAGTTGGGTTTTTTTGTGGTTAGATGTGATGTTTGTGAGAGAAAAAGTGAAATAATTATGGGGTTTGATGTGATATTTTGTTTGGATTTTTTTTTTTTTTGTTTTGCAAAAAAATTATCTTTTAGTGAAAAAAATCTAAAAAAAATTATTGCCAAATACCGTCATAAGCAACAAATAAAATGATTATGAGATTTGATGTTATATATATGTTGAAAGCTCACCAAAGAGTAGAGGTCTGAATTCGTAGTTGTCTTTTCAAAGGCAACAAGTTTTATGGAATGAGCTTTTATATTTTACTAATTTAGATCAGAAACCATGCTACATAAAGGCCTATTTTGAATAGTGAGTTAAAAGTAACTTTTTTAGTTTTTAACTTATTTTTTTCTTTTATAAAAAAGTTAAATTTTTTTTTTAAAAAGTCATTTTATTATCTTCTCAAAACATTACAAAATAATTCGTCCTCTTTGCCCCTACATAATAATAATAATATTATAAAAGCTATTAAAACTTATAATTTAAGAACGTTATCTACTAAAAGCTATTGTGTATGGCTCTAACTTATATTCTCTCCGTCTCAATTTGTTTATCCATTACTTAAAATTCAATTTATTAAGGTCACTTGTAGTCATTACATTTTAATTCAAATTTTGAAATATTTTTCCTCCTATTGCCCTTCTACTTTAATTTTAAAAAGTGTTTATAATGATTTATAAGGGAAATTTTGAAAATCTAACAAAAATTATTATCCCAAAATAGAAAGTGAACAAACATTTTGAAACAGACAAAAATAAAAAGGTGGACCAACAAAATGAAACAGAGAGAGTATGTATTACTATTTATTCAATAATAAAATTAGTAGTGTTATTTAAACTAGGAAATTATATCCACTTTTTAAACTCAAATTGTCAATCAATCAATTATTCTCATATGCTAGTTTATCTTATATTTACTTATACATCATTGAGTCTAAAAAAGTGGACTTATATATCATTCTCCTAATAAAAAATTATTTTTGTATATGAAGTACTTAACAAAAAATATAGCTGAACCATAGGTTTTTGTAGAGGGAAAAAATATGAGTCTAGGCTCAAATCCAATCACGCTAGCCCAAGACAAAAAGTGGTAAATCCAAACCTATTCCTTGGAGCTCATGAAAGACAGCCAGTAACAACTTGACATTCAATCAAGGCACGTGAGAGGACAAGCAAATATAAAAAACAATCTTCTAGAAGGCAAATCTGTAAAATAAATGAGAGGCGTCGGATTAGGCATATCATCCAACAGTGACGAGTGTAGAACAGACAAGACTAATGTATAGGCTAGACTCAATAGAAGGCAGAGCCGTCCGATCAATTTAATCCTATAGACATATTGCTCGGCGAACTACCCACTAACATTTGACATCATCCAAGTCGTCCATGCGCCAGAAATCCAATGATCAAGGACAAGGCACACTTGGCAAGTTGCCCAACCAAAGTTCGGTATGGGTAGAATCCTTCGATTAAAACAAGATCCGACGGATGAGATTTGAACCATAATAGCTATAAATGGGTAAGCTAACAAAGTACAAAAGAACACGTGAGTGAATCCAATCTAATCAAATTTTACTCAATCTTAATCAATTTTTACTTCACAAATATTTCATTTCTTATATTTGTACGCTAGGACCGATCAGTGTACTGATTGATCGTCGAAGGGTTTTCTCGACCAACTATAGTCGGGAGTGATCACTGATGTTTGATTTTTCTTTGCAGGGTGCAAAAGTCTCACTTTTCTTATGAAGATAATTTCACCTTCCACAATTTCATTTGGCAATTGATACATAAAAAATGAAAAAAAAAAAAATTTTGATATAAATTGCCAAAGACGAGCCTATAAGCTAGAGCTCAATTTTTATTGCGTGATATTATCGTGTGATTAATGCATGCGAAAAGCAAGTTTATTTTTATAATTTATGCGATAAAAAATGTTAAGTTGTCATCTTCTTTTTTTTAATCATTGAGTGACTTTTGGACAAATTTATATTGTTAAGTTGACGTTTTCATTAATTTGTAGTTTTCATTTCAAAAATAAAGATTTTATTTTTATTTATTAAAAAAGTAACGATAAATTACAAATATACTCTCTAATTTTTTTTTAAAATACAGATTATTCCATGTGATTATAGAAATAATTTTATTGTTGTATATAAGAGTAGTTAAACTTTTATTTTATTTCATTTATTAAATATATTAAATAAAAATTTATGACAATAAAATATTTATAATTTCTAAAATTAAAGCAAACAATTCGTATTTTGAATAAATCTCACAATATTTATTTGTAATTTACCTAAAAATTAATAAAAAAAAAGTTTAAAATGTAAAAAATCAAAGCACTGCATCCAAATAGTGACTAAAAGAATAAGATAAACACTAACAAGTATCTCTTAGACATTATTTAATGTTGGAAAGTTTATTAAAAGTATCTTAAAGATATATAAAAATGTAAAAAATATATATATTGAATTTAGTAAAAAATGTATAATATTGTTTAAATTTTTTTCTTTTTACTTGTGTAAAACACTTGGTAACCAAACCTTAAAAATAAAATTTGCCGAGGCCCTTGTGGCCGAGTGGCATATAGCCACGCCTTAAGGTGCGGAGAATGGAAAGTCTAGGGTTCGAGCTAATGGATCAGTGGTGATCCCCTTAAATTATAGTCTGACTTTACTGATATACTAATATTCTATCTTTGAGACACAAAAAAAAAAAAACATACTTAAAAATTATGTACTGAGCAAATGCGAAATAGGCACTAAGTGCGATAGGTGACTACAGTCTTGTTTGACAAGAGTTAAAGTGAGGTTGTTTGGCATAATTTACTTTGGCACATCTTTTTATCTTATTTGGGTCATGTCACTTTTTATTTGAGTCGCATCACTTTTCTACCATTTTACACTTTTTTTTTTTTTGTAAAAAATCAAAAAGTATACTTACTGGCCCCGTTTATTTGGCCGCTTCAGTGGTCGGATTGGAATAGGATTGTTGTGGGTCCTACTCATAGCATGTTTGGTGTTGTTTGAGAAGGTCGGCTTCACAGTCTGAGCGGCTTAGTAATCCTCCTCAGTATAGGGATTAGCTTGGCTGGAAAATGAGTGGAATTAAGAAAATAATGAGCGCTTTCAGTCTGTTTGGTCGTCTGTCTGGACGTCCAATACAGTGCAATTTTATTTTATTTTTACAAACATAGTCGGCTGGCCAAAAAAACATTCCACTAGACAAAAAAATTAATAGCTGGCCAGCCATTTTTTTTAATTATTTTTTTTATAACAATCCCAAGTGCACCTTTGTTTTAATATTTATTTTAATTTTTTAATATAGAAATAATTTTTTAATTTATTTTATTTAAAAATAATTTAACAATCTCATCAGTAACTATCTCCTACACTATTATCAAAACAAACATACTTTTACTTAATCCTCTCACTAACAATCCCTACATTAACAATCTCTTCACTAACTATCCATTTACTAACAATCCCCTCTAACCTAATCCGCCAAACAAACATGGCCATTTAAATCATCTCAAACAACCCTTAAATAAGCACAAAAAGACAAAATATGTTAATTTAGCTAATAAAATAAAATGTTACATCTAAATCATAATCATTTCACTTTTCTCTTACAATTATCACATCTAAATAAATATAAAAAATATATATATATTTTTTTCTAAACGGAACTAATTTAGCCAAACTAAATTAATAAAAAAAATAGGCCTATTTTGGCAACACAATTAAAAGTCAGTTTTTTTGTCTTTTTGAATTTTTTAGTAGAGATGGCAACGAGGCCAGTGCGGGGTCGGGGATCACACTCCCCATCCCCGATCCTCGATGGTAGAAATTTCCCTGTCCCCGACCCCGCCCCGCTCCCTAATAGGTATCAAGTTTCCCCGACCTCAAAAATTCTCCAGCAAAACAAAAAAAAGGAAAAAAAAGCTCCAGATCTGATCAGATCCAAGCAAACTGTTTCTTGATTTCTAGTTGCAAATCTAACAACACAATCATAAAGTTCTACAAGAATATAAGAATTCATTAACAACAACAACATTATTACCAAATCATATATGTCATCATCATCAGTATCAACAACAACACACCTATATACCAGATTTAACATACCTATTCAACAGATCTAACATATCTGAGCTCAAATATAAAAAATAAAAAATACAAAGTCTAACACATTCAACAGATTATCATTTTCTTCATATTCATCAACAACAGATCTAAGCTCATCTTCATCTTTATCAACAACAGATCTGCACCGTCGACTATAGCGACCAAATCTATGTGAGAGAAAGAGAGTAGTGGTGGTGCGACTCAACGCCATCGGAGCTTCGTCAGCGTTGACGACAAAAGAAAATCAAAGCATAGAGAGTTCAGCGACGAGAGTTAGTGGTGGTAATGGTGTTTTCGATTCAGATCACTTTATTGTCGTTTGTTTGGACCATCAACGGCGATGTGTTGGGAAAAGAGCTCTCAGGGTGGACGATGATTGTCACGCCCCAAAATTTAGACAATTAAATATTAAATTAAGACTAAACTGTTACGACCCAAACCCGGTACCTAAAGGTTCGGTGTCGCAACAAGATAAAAATAAAATAATTCTAATAATTTTGTAGTTGTAGCACAAGCGGATAAATTAAAATAAAATAATTGGGTATCAAATGTTTATTAAAAATAAATAAACATAGTCATTTGGGCTTTTATTTTAGGGGAATTGACTGGTAAATCCCCTTTTTTGAACTTATGGTCTGGATGGTCCCAAATGTTTTCTTATGCACCACTTAGTCCTCATGTACATTGAATGACCATAATGTCATTGAGTGTAAACTGTGTGAGGGTTTGTGAAAATGTGTGTCACGTTGACTGAAGAAGAACACTAATACATTTTTTAATTTAGTGAGTGTGTGACACTCACAGCATGAGACGTGGGTTGTGACGTGAACACAGGTAGTTTGACATTTTTTTTCCCACCCCACATTTTGAAACGTGGCATCCCCACAGTTTGACCATTTTTTCCTCGATTAACATGAGACGTGGGTTGTGACGTGAACACAAGTAATTTGACATTTTTTTTTTTTTTGTGAACTAAGTAATTTGGCACAGTTTGACACGAGCAATTTGACACGAGTAACTATGTCACGTTTCGGCTTTCCCACAGTTTGACACTTTGTTTTCCAATTGCCATTTGTGACGTGTCGACGTGAACCTAATAATTGGTTGGGTTCACACAGAATCCGAGCCACATCATACTGCAAATCCATTCTGTGACCCACACGTTGGTGGGTCAAAACATTTTGGAAGCCCATGTTTGGAAGCACACTTCATTTTCCATAACCACAAATTGATAGACCACATCAGTTTGTTGAACCACTTTTTGATGGCCCACATCAATTTGCTGAACCACATTTTGGTTTCCCACTTCATACTGCAAGTCCATCCCGTGAAGTCCCATATTTGAAGAACTCGACAATGTCGAAGCCTTTCAAGTCTTCTTCAATGGCTGGCTAGTTCGTCATAGAACGAATCGAAGAAGAAGAAGATGAAGTCAGATTTAGAGATCTAATCGCTCGAGTCTCCGCTCACTACAAACAATACTAGGCCGAAAAATCGAGAGCAATTCGACAGAACGTGTTCATCGTTTTGTCCCAAACTTGGTTGAGCTCGCTGGAGCACTCGTTCCTGTGGATCGCGGGGTTCAAACCAGGACTCGTTTTTCAACTCGTTGAGAAGTACGTGTGGATCTATCGACGGAGCAGAGGAGGAGATTGGAAAGATTGGCGGCGGAGGTAGGAGGAGAAAAGAGGGAATTGGAGGAGAGGTGGTTAGGGTTCAGGCAGGATGGCGGCGCTGGTGGTGTGAGGCGGCAAGGACAGCGGTGAACGGAGATGCGAATCACGTGGAATTAGTGATTGGGAGGCTAAGATCGGCCATAGAGGAGCTTGTAAAGTGTGATGATAATCTGAGAGTGAAGACAGCAATGATGGTAATGGGGATTTTGAACGACGGATCCGAATTGCCAAATGTGGATGAGCAACGTATCCCACAAAATATTGAATGAATCCCATAATACATGTACATGCCATAACAAAAAAGGGCAAATCAGTCTCTCCACATCTCACAAAATTTGAAATGGGACTTTGTTGTCTACCAAACGTGTAAAATAGGACTTTCCAATCCAAAAGATTTAATTTAGGACCATAAAGAGTAACAGTTTGGTACATAGGACTTTCTGATAATTTCCCCTTTATTTTATTCCAGGTGTCCAATTAGAAATACAGATAGTACCAAAAAAAGAAAAGAAAAGAAAACACTGTGGTTTATCCCCCATCTCGATCTTACTAAGTCTCGTCACCTAAAAGAGGTAACAACTATAAGCACATAGTAGAGTGAGAAATATTATACTGTCAGTATAGGGGCACAAAATAGCCATGGATAGTTATTTAAGCTAAAATATTAACATAATTTAAGTGGCATAAATAAATTATTTAAGTGGCAGAAATTGAAATAAAAATTACGTAAATAACTATAACCACGGTACAGAACAGAACAGAATAGGGGTCACTGAAGTGACATTAGAACATGGGTCAATGGATCCATGACAAATAGAGGACCACAAAGTGGCCAAACAGGAGCTAAAGGTTATTTAAGTCCCTTAAGGCATGAGACTCTCGTGGTGGTACTTACAGAAAATAATTGTTCACAAAATCATCGTCAAATAATTATTAAAAATTAAACAGACATATCCACGGGTTTCAATTTAAGTAAATAGAGTTCAGAAAATAATCCACATAATTGAAACATTAATATAACTACAAAACGTAAATTATATAAAATAAATTGTGATAACTCGAAATATTCGTAAAATATATTATGGTTACTCAAGACATATAGAAAACATGTTATTATAACTCAAGGTATAATATAACTCATCTCTGATATAAATTTACTCATATTATCACCGTGCTCCCGGAACCTCTCTTGCTACACTCTTCCTACATTCACTCAACTTTACTTGGTGCGTAAGCCCCAAGCCAACAAGTACACACGTAGATGTCCCCTCTTGTGCCATCTGTCAAGTATACACGTAGATGTCTCCTATTTATGCCATCTGTTTGGCCCTTGTTTTCATCTCCATGAATTCACCAAGGGCCATATTGACCCTTGGCCCCACCGAAATTTTACTTGGCTCATTTTTTTTTTTCCTTTCTATTTATTTATTATGTTATTCCAATTCTAAAAGTCATGATTCCTAAAATTACCTATGGTTATATGTTAGGTTCACCTCTAAAAAACCTCTCCACCCAACTATAAAATATCACTTACTGTTTACTAAATTATTTACGGTGTCTTGCAATCTATTCTCTTAACAATTTATTCGGTTAATGCACTTTTTGATATAATAAGGAATTCTATATATTTAAAAAAAAGATCGGGTGTCACGTAAACCCCAATCAATATTCCATCATCCAAACCCTAGGGGTGAAATAAAATCTAAACGTTCACGTCTCCAAATGGTTTATGTAAACTTCCATCCTCAAAAGATTACAAGGGATAAAAAAAAATAATAACAAAATGCCAACCAAACCATCCACCATAATTTCCTAACTAACCAATACCTCCAACATTAAAGTAACAATAAATAGTCAAAATAACTTAAATAATGTAAAGTTACAAACCATAGCAAATTATCTAAATGCTAAAGTCATAAAAAAAATAATAAATATATAAACTAATATCAACCCTAAGCTCAAAAAAATCAAAAGAAGTCCAAAAGATATGTCATACGATCATAGTTATTTATTCTCACCACCTTAGTCCCAACTAATCCTACAAAGGAAGCTCGGTTGCACTCAAATAGAATGCACCCGAGTTGCCAAGAGACAAAACGGGTCAGTATACAAATATACTGGTATGAATATAAGATTTGACACCTACTTGTCCACCAGACACCAACAAAAAGTACATTAATTCTTGTTATGGGACAAGACAAGTAGTTCCACCCGCATCGAGACGAATGAGTAGTTTCCCAAGATACGATGACATTTAGTTTCTTGCCCGTACACAACTAAATATAAATTGAGTATAAAATAAACATAAAAATATGGTTGGTCAGCCCTGTAAAAAAAAAAGTTAGCAAGACCCACCATTCTGTAAAAAAAATAAAGTTAGTATAATTTAATCATAAATAACTTACTGAAGAAGTATAAAAATGCATCGTTTCATGCTTAAATAATTCAAATTAATCAAAACTCAAAGAACAAAAGTTGTACAGAATTAAATTTCCTATATATGTGACACCTGAATGTTTTTAAATTTAATACTGCAATAAATAGAATTCAAAAAAAAGAATATATATATATGAATAATAATAAAAATAATAATAATAAATTAAAAATTAGCAGTTGATTCAATAATTTTTCGTACCAAATGAATTCTAAATTAAAAGTATGGTTACTATCAAAACATAATAAGATAATAAATGTATTGTTAGGAGCTAATTTCAAGCAATTATAAAAATATATGTGCAAAAATTATGGACTTACGGGTGGCACAAGGGTATATTAAGCCACGTGTAAGGAAGAGGGGATTTAAGGCATTTGAGATCACCACCTGTGAGCATTGGTGGAGAATTTCAGATGATGACACTTGTATAACAATTAAGAGATTTTGCTTGGAGGGCATAAGGCAAGCAGTGAAGCTAGTATAAAAAGGGGGGGAGGTGAAAACCGTAGGAGTAGAAACAAAACAAAAGAAAAAAAGGAAAGAAAGTAAAAGTTTAGGATGAAACTCGGAGGAATCAGGGAAAAGAAGCTAGTAAGGGTTAAAATTAAGGTGAGTTATATTATACTTTGAATTACCATAACATGTTTTAAATATGTCTTGAGTTACCATAATATATTCTCGAATGTTTTGAGCTACCATAATTTATTTTGTATAATTTATATTTTATGGTTATGTTAATGTTTCAATTACGTGGATTATTTTCTGAACGTTATTTGCTTAAATTGAAACACATGGATATATTTGTTTAAATTTTAGGAATTGTTTGACAATAATCTTATAAACATTATGTTCTATAAGTACCACCACGGGAGTCCCACGCCATAGGGGACTTAAATAAACCATTGGCTCCTGTTTGGCCACCTTGTGGTCCCCTGTTTGTCATGGATCCATTGACCCCTGCTCTGATTGTCACTCCAGTGGCCCCTGTTCTGTTCTGTTCTGTACCGTGGTTATAGTTATAGTTATTTATGAAATTTTTATTTTATTTCTGCCACTTAAATAATTTATTTATGCAACTTAAATTATGTTAATATTTTAACTTAAATAACAATCCATGGCTCTTTCGTGCCCCTAAACTCACAGTATAATATTTATTACTCTACTATGTGCTTATAGCGGTTATCCCTTTCAGGTGACGAGGTTTAGCGGGATCAAAATGGGGAATGAATTGTTGTGTTGTTTTTTTTTCTTTTCTATTTGTTTTTTTTTTATCGAATTCTTGTAATACACTAAAACCCAAATAACTATGTTTGTTTCCTTTTAATAAACATTTGGTACCCAATTATTTTAATTTATTTAATTTATCTACTTGCGCTACGACTACAAAATTAATTGAATTATTTTATTTTTATCTTGTTGCGACGCCGAGCCTTTCGGTACTGGGTTTGGGTCGTGACAATATATGATGAACACATATATATACATATATAAAACACCTTTTATATATATATATATGTAAAATATATATAAATATTTAGATTAATTATATATAATTAAATATCACATTAAATTAATTAAATAGCACATTAAATTCTCATGTAACCACACAATTAATAAAGCCAAATATAAGATAAAGTAATAATAAATAAATAATGACCTATGAAAAATTAGAGTCGCTACAATGATAGACTCTAGATCTGGTGATGATGGCGGCGGATTCGTTCCCGATGAAGCGCAAGTGTGGCAACAGAGGAGATCGCGAGATAAAGAGAACGAGAGAGGAGAGAGAGAATGAGGAGTTTCCGCCGACGTTGTGAGCACCTGCGAGAGAGAGAGAGAGAGGAAATGAGAGGCTGAGAGAAGAGATGTGAGTGTCAGTGAGAGAGAGGGAGAGGCTAAAAATGAGACACAGAATAACTGTCACGACCCAAACCCGCCCCTATGAGTTTAACATCATAACCGGCCAGTAATCCTTGGATTCCCGAAGGCCTTTGAACAGATTAACAAAATTAAGGGGCTAGCGGAAGCAATTACATAAATATAGTTGTCCAATGAGCTGTGCTGACTTATATGAAACAGAATATTTAAAACTTTATATACATAACCATAAGTCAACCATACATTATATTATACCCACACACATTACGGTATCTTAAGTACAGCCATCAAAAATACAAAACAAGTCTTAAATAGGTACATGACCAACAGAACTCGAATACAAGACACTTCGGGAACCTCCACGTGAGGCATAATGGTTAGCTGACAACAGAACACCGGGCTAGGCAAAGCCCTCGGGCTCGAACTCCAGAATACTCACCTATATACATATATATACAAACAATGAGCTAAGGCCCAGTGAATAACATTAAGGTAAAGAGGTTAGTGAACGAAATCCGTACATATCATATTCATAAAACAGAACAGAGCATAATCAGTCTTGTATCAGAACATAATAATGGTACATCCCATAGAACATATTACATAACGTCTTCCAACTAGAGTAATCGGTTCCGGATACCGGTTAAACACATATCACCACAATGAAGTGGCTAACGAGATCTCGTAATTACTTGTATGTCATGGACCTGCATTTTCATACCGTCCCCCATGACTTGGGACTATCTATGAATGCCATAATAGATTTCAAACTTGGGACGTTCGTTCACGTAAACAGATATCATATCAGAAATCATAGCTTATCACATTTCATTTGGAACATAATTCATATAAACGTATCTTTACGATAACGTTACTCACAGTGGTTCCAGTAGGCGGTCAATCAATCCTCAGTTGTTGACCTACATTCACAAAATACATAGCACAAACATGTCTTATCATTACACATTCAAGTGGCCATTAAGGCTTAGCTTTCATTACTTTGATTCAGGTTCATTCTTAACACATTACTTATCACATACACACTTGAAGCCTCGAGACTTAGTACATTTATTTCTTAGTGTGCTTCTAATCCATAACCTCATTACTATAGCTTAACTAAGGCTTAGGAATGCCTAAGATCCAATGAGGATACCAAAACATGCCTTGGAATACTTAGGTAATTTTCTGAAAAATAAGGTCCCCGCTCGAGCGTATATTTCCTTGCTCGGGCGGACATGCAAAATGAGAGGGGTCGCTCGAGCGTGACTTCCCTCGCTCGAGCGACCTGCAAACTTGGAAAAAGTACTGGTTGGTCGAAATCCACACTCGAGCTGCAACTCCCACGCTCGAGCGTATAGACAATATGCAAAGGGTTCGCTCGAGCGTCCAAGTGGTCGCTCGAACGAAGAGCTCATGCCTGCAAAAATATACTGATAGCTCGAAATCTCTGCTCGAGCGCAGGTCTCCTCGCTCGAGCGGATTGTAAATTTCTGGGTTTTCAAACAAAACAGAGGTTGAGCTTCAAAATATGATTTCAATGGCCACTTTCATGCCAAGCTTGATCAAAACACTTGGAAAACCTTTCAAAAACACAGATACATGATTATATTCAAATGTTTAGCTCAAACCCATGGTTTTAGCAAATTTGAACTCAAAAACTCTTGCATGGAAGATTTTCTAGATTCTTTCTTTTGTTTCACAAACCATGAAATGAAGTCCATAAGCTCATGAATTTTTGGAACATGAAACATGATATTTTCGTAAAGATAATGAATAAAACTCGCATGCATGCAAGGACTTTCCAAACTCAAACCCAAAAGGATCATATCAAAGATGATTCTACCATGAACACTCATGAAAACCATTTGTATGTTTATAGACCCATTTCCCTTGCTAATTTCATGTTAATGGTTCAAAGACGAGCTGAAATCATGATGCATGGAAGTTGATTTGCAGAACATAAGCTAAGGGTTCTTACCTAGAGCTTGATTCCAGATGTGTGGGAGTGAATCCTCTCAGTTTTCTTCCTCTTCTTCAAACCCTTGAGTTCACTCTCTCACTCCCTTAGCTGAACTCACTCTCTCTCTCTCTCTCTCCTCTCCCTCTCTCTCTCTCTCTCTCTGAAGCCAACTCCCTTAATACAGAGGACTAAATGGAGCAAGAGAATGACACAACATTCATTCACTCAGCTGATATACACAACACACACCTCACTTTTGAGTCCAATACACGTGCACATACATGCACACCTCCAACTCACACACAAGGAGTTTTATCCCCTACACTCACACCACAAAATGCTACAACATATTACACACTCAAACACATCTTGGACCATTAATAGAATTAGATTAGTCACCAATCATGCAAAATTAAATCAAACGTAAGAAATCTTAATTTATTCAGGCTAGCACGAAATTCAGTTAATCCAAAACAGTCCCCACCAAGGCTCAATCTAATCACATGCGATGTTTACTAAATTGAATCAATTTCTAATAAAATTCGCCATGGTGTCCTAAAATTCCAAATAACACATTAGTGCAATCAGTTTCAGGTTCGGATACCGATAAGGCTCTCAATTTTCATTTTAAGGCGGAATTCCCGACAGATATTTTATAAGTAACAGACAAAAGGCCAAATATCCTGCGGATTACATAGCAAACCCATAATTTATTTAATCCGCTTAATTAACATCCTTAATTACCGATTAGTGGCTAATTACGGGTCGGGGTTATTATAATAACCCTGAACATATATATATATATATATGGAATATGCGGGGATTATTCGGGGCGAGGCCGGGGCCAGGGGAACCTATCCCCGTCCTTGGCCCAAAAACGTCAAGGATTCAATTTTCAATACCATCCCCGGCCCTATGGGGGATAATTTTTGGGAAAAATTCCGTTTTAATTGGGGTCGGGGGGTTGGTTCCTCGTCCGGCCGGGTTCAAATTGCCATCCCTATTTTTTAGTCACATTATTTCTCTATTTTTTTGCACATTTTTTACAAAAATAAATAAAATCAACAAAATAACTTTTAACATACTTCCCAAAATAAATCGGTTGCTCAAGCTATTCCAACCTATATCATGTCTTGCTTCCAATTGCCTGATGGGATCTGTGAGGAAATCGACGCTATGGTGCGTAACTATTGGTGGGGGGAGAAGGAGAATAAGCGGAAAATACATTGGAAAAATTGGCGAACAATGTGTGACCCAAAATGGGAGGGTGGGATGGGGTTTCGTAGCTTGAAGGCCTTTAATAAAGCACTGTTGGCCAAACAGGGGTGGAGGTTGGTTGCAATGCCGGATTCGTTGTTGGCCAGAATGTTAAAGGCTAAGTATTATCCTCACACAACCTTTCTTCAAGCTAATATTGGGTCGAATCCCTCGTTCACATGGAGGAGCATTTTTAATGCAAGATCACTTTTGGATGCGGGGTTGAGATGACGCGTGGGGAATGGTCATTCCATTCAGATTTGGTGTGACAAGTGGGTGCCGCGGCCTCGTTCTTTTCGGATTTGTTCGCCTCCTACAACTCAGTTACAGGGGGCTTTGGTTAGCGACCTTATAGATGTGGACAGGAATTGTTGGGACGTCGCTGTATTGCAAGCAAATTTCTTGGAGATGGACGTGGAGGCAATCCAGCAAATCCCTCTTTGTTGTTACGGCATTCCAGATAAGTTGATTTGGCATTACACAAGGAATGGGCTGTTTTCGGTTCGCTCGGCTTATCATTTGCAAATGAATATTAGTGGTCAGGAGGTGCGCGGGTCTGGGTCTGATGTGCAAAATGTTAAATGGTTTTGGAAGCAAGTTTCAAGCCTTCGCATCCCCAATAAGATTAAGGTCTTTGCATGGAAGTGTTGTTCCAACAATCTACCGGTAAAATCTGTTCTTTGGCATAGGCACATTCTGCAGGAGGATAGGTGTGCAAGATGTGGGGCCGCAGCAGAAACGGTAATGCATTGTTTCTGGGGTTGTTCAAGGGCGCGGGAGGTGTGGAATCAAAGCCCGATCTCGTTTGTGCTAGATCACGCTGGTGGTGGTGATTTTATGGGCTGGGCTTATGGTGTTGGACGTCGGTCGGATAAAGTCACATTGGGTTTGTTTTTTGGAATATGCTGGGGGTTGTGGTCATCGCGGAATCAAGCTATTTTTAGTAATGTCATTCACTCGGCTGCTGCGACAGTTCAAATGGTGTGTGATTTACTGCAAGATTTTGTGCGGGCTCATTCCAATGTGCGTGGCACTTTAGTGGCTCATGGGTGTGCGAAGTGGAGACCGCCGTGTGGAGAGATTCTTAAAGTGAACTTCGATGGGGCCATGTTCATGCAGCAGAAGACCTGTGGAGTTGGGGTAGTGATTCGTGATCTCAATGGTGGTCCTATTGCTACGTTATCCGAGCAAATTCCACAATGGCTGGAGGTTGATTGTATTGAAGCTTTTGCTGCAGGCAAGGCTCTGGATTTTGTAGCAGAGTTGGGCTTAACACATATTCAATTGGAAGGTGATTCCCTTACGGTGGTTAAGGCACTGCGAGAGGATGGTCATCTTTGTGCTCCGTTTGGGCATTTTTTACAATATGCCATTGACTGTAGTAGGCACTTCTCCAGCTTCTGTGTATCGCACACGTGTCGGAGTGGCAATGCTATGGCTCATCATTTGGCTCAAATGGCTAAGGAGGTTCCAGAGAAGCGTGTTTGAATGGCTAGAGTTCCAGATCAATTATTGCAGGTTTTGTTGTATGATGTTCCTGTTGTGTAGGGGTCTTGACCTCCACTTTCTAAAAAAAAAAAACATACTTCCCAAAATAGGCCAAATTAACTGTTATCAAACCAAGGCTGTGCCCAAAATTCTAAAATCAGGAATGACAATAATGAAATGGAAAATTCTAATATACACATTTTGAAACAAGGTATGCTATATGCACCACTAGTTATGCCATTTTTCTTTTTAGTTATGACTATTTTTCTTCTTTAATTATGACATGATTTTAGTTATGATTCATGAGATTTTTAGTTATACTTTATATTGAGTTTAATTATAACAATTTTTTTTTAAAGTTATGACTCAGAAAGTATAAAATTATATCATTTTTTTTTTTACTTACTAGTATATTTCTCGTGCAATGCACGAGTATAAATAAATAATCAAAAATTAGTTTCTAAATTAAAATAATAATATAAATTTGTTTAAATTATGTAGTAAAAATGATTTATAATCGATTAAATTTTATTCATTTTTATCAGAGTTACACATAAGAGAATATTTTTATTATAATGTCATTAATTGTGTGTTTTAAATTCTTAATAAAAAATTACATTTCATAATTTAAAATAAATTACAAAAATTATATTTACTATAAAATATAAATAATTTCGTTTTATAAGTTTCATAATTTTAATTTACCATATGATAGTAATAAATTACATTTGTTAATATACTCTTTTTTTTATATATATTTTGTAAAACCTAAAAATTTGTTTACTAAAAATTGTAAATTGTCGTTTGTTATAACTCTTACGTGAAAATGGATCATGATTGACTTGTGGGGTTGGACTAAACATTATAAGTGATTTAGAAGCTATTTGACCCAATAGCCACTATTTTGGCATAAACTAAATAAGTGCACTTATTTGGATAATTGTACTTATTTGGTTCACATCACCCTTATACTTTTGTGCACATCTTTTCGTAAAAAGTTAAAAAATATAGTTATTTAAATCATTCCAAACAACATCTAAGTGTGACCTTCACCTAATCATTAAAAATTATTTTTATCGGTTCATGACCGTATGAGCTATTTTGGAAGTTTCAATATTGGATCAAATATTAAAAATTAGTCTAGAAAGTCTAATTCGAGTCAATTTTTTTTTTTCTTTTTCAAATCATTCTTGATTTAAGCTATAATACAGTATATTTTAATAACTCAATATCATAAAAAAAAATTTAAAAAAATCTTAATGTTTATGATGCTTTTTATCAATCAACAAAAAAAAAATTAAAATATTAAGATAATTATATTTGAACAAATTCTAACATAAAATTTTTTTTTAAAATTTTAAGACCCACACATTTTTTTGACTCTGTAACTAATTTTTGAGATAGTAACTAAAATAAAATTTAATCATTATTATATTGAGAGACATGTGTGATAAGAGTTTGTAGTATACAATTTTAAAAATTAATATTAATTCAAAATTTTCATTATGAAAAATATGTACCCAATTTTATATTATGTTTGATTCATGGTGTAAGAATTTTGAATAAGAAAGGAAAAAGATAGATGAAATATGAATGAAACATAATTACATTTTACTTAATTTCACACATTTTTTATTTTTTCTGTCAAAATTTATCCTCAAAAGGAGTTTTGGATCCTTTATTGTATTAATATACACTATCTAAAAAAAAAACCTATATAATATTTGTGGGGACATAATTTTTGAATGACAACACGTGGTCGAGGTGACACCGAAGTGTCAGCCGAGGTGCCACGTGTCCTGGTCATGACGCCGAGATCATCTCGGCTAGGCCGAGGTTATCTGCGAGGATACCTGATTTCAAGATAAGCGGATGAGGAACAAGAGTCCTAGAATGAGAGAAGACTTCAATTTGGATTAAAATAAAACTTTTAGAGAGTTTATCCCAATCCTACTGGGAGTCCAAGATTAGCAGTAATCCTGAGTCCATTGAAGTTAGGCTTCTATTGGGACTAGGATTGTATTGGCTATAAAAGGGAGGCACTCCATGGGTCTAAGGTATGTCTTTTATGCTTTGTCTAGTGAGTTAAGCACTATTGATTATCTTTGAGAGATATACTGACTTGATCGTCGGAGTGCCCTCGGGTGGACGAACCACCGTCGGAATCTTCTCTTTCTGTTGCAGGTCAGCCAGGTGTCATCTATTCTGTCAGTACTCTCCAGCTGAATACTAAGTTGGCAGTGTGGTCGGAAACTGACACACACAATTTGGCGTCGTCTGTGGGAACGAAAGAAGAATAGATGGCCAACGACGGACAGAAAGAGAAGATTGGGGATAACACTCCTACTGGGAGTGGGAGACCTATTGACCTTGACGTCGAAGAAGACAACTGCAACGAAGAGACTCGTGATAAGAATCACGGAGGAAAGGACGTCGGCCAGGAGGGCGGCGTACCGAATAAATCGGATCGGAGCGGGTATTATAACGAGGACGACCTCCAGGTATGGAAAGATAGATGTCTACGGAGGGACGAAGAGGTAAAAGGGATGTCAAACAAATTGGCGGACCTGCAAACAATGGTCAATTTCATGATGCAAAATAACGTCATGCAGCCATCGTTTCCGTTACAAGATACGCCGATTCCAGCGGCCAAGAAAAATGCCCAGACAGGGGGGCAGAAGACAACCCCTACGACTCCTCAGCACGATAGGACCAAGGAACATTCTCACCGGCCTTCAAGGAGGTCGGGCGAGGAGAATCAAAAAGGGGAGATTCACGGAGGACATATCGCACTAAGGAAGCTGACCCCAAAGAACATCAGCATGTTCCGGGGAAGGAACTCTATTTCGATGGGACCAATGAAGGGAGGTCCAAAAGGACTCACAATGACACTGGAAGTAGTGCACCAAAGAGGCTGAAATCCGGAGATAGACGAGCTCCTGGACGAACCAAGGAGGATCTGAGGGATTACCTCCAAAGAAAGCGACAAGATGCCGAGGTAACCTCTCTTGTCAAGCCGAGGACACCGTTCTCAGTAGAATTGGACAAATTTGAGGCCCCAAAAAGGTTCAGTATGCCGAGGTTCCAGATATACGACGGTAAGTCAGACCCGAGCTTTCACGTCGGCTTGTACCTGAACTTGATGGCATTGTACACCGGGAACGAGCCGTTGCTTTGCAAGGTGTTCCCCTCATCCTTCGGAGAAACTGCATCGGACTGGTTTCACAAGTTGCCGAAAGGAACTGCAAAAACCTGGGAAGGCCTGGCCGAGATGTTTGTGGCCAGGTTCGTGACAAACAAGCTACAGCCATTGAGGGTAGACGTCCTAATGGCCTTGAAGATCGGCGAGGATGAAAGTCTTAGGGCCTATGCCAAAAGATATTATGAGGTATTCAACCGAATACCAGGATACAACCAAGAGGTGGCGGTCGTGTCGTTTAAAAACGGCTTGAAAGATGACTGCCTTCTTTGAAAATCACTGGCAAAGACATTGCCGAAAAGCATAGAGGAGCTGATGGCCAAGATAGAAAAGTATGAGAGAGCCGAAAAAGACACGCCGGGGACAAAGACGTCCAAACAAGAGAAGAAAAATGGTTTTAACACTTGTTGAAACTTGAGAAAAGTTTACAAGTTGAAGTTAAACCGAGATCATGTTTAACACTTGTTGAAACTTGTGAAAAGTTTACAAGTTGAAGTTAAACCGAGATGATATTTAACACTTGTTGAAATTTGTGAAAAGTTTACAAGTTGAAGTTAAACCGAGATCATGTTTAACACTTGTTGAAACTTGTGAAAAGTTTACAAGTTGAAGTTAAACCGAGATGATGTTTAACACTTGTTGAAATTTTAAGAAAAATTTACAAGCTGAAGTTAAACCGGGGTCATGATTAAAGGAAGGAATGATATAGGTTCCATCACCTCAGGATGCCGAGGTAATAGAACCTAGGGGGCAGTTGTGGGGACATAATTTTTGAATGACAACACGTGGCCGAGGTGACACCGAAGTGTCAGCCGAGGTGCCACGTGTCCTGGTCATGACGCCGAGATCATCTCGGCTAGGCCGAGGTTATCTGTGAGAATACCGAATTTGAGATTAGCGGATGAGGGACAAGAGTCCTAGAATGAGAGAAGACTTCAGTTTGGATTAAGATAAAACTCTTAGAGAGTTTATCCCAATCTTACTGGGAGTCCAAGATTAGCAGTAATCCTGAGTCCATTGAAGTTAGGCTTCTATTGGGACTAGGATTGTGTTGGCTATAAAAGGGAGGCACCCCCATGGGTCTAAGGTATGTCTTTTATGCTTTGTCTAGTGAGTTAAGCACTATTGATTATCTTTGAGAGATATACTGACTTGATCGTCGAAGTGCCCCAGGTGGACGAACCACCGCTGGAATCTTCTCTTTTTGTTGCAGGTCAGCCAGGTGTCATCTATTCTGTTAGTACTCTCCAGTTGAATACTGAGTTGGCAGTGTGATCGGAAATTGACACACACAATATTTTCTGGAAGAAACAACTTCTTAAAATGGATCATCAATCACGTTATAAGGAAGAAAAACTAGCCAATAAAAGATTTTTAAATTATTTACAAAATTAAACATCAAAAGAAATAAACTATGAAATATGTGAATTGATTTATATATTTTAGCGGTACAAAAATCTAAATTTTAAAGCTGACCATTTTCAAATTCCTAAATTTAAATTTGTAAATAGATTAATTAACTTTCTTTTTGAAATGTGTAAATAAAGGTATAATAAGATTTTTTTTATATGATTTAATAAAAATTATAAGATTTTTTTTTAAATTTTAAAACTTATTAGTTTACTTTTATTTTCAAATGAATTAATTTAATTTCTTTTTTAAATGTGTAAATCAAGGTATAATAATTTTTTAAAAATGATTCAATAAAAATTAGAAGATTTTTTAAAAAAATTTAAAACAGATTAGCTAACTTTCATTTTCAAAATTTTAATTTTAAATTTATAAGTTAATTAATTAAATTTTCTTTTAAAATGTGTAAATTAAGGTATAATAGGTTTTTTTTTTTTAAAACAATTCAATAAAAATTAGTCAATAGAAGATTTTTTAATTATTTAAAAAATAAAAAATCTGGAAAAATAGTAGAAGCATTTTGAGTTTCACAAGTCTCTTCTTATAAAAAAATACATTTTTTTAATATATAATATAAATAGATAAGATGCATATAATGCACACTATTTAGGAGACGTGTACTGTAATATTCCCCGAATGATATAGATTCATACACAGCATTGTTAGTAGTTGCTATTATGTGCTTGCCTTTGTTTGGAATGTGGTTGACTTTTTAACTTTTGGGTTATTTTAGCTTAGGCTAAAAAGTCTCGCTTATGATAGATTTTTTGATTTTTTTTTACTTTCGTGAGAAAAAAAATAAAATGATTATAGTTTAGATGTAATGTTTTATTTTATTGATTTTTTAGCCTATTTTATCTTTTTGTGACTATTTTAACCCAAAAACTATATGCCAAACGAAGCCTAAAGATATTAGAAGGAGGATAGGAGAATTTTATAATACACATCTCTATCTTTAATTATGTTATATTTTTAGGTATGATTATTATTTTTTAATTATAACATTATTTTAATATGTTTTACTATAATTTAAAAAATATAAATTTATATCATTTTTTTTTTAAAGTTATCTATCTATACAATATATCTATATCTATACATACATATACATACATACAATATATATAAGCAAATGTATTGGAGTATGAGAATTCTCCAAACTCTTAATACTAAACTCTTACGAATTCTCTTTCTTATGTGTCACCTCTCAAGTCTCCTCTCCCACTTTTCCTAATTTTTAATCGTATGTCAATTCTCAAAAGTCAAAAGGATTATATATATTTAAATAAAATGATAACTATTTAGATATAAACAACAAATATTTAGATTTCAACAACAAAGAGGTAGAGATAAAAATATAAAAAAAGAAAAAGAAAAAGAAAAAGAAAAAAAGATAACCATTCAAATTTCAACCAATAATATAAAGAGCCAAATAAAAGATTAAAAACAACTAAATAAAAAATATTACGAGTCAATTAATTTTTAAAATAAAAAGTTAACTATTTATATATAAACAATTAAAAAATATTTAAATAAAAAAAAGTCAAATAATTTTAGAATAAAAATATAATTATTTATATATGAACAACAACAAAAATAGAGATAAAAATATATTCAAAAAAAATATAACTATTTAGATTTGAATTGAAAAATAAAAATTCAAATAAAAGATAAAAAAAAATATTTAAATAAAAAAGATTAAGATTGAGATATAAATTCCAAAAATATGATAAATTTTATAACGATCTATATTTATCTTATGTGAGTTTGTTGTAGAATTCTCATATATTTCGGCTTAATCTTTCTAAAGTTTATTTTCAAGTTGAACTTAATATTTATCTTTTAAAATCATTGATTAATTATCCCATATAAATTTTAAATATAATAAAATTCCATAAATAAAAATTAAAATAAAATATAAAAAAATATTTAAAAAAATATTAAGATTGAGATATAAATCCCAAAAAGATGATAAATTTGTATTAGAGTATGAGAATTCTTCAAACTTTTAATACTAAATTCTTATGAATTCTCTTTCCTATGTATCACCTCACAAGTCTCCCTTTTCACTTTTCCTAATATTTTCAATTATCCAAATCTCAAAAGCCGAAAGGATTATATATATTTAAATAAAATGATAACTACTTAGATATAAACAACAAATATTTAGATATGAACAACAAAGAAGTAGAGATAATAAAATAAAAAGATAAATATTCAAATTTCAACCAATAATATAAAGAGCCAAATAAAAGTTTAAAAAATAACTAAATAAAAAATATTATGAGTCAATTAATTTTAAAAATAAAAAGTTAACTATTTATATATAAACAATTAAAAAAAAGTAAAATAATTTTTAAAATAAAAAGATAATTATTTATATATGAACAAAAAAAAACAGAGATAAAAATATACAAAAAAATAAAATATAACTATTTAGATTTGAATTGAAAACTAAAAATTGAAATAAAGATTAAAAAAAAATTCAAGTAAAAAAGATTAAGATTGAGATATAAATTCCAAAAAAATGATAAATTTTTTAACAATCTATATTTACCTTATGTGAGTTTGTTGTAAAATTCTCATATATTTCGGCTTAATCTTTTTAAAGTTTTTTTTCAAGTTTAACTTAATATTTTATCTTTTAAAATCATTATATAAATTTTAAATATAATAAAATTCCATAAATAAAAATAAAATAAATTATATATATATATAATTTAAATAAAAAATATTAAGGTTGGGATATAAATTCCAAAAAGATGATAAATTTTTTAATATAAATCCCAAATAGATGATAAATTTTTTTACGATCTATATTTACCTTCTGTAAGTTTGTTGTAGAATTCTCATATATTTCAACTTAATCTTTTTAATTTTTAAAATAAAAAGATAACTATTTATATATGAATAACAAAAAATAGAGATGAAAAAAATATACAAAAATAAAAATATAACTATTTAGATTTGAACTGCAAAGTGGAAATTGATAACAAAATATTTAAATAAAAAAGATTAAGAGTGGGATATAAATATCCCAAAAATATGATAATTTTTTTAACGATCTATATTTATCTTTTGTTAGTTTGTTATCGAATTTCCATATATTTCAACTTAATCTTTTTTAAGTTTATCTTCAAGTTGAACTTAATATTTTATTTTTTAAAATTATCAATTAATTATTCATTTAAATTTCAAATATGATAGAATTCCATATATGTCTTTTATCTAAGCATAATCTTTTCAATATAAAAACAAGTTCCTGCAAAAAAAAGAAAAAAACCAGGAACAGAAGATTGGAGGGAAAAACAATCAACATTGAGCCATTTTTATCCCTGCCTAAAATCTTAAATATTTGTTTTATGTTTGAAATGTGTACTAGCATGAGTTTTTACATTTGTGTGAAAGTGAGTTTATGTAAATGGATATTATTATTTTAGTTTTAAATTTTTTTTATTACAATCTATATTTTTCTTTATTTATTTCTTTTTGCTAATAATGTGTCATTTAATTGAGATTTTATTCTTCTTCTTTTTGTTTTATTTTATTTTTTATTTACTTAAAGTGCTACTTTATCAATTTGTGACTTTCTCACTTATTGACTATTTATATTTAATTTTTTTTTATGCAGATGTTAGATTGAAAATGATGAACACATCAAAATTTATTGGATATGGGTTTATACTTTAAATGTATTCATCAGTTGATTTTTTATTGTTGATTATCCTATTAAAATAACTCATGATTAAATTTATTTTCATAACTCATTTCTTTTGAGAACTAAGCCACAGATTTCTTCTTTTATAAATTTTTTTTTATTCAAATTTGGAGTTTGAGAAAATAGAAGAGATCTCTTTTTAAAAATGTTAATTTTTTTTGAATAATTTAAATATTTATATTCTTTATGTTTGTCAATTCAACTTTAATGCATTTCCAAATTTTTATTTTTATTTTTTATCATTCCAAACCTATTTATGTTTAATGAATCAATATAACCAAAAAACAAATAGCATGTAAAAAATTTTAAACCACTAACTAAATATAATGGGAATTAAAATTAAATTTATTTTAATTCATTATACTATGTGGGATGATTAATGTAATATCTACTATTGATTAAACAAAATTTGTATTACCTTTATTTAATATTAGCCATTTTGATTAATTATAATATGCCTTTGTTGCTCTACTTTTAATTGTCTGAAATAATTCTTACATAAATTAGCTATTATTTATGTGATGATTTACTTAATGTATGATAGTTTTTTTTTTTAAATTTAATAATGTGAAATATTAAATATTTTTAATGAAGTGAAATAAGATTTATATATACAAACTAAATAAAAATATTAAAAAATACAATCAGATAATAATTTTTTTAAAAAGAATTATTGGCTTTTTAAAATCTCGTACCTCGCATGGATTACTACTAGTAAGTAGTATAAAACAATGCGTATCATACTCTTTCCCTTAAAATAAAGGGGATTTTTTTTTAAGGTTCCAGCTATTTAGATTTTATAGTATAAAAGACACTCAATATTTTCATAATGTCTAAAGTCCCTCAATATCGATTCAGAGAAAATTCAATAAAGAGAATTTCTCTGGACTTCCCAGAGACTTTCTCTCCAAAATTTCTCTGGACTTCCCAGTGATATTCTTTCTAGAGAAATTCTAACTTCTCTGGATTTCTCAAAGAATTTCTTTGGACTTCCCAATGATTTTTTCTCCAGAGAAATTCCTAATTTCTCTGGACTTCGTAGAGAATTTTTCTGAACCTCCCAAAGATTTTCTCTCAAGAGAAATTATCTGGACTTCCCAGAGAATTTCTATATGTTTTTGACTAATTTTCTTTAGTTTACTCATAATTTTCTCTATGTTTTTTTTATCAAACTAGATAAAATTGAACAACTACTATTTTTATTTTGACCAATTTTCTCTAGACTGTAAGACATTCAGACAACAACAACTCATAAAAAATTGAACATCAAACTTATCAACAGAGAAACACCTCAAAAACACCAGCTAACAACCAAAGCATAGTAGAACTAAACACTACTAACCCTCCAACACCATTGTTGTTTCCACACAAAAAAGAGCTACACAGAGAGAAATTTATAGATACACAAAAGAATATACATTCACTGGAATCATATTTTTCCTCAAAACCAAGAGCGGAAATTGAAATTTATTTGGCTTTGTTCACAAATTTCTTTGGTTGTGTTCACAGAGAATTTCTCTAGCTTTGTTTACAAACTTCTCTATATTTGTTCACAATTTTAAACCAAAGAAAATTCTATTAACCAAACCGGGAAAATTTTAGCACAATTATTTTAAATCAGAGAAAATTATTTTAACCAAACCAGAGAAATTTTAATCAAACCAAAAAAAATTTAGCACAAATTTCTCTGTGTTTGTTCACAATTTTAAATCAGAGAAAATTGTTTTAACCAAACAAGAAAAATTTTAGCACAATAATTTTAAACCATATAAAATTATTTTAATCAAATTAGAGAAATTTTAGTACAAATTTATCTATATTTATTCATAATTTTAAAACAAAAGAAAATTATTTTAATCAAACCAGAAAAATTTTCCCTCATTTGCTTCGATGAGTCTAGTGTTCCGATCATGGTGTCAATCAATATATAATCATAATTGATAAAAACTTGATCTCAGATAAATTGTTAGAGAGAGAGAGAGAAAAGAAAAACCCACCACTCAAACATTCTTATATTTGACCATGTCCATGTTTACATTTCCATCTTTAATGGCATCAAAATCACCAACCTTTCTCTTCATATGATGCATCTTGACATAGACAACAAGAGAATGATTGTTAGAGAGAGAGGGGAAAAAAACCCACCACTCAAATATCCTTGTCTTTGACCATGTCCATGTTTACATCTCCATTTTTAATGGCATCAAAATCACCAACCTTTCTCTTCCTAAGATGAATCTTAACTTAAAAATTAAGAAACAACAAGAGAATGGCAACATTGAGAACTGAAACAACAAGAGAATGTGAATATATGTATATATGTATATATATATATGTGCACGTATAGATAGGACGACGATGACAACGATGCAAACACGGTTCCTCCGAGAACATGAATCTGAGCCATGGATGTCGCAATTTTTGTCTTTGAATCAACAAAGCTCGAACCCTAACCCTAGTAATTGAAGCAATATGTATGTTATATGGATATATATGTGTCTGTGTAGAGAGGGAGAGAGAGGTTTTGGAAATTAGCGACAACAGATGAAGAGAAAGACAAATGAGGTTTGATACGAAAGAATCAAATTTGCCGTGTAGGGGTTAAGAGATTTTAGATATCACAAAATAATATTGTAAATTTTTTTCAGTGAAAAAGAGATGTTAGATTAATTTTTCTTAAAATAATAATAAAAAATATTCAGTGTGTTTGGCTTGAATTTTTTGAATTAAGTTTTTTAAAAATTGAGTTTCTTGATTTTCGTATTTTTTGTTTTTAGTGAATATTATTAAAATTTTAAACATTTTTTTTTACTTTTTTATATGTACTTTACTTAGATGTATCTAAAAAGTAAAAAAATTGTGAAAAAATATTTTTAAAAATACATAAAACGTACTGAATTCTCGTATTTTTTTTTATATTTTTGGTATTTAGTAATTTAAAAAAAAAATTCACAATTTTTTTACTTTTTAAGTATATTTATGTTTGCTATGTCTAAAAAATAAAAAAAATATTAAAAAAATTCAATAAAAAAAAAAACAAAAAATAAAAAATAAAATTTTCCAAAAAATATTTTTTAAAAAATCTAACCAAACAAACTGATCTTCTTTAACACTATATTTAGTTAATAGATTTAAAAAAAATAAAAAATATATATATTTATATCCCAGTTAGGGGTTGTTTGAGATGTTCTAAATAAGTGTACTTTTTTACTTTTTATGAAATATGAGTTAGGTTTGAAGTGATGTGGTAGAGATGTGATGTGACTTAAATAAGATGATGTGATTTAAATAGAATAGTAACTTTTTGACTTTTTAAATTTTTTATGAGATGCCAAACTTAGCTTTAATTTCATATATATTTTTCCACCATTTTCCATAGACTTTTCTTAAGTGTGCAAGTTGCACACCATATGCAACCTCACAAAAGGTGTAAGTGTAAGGTGTAAGTATAAGGTGTAAGTGGGTTACACACCATATGCAACCTCAAAAAAAATATAAATATAAAGTGTAATTTTAAATATAAAATATAAATTTAAGATATAAGATATAAAGTGTAAATTACACATCATAACAAGACCCTTTTTCCATTCCTTAGCTAAATTCCCATACGCGTAAAAAAAATCTATACAAATTACAACAATTGTGGCGGTGTGGTTCTGAAATAGAGAGAGAGAGAGAGAGAGAAAGAGGGGCTCTTCTGAGCAAACTGATACAACTCCACAGCTCAGCACATGCTTCTCATCTCCTCCTCCTTCTCTCTCTAGCCATTCAACATTACTCTCTCTCTCTCTATCTATATATATCGACACAAATACTTATACGCATATATACATACATATAGATACCAGCGGAGATTTTAGCAAATAGCAATGGAATCGCCAGATACTCGCTACGCTTCGTCTCCGGAGGCCTCGCCGAAGCAATCTTCGACTCGCAACTCTCCGACTCGAGGTTCGATTTTTTTTTCCTCCTCTCTCTTGAAGATCTGTGGTTTTTTTTTATCCGGCATTGCGATGTGCTTCAATTTGCTTAATCGTGTATCACTTCGATTCGGTTTCTGTTTTTGTTTCTTTTGACCTGATTTGGAGCCCTAGAAGCGTTCGTATTTGATGCAATTTGGTGTGTTAGGTTAAATGACGGTGAAATGATTGTCAATGATGGATTGGAATTAATTATGTGATTTTTTGTGTTGTTTCTCTGTGATTTGATTGGATTAATTCTGAAAACAAGTGTCTTCATTCAATGTTTGTTAACCATTTCTGATCTGAGTTTTGTCTTCATTTTGGTTCTCCGGAGAAATTTAGAGTATGAATTGTGAATTATTGAGTTCCTCATGAAATTCAAACTTGCTTTCATCTTTGTAATTTCATACGGTACTCTTTCTTACCATTTGACAATCATTTGTTGACATTTTGGAAAACTTCCATTCATTTTGAAAGTAAACGTTGCTCTATTTCTGCTTCAAATGGCAAGCATATTACTTAAAATAGGCTAAGCCGACTGTGGCTTACTGTTTACTGCATCGCATAACTAGTTCAGTCTAGGTTCACCCAAGGTTGGAGCACAAAATGTTGGATAGTCTGCAGGGGATAAAACAATATCTGTATATAAGAGAAGCTGGGATTTTGGTTCTCAATTGGACTTTTTGCAATTTTGCATCCTCCCTTGTGATAGCATGCATTGTTTCCAGAAAACTGTCAAAACAATACAGGGTATAGGCTGTATTCAATTTGCAAAAACCAAGAAATATCAATATATGCCATGATTTAGGTTCCTAGATGGCATTCACCAAAGTAAATGTCCTTGAAGGTGTGACGCTTCTGTGAAATTGTCGTCCTATTATTACTTCCCTAGGATTCTGGAATTGCATACAATAGAAAATGCTTATTCTTTATCAGGTAATGCTTCCTCGTTCCTAACTTAACTGAATTTCTCTTAAAATTTGTTTGATTGACGGCCACCATGTATGGAATAATGATTTTACAGAGGATAGTGCTCTAAACAATGCTCATTTAAAGATGCATCATACATGTGATATGTTGGTTGTTTTTCTGGAGATTAAATTTGTATTGCTTCACTTCTTTATAGCATCAGGAAGGTGAATAATTGAGTTGTCTTTTTTGGAATATCATGGACAACATACTGGTTAGGATGCTTGGGGTTAGTTTAACCATACATACATATATATATATATATTTGGTTTCACTGGACTTGTAAATTATTGTGTGGATGAGAGAGCATTGTGCTACTCCTATGCCCTGTGACTTCATGGCTATTGCCAATTTTATTGATTATACAGTGGATGCTTGCTGTTATAGTGTTTGAGTTACGTGTCGATGACATTTAGTTACTCTTTTATAACTTTCTCTACTAGTTGTTTCGTGTTTTTCTCCTTCAACAAAACTTTTATATTTGCTCAAATGTTTATATATGAAGTCATGCATGAATGGTCTGACGCTTACTTAAACAGAAGGTTAATTCTATTTAATTGCTGTCAGGTCTGTCACAATTGTCATTTTCAGAAAATACAGAGAAGAATGCATACATTAGGTTCCTTGTATCTAATGCTGAAGCTGGTTCAGTTATTGGGAAGGGTGGCTCAACAATTAATGATTTTCAGTCCCAGTCTGGAGCACGGATTCAGTTGTCACGCAATCATGAATTTTTTCCAGGAACAACTGATAGGATCATTATGGTATCTGGATCACATAATGAGATACTCAATGCAATGGATCTTATTCTTGCTAAATTTTTAAATGAGGTAATAACCATCATGACATAGCTGTTATTTAGAATACCTTCTCTCTCTCTCTCTCTCTATTGAAATAAAATTTATTTTTGTTGGTCAGTTTTATGTTGATGATGGTGATGATGTTGACCCAAGATCAAAACTTAAACTAATAGTACCAAATAGCTCCTGCGGTGGAATAATTGGGAAGGGTGGCTCCACCATAAAGTATGTGTGCTGCTCACCGTATTTGCAGTGGAATAATTTCGATGTTATTTAATTATTCATGTTATTTATTTTTTGGCAAATGAGAAATGTGGTGTGCATTGACTGCTGATGTTTGTATACATTGTTTGAGCAGATCGTTTATTGAGGACTCTCAAGCTGGAATTAAGATATCCCCTCAGGATAGCAATTACCTTGGGTTGAATGATAGGCTAGTAACACTAACTGGTACTGTAGAGGAACAGATGCGGGCTATTGATTTGATTTTATCGAAATTGGCAGAGGATCCTCATTATGCACAGTCCTTTAGTGTCCCATTTCCATATGCAGGTATGATTTCCTTTACTGATATGCTTAAGCCAATCAATCATGCTTATATTTTAGTTTCAGCTGTTAATTTTGTATGGGCCACTGGTGCCCTTAATCTGTTTATTTTTGGATGGCATTATTGATGGGACCATTTTGTTTGCTCCAGTGACTATTTAAGGCACTTCTTTATAAAATTGTCTTGAAATTCAATTGAAGCAAAGAACTTATTATGGCATTGCTTTGCTTTCTTTTGTCTTTGTTTTGTTTGTTTGGTTTATTTATTTATTAAGTTTTACCTATGCAATGACCTTTCGCTCAACATTTAGGTTTATATTTCCCATTCTATAAACTATGTAGGTGTTTGGCATGCACTAAAAAAGTGCACTTTTTTTTACATACATATACTGATTTGGGTCATATCAATGAACATCTTCTCTCTACTTTTCTACACATTTTTTTTTTTATAAAAAGTCAAAAAGTGCACTTATTTAGAACATCCCAAACCACCCCTAAGGTAGTGTTTGGTTCATTGGAATGAACTGAAATGGAATGATCATTGTATCAAAATCTTTATTCACATGTTTGGTTAGACTAAAAATATAATGACAAATGCATTACAAATGGAATCATCTTTCACTATGTTAAGGGAATGATCATTTCCATAACAATGCCTAAGGAATCACCATTCCATCTCATTCCAATGAACCAAATAGAGCATAAGTGTCCTATGTTCAGTGCAGAAGTCTGAAACTTCTCTTTACAAGGAACAGGAATTTCTTTACATTACCTCACTTGAATATTTCTATATTGATTCTAGAATATTTTTTATACAGTTGCACAAGCCAAGTGGCATATGTTTTCAGTGCAAAAGTCTGAAGCTTCTTTTTACATGGAACACCAATTGCTTTATATTACCTCTAGCTAGTACTGTTTATAGGACACTTCTCCTAATCTTTGGTATAGTTTGTGGAAATGTGTTCTCGGTAAGAGAAAATCAGGGAGGATGGAATTTTCAATTTATGATAATGTTTCAAAATGGAAAGTGGTCACATAACCACCACCAGGAAAGGTTCTACAACTTATGTCATATAAAATTGAAAAGCAAATCTTCTAGGTCAATTTACTGTAATTTTGCATGTGATGAATATGGTATTATCAGCTAGAACAGTCTAGATTGCATAAAAATCAAATCCCATTCCCTTAAACCTGGTCAAGTTGCAGTTGAGATGCCTGGTTTGATGCAAACCGGCGCATACAATTTTCTATTAAGAGCACATACAAAATAGAACCCGTTTGGTAGAGCTTATAAGCAGCTTAAATCAGCTTATAGATTATTTTAAGCTGTTTTGGTGTGTTTGGTAAAACTTAAAATCACTTTTTGTAGCTTAAATTAAGCCAAAAAAGTGCTTTTTGGCTGAGTGGCCTCCGGGGTGCTTAACTCACCAGCTTAAGCGGGAAGTTACAAAATTGAGGGGCAAAATTACTTAAGTGCCCTTTACTAATTTAAAGTATTACCAAGTTGCCATTATATAAACCACCAAGCATCACTGTTCATTCTCTGAGAGAGAGAGACACCGGCGATTTCTGGCGAGAGGCCAACTGGTGCTCTCTCTCTCTCTCTCTCTCATGAACCAGTGCTTTCTCTCTTAGCGATCGAAACCCTAGGAAGCACGGATACGGGATACGGATACGATACGATACGGATACGGCGATACGGCCAAATTCGAAAAAGTAGGATACGGGATACGGCGGGGATACGTTCATAAAAAATATTTTTTTTCACAATTTTTTAGTAATGTAGCATACACAAAAATAAAACTTCAACCATTTTTAGTAATGTAACATACATAAAATAAAACTTCAACAATTTTTAGTAATGTTGTAGCATACATAAAATAAAACTTAAAACAAAGACAACTATTTGATTTATTAATAAGTTTACAAAGTTTATAATTTTATAAGTTGACAAATTTATTTTTAATAAGTTTATTTATTTATTTATTTACTAATAAATTTTTTTACCTTATTTTATTTATTTATTTATTTGTTTTATTCCTTATTTGTTTATTTATTTTTTTTTTATTTATTTATTTGTTTTATTTAAACCGAATAATACATAATAATTTTTTATATTTTTTTTAATATCTTAGTTGATTGATTTGCAAATCGCAGACTATATACATACAACAAATTAAAAATAAATAAATAAATAAAAATAAATAAAGAGGAGACAGAACAGATCGAGTCGAGAGAGAGGGGGGGTGAGATCGAGTCGCGATCTCCAACCAGACAGACAGATCGAGCTCGATCTCGAGGGAGAGGGAGAGAGAGAGAGAGAGAGAGAGTGAGAGTGAGATCGAGTGTTGTCCGAGACGACAACACTCCTGTTCGCGAGAGGGAGCGAAAGGGAGAGAGAGAGGGACGAACCTGAAAGACGATCGTGGAGCTCCTGTTCTCGCGAAGCTGATCGACGATCTGCGAGCCGCTGTCCGAGACGACGGCGAGCTCCTTCTCCTCCTCCTTCGCGCTGCTTCTGTTTCGACCTAGGTAAGACTGTGAGTTTGGTTTTTTATTTTGTTGTGTTTGGTTCGAGTTCGACCTAGCTGCTGAACTCTCCCATTTTTGTGTTTTATTTTATATATTTTTCAAATTTTACAATTTGACCCCTTCTTAAACTTTTTAAATTATTTTTTTTGCCCCGCCGTATCTATACCGTATCTTGACCGTATCCTTCCCGTATCCTCGCGTATCCGTGCCGTATCCGAAATTTTCAAAAAAATTAAAAAAATTGGATACTTCATTTCCCGTATCTGATCGTATCCGCCGTATCGGGCGCGTATCCGTATCCGATACGTATCCGATACGCGTACGGGGGGCTATTTTGGAGTATCCGTGCTTCATAGTCGAACCCTAAGCCTTCACGATTTCTGACGAGAGGCAAACCAGATCTCTTTTCTCTCTATCTCTCTTAGCGATCGAAACCCTAGCTTTGCGATCGAAACCCTAACCAGATCGACTGTGTGAAACCCTTGAGTCACGATCGCCTCTTTCAGATCTCTTCGAACCAGATCTCTTTCAGATCACGATCGCAATCTGAAACCCTAGAGTCACGATTGATGGTGACGATCAACCGTCCGTCGTCAGGTGTTGGTCCGTCGTCAATCGGCTGCGGTTCTCTCTTCGGCGATGGATTTTAGTGTGTTTTGTTTGTTTGTTTGGTTTTTTTTTTTTTTTGAAGTTTTCAGTGTTTTTTTAATTAAAAAATCATAATAATAATTAAGCATTTTAGCCATTAATGAAATAAATTTTCTATTAATTGATACTAATTAAAAAATTTAGTATTAATTGATGCTAATTAATCCATTAATTGACACTAATTAATTTATAATGAAAAAATGAAATAATTTTACTAAAAATGAAAAAATGAAAAAATGAAATATCACTAAAAAAAAATGGTATAAATTGAAAAAAATGAAAGGATTTGTCAAATGAATAAATGAATTACTAAAAATTGAAAAAATGAAATATTACTAAAAATAATTAAAATGAATAATAATAATATGAAATAAAAATAAAAAATAATAATAATAATAATTGATAGACAAATTGATACTAATTTAAATAATTTGATGAGCAATTGATAATTTTTTATACTAAAATCACAATTAAAATAATAATAAGAAAATGAAATACAGATATAAATAATTAAAATGAATATATGAAAATAATATGTAATGAATCACAAACATTAATATAAATTAGAACATGAATATTAATTTTAATGAATTAATAAATTAAAAAAAAATTACAAAGAAAGAAGAGAAGAAAAAAAAAATTAAAAAAAGGAAAAGAAAATAAGGTGAAAAAGAAAAGAAAATAAAACAAAATGAAAAAAGAAAAAGAAAAAAATGTATTATAAATGAAATCACAAATTTTACATCTTATAAGGGCAAAAATGACAATTATATAGCAAAAAATTATTTTACAGTTTATTTACCAAACACTATTCTGCTACTTAAATCCATAATTCCACAGATGCACCAAACAGGTTACTAGTTTATGTTCACAGTTGTAAGTTATAATTTGTTAAGGTATAATCTATAATCACTTTTCCACAGCTCTACCAAACGGGGCCATAGAAATAGCTGACTAAGTTTGTCTTTGTTTTACCCAACAATGGTGGTGTTTGGGAAGC
Source organism: Camellia japonica (assembly GCA_030407325.1). Classification (NCBI taxonomy): domain Eukaryota; kingdom Viridiplantae; phylum Streptophyta; class Magnoliopsida; order Ericales; family Theaceae; genus Camellia; species Camellia japonica. The sequence continues at coordinate 200,522,576 of JAPPVO010000002.1, read as the reverse complement.
AAGTTCCCAAATTTTTTTCTCATTTTTTCCATTAAAAGACAAAAATTTTGCAAAACCAAAAAAAACACATCCAAACAAAATATCACATCCAACCCCATAATCATTTCACTTTTTCTCTCACAAACATCACATCTAACCACATAAAAACCCAACTATCTTCCCAAACACCAAAAATTTGTTATCTCATAAAAACCTACATCTAATAAAATCTACATAAAAACTCACTTCCCAAACACCATCAATGTTTTTATCTTATTTTTAAGTGGTTAATGTCATAAACATAGAGGTACTTTCCTTTCAAAATCCAGTCACCTTGAATTTAGTGAAAGCACATTAGTAGTAGACTAGAGGTTCCAGGAAAGTCTATTATCCAACTCTGTGTTCATCTTATCTTTCATGTTAGTGTTTTAAGAAATTGAAAGGAGATATATGATGAAGTAGTGCATTAATCAGTAATTCAGCACTATTGATAAAAAAAATATTTGAGAAATTATTGCTAATATGTATGTCAGGTACTTTTCTGTGGCAGCTAATACTATTTCATGTCAAAATTATTGAAGGAAAAATTGATGCCGCCTTAGCTTTCTTCAATTTGTTTTTTAGGTGTTTTATTTGCTGGTTTTCATGGTATTCCATATTCAGCTGTGATTCCTTTTGCTGGAACAGCGGCATACAATGGAATGAACTATGGGCCGAATGGAGCTGGAGGAAAGTTACAGAATAACAAGGTTTATTTTTTCTCGAATATTCTGTCGTTAGCTGACATTGCTGATGTTGTTGTACTCACAGTACTTATGATTGTTTTTATAGTTCGTCATTTGAATTTGGCATGCAATCATAAAACATTTTCTGAAGACATATATGGTATGCCAAGAGATGTCTTTTCTAGGAAGGCCCATGCTTATGTGCATTGGCCCACTGGTTCCACCTTCAGTTGTTTCCGCAATGGAAAGACCTAGCTCTGTGGTCGTTTGTTTTTGAAGTCCCATCTTTGCTATGGTTCATTGGAATCTCAAAAATTTGAATTGTTAAGGGCCTGTTTTGTTGCGTTTTCATTTTCAGTTCTCATTTTTCTGGAAAACACAGAAAGCTTGTTTGGTGAACTGAAATTTTCTGAAAACAACACAACTTAGGAAACCCAACAAAGTTATCTTCTAACAAAAATGAAAAAGGTGGCCTTTTCGAACTTTTCATTGTTTTTGTTTTTTAAAACACGAAAATGAAGAAAACAGAAACACAACCAGACTCTGAAGTTTTCTAAAATCTTCAAGAATGTGTTCCGGTGTCCTAAAATCTTCACCTTTGTCTAATTGTGCTATAATATTGGATGTGAAGTTTTCTAATTCACTAATCTTTTTCCTCTTGAGTTTGATTAACTGAAAGTGTACTGGTGTTCTGCAGGGAGATCAGAGTAACTCAGTGACTCTTGGTGTTGCAGATGAGCATATTGGGGTGGTTGTTGGCCGTGGTGGAAGAAACTTGATAGAAGTCAGTCAGGTGCGTATAAAGGATTCAATTTATTTTTATTTCCGTCCACAACTTTTGTTTTGTGGGAATATAAGTGTTTACTGAGTTCTTCAATTTTTGCAGGCTAGTGGGGCTAGGATCAAGATATCAGATAGAGGGGATTATATGTCCGGGACATCCGATAGGTATGAAAACTTTACTGCAGCCATATCAACCTCCTGTTTGGTGGATGTGTGTTGAATGATCATGCAATGAATCTTGATTTTCTTGTACCTTGTTTGGCAGGAAAGTGACTATCACAGGGTCACAAAGAGCAATCCGTGTGGCTGAGGCCATGATATCCCACAAAGTAGCATCTGCTTCTGCCGCAGCTTCTGCTATTGCTTCTGAGGATTGATGGGAGTAATTGGTCTAGTTTTCTCATCCATTCTTCAGAAATTTGTCAGTAAACTGATATGCCTTCAAATTTCTATATCCTTTTTGTGGTTTTTTTTTTTTTTTTTTGGGGGGGTGGGGGGGGGGGGGGGGGGGGGGCACATGGTAGATTAGTGAAAATATGAATCTCTGGTGAGAGACCAAAGACCCAAAAGTTTTTGTTGAAGACTTTTAACAGATTATAAGAAATATATCTCAAGAGTGCAAAATGACCTTTAGTTATTACTTTGGCTAATTACCTTTAGTTATCGATAATTACCTTATTTCCTCACTGTTAAACACAAAACAATAAGACTTTCATCAATAAGTACACATCCAGTCTACTCATTAATGTCTAAGAGTGAGGAAAAAAAAAAGAGAGAAGAATTGAAATTATATGTAACCCACTTCTAATGTTTTCCACTACTTCCTAAAGTGAGATAAAAGAATGTTCTGTGAAATATTTTATGTTCTATTTTGTGCAGTAATACATCTTACCTGAATAATTTAAAAAGAAACTGTTTTATCCCTGTTCCAGTAAATGTTTTATTTCAATCCAATATTATCACTATTCGGATGGAGACCATATTGTAAGCATTCTGGGGGAGGGATACATGTATATAACGTACATCACCGCCAGACACACATATAACGGTGAAACTCTGCTACAATTTATTTCAAGAGTAACAAATGTGCAATGATTGCACTGCTACTCAAAGGAAATGGACTTGAACGATTCATGGCTCATCACGTCCATTGCCGTTGCCATATCCAGACCCATATCCCAAACCATACCCAGAGCCACTACCTGCACCATATCCAGAACCGCCGCCGCCGCCGCCGCTGCCGCCACCACCTCCTCCGCCACCACCACCACCACGACCATGGCCGCCACCGCTTCCATACCCAGAGCCACTGCCACTTCCATAGCCGGAGCCACTTCCAGAACCTTGTCCCGAACCTCCACCACCACCACCACCTCCCCCTCCACCTTTTCCGCTGCCGCCACCTCCACCACTTCCTATACTGCCTCCAGACCCATACCCAGAGCCACTCCCAGACCCATACCCAGAACCGGAACCACCACCAGACCTAGAACCACCACCTCCACCACGGCCTCCACCTCCGCCACTACCGTATCCTCCTCCATGAGAACCGCCATACCCAGAACCGCTACCAAAGCCGTACCCTGAACCATATCCAGAACCAGAACCAAGTCCTGACCCACCGCTGCTGCCACCACCTCCTCCACTACCACCTCCACCTCCACCTCCACCTCCTTTACCAGAGACTGACTTAAGGGGTCTAGCGGCAAAGCAGAGGTCCACAAATAACAGAACCAAGAATGCAGTTGCTATCACCTTAGAACTCACCATCTTCACACTCTTTCAATGTTATCTGAGTTTTGAATGTGAGGAACAACGTTGAGTTAGGGTGAGCTATATATAGGCATTGCAAAGCAGAGCAATTCTAGTAGGTTCTTGATGATGTAGAACTTTAGATGATGATGAAAAGCAGCTCAAATATGAACGTGTGGATACTCCATGGAACGGGGGTAGCTTAGTGGTGTTGGTGGTTGTAGTGGTTTATATGATTTTGGGTGATGGTGGTATATGTACTGTCTTTTACATACATAAACCAACAAACAATACAGTTTGCTCCCACTTTTGACTTTGGAGGCTCTTAAAAACAAAAAACAGAACCAAAAAATAAAATAAAATAAATAATTCACAAATAAAAATTCAGCTTTTCCTTGAGTGATCCTCAAATTGTAAGGCATAATAAGTAGATAGTTATGACTCGTTTGGCAAGTGGCTGTTTTAGTCTAAAAGTTAAAAAATTACTAAAAAAATTAAAAAGCTAACAACTTATACCAAAAAGTCAAATATTTTCTTTTTTCTCTACTTTTTGGACATCTTTTCGTAAAAAATTAAAAAATCATCCCAAACATACTAACTTTTTTTACTTCATATTTTAGTTAAAAAGTCAAAAAATTATTAAAATAGCATGTTCCCAAACGAGGCCTAATGTAAAAAAAAATCATTTTGTTTGGTTCTGATTTTCAGAAAATAGTTTTCAAAAAATTTTATTTTTTTATTTTTCATATTTTAATGTTTTCAATGAATTTTTTAAATATTTTAAGATTTTATTTTTATTTTTAGACACACCTAACATAAATATATTTAAAAAGTATAATATTCATGAAAAAAATCTTTAAAAAATACACTAAATACCAAAAAATACAAAAAATATATATATATAAAAATTCAGTACATTTTTTCATATTTTTGTGCATTTATTAATTTTTTGTTAAAAAAATACAAATATTTTACTATTTAGATATATCTAAGTAAGGTGCATTTAAAAAAATAAATAAATTGCTTAAAATTTTAAACATATTCATTAAAAATAAAAAAATACGAAAAATAAAAAATTGAATTTTCAGAAAACTGAAACCAAACATATTGAATAAAATTAATCAGATATTGATAATTACATGTTCAAATCATATTTTTCTTAAAATGAATCACATGTTTTAAGAATAGATTGTTGAATTTTTTCACCTTTGGCAATAGGTTAATTTGTCAAAAAGTCACTAAAAAATTAGTAAGTTATGCAAAAAATAAATATTTATTTTCATTTTTTATTCATTTTTCGTAAAAATTCAAATTTTATCTTCAAACACTTCAAGTCCGCCCCCCATATTTTAGCCCAAAAAAATTAAAAAGTCACTTCCGAAATGCAATTTTAAGATAAATATTTTTTAAAATATATTTAAAAAATATAAAATATTTAAAATATTTAAAAAATTATTAAAAATAAAAAATATACAAATTAAAAAGTCAAATTTTAGTTTTCAGTAATGATTTAGACCATTAAAAAACACAACCCTGCAATCCCACTCATCTGTGATTAGTCTAGAAAGGGAAAAAAAAAAAAAAACACATGATTGGTCCACATTACTTTGGGGGTGGTGAGGGCCTCCAAAAATGAGAGTCTTACTCACTTTCCTTTAATTTTTTTCAAAACCATGTTTGGTATAAATTTTTTAGACTAAAATAGTCATAAAAGACAAAATAGACTAAGAAGTTAAGAAGACAAAATGTCACATTCAAAATATAATCATTTCATTTTTTCTCTCATAAAAATTAAAATAGCCAAAAAATCTATTCCAAACAAAAAATTTAACCCTAAATTAAAACAATCAAAAGGATAAAAAATTAAAAAATCAACCTACCTTCCAAACAAAAGCTAACTAAAAAACCATGGCCGCAAATGCCCACTAACTTACCTACCCAAATTCAATTTCAGAATCTGTACACATGTGTTAGTGGGTTAGGGGGAATTTGCCTCTTTTTTTCATAGACGATCACCGACGTATAGTTAACTCTTTTATTATATTTAAATTTGATAAATATATATATATATATATATATATATATTGTTTTAATAGTTTCATCAGATAATAAATTGAAAATACAATAAATTTTTTACCAAATTAAGAATGACTGAGAACTTTCATAAATTTACTATTCATAACCGTTATATTTTCATCACTGAATATCCTCTCAAATGCCTTCCGAATGATCACCTCTTTGCAAAAATTTGTGAAAAAATTACACTGAACGGTCAATCGGCCGGACATCCACCCAGTTGATCGGTATTTTGATGAAAATTTTAAATTTTCTGTTGAAACACTTGATATCAAATAGAATTTTTATTTAAATTTAATAAAAAAAATATATACCGTTAAAAATGCTCTAGGCCAAGAATGACAAATGTCACTTTCAATAATGATTTAAAACTCTAAATAATGAATTCTAAATCTACCACTAGTGAGGTGAAAAATGAAAAAAAAAAAAAAACAAGACACAGCACAGCACACATTATGACAGTGAGTCGTCATTAATGATAACACTAATTAGTGATTTCAAGCATTATTGAGGTGACTTTTGCCTTCTGTACTTCTGCTTTAATGGCTATAATAAGCACACTTTGCACTCTTTATCATGCAGACAGTACATCATTATACACTCCTCAACCAAACTTCTTCTCGTCCATTCCTAATTTTGGATAGTTAACATTTTAATCAAAATGTTAAAAAGTTATTTAAAAAAATTAACAGTTTAAAAGTTTTCAATCTATACATAACAGTTAAAAGATTTACTATACTTTTTATATATATTTTTAATAAAAAAATTAGAAATAATTTTTAAATATATTTGATGATACTGCTAGTCCTGGTGGACGAATCGGGTTGACCCACACTTCCAATACCGTTGTTTTGATTACTAAGCCAATTGGAGTACCTGCACAAATGCTCAACAGGAAACGGGAGTTTCCCAGCGGACCCTCCGACGATCAAGTTAGAAGAGAGAGAGAGGGGTTGGTGATGAGTTGAGAGAAAGTAAGAATAGAGAACTTAACCTTTTTGTGTGTCTTGGAAGCCTCCTTATATCCTTTGTTCATCATTTCCTTGTTCACTCCGACCTGTTATGTTGGCCGAAAGTCTATACTCTATCTTACCTTGTTCATGGTGAGGCAACCCGTTCCGACGTGAAAGAGTTATCGCATTTAATGCTGCAGGAGTCTCATTAATGGCTGATGTGTGGTGCAATAACTCTGCAAGATCTTTGTCTGCTTACGTAGCCAGTTCTCCTCTTGACAAGTGTTTGGATGCCATTGGTTCCTGGTGCAACGTTGGGTTTTTAATGGTGTTGGGCTTTAGTGCTTGAACCGTGAATTGGGCTCTAAGTGGTGGGCCAAAAGCTTTTGTAGACCTACCGATGTCAGTAGTCCCCTGTAACAACCCTCGTATTGATTACCGATAAATTACTGAATTAGCTACTGGTTACTGCTAAACTGAACTGATAATGACTGATAATTGAATTAACTGAAGTACTGAATAAACTGATTGAAATAGAAGCTGAAATTGAATAAGTTTATTTATTGAATTGCATATTGCATCTGTTTGATTGATTGATTATCTGTTTGAATTCATATGTTTAAATTGCTAATTGAAGGCCTTATCGGCGGCCGAGTTAGGAACCGTTTAGAGTTTTGGGATCAGTAGAATATTTGTGATTTAATGGCATATTTATCTGAAAATTGTTTAGGAATGATTAAATTAGATTAATTAGAGCCAATTAAAGAGTTTGACGTAATTACGAAACTACCATTGTGTGGGCATTTGTTAATCTTATTACTTGAGCCTTTACACTTTGTTATACACTTAGCAAACAAACTCCTCAGCCATTCTTTTGAGCTCAACCGACCAAACAAGAGGGAGAGAGAGAGAAGAGGTTGATTTGGTGATTTTGGCTTGGATTTTGGTAGATTTGAAGTGTAGATTGTCAAATTGATCTCCTAGGCTCTTAATTGAAGGTTTAGGTAAGGAAATCATTGTCTTCTTGTTGTCTTTAAGCTTCATCTTGCATGTTCTAGGCCCCATTGTAGAATCAAATCATGATTTAGTTCATAAATGTTGAATTGGAACTCCATTGATGCATGCATGCTTGAATTGGTGCATTTTGAAGTTGAATTCATGGTAGATTGTACATGCATATGCTCATGTTTATATCAAAGTCCATGTTTTCATTTTGTTTTCCAACTATTGAGCTCATTAGAGCAAGATTTGAAGCTTGATTTTGGTTTAAAGTTCATGCATTGCATGTTTTGAGATTGTTCTTGAAATGGAATGGGTTTTGAAAAATGGCTTTAATTGACCAACTCTTGGCCCTTGAATGTGTAAATTGGCTTTTGAAACTTGTTGTATATTGAATGTAGATGTATTTTCCAGAATTTGGGCCCAAGAGGTCGAGAATTGAGTTGTGAATGCTTGGTTTGAGCTTGGAAGGCAAATCTGGAAATTCCAGATTTGGCTTCTTCGCTCGAGCGAAGGATTCCTCGCTCGAGCGAGCACCTTTATTCAGGGCTCCGCTCGAGCGAGCATCGAGCGTGGTATCGCGCGTAAAAATCGAGCATCCAGTACTTTTACTGTTCATCAGATCGAGCGAGGATTGTTCGTCGAGCGAAGCCTTTTGATTTTAGAAGCTCGCTCGAGCGAAGGAAGGCTCGCTCGAGCGAAGCGCCTATTTTCAGCAAACTTTGCAAAATATTTTCTAAGTGTATTTTTGCATCCTCATCCCATTCTAGGCATTCTTAGGCCTAGTTTAAGGCATCTTAATGAGGATTTAGACATAGAACCACACCGAGGAAATTTAGGGATTTAATTATCATCCTTCCCGACTGTGAAACTTAGTGTGTGTTCTATTTGTTAACTGTTTAGGGTTGGCTCTCGGGGACGCGCTCTAGCTGCTATTAGCCCAATCTCTGTGAGTAACAATTGTGTAAAGATATGTTCAAAATGATAATCTTTTGAATACTGAACTGAAGTGTTTATCGAACCGATATTGTTTACTGAATGAATGTATGTCCTTTATTTCTGAACTATACTGTGGCATCCTTAGCACCTACTGTCATTGTTACTGTTACAGAGATCTCTGTCGGTTCCCTCGTGGAATCATACTGTTTACTGAATGACTGGCCATCATTACTGTTCGGTCTTTAAGACCTACTGTTTACTGCTATGCTAATGGATGTACCACATATGATTGTTTATTGTACTGAACAACTGTAATACTGATTGAAATGAACTGTTTTCATTACTGTGAGGACATTACATTCTCAACCTCTTTATACATTATGTTATTCACTGGGCTTTAGCTCACTGTTTATATATATATGTAGGTTCTCAGCAGCCAGACCAGAGCTAGGAGCGTGGGTTGGTCCCCAGTTTTGTCAAGCCAGCCTATGTGCCTCACCGCGAGGTTCCGAGTTGCCATGCTATGGCTTGGGGTGTTTTTGTGTCCCTCATCGGTCTCCTTACTGTTTTGTACTACTGTATAAACCGTCTACTGTTTTACTGTACTGTTATCGAGGGATTAAGTCCCCGTACTGAATGTTTGTGTATGATTGTATAGACTGTACTGTTCTGAACCGTATGAATGCATGAAAAATGTTTTTGGCATACAGATTTACACAGCTCAATGGACACTAGTTATTTACTGTATTGGCTTCCGCCAGGCCCTGCACTCTGATTTACTGTATTACTGTTAAGCAGGCCTTCGGTAATCTCGGATTACTGGCCGGTTACGGTGCTAAACCCATAGGGCCGGGTTTGGGTCGTGACATCCCTCATTCCCAAGTGCAACTTCAGTCCAACGAAGGGAATAAGAAGGAAGACGGGGAGTATGTGGGGCCGAGTGAGAAGTCCGACCAAGAAGTGGGTCGATCACTAAAAGGGAAGCCGATCGAGAAGACCAACCGAGAGGAGGACCGACCGCTGAAGGGGAGGTCGATCGAAAAGACCGACCGAGAAGTGGGCTGACCGCAAAAAGGGGAAGGCCAATTCGAGAAAACTGACTGAGAGTAGGGCCGATCGCTGAAGGGAAAGCCAATCGAGAAGACCGACCGAGAGGAGGACTGACCGCTGAAGGGGAGGCCGATCGAGAGGTGGTGGCGGTGCACGGGGCTCAAGGTGCGACGGGGCACGTGATGATGTGAAGTGGAATAGACAGGGAAGGGGAAAAGGGTAGTGAATCATGGTGGTACACGTGACATGATCCAGTGGTGAGGAAGGTGATGCGTTAGTAGGAAGCGAAGGGTTAGGACGTGGAAAAGGCAGGGGTGGAAACTTTTAAAATTTTCAAACTAGCGAAGTTTAATATCGACCCTTGGAATATAGGCAAACCGTGGGCATTTGGAATTATTCGTTTTACATACATTTTTGCGAAAAACCAACACATCCCAGAGTTGAACTCGTTTGTTTCGTGTGACACGCCTCTCAAACACTTTGCGAACTTCCTTGCGCCGGTGTCCAAAGCAATACACAGAAACGTAGAAGAGATGGCTCGGGATGAAGCGCTAGCCATGAGGCTAGAGGCATTAGGTGAAGACGATACGGTGGAGTTGGCGGAGCAATATATGACTGAGAGGTGGGAGGAAAAAGAGGAGGAGCAAGCGACGCGACCTCGTCCGTCTACCATGATCGTATCCGCAAGACCGATTTAGCCAAGTGGAACCGGACCACTGGCACACTAAGGCCGACAAGTCGACGTTTACGGCGGAGGAGTTGGAGGAGGTACGAATGAAGTACCAAATTCCAGCGGAGACAGAGTTGACGTTGGCCACGTCAAATGAGAGGGCGTTGGATGCACGTCCGACGGAATTTACGCTGTACGAGGAAGCATTGTAGGGAGGTCTGAGGCTGCCACTCCCCCAAATAGTGGTGGACGCACTGAACCAATTAGAGGTGGCGCTAGGGCAGTTGATGCCCAACGCATGGAAAATACTAATGGCCTACGCCATCGCATGGCCACAGGTGATCGGGGGAGACAGCGATGACAGTGGAGGAATTCTTTTCTTGCTATAAGGCCTCTGGTCAACAAGAAACGTGGATGACCTTGCAGGCTGTGGCGGGCAGAGGATTAGTGGCGGGTTTACCATCATCGGCGAAGGGGTGGAGACCAAGGTGGTTCTATGTATCAGCAAATGGTAGGAGGGGGATGTGCACAACGTGAAAAGTCCCCACAAAGTCGGTAGAGCCAAGGCTAGAGGCGGATGCCAAAAATAGGGTGAAACGGGTGAAGGAGTGGAGGGAGAAGGAGGGTGTGAAGTGGGATGACCTTGTCCGACCTTCAGCCTTGTTCGCCTTGAGTCTGGGGCCGCAGCTGACTAAGGAGGATCCTGCACTGGAGGAGTTGGAGGCAAGGAGAAAGGCACATGAGGCAGAGGAACGAAAAACTTTTGCCAAGGCGGACAAGTATAAGGAGTCGCAGTTAGGGCCTGCACCTAAGCTGGTGATGAGGGAGCGGGTCTGACCACGTCCTAAGCCATTGGGAGGTAAAGATCTAACTGACTTTGCGCCGCTGCCGCCCCCAGTGGATCCACTGAAGGTGAGGAGCAAACAGGAGGTGGATGCAGTACTAAAGAAGAAGAAGAAAAAGATGGTGGCTACGGAAGAGAGTGAGGGTGGCCTGGTTTTAAAGAAGGCGAAGAAAGGGAGGGCGGAAGAAGCCCCAGAAGTAGAGATGAAGGAAATAATGGTAGGAGGGGGGAAGAAGTGATGGGCCCAAATGTCCAAGTGAGAATGGGCAAGGTGAAGCCAGAGCAGGTGACAGTGGGTGAGGGATTAGGGCCGCAATCACTCAAGATGGGGCCTGTGTCAGAAGTGGCCCTAAGTCCTAGGGAAGGGAAAGTTGGGGTGAGCAGACCAGAGATGGGTGCCCCGTTGAAGACTGCCATATACCATGTGCGCGCGGTGCCTGGTCGATCGACAGAAGAAGGGGGGGAAGCCAGGGTCACAGCCGACCGTCTCGTTGGGGTAGTGGAGGATGTAGCCGTGCGGTCGATGACGCGATTGACAGAGGCCGACCTCCTAAGAGGGTTCTGCTCAGCGCAGATAGAGACGACTACCTTGGTGGTTGCCTTGCTGAATAAGGCAATGTGAGCGAAAGTGGAGGCAAAACCGCTGAAGGCCCAGCTGGAGGGGGTGAAAGCGTAGCTGTAAAACCTAAGGGTTGAGACAACGGGCTGGAGGGAAGCCGTGCGGAGTGCGTGTGCCAAAGGGCTAGAGTATGCGCAGAGGGCAAAGAAGATAGAAGTACTGGTGGTGGTACAGAGCTTCGTGGCAGAACGTGCTGCCGCCGAGCTCGCCGCGACCAAAGTAGAGCTGGAAGCAGTGCGCCATAAAGTGGTATTGCTAGAGTTTGAGTTGGCGGGCGAGCAGAAGAAGCTAGGCGTAGTCCAAGGAGCCTACACCACTGCCAAGGAAAGGTTGGAAGAGGCCCTCGCCAATAATGAAGATCTGTGTGACCAGGCGATTAAGGACAAAGAAGAAGTAGATTGGCAAATTGCAGATTTGAAGAAGTCACTGGCTGAAGAGAGGGCCAAAATGGCCTCTAAAAGGGCAGCGTACCCCGACTTATGCGTGGCGGTTGTGAAGCAATTTAAGGGGTCCGCCGAATTCTAGATGGCCATTGACGCCGCGGTTACTCAGAGCTTGGCGAAGGAGGGTGAAGGGGGGGCTGGGCCGTCGGGAGTGGCCGCTGAAAGTAGGAGCGAAGAATAAGTGATCCTTAGCTTTCAGTAGTCAGACTTCTACAAGCACGAAATGAGCCAGTACTGGGACAGTGGCTGGATGAGTTTCAAGTATAAGGCGCAAAAGTTGTTCCCAGATGTGGACTTCAGTCTCATGAAAGTAGGAGAACACGACGTTGCCCAGACCCCCTTGGATGAGGGGGTTGAAGAGGAAGATCTCGCGTCCAACGAAGGGGATTAAGGGCTAGGCGGTCTTCCTGTCTAAATGTAATATATGTAAAGAAGTGTACAAAGTTTTTGTGGTTTTTATTTATTTATTTATTTATTTTTTGAAGTAGATGCAATTTCTGTAATGAATTATATAAAAGTGCAACTTTGATAATAAAACGACGAGTTATGTTATTGTTATTGTTGTTGTTTTTTTTTTTTTTTTGAATGGTAAAGTTCAAGTGGTAAAAATGGATAAATGAAATGGACAAGTAAAGTTTGTGAATGTGAAATGGTAGAGTTCAAATGGTAAAAATGGACAAGTAACCTGACTTGTATAAATGGTAAAAACTGGGCAAGCATGAACTGAGATTGAAAACCAGTCTGGCTAAGACTAATTATGACTAATTGCAACTGCACGCTTTGTCTAGATGAAACTAGTGTTAACTTAGTCTGGCCGAGTTGTTTGATCTCAGTTTGACTGAGCTCTTCATGCTTAGTCTGGCCGAGGCTGGGAGGGCTTAGTCGGGTTGAGACTTTGGTTGACTCAGTCTAGCTGAGTTCTTCATGCTTAGTCTAGCTGAGGCTCGGAGGGCTCAGTCGGGCTGAGGCTTTGCTTGACTCAGTCTGGCTGAGCTCTTCATGGTGAGTCTGGCTGAGCTCTTTATGGTGAGTCTGGCTGAGGCTTGGAGAGCTCAGTCGAGCTGAGGCTTTGCTTGACTCAGTTTGGCTAAGGCTTGGAGGGCTCAGTTGGGCTGAGGCTTTGGTTGACTCAGTCTAGCTGAGGCTTGCAATTGAAACACAACACAGATAAATGGAGATATGAAATTGTTGTCATTAAGTCATAATCTGTCGTTCACAAATTTACATCGTGTATGGAAAGGACAAAAATAAACAAGTGCGCAGATTGACAAAAGAGAATAGACAACAGTTGAGTGATAGAAAAACAGGGGACGCCATCACTGGAAATAACGCTTCAAATGCTTGGCATTCCATGGATGGGGGAGGTCTCTGCCTTTCATATCTTGGAAACGGTAAGTCCTCGGGCGGGGTCTACCCTTGACAATATAAGGTCCTTCCCATTTGGCTGCTAGCTTTCCCTCAGTCGGATTTTTAGTGACAAGGGTTGCTTCGCGTAAGACTAGGTCTCCCACTGTGAACTCTTTAGGTCGAACTTTGCGGTTATAATGTGTTCTCATTTTCTGCTGATATGAAACCCGTCTGACCGCAGTTGACTCCCAGAGCTCTTTAATTAGGTCCAAGTCAGCCCAACGCAACTCTTCATTTAGTTATGGATTCGGGTGCAAAACCTGAGGGTTCGGCAGACCAATTTCCACCAGGATGACTGCCTCAGCACCGTATGTTAGGCGAAAAGGGGTCTCCCTAATAGGGGTTCGGGCAGTCGTCCGATAAGCCCAGAGTATGTTCGGTAATTCCTCTACCTATAGTCTCTTAGCAGCTTCCAACTTAGTATTGATGATCTTTAGGAGGGAGCGATTGGTGACTTCGACTTGCCCATTAGCTTGGGGGTGACTCTTGAGGAAGAGAAACATGGTCTAATGTGGAGCTCTGCACATAATTTCTTGAACTTGGCATTGTCGAATTGTTTGCCATTGTCCGAAACGATGGCCTGGGGGATTCCAAATCGGCACACGATTGACTGCCAAATGAATCTGGTGGTATTTCGCTCAGTGATTGTAGCGAGGGGTTCGACTTCTACCAATTTGGTGAAGTAGTTGATGGCAACCACAGCGAACTTGGTTTGGCCCTTACCAGTGGGCAAAGGACCGACTAAGTCAATGCCCCACTTGGCGAAGTGGTAGGGACTGCTGAGTGTAATCAGTTCTATTGGTGGAGCACAGGGGATGTTGGCAAAGCGCTGACATTTGTCACACTTAAGCACAAATGCCTTCGTAGACTTCCCTTATCACATAGATCGCTTGAGCAGGACTGAGACACCTGAGGTATGGGCGCGAGAATTATCGCTTGTACAGTAGGCCACCGATGATAATGTAATTGGACGATCGGGCTCTGACCTTGGCGGCCTGCTGTCTATCGTCTGGCAACTCCCCTTGTGACAAAAACAGAAGGATGTCTTGAGCCCATGGGATAGGTTCGTTCTGGGGGAAGTGAACCTTCTGTGGATTTGGCAAAGCAATAGGATGGGTCAGATATTTAATTCAGGCGCCATGGCTAAGGTCGGACTTGTCGACCGAGGCTAATTGAGTCATTTCGTCCATCTTGGAGTTTTCTGACCTAGGTATGTGCCTGATCTAGAAGGTATTGAAGAGGCGAACAAGAGAAGGGCAATGTCCCTGTATGCTCGTATCGTCTCTTCTTTCGCGTTGAACTCCCCAGTAATCTGTCCGACAATCAATTGGGAATCACTGAATACTTGGATATGGTTTACACCAACGTCTCTAGCTAATCGAAGACCTGCTATTAAGGCCTCATATTCGGCCTCATTATTGCTGGCGTCGAACAGGAAGCGGAGGGCACACTTGAAGTATTCACCCTCTGAGGTGGTGAGGATTAGACCGGCCCCACTACTTTTTTTGCGAGATGAACCATCAACACTGAGGGTCTAAGAGTGAGGGTCTTCTGCATAAGTGGTGGAGTGTGCTGGTGGAGAGAGCACGTTTGAGGGGAGATTAGTGAATTCCAAAATAAAATCAGCAACAGCTTGACCCTTGACCGCTGTTCGAGGTCGGTAAGAGATTTCAAATTGACTAAGCTCGACGGACTATTGCATAAGTCTGCCTGACAATTCTGACTGTTGCATGCCCATTCTCAGAAGTTGATTAGTGAGAATCATTATGGAGTGAGCTTGGAAATAAAGTCATAGGCGTCTAGAGGCGAGGGCCATTTTTTAGCATAACCCTGTTGCCAAGCACTTCCAGTGCTTCATTATTTCATTAACATTAATTTTAATTTATTTATAAAAATAATAAATAAACCCCACTCCGTAAAACCCGATCCATATACAACGGAGAGCGGGTCACCCGAACTATAAAATACGCGGTTCTCCCTCCAAAACCCTAAACCCTAATCACTCTCTCAACTTCGAATTCGACTCTGGTTCTGCTCCGAAAATCTTCTCCAATGGCGGTGAGTACTCGATGCATGTGATTTTACTTTTATTCATGTTCCACAGTACAATTGCTTTGATATTTTTCATGGAAAATTGTCTTCGGGAAAGTAGTTTCCGTCTAAACAAACAAAATTCCCTAGGGTTCAATTTTTTTATGCAAAAACTGTGCTGTTTTATGTGAAATTTATATACCCTCTGTAGTTCCAAAAATTTCTGTGTATGCATGTATGTATGGGCTGACTGTAGATTCACTGGTGGTGTTCTGTTTTTGGAATTCCTTGTTTTAATTTTAGTAATCTGCTGTCTTTGATTGATTGGCATTTGTCTTAGGTAAGGTCTGAAAATAATTGAAGATCTGGTGGTGAATTGGTAATTCATGGTTTATTGTGAGAATCTGTTGCATTTTGTGGAGATTATACCATCTACTTGAGAAGAAGTATAATTAACCTAACCTTTTTGATGCTAAAATGTTGAGGCTTATGTGCAGTTTGGCTTTGATTTTGAAATTTTATATGCTGTTGGTTTTGCAATTAAACCGGACCCTTTTGAATTTAGTGTAAAAAAAAAAAAAAAGATTTGCGTAAGGAAGCCAAATTTGTATGGGAACTTGTTTAGATCCAGGAAGAGATTTGTATGCTATAAAGGAATGATGTTATCATAGAGAAGAAATTTGTTGGGCTACTTGGATAAGTTTAAAGGTCTCTGTTGAAGGAGGACATTTTACGCATGCTATTTGATATGAAGTTAACTGGGAGGTGGCTTAGATAGTTTGCTGTTTGCAACTACAAATATTGAAACTGCTGCAAGTTAAGACTCAATGTAGGGAGTCGTAATCTTTTTCGGCTTTAGTTGATACCTAACCTTACTCTGTCGAGGCCCTTTATGTTCACACAAACTGGGCATTTAAGAGAGAGTATCATTTCTTGGTCAATATTACAAACTCATGCTAGTTGAAGACGCACATAGGTTATCACTTGTCAAGAGGTATCTATCTAGTGGTAAATTGAATGCTTTCTTTTTCATTAGGTATTGAGATCATTCAATTTTCCCTTAGATGACAAAGCTTTGCATGCTTTTTTATTTTTATTTTTTTAAATATTTTATTTATATTAAAAGGTTGGTCGTTATATAGTGGCTCTGCATTTGCTGCTTCTACATATACCAGAGCTTTCGATAGTTTTTTAGCAGGGAGAAAAGGTGGAATAAACTTACATCAGTATGGAAGCATGGTTGAAATAATCTAACTGCTACTAACTTTAGGTGATTTCTTTTGAAAGTTAACTATTGTTGTTCACACATACACAATATAGAAACATTACAGGTACCCTAGTCTTCTATAAGCCTTTCCTTATCAGTTGCATGGCACATAGTGAGTGGTTAAATTATAACAAAACGGAAGTATATATTTTTTGGATTTATATAACTTATTTAATTGTTTATAGAAAAAGGAGTTGAAACACTACTTTTGGTTAAATGTTAGTTTTATTTCTTACTTGTGGTTGGTGACTTCAATGTTGAAACTAGATTTCATTCTGTTGCACCCACAGGGTCCCAACGTATCACTTTCTCTGTTTTTTTTTTGTTTTTTTTTCTTGGGCTCTTGAAGGGTTTCAATCTATAGAAAGTTCTGAGTTAGTTAATATGGCCTTGGCTTATTTCTTCACCGCTTGCAACATTATTTCTGTAGCTGACCCTATAATATTGGTTAGGGATCCTTTTTGTACCACAGGAATCTTTTGCTCAAGTGCATGTTATGTGGTTGTTTGGCATGTACTAAAATAGGGTCACAATCATCTTATTTAAGTCACATCACCTCTCTACCACGTCACTTCAAACAAAACCCATATTTCACATTTTTTCGTAAAAAGTCAAAAGTCTACTAATATAGCACTTCCCAAACAACCCCTATATGTTCCTTTTTTGTATGTGCGATGGATTCACATATAATTTTAGGGATACTTGATCCTAATAAAAGATTCTTGTACCCAGCCCAGAGTAGTTGGGATTATGGTTTTCTTGTGATGAATTGGGACTGGATCCTCATGCTGCATTTGTGTTTGTGTTTTTGTGATGCAAAGAAAGGTGATGAATTTGCTTAATTTGATAAAATATTCCTGGTGGTGTTTATTAAATGACAAAACTTAATTAGTGATTCTTAGGCGCTTTTCCTTTTTCAAATAAATAACCGACTATCCTTTTTAAAAATAAGAAAATAGAAAATATACCATCCTTACCTCAATTATTGTGTGTTTTTGGTACAACATTGAGTATACTGCGTTTAGCATTTATATATGTACATGCTTTTTGTTATTACTGCTTAAATTCTTTGGTTATTACATCTGGTGGTCCTAGTTCCCTGCTTCGAGGCTATGTATTAGGACATATTTCTGTTCTAGTGCATAATTTAAGATTAAAATTTCATTCACCAGTTTACTTTATTTTCTGTGATATATACTGTTGCACTTACCTTGCATTTTGATTTTTTTTTAAATTTATTTGAATGTTGCAGACTGTACCAGTTAATCCCAAACCTTTTCTGAACAATTTGACTGGAAAGAAGGTCATCGTTAAACTCAAGTGGGGAATGGAATACAAAGGTATGGCTTTTAGTGGTGCAAATTACGTATGTTTGCTCGTGCGTGCGTGCGTGTGTTTATAAATTTAACTATTTCTGTCCTTTTATTTTCATGAATTCCCTTTATACCTAGCGTGCTTTGGTCTATGTTGTGATTAATAGTAGGAGTTCTGTTAATCTTCATGCATGATTGGATCCATTTTTATTTTTATTTCTTTAAATTTGTTTTCAGGTTTTCTCGTTTCAGTGGATTCATACATGAACTTGCAGGTATTACGCTGAAAACTATTTTCCTTTTTATTTCTGATCATACATTCTGTTGTACATGTGTGCATGTTCTTGAAAGCTACCATTTGTCTTATTTTCATGGATTGGTTCCTGAGCTATCATGTTGAATAGTTTGTTCATTGCAAGATTGCATTTTGGTCTTCTGTTGTTGAATCAAAGCATGTTTAATTTGATGATTCATATCATAACAATGTCGGAA
The DNA here is from genome assembly GCA_030407325.1 of Camellia japonica. Taxonomy (NCBI): domain Eukaryota; kingdom Viridiplantae; phylum Streptophyta; class Magnoliopsida; order Ericales; family Theaceae; genus Camellia; species Camellia japonica. Next base: position 200,504,234 of record JAPPVO010000002.1, on the reverse strand, counting down.
ATAAAGAATTGTTTAGCATTGACACATTTCTTAAATTTCACCTTTTTATGTAATTGATTATCTGCAGCTGGCAAACAGTGAAGAATATATTGAGGGACAATTCACTGGAAATCTTGGAGAGATTCTTATCAGGTATGTGATAGGGATAACAATAAGATATCTACTGTTTGAGAATTTTAAGTTTGTACATTACTTCTTCAGATGAGTCAAGTCACTTTACTGCATCTGCAGATGTAACAACGTTCTCTATCTTCGCGGGGTACCAGAGGATGAAGAAATAGAGGAAGCTGAAGAAGACTGAGGTGGAATCATCGCCATCCAAATAGAATTCTGGCTTCTATTTGACATCAATATCATCTACCCCCTTAGCCTTTTGCATATTGTATTTGTATCACATATAAAAATATTGTTAGTTTGTTGCAAATATTTTCACTCTTTTGTATGCTATGCCCTTGCTAAACTTTATTTTGGGCACTGAAGCCATTTCATCACTCATGGATTTCCAAGCAATGGAAGAAGTCACCTATTATTTTCATTTGTGGGTATGCGAGGCATTGCGATGAAAATTTCATTTCTGTTTTGGGGGTAGGTTTCACTTTGAAAACATCCCATATTAATCTGTAATGAAAATGGATGTTTCATTAACTGGAGAAGCAAGAAGTCTATATCCTCTCTCTCTCCCTCTTCTCTTAAAAACACACCCCGTTTGATTGTTTTGATATGTTATTTGTGTAGGATATTTTATAATCTGAAAATAAGATTTAATCCAGTGCTAGCTCTATACAAGGGAAAATCTTCTAATGGAAAAGTTTCTAGTGTTTTTCAATTGTGATTTTTAGCCTCTTTTTATATATATCCCACCATAAAGCTCAGGTTATGTTTGGTAATGTTGTTAGTTTTTATTATTTGAATTAAAAAAAATCAATAAATGTTTGGAACTTATGTATGTTTTCAAAAAAAGAAAAAAAAAGAAAATGGAGTATTTGGAGTGGTGTATGTTGAGAGAGAGAGAGAACCGAAATTGCAAAGAAGACGACCTGTGTTAAGATCCGAATCTCCGAAGGCTGAGATCATTGAACACCGTCTGATCTTGCCGCATTGCCATTTCTAGAATTCAGGTAATCACCACTCCGTTTCTTCAAATTCTGCATTCATATCTGTGTTATATATATATACTCTCTCTCTCTCTCACACACACACACACACACACACACACACACACACACACACACTCTATTAGATGTTATTGTTTGTGTTGTGTGTGAATTTGAATTTCCCAAGAAGAAGGCATAACCACATGAAATGCCCAAACAGATGGAAGAAATCAGAAATTTATGCATACCACTTTTATTATCTCCTCCACCAACAATATACCAATTTTCATAAATGGTGATGCCAGCATGACCAGCCCTAGGGGCCACCAAGTCACCTTGAATTTGTGGTTGCAGACTGTACCTGTTAATCCCAAACCTTTTCTGAACAATTTGACTGGAAAGAAGGTCATTGTTAAACTCAAGTGGGGAATGGAATACAAAGGTATGGCTTTCAGTGGGTGCAAATTACATATGTTTGCTCGTGCGTGCGTGCATTTGTTTATAAATTTAACTATTTCTCTTTGTCCTTTTCTTTTCATGAATTCCCTTTATACCTAACCTGCTTTGGTCTATGTTTTGATTAATAGTAGCAATTCTATTAAACTTCATGCATGATTGGATCCATTTTTATTTTTATTTCTTTAAATTTGTTTTCAGGTTTTCTCGTCTCGGTGGATTCATACATGAACTTGCAGGTATTACGCTGAAAACTAATTTCCTTTTTATTTCTAATCAGACATTCTGTTATGCATGTTAGAAAAAATTGTGGAAGAAACACTTTAGAATTTATTGAATATTGCAGTGTTTACAAATGGCTGCAGACACACCTAAAATAAACACTCAAAAGAGTTTAAATAGACTCTTCTTCTAGCTACACAATGCACCACTTCCTTATTTTTTGCTACCAGATTACATTGACAGATGATAAAACATCTAAAAACTCTCAACCACTAGGCGACTAATCCTAAAGACTCTCAACTACTTGAAACAAATCCTAAAGACACTCAACCACTAAGTCCACTATCACATATTTGTAGAACAGCAAGAAACAGGTGTCCTACAATCAGATCTGCTACAGCTGTTCCTTTAGCCCACGTTTGAATCATGTTCTAACATTTCCCCCCTTAATTCAACGAGGGGCTTGCACTCCCATCATGGACCGAAATTTCTTGAATTCATCTTCTGCCAAAGCCTTTGTGAGAATATCAGCTGGTTGTTCCTTTGTGTTGCAATACTGCAGCTCTATTTCACCTTTAGAAATCAACTCTCAAATGAATGGTATCGAATCTCAATGTATTTTGATCTTCCTTGCTAGGCTGGATTCTTGGTCAATGCAATTGTGGATTTGTTGTCACTAAATATCACAGTAGGACCATCTTGCTTTTCCTTTAGATCTTCCAAAATTCTCTTTAACCAACTAGCATGACATGCTGTGGTTGTGGCAGCTATGTACTCTGCTTTTGTGCTTGACAAAGCTATACTCTGCTGCTTTTTTGATGCCCATGAAATGATTCCTGAACCAAGGCTGAATATATAACTTGTTGTACTCCTCCTATCATTTGCACAACCAGCCCAATCACCATCAGTAAAAGCAACAAGATTATTGGGTTTGCCTTTCATATACTGATGCCATAATTTGAACTGCCTCGAACATATCTCAAGATTCTCTTAGCTACCCCTAAATGAAGTTTGCTTGGATTGTGCATAAACCTCAATATGAGACTTACAAAAAATGTTACATCTGGTCTTGTATGAGTGAGATACATGAGTCCTTCCACTATACTTCTGAAATATTTCTCATCAATCTTTTCAACCCCATCATTCAAAGAAAGCTTTTCATTTGCATTTAATGGTGTCTTGGCAGGCTTGCAATTCATCATTCCAAATTTTTTTAACAAATCATCTGCATACTTCATTTGACAAATAAAAATACTATTTGAATCTTGCACAACTTCAATACCCAAAAAATAATGCAAAACACCCAAGTCAGACATTTCAAAAGTTTGCATCACTGATTCTTTAAATGCTTCTATCATTTGAGAAGAACTTCCAGTATATATCATATCATCAACATACAAACACACAACCAAGAATTCACTGTTATGACTTTTATCATACAAGGTTGGTTCACTAGCACTGTTATGAGCAAAATAAATGTCAATCTTGCTATACCAGGCTCTTGGTGCTTGTTTGAGCCCATAAAGTGCTTTGTGCAATTTTTAAACTTTGCGCTCTAACTCTTTCACGATGTAACCTTGGGGCTGCTCAACATAAACATCTTCCAAAAGCTCACCATTAAGAAATGCAGATTTTATGTCTAATTGATGAACTATCCAACCATTATGAGTGGCCAAAGCCAAGAGAGTTCTAACTTCTAACTGTATCAAATTGAGCAACTGGAGCATAAGTTTCTGTGAAGTCAATACCTGAAGTTTGAGCATACCCCTTAGCTACCAATCAAGCTTTATACCTTCGCAATGTGCCATCTGCATTGAACTTGGACTTGTAAATCCATTTGACACCCATTGCTTCCTTCCCATTTGGTAAATCCACCAAGGTCCATGTCTTGTTCTTCTCAATGGCATCAATTTCTTCTTTCATTGCTTCACACCATTCCTTTTTGTTCTCTGCATCTTCAAAACAAGTGGGTTCCAAAGCAAGGCAAGCATAGTCACATGCAACATAAATATCAGAAAGACTTCTTACCCTTCTTGGTGTGGAATCTGGAGATGGGACACTTGTTGGCTGGAGGATTCAAGATCAACATTTTTTTCTTCCATCAAAGTGGGCTTTGATTCACTAGGGCCCCAATTCCAAATATCACTTTCATTAAACACCACATCACGACTAATAATTAATTTCCCAGATTTAGGATCATACAACCTATAACCTTTAGTTTCTTCACTATAGCCAACAAAAATGCACTTGGTGCTCTTATCTTCTGATTTCCTCCTTAACTTAGAAGGTACAAATGCATATGCAATGGAACCAAATACCTTTAAGTGACTTACATTAGGCTTTCTTCCATACCAGGATTCATTAGGAGTCTTCCCTATGACTGCTTGAGTTGGAAACCGATTGAGTAGATAAATAGCACATGCCGCAGCTTCTGCCCAAAACTTCTTGGGAAGATCTTTGTCTTTCAACATGCTTTTCGCTGCCTCTATTATAGTTCTATTCTTGTGCTCCGCGACGCCATTCTGTTGAGGAGTATAGCTTGCTGTGAGTTGTCTTTGGATGCCATGATTGTTGCAAAACATTCTGAATTCTGTGGATGTAAACTCACCACCACGGTCAATACGCAATGTTACAATAGAGCAGCCACTCTGTTTTTCCACTGCAACTTTAAATTGCTTGAAACACTCAAAAACTTAAGATTTCTCTTTCAGAAAATATACCCAAGTCATTCTTGAAAAATCATTAGCAAAGATCAAGAAAGACTTACTTTTGTTCAAAGAGTGTTTGCATTGGACCACATACATCAGCATGCACCAGCATTAGATGCTTTGTAGCTCTCCAAGATTTACCTACTGGAAACTTTTCACGATGTTGCTTTCCAAAAATACATGGTTCACATATTTCCCTATCAGATTTAATCATTGGAAAACCAGAAACCATATTCTTTTTGTGCAATAAATTCAGCCCACCAAAGTTAAGATGACCAAATCTTCTATGCCAAAGCATGAAATCACTACTTGATGCACTAAAAGCATTGACAGAAACCTTTGAAAACATAAGAGGAAACATCTTGTTTTCTGTCACTTTGACTGAGTAAATTAAGTTCATGCTCCTCTTATCATATATCATGCATTCATCATTGTCAAAGGTAACACAATAACCTTTTCTCATCAATTGGCCTAAACTCAGCAGATTTTGAGCTAACCCAGGAACATACATGACACCATGAATGAGCTTTCTTCCAGGGTTTAAAATCACAGCAATAGTACCCAAACCGCATTCCTGAACATGGTTGTTGTCTCCCATCTTTACTTGTGTCTTCACTAATTCGTCAATTTCCACAAAGAAATTTCTATTACCAGTCATGTGATTACTACAACCACTATCAAGATACCAAATATCTTCAGACATACCAATATGAGCAGCCAAACATGTAAGAATTAAATTCTCTTCAGATGCATCTTTTACTTCATTAAAATTGGCCTGCTCCTTGGCCTTGTGAAAACAATTTTTCTGAACATGACCAAACTCCTTACAATTATAACATTGTGGAGCATTTTTATTTTGGCTAGAGTTGGTTTTAAGCCAACAATCCTTATCTTCATGATTTGTCTTTCCACAATGTGAACATGGAGTAAGAGTAGCATTGTTACCTCTATTAAAGTTTCTCTGCTGGCCATTGAATCTGCCTCTTCCTCTTCCATGCAATGAATTTCCACGTCCCCTTCCATTGTTTCCTCGTCCCAAGCCATCTGACATTTTCTTCAAATCAAGCCTTGATTGGAAGGCATGTTGAACAAAAGTTTCTGTTGTTTTGTTCAGCCGCTGCTCATGTGCTTGTAGAGAACCCATCAATTCATGGAGAGAATAATCAGACAAGTCCTTTGACTCTTCTATCGCTGTGACAACATGATCAAATTTGGGAGGAAGGCTTCGCAAAACCTTCTCAACAATTTTCTGATTTGTCAATTCCGCTCCAAGTGATCTAATTTGATTCACTATAGAAGTAACTTTTGAGAAGAATTCCTGAGTTGCTTTTGAGGACTTCATTGATAAATTTTCAAATTCCCGACGTAGAGTTTGCAGCTTCACTGTTACAACTCTACTCGAGCCTTGATACTCTTCTTGGGGCAAATCCCATGCTTCCTTTGATGTGGAGACATCCATAACCCTTGGAAATATGGCTTCATCCAAAGCTTGCTGAATTAGAAATAAAGCTTTGGCATCCTTCTGCTGTTTTTCTTTCAGCTCACTGTGTTGAGCTGCTGTCAGCCTTGTAGCTTGCTCGGGATCCGCAAGATCTACAAAGCCATTCTCCACCAAGTCCCACAAATCATAGGACTTGAATAACGTCTTCGTCTTGATGCCCCAAAATTGATAATTAAGACCAGTAAAGATGGGAACATTTTGAGGGGAGCTTCCTACAATGTTGTTTCTAGCCATAACTTGAAGTGACCAGAACACTGATATGCTAACAAAGCACTCTAACTTGGCTCTGATACCAAAATGTTAGAAAAAATTGTGGAAGAAACACTATAGAATTTATTGAATATTGCAGTGTTTGCAAGTGTCTACAGCCATTTGTAAACACTGCAATATTCAATAAATTCTAGAGTGTTTCTTCCACAATTTTTCTAACAACACATGCATGCATGTGTGCATGTTCTTGAAAGCTACCACGTGTCTTATTTCATGGATTGGTTCCTGAGCTATCAATAGTTTGTTCAGTGCAAGATTGCATTTTGGTCTTCTGTTGTTGAACCATGAATTTGATGATTCATATCATGACAATTTTGGAAATAGATAATTGTTTAGCATTGATACATTTCTTAAATTTCACCTTTTTATGTAATTGATTATCTGCAGCTGGCAAACAGTGAAGAATATATCGAGGGACAATTTACTGGAAATCTTGGAGAGATTCTTATCAGGTATGTGATAGGGACAACAATAAGATATCTACTGTTTGAGAATTTTAAGTTTGTACATTACTTCTTCGGATGAGTTAACTCACTTTACTGCATCTGCGGATGTAACAATGTTCTCTATCTTTGCGGGGTACCAGAGGATGAAGAGATAGAGGAAGCTGAAGAAGACCGGTGGATTCATTGGCCTCCAAATAGAATTCTGGCTTCTATTTGACATCAATATCATCTACCCCCTTAGCCTTTTGCATATTGTATTTGTATCACATATAAAAATATTGTTAGTTGCAAATATTTTCACTCTTTTGTATGCTATGCCCTCGCTAAACTTTATTTTGGGCACTGAAGCCATTTCGTTGCTCATGGATTTCCAAGCAATGGAAGAAAGAAGTCACCTATTATTTTCATTTGTGGTGCGAGGCATTGCGATGAATTAACCCACCTGTGAATCTTTCTGTTATTGAAAATTTCATTTCTGTTTTGGGGGTATGTTTCTTTTTGAAAACATCCTATATTAATCTTTAGAAACAAGAAGTCTATATCCTCTATCCTCTCTCTCTCTCTCTCTCTCTCTCTCTCTCTCTCTCTCTTCAAAAATAAATTTTAATTTATTTTCTTAAAAACACACCCCCTTTAATTGTTTTGATATGTTATTTGTGTAGGATATTTTATAATCTGAGATTAAGATTTCATCCAGTGCTAGCTCTATACAAGGGAAAAATTTCTGATGGAAAAGTTTCGAGTGTTTTCAATTGTGATTTTTACCCTTGTATATATATATATATATATATCCCACCGTAAAGCTCAGGTTATGTTTGGTAATGTTGTTAGTTCTTATTATTTGAATAAAAAAAAATCAATAAATGTTTGGAAGTTATGTATGTTTTCAAATAAATAAATGTATTGGTCCTCAAAAAAAAAAAAAAAGTATTTGGTATGGTGTGATGTTGAAGAGGGAGAGTACTGAAAGGACAAGAGAATTGAGGAGGGAGAATGGAGATAGAATGAAAACTCAAAAAAAAAAAAAAAAAAAAAAAAAAAAAAAAGGGAGTGAGTACATATTTTTCAAAGTTGTGTTTCACTTCTAATTTTTTTAATTTTTTCCTCTCTCAAAAAATTGAAAACTTCGGCTATTTTTTTGTAACAAAAATAAAAAAACTGAAAACAAAAATGTACCAAACATATTATTGTCAGTTATGAGAATGAAAGTCAATCAAGATCGTTATTTATGATTGATTAAAAATATTTTTCTTTTGCCTAAAAAATTTGTTGTACTTAATCAATGTCGCCTCCCTCAGCTAGTACCACTATCACTAATAAAATTATAAAATTATTGTCAATATCAATTTTAAAATTAAAACTAAATTAGGGAAAAGTGTTTTGCAGTGGCGCAAACTGAGTCTTTTACAAAGAGAGAGTTTAGAGAGAGAGAGAGAACCCAAATTACAAAGAAGGCGACCTGTGCTGAGATCCGAATCTCCGAAGGCTGAGATCGTTGAGCACCGTCTGATCCTGCCGCATTGCCATTTCTCTCTTCGATTTTGATTCGAATCTCTGCCAACTTCCCCCAAAACAATTCCGCTAGAATTCAGGTAATCACACTCTGTTTCTTTAAATTCTGCATTCATATATGTGTAATATATATACATACTCTCTGTGCGGACCACCCCACTGCCGTAGCACGCACCAAGATGTCATCCGCTTTGTACCACGGCTACACACTTTTTGTTGGAGGTTTGTGGTATAACACCGTCATAAGGCAACGGATTGACCTGGGACGGATTCGGACCCCGCATTAATTCCCAAGCATATGGGTCCATGTGGTGGAGCTAGGTTTTTCATAGATAGGGCTGCAATCGAATCGAATTATTCATGAATAGGCTCGGCTCATTCTCGAGCTCGAATAAGTTCGGTTATCTTTATTTAAATAATATAAGTAATATTAAAAATAATCTTATCGAGTCGAGCCGACCTGAGCTAAGACTTGCTCGAGCCCAATTAGTTATCGAGCTGAGCTCGAGTTCAATAAACAAACTTGATAAGCAAATGAGCTGAGCTCGAGCTCGGTAAAGCTCGGCTTGGCTCATTTGCAGCCTACCACAGACACCAATTGTGCGGACCACCGCACTGTCGTAGTACGCACCAAGATATTAGATGTTATTGTTTGTGTTGTGTGTGAATTTGAATTTCGTTTTGAGTTGGATCCAAAGTTTGTGCCATGGTGTTGATGTTGTTTCTGCTTCAATTCTAGTTGCAATTGATTTAGGTTGAAAATGCACATGCAATGCGTGTGATATTCAGAAAAAAAAATAATAATAAAAAAATAAATAAAATTACGGAAGTGGTTGGTTAAAGGAAGTTTGTCCAAAATGCAGTTTGTGTATAACTGTCTCTCTATCTTTGTTTCTTTTTCACAAAAACATTTTTTGAACAATGTAAGAAATTAATGTATTGATATTATTGATTGATTGATATAAATTTGTTTACAAGAGCTCTCTTTTATAGAGAGAAATGGGGGATACAATGGAGCAATAAGCCATAATGGAGCACTGTAATAGTGGAGCACTAAACTAAAGTGGAGTAGGTGGAGTATTTGTAGGTGGAGTAGGTAGAAATTGTTACATAGAAATTGTTACATTCAACAGCCCCCCTCAAACTCAAGGGGGGTTAGGAACTAACCAACTTGAGTTAACCCCCCTTGAGTTTGGAGAGAGTAACAAAACAGGAAAAATAATCTGACAAATAAAATAAAAGTGGATAGGAGACACTGTATGGTCGTGTCAGACCGTTGTAGAAGACCGTATGGTTATGGCAGACCGATGTAGAAGACAGTTTATGGGGTCATGTCGGACCGTTGTAGAAGATAGTTTATGGGGTCATATCGGACCGATGTAGAAAACAGTTTACGGGGTCATGTCGGACCGTTGTAGAAAACAGTTTACGGGGTCATGTCGGACCGTTGTAGAAAACAGTTTACGGGGTCATGTCGGACCGTTGTAGAAGACACTATATGGCTGTGTCGAATCGTTGTAGCTGAGAACCGAAATCAATGTCGGAACAGTTTACCGAGTCTTGTCGGACCCATATAGGAGCTAACCGGAATCAATGTCGGGACAGTTTACAGAGTCTTGTCGGACCCACATAAGGCGTGCCCAATCTTATCAAAAGGCGTGCCATCAAAAGGCGTGCCCGACAGCCATCAAAAGGCGAGCATCAAAAGGCGCGCCGATTTGTCGTCTGGCGTTGAGAGGCGCGTAAGCGCGTGTCTGCCTTGCCTATTTAAAACCAAGGCGAGGCTGCCGTGATGCATAACAAACCAGCTGAAAAAACTCTTCGTTCTCTCTGTAACACTTCTGAGAGAGATACTCTGTAACACGCTGTTGCTCGAAAAATGGCTTCTTCTTCCAGCCCCGTTACCCAGAACATAGCCTCTTCGTCCCGTGGTCTCACTCTCTTTCCCGACCTTAACGAGGCCACAACCCAGAATATGGCCTTTGAACCTCAACCAAGCGCCCCTGGACCAAGCGCCCCTGGTTTTGCGCCGTTGAACTTTCCGATGCTGTCTGTGGAGCAAAGAATGGCTGCACAATCGGATATTGAGGCGAATTATTACACATTGAAGTCATGTGTTGAGACCATGACTGCGGTCTCAAACCTGTCGCACCGGCTTCAGAGTAGGACAAATGAGGTGCAGCAGTTAAACGCCCAACTGACTCTGCTCCAGGGCATGTATAAGGATGCCCGAGCAGAGATATGTGTGCTGAAGGCAGAAAACAAGGAACTGAAGCGGAAGGCCACCGTGATGCTCAGATTTGGAGGTCCGCCATATGTAACAGTTGAGGAGCAACGGGAAGACAACTTGCTCGGTGGCGTGGGAAACACGGAGGCAGCACCGGCAAGGTCCGCCCAAGACAAAGGCAAGAAGAAGAGAACAGCTGAAGAGGCGAAGAAGTGAGGCCGGTTGTTGTGGTGGTTATGGGTTGTGGTTTTTTTTTTTTTTTTTTTTTTTTTTTTTTGTAAAATGGTGATCGGGTTTGATCCCCGGCATGAATAAATAAGGTTGGTGACATTACTGCAATTGCTTTCTCTTTTTGGATGACCCAGATTTCTTTTTCTGAGTATTCCAATTATTGGAGAAGAAATCAAAGCCAAATGGCCCTAAGAACTTGGCAGTAAAATATATATATAATAATATATATATTGAAACCACTAAACAAAGCAATCACGTGGGCACTGACCTTTCCCAAATTGAAATTACCTCCAACCTGTACACGGCCTCCCATGTGAGAATAGAACCATACATGCCCACCTACTTTATAAGATGCAATCAGGTGTTGAATCAGTGTATCATTGTGATGGAAACCCAGAACAGAAAAGAAAGGACTTGGATGCAAATGAGGTTTGTAGAAGTGAAACGAAGGACAGCAAATACTAACTGACCAAGCAGCAGATTGCCTATCTCAACTTGCAAGACAACTACAGGATCAAGCAAATTTGACTGATCCTTCGGCAAGGATGGGTCTGCTCGATAGATTTCAGTTCGAGACGTTCTCGATCAAGCTTCACAGAAATTGAGTGGAACTTTGAAGAAAATGGGAAGTACTGGTGGTGATGAAGTTATGATTTCTGCATTAAAGGAGCAAATTGCTTCTGTTACTGGTGTATTGTGTGAACAACAGCGGCTTATATGCCGTGGTAAAGTTTTGAAGGATGATCAGCTCCTCTCAGCTTATTATGTGGAAGATGGTCACACTCTGCATATGGTTGTTAGACAACCAATTCCGCCATCACTGGAGAGCTCTCCTGATCATCCTGTAACTGATCCAGCATCAAGTGCTGGCCGTTAGGGCAATCAAGCAGGTCCAAGTGTAGTTGTTGGAACCTTCAATGTATCTGAACAAGGTGATGGAGTTCTTCCAGATCTCAGTCGGATTGTCTCAGCTGTTCTTGGTTCTTTTGGAATCACAAATATTGGAAGTGGCAATGAAGGGGCTGATGTCAGGGATGCTGCTCCAGAAAGGCTTTCAAGAACACCTGTTAGTGGCTTAAGAAATTCTAGCGGGCAGCAAACTGACCAACCTGCCTCAAGGGGTCAATCTAATCTTCACAATGGTACTTCTCTATTTCCAACTTCTATTCCTTTGGAAGCTCTGCATCCACCTGTGATTCCTGATTCTTTGACGACTTTGTCCCAGTATTTGATGCGTATGAGGCATGAATTTAGTGGAAATGTTTCCAGTCAGAAGCCAGAGTAATAATTCTCAAGCTGCTGGCACTCTTGGGAGTGACGGACAGGAGTCTGAAGCTGCCACACGTTCGGCTGCTGGAGAGGCAGGGCTCCCAACACCAGCATCCTTGGCAGAAGTGATGCTGTCTACAAGGCAAATACTACTGCACCAGCAGCAGCAACAACAAGAGCAAGATCAAGAAGAATAATTTGTGGCAACGGAGTGAAGGTATGTGTATACAACTCCAGCGGGTAGCGAAGGCAAAGTTGCCGGCCGGCTGCCCGCCGGTGAGAAGAAAATACAGGCCTAAATCTTATAGCTCTGATACCATGTAAGAAATTAATGTATTGATATTATTGATTGATTGATATAAATTTGTTTATAAGAGCTCTCTTTTATAGAGAGAAATGGGGGATACAATGGAGCAATAAACAATGGAGCAATAAGCCATTATGGAGCACTGTAATAGTGGAGCACTAAACTAAAGTGGAGTAGGTGGAGTATTTGTAGGTGGAGTAGGTAGAAATTGTAGGTGGAGTAGGTAGAAATTGTTACATAGAAATTGTTACATTCAACAAACAATGTTTTCTGCATTTTCTAACATTTGATACAATAGAAAATAAAAGTGAAAGTGAATGAAAAATGTTTTTAGTGACCAACTAAAAAAAGAGAAATGATAGATAGGCCAAGCTGTTTGCGGAATCCCACTTATGTGGCTCATGAGGCATAGAATTAGTATAAGGAATGGGTCCACAAAATTACCTCTATTGGTTTCAGTGGAATTTGCGATTTTGGTGACATTGCTAAAAAAAAATAAAAAGTCTATTTGGACAGAAAATGTTTATTAAAATACGAAAAACCTTTTACCAATATCACCACACTATCACAATAGCCATCACCACTACCACCACCATCACCCCATCGCCACTAATACAATCATTACTGGATTAGTTTCAAGTATGCAACCAAACATAGGAAAAATTTTAGTCCGGAAAACATTTTCTTGAGAAAATTTTCCCATTGTATAATGTTCTATGCCAAAACAAGCGGAGCATTGATAAACTTTTTTCCTTGAGTTTCCCACCAATCTAACAGTCTTGAAATATAGTGCTTGAATGAAATTTTTAATTTTTTTTTGTGTGGTCATTTTAAAAATATATGAGACTTAAATTTTCAATTAGATAAGAAAGTCAACAACAAAGTACAACCTTAACAATCACACAACTAGAAAGACCCCAATCAATACAGGAAGAAATACCCACACGTCAACGTTGAAGGGGAGAGTTGAAGCCTAACCTCCTAATGAGGTGCAGGGCTATTGGCTAATGAGCTAACCTCGTTGGTTGTTTGGATGATGTTATTCCCGTGAGTTACATGAATTTAAACTAGTTTTTGGCACATATGGAAAGCTTTATCTAAACCCATCTTTGAACTAAATTCTGGGAATAATAATGTTTTATAACTTGATGCTAAATTTTATAAATCCTTTTGCGAATAATTTGTGTGGGTTTCTATCTGGAGTTGAGTCATGATTTTTTTGTTTAGTGGGGGGTAAGATCTTACGTGGAATCATACGTAATTTTTTTTTACTAATTGACAATTAAAATTTCCCCTAATTTAAACCCTAAATTTAAATGCAATTCAACACCTAACTTTTGACAAATTTAAACGTAATTCAACAACAATACCCAACACTTCTTTTGGACTATTGCCATCTCTTCTTTTTCCATTATTCTGTCACTTTGTTATTCATATAATCATGTTATGCTGTACACAACTTTCTTTCTCTCATACGGTTGAGAGAGACCACTATTCCATCTTTGTCTTATAGAGATGGGAAATCTTGAACTGGCCAAATTTTATGGATAGAAGCCTATTCAGTGGGGGAAAATACCCATCTTAAATGAGGCAAAAATAATATCCAAATGATCAAACAGTATTTTGCACAGTTCATTGGGTTCATTTTCCCCCAACTTGCCCCAGTGTACATCGTTCTTTGGGTTCCATAATCTGCTATTTTGATGGATATATGTTTGGGGCCACGCTATTGGCTAAATTGTTGGTCATTTTGCATTCTCATGGCCTTGACTAGTTTGCATTTTGCCTTCCTATTGTCCTTTTGGCATGGGTTCTATGGTCTGATCCAGTGGTGATTATTATACATGGCCAAACAGTTTAGATTGTTATCCTGTTTTCTTCATGTTAACTTTAATTTCTCACAGGTCCCTTCATTTCTTGGTTATGGTGTGTACACTCAAATAATATAAGTTTTTCTGCCATTTAAGGTGCTCTGAAGCTTTGTGGCCTGTGTAGAAACTGAAATAGCATTTGAAAAAAAAAATTAAAAAAATTCTTCTCAATTTTTCAATATCTTTACCTGTGCCCAATTACTAGGTTTGTCGTCGGATTAAATTTGTCATGTTTTCTTCCATTGGGTGACACTTGTGTTCAATCACATAATTTTATCTTTCTTTTTACCTTCTTACTTTATTTTATTTTATTTTATTTTTTCCCTGCTACTCTTATTTCAGACATTTATTTTGCTCCTGGACTGACAAAGTCTGGACCTCTGAGAGAGTTGGCATGGGAGCAGAAAGTGACAATTGGCATTTGGAGTTAACCCATGACCAGTGGGTAGCACTATCTGTGTCTGGTCCACGACCACCAGCTCGCTACAAGGTTAAGTTCATTCTAGTGATAAATCAAAGTTTATCTCATGTTGTTTCAGCACTTTTGTGCTTTCTCTGTTTTCCTGTTCCTTTGGAGTCTGTGACCCAAACAAGTTAATGGATTGCATTTTTTATACAACCATTTTAAATCCAACATCATTTTTTTATTTGGCCTTCCGAAGACAGAAAATTTTGTTTTTTTCTTTAAAAGTCTTTTCTAACTCCAGCTATTATCTATGGGCCAATTACTTACTATGGCATTTGTGTCCTCGGACTGTAGCATGCTGCTGCCGTGGTTGATGAAAAACTATACATTTCTGGTGGAAGTCGTAATGGCCGGTATCTATCTGATACTCAGGTACTGGACTTACCCATCTCCTTCTTCATGTTAAATCCCTTTTTCTCGTGATAATGATAATTGGCTATTCTTTTGCAGGTTTTTGATCTTAAAACTTTGGCATGGTCCACTCTGAACCTGAATACTGAATCAAATGCTGATAAAATTAAAGACAGTCTCCTGCAGGAAGTTCTTCCAGCTACATCAGGCCACAGAATGGTGAGATACTGAGGCAGAATTGTCCCTTTTTTTTTGCTATTGAATTCCATATGATTCTTATTTAGTCACAACGCGGTTCAACTCATTTTTTTCTGATCAATTAGTTAAGTTGTTTATCCATATACTTTCTATGGGCAGATCAAATGGGGAAACAAACTTCTGCTTCTTGGTGGGCATTCAAAGTACATTTCTGATAGCGTAACAGGTTTTCCCCTTGGGAGCAATTTCTATATCAGAGCAGAAGCTCTTTCTATTTTTCATTTTATTTTTAATTTCCCCCCCCTAAACCTTGTTTCTTATAAACTGACTACTTGTAGTGCAGTTCATTGATCTGGAATCACACCAAAGTGGTGTCGTGGAGACCATTGGAAAAGTTCCGGTAACTGCCTGATTCTATTAAATGCTAAATTTATATCTGTAATCTTCAAAATAACGTAATTATATAGTCTCCTTTTCTCTTCAATCAACAGAAATTTTCCTTAGCTGTTAGCTATTTTATTATCCAGTAGATTAGGTGCCTCAATCCATTATTCTTCATCAATTTATATGTCTGGGGAAATGGATATTAATTTTGTCCTTTGGTTGGTTGCTTCAGGTATCTCGCAGTGGGCAGTCTGTGACGCTGGTTAGTTCTAGACTGATAATGTTTGGTGGAGAAGATTTGCACAGGCAACTGATGAATGATGTCCATGTTCTTGATCTAGAGACAATGACTTGGGATATTTTGGAGACTACGTAAGTATCTATATTACCCTTACGGGCAGCTAGTATGGTGCTTTGGTTAGAGCTTTGCATCACTGTTTTGTGCTTTCATAGGCAGACACCTCCAGCTCCCAGATTTGATCACACAGCTGCAGTGCATGTGGAGCGTTACCTTCTGATATTTGGAGGCTGTTCTCATTCCATCTTTTTCAATGATCTTCATGTACTGGACTTGCAGACTGTAAGTATTTATCCTTTTCGGATATTGTTTTCTTTATTGCAATGAAATTTTGGCTATTTAGTATACGTGGTGAATGTTGATATGTTTCAATTTCAGTTCTATTGTGCCACCTGGATTGATAATTACTGACAACGTTGAATAGATTCCAATCTTTATTTTGTGTGTTAGATGATTATATGTAATACACTCATGTCAGATTGAGGATAGTCTGCATACTTGTTAGTTGGTCTGGATTAAGGCCTGCTTCTGTGGTTTTAACAATGGTGGGACCCAAATATATTTTGGAATATAATTTCTAATTAAGCTTGCTAATACAGTCTAAAGGCTGCTTTTGATTTCTTGTTCTTAATTTCTTTTCAGAAGTTATCATCTGTCTGCTGGCATGATGCACTTGGATTCATTATTGAAATACCTTTTTTCTAACTTGATGTTTAGTTCTTCTTAATAAAACAAGATCTATAATTCATGATGTACTTCAGTATTGAGGTCTCACTCTATTATGGTGTTGGTTCCAAATTCTGATGGATGTGGCGGGGTCACTGATCTTGATGGTAGTTTGCAAAAAGCCTATTTCAGTTCCCAGTGTGGTCAAGTCTGTTGCAGTAAACAAACTCTGCTTAAATATTAGTTTGTGTGTGTGTGTGTGATGATTGAATGAACCATTCAGTACTACATTGTCCAAGAGGTTTAGGTCACTGTTCTGTGTAAGATGTGCAGGAAATGATATCTTGAATGAAGATATTCTGCCTTTTATTTGTTTGGAGATTATGCTGTCTTTTGTGAACTTAATTGTTGGCGAGCCATTTACTAGATCCATAATGTAGCATAGTTGTGAAAAATAATGGGACAAAAAATAAGTTCATTCCCTTCATAGACATGACTGAATGGAAGAACTTAGAACACAATCCTTCTTAGACTGCATGAAATCTATGAAACTATGTTGTCCATTGCTAATAATGCTGTACTATTTCTTGAATTATTTTGCCTTTTCTTTACTTTTTAGATTGACAAGGTCCCATTTATTGCAGTTGGAATGGTCCCAACCACAAATTCAAAGTGACTTGGTGGCCCCTAGGGCTGGTCATGCTGGTATCACCATTGATGAAAATTGGTATATTGTTGGTGGAGGAGATAATAAAAGTGGTATGCATAAATTTCTGATTTCTTCCATCTGTTTGGGCATTTCATGTGATTATGCCTTCTTCTTGACTTCATTAGTTACTTTAATAGATGTATTGTTATTGTTTACAGGTGCGCCTGAAACTCTTGTGTTAAATATGTCTAAGCTTGCCATGTCGATGTTGACAAATGTAAAGGATAGAGATCCACTAGCCAGTGAGGTTATTTTTTGTGCCCCATTTCATTATTTTGGAATATATATATATATATATATATTCTCAGTTATAGGGTGTACATAAGAATCTAGAAGCATCAAATAGGACATTAAGGTAATAAATATGTAATAATTTGGGCCATAAATTATTTTGAATAAATTTATGAGCATAACTTCAGTATGTATTAATTTAGAATGAATATCTGGTATTTGTACTTTACATTTTCTTAAGTTTCAAATGCTGAAGAAGTCAATTTCTTAAAGTTAGGTGCTCAGCACAAAAATGTAACGTGTGGTTTTTTTTTTTTGGTGTCATATCAATAATCAATTAAGTACTGCACAACTTATGTTAACTCCTTTTTGTTATACTATGTATATGGATGTGAGATTGTGGAATTTTCAATTTTGAGTGGCTTTTTGACTCGTTCCCATAATTTTAAACATCTTGAGGTCTTAAAAAAATAGATGATTTTACTTTTATGAACCAGAAAAAATAGATGATATTTGTTCTTCAGAACTTTGAGGGACCTATTTTACTGTTGACTATTTCATTGATTGCCAGGATATTGGTGGCTGTATTTTTCATTTCTGGCAGCCTATATCTGTATTGTCTTCTTAGCGGTATTTCTAGCTCCACTTATTGTAAAGAGTGGAGAGAGATGGAAATCCTAGAACACGTGCATTTTTGTTGTTAAATAGATTTTTTTTTGTTTGTTTTATTTCAGCCTTTGTACTTTATACGCATGCCATGCACATGTACATATAATGCACATTTATAATATATATTACCTGCAATTTATATGTCCACATTGGAAACAGGGACTCACTGTTTCTTCAGCAGTTGTAGATGGTGAGAAGATTTTGGTTGCCTTCGGTGGGTACAACGGAAAATATAACAATGAGGTATTTTTAACACTTGCAGCATGTTTCTTTTGTTGAGGTAGTGACTTGATAATGTTAAAATAATAAAAGTTCGCCTCTTAGATGAAGCAAAATTGGTGAGAGGCTTTAGAATTGACCCTTATGTCCTAGGCTCAACTCCTACGCTGGACTAGCATTGATGCATCTAATTTATCACCCTTTGATGGCAATACAACTGATCTTTCATGATTGCAGTGTAATGATTGATGTTGCTCAAAGTTTTTTTCTCATATCATTTTGATGGGGATCATGAAGGCATAGGATGAGCATAAATTAAAGTTTCTGGATTTATTTTAGTATGCATTTGTTATTTATGATTTATTGGAGTTTATTTATTAGATTAGGATTTTCTCTTGGTAACTTTTATTAGGATTTTCTAGGATGTCTATTGTCGTGCCGAGATTTTAACATTCAATTTGTTTATAGAAAAACGAGTCTGAAAATCAGAGTTTGGTATTCATTCATTTTATAAAAAATAAAAAAAAGTAGGACAAAATGGGGCATCAATACCTATAAATAGGCTTAATTAGATGTAATGGATTTGTCAGATTTCACTTGAAATTGAAGAATAACATTGAATTGAGAGTTTTAGTTTCTTTTCTTTTTCTTTTTCTTTTTCCTTTGCGCCATGCATCAACACCACTTTTGAAGTATTCCCAGAATTCTTTTACATGAATTTATACGGTCCTTGTTTCATTTTCTGGTGAGAAAGAACAACAAATTTTGTCTGCAACGTTCTTATATGTACACTGACCTTTGATGTATATGTCTCTTGTTAGCCAGGCTTCCCATTAATCCGACACCACATTTTCCCCAATAATAAATAAAATTTTTCATACCTAGGTTTCCCCCAATCGTTACTTTTGTTTTTCCTGATGCCATTCATTATGTCATGTTGCAGTATCTTTAAGATGCTTCTTCGCTTTCTCTGAAATTCTAGGTATTTGTTATGAGACTCAAACCAAGGGATTCTCCACATCCTAAAATTTTTCAGTCGCCAGCAGCTGCAGCGGCTGCAGCATCTGTTACTGCTGCATATGCCCTAACCCATTCTGGGAAGTTAGACTTTAACAAAACAGAACATTCAAACATTAAGGTGATCCAAAACAATGGCTCTCAACATGATCTGTCAATTGACATCAATGCAATTAGAGAAGAAAAGAAGGTGTTGGAGTCGGCCCTTGAAGAAGTCAGAGCAGAAAATTCAATTCTCAAAGGAAAAATTAATGAAACTACTAGCACCTATGCTGATTTATCCAAGGTATTCTCAGTTAAGTTGAATTGCTTATGTAGGTTGTGATCAATCAATCAATCTTTTTATTTTTTTTACTCATTTTCTCCAGGAACTCCACTCGGTCCAAGTTCAACTGGTGGCTGAGAGATCAAGATGTGTTACACTAGAGGTTTGCTTCCTCTTCTTCTTGTCTTTCTACTAATGTAGTTTCTTTATTACATCTTCCTCTTCTTTATGGACTCTATCAAATACTCATGTCTGATACTTTCCATCAGACATGTCTTATATATTTGTATTTAACAAAACATTATATATATTATTGTATAATTGCTATAAAATGATTAAAATGCCATTTTATCTCACATAATACATTAAAATAAAAAATAAAAACTTTTTTTTGTCGAGTCCGCATATCTTTAAATTTGAGGTTTGATGGGTGCAACCTCTGATACATGCGTACCCGATTCCTGTTCTGTGCTGAATGTTGAGAAGAATGCTTAGGACTTGGGAGTCTCTTCCTTTATTGAAATTTGACATTTTTTATTCGTCTTTTAGGGGTGAATGGATTTTCTTGTTTGTTTGTTTGTGGTTCTGGTGTCTTCAGGCACAGATAGGAGAGGTACAGAAGATGCTGGAGTCATTGAAGTCCATAGAGGAAGAGATTCAATTACTCGGGAGTCAGAAATCTGCATTGGAAAGTGATGTGGAGCTTTCTGGAGACGTCCAGAGGCAGAGTTCTGGTGGTGTTTGGAAGTGGATAGCTCAATAGCTTGGATTACATTTAAATCACCAAAGTTGCAAGGTCAGGACCTCAATTAAAATTCGGTGACACTGCAAAATAAAGAATGTGTCAGCAGTCATCGCTGTCCTGGAATTTTTCATTTTTTGGTATACAAAGAAACTTTTTGGGGAATTATAGTTAATGAAAAATGTTTGAATAAAACCTCATTTTTTATTTAAGAAACATCAAAAGTAATCTGCGAATTTTCGATAACTGTTTTTGCACAAAATGAAAATAATGGGTGTTTTCGAACTTTCACAACACGTAAGCAAAAACACAACCAACAAGTACGGATTCTGATCTTTTAGCTCATGCAGAATTTACCAATGTCTATCAGGAGCTTTGGCATTGTGTTTACACAGCCACATGCATGGGAGATAGAATCTTCAGATGGTCGTTGGAGTTGGACCGTATAAAAATTTCGTGGGAGCTGAAACCATACTAATACAAGAGTCTAGTACATGTTTCAGTTGGTTTGGAATATCCTTATTGTTTGCATAGTGTAATTTTTACTTCTAAAACCATGCCTTATGTTACTCTGTAATAGTATTTTTTACCTAACTTCACTCCTTTTATTTTTTACTCTGATTTTTGGTATTAGACCATCTCCAACCATTCACCAAATCCATCGTCAAATTCAAATTTGGTGAAAAATAGGTGCTTTTTTTGTTCCAACGGTTGCACCAAAATGGTATCAAAACAAGAAAATATCAAACCTTTCACCAAATTGAGGATGGCTCGCCCCTTTCACAAATTTACTATGCATAGCCGTTAAGTTGGATCCACCGGACGACCGGTCGGATGTCCGGCCAGATGTTCTCCCGAATGACCACTTTAAGACAAAAAATTGTGAAAATTTACACTGACAGGTCGACCACCTCAGCATCTTTTTTACTCCATTTCAGAGCCTTGGAGTTGTCTATGGAGATTTGAGCACATCTTCACTTTATGTATACAAAAGTATTTTTGTTGAAGACATTACACACTCAGAGACCAATGAAGAGATTTTTGGGGTTCTATCTTTTGTGTTTTGGACACTAACTTTAGTTCCTCTTCTTAAAAATGGGTTCATTGTGCTCAGAGCCGATGATAATGGTGAAGGGGGCACATTTGCTTTGTACTGCTCCAACCACTTTTGGGTCAAGTCGTCTTCCTCTTGTTGCTAATATCTCCCTCCTCCATCTCCATGTGATATTATTATTATTTACAGATGAAGGAAAGGGATGAAGAAAGGGAACATACGACAACATAAATGAAGGCAAAAAAAAAAAAATTTGCTCTTGCCGGTCGACCGGCCGGTTGACCTCCTTGGACGTCCTATGGTTTGATGAACGTCCGTTGGAGCATCTAATATCAAATAGAAGAATTGGTGATATTTTTACTTAGATTTTGTGAAATGTTTGGTAAACTATTGGAGATGCTCTTTTAAGAAAAGATAAGGTCATTGTGAGTGATATAAGTATTTATTTTTTTATAACATTTGTCTTCTTTTGTTTTTCCTTTAAATGCTGAAGGATGACATGCCCTTCTTTTCAGAAAATAATGTTGAAGGCAATTAAATTGAAAATTTCACAATCTTGGTTCCAAATTAACCTTTAATAGTCTTTCTTATTTCTGGTTTAGGGCAAATTGAATCAATGAAAGTGGTCGATTTGAGTGCAAATCATGACTGGCTACACTTGGGCATGGAAAATTTGCTAATATACCGACCAATTTATTCATGCCTGATATTTTTTGCTCTGTGTTATTTTGTTTTCTGTTTGATAGCTGATGTTTTATACCACGAATTTTTTATTTTCTTGGAAAAAAAAGAGTGAATATTTTGAATGGACTAAAAATCAAACAATCATAACAATTATTTTATCCAAGTAGCAGAGCCACCACATGTTTGGAGCCATGAAGATAAAAACCAAGGGAAATGAAAATGCCATGCACTACAATGTTATGTTAGTGTCATGCATCTCTCTCTCTCTCTCTCTCTCTCACTCAGAGTATTAAAAATGAACAAAATAGCTTTAAAAGACCAAAATTCTAAGAGGTGATATATGCAATAGCACGAATGCAAAGGCATTCAATACTCCATTTGACACCTCACTCATCAGTCACTTACAGAAGGTGCCTTGAAGGACAGTTATGTAACAAACCACCTTCTGTCTTAATTTGGATTTCAATTCAGATTTAAAAAAAAAAAAAAAATTTAATTCAAAAAAATTTCAAAAAAAGAAGTAATAATATAAAATTTTCAAGTGCATCACGATTTACAATTAGAGTTGTATGTTTTTTATGAAAAAAAATGAACTTTATTTATTTTAAAACAAATTACATCCCGTATGGGTATGTATTAAATTATATGCATCTTTAGTTTCTAGTTGGGTAAAGTACACTTTGTTTCCTTTATGCCCTCATCAAGTTTGTTTTTTTTCACTTTTGGTCTTCATATTTCAAACTTTTCTCAATTTATTTTTGAAACTAACTTCTATTTGAAATTGGATAAAAAATGTCATGTTAACTCACATAACATAAATAAGAATTATATATAATAAAATATTTTTATGTAATGTGACGCATTATTTTCTTTATAATTTTGAACATAAATGAATTTTTGAAGCAAATTTAAGAAGAAAAAAAAAAACCTT
Organism: Camellia japonica; assembly: GCA_030407325.1. Lineage (NCBI taxonomy): Eukaryota > Viridiplantae > Streptophyta > Magnoliopsida > Ericales > Theaceae > Camellia > Camellia japonica. The sequence goes on along the minus strand of JAPPVO010000002.1, from coordinate 200,481,236 downwards.
AAAACTCTTTATCTATCCACTAGTGTCCCATATGCATTTAGCAGGGTGTCCAGAATATTCCTAGCCCTTGAACTTTTAAGAGATTTTTGGGATTAGGTGGTGATGACAAGTGTCATATTCAGAGCCTTATAACTATATTTCAAATCAAAACTCTTTATCTATCTAAACCCTAGTCCTGTTCTCCCTCCAAACCAAACCGTTCACATTCACCATCCATCTCTCTGTTTCTCTCTTCCTCACTCCAACTCGCGCATCTTCTCTCTCTCTCTCTACTGCTACCATGGTGGTAGCAGAGTTGTCTCCTTCATACACCAAAACGAGCCTTCACTCTTCACAGCTCTCATTCTTCTCATCTCGTCTCTCCGATCACCGACGCATCTCTCTCCCTCGCCCTCAAAATGGAAGAAGAGTCGTTTGCTCTGTTGCATCCAAGTCAGTTTCCTCTCTCTCTCTCTCTCTCAATTCACTCAAATTACTTACTTGAAATTTTGTGGCTTATTCTAATGATCTGAATCTTGTTTTGGTTTTTGTTTTTGTTTTTTCATAGTCAAGTTCAAGCTCCTTCCCCTGTCCAAACCGAAGAAGCTAAGACGAAAGGCGATTGCTACGGCGTCTTCTGTCTCACATACGATCTCGAGGCTGTAACTTGTTCTCAACTTGCTTGATTTCACTTCTTAATTATTATTATTATTATTATTGTTAAGTGTTTTGTGGTGCAAAGAATTGCATTGGTGGTGTTTGTTAACATTTGTAATCTAATATTTATCAATTGAGGGACACTCTTTTTGAATAATGTACAGTTGTCCTAAAACCTGATATTTAATTGTGCAACTTGTGATTTTTGAAATTAGTTAAATGTCAATTATCATTTTGTTCTGTAATTGAAAGAAGAATTGAGGTCATCTCATCCGGTCAGGGTCGCTATACAGTAGTTAGTTTATATAGCATTGCTCTTTTGCTTGTGTTTCCTTGTTGTTGAGTAATACTTCACAAAATAAAAATAAAAATAAATAATTTACATATAATGATGAGTTATGGACTGGATCTATCAAGATAGTTTTCATTATTGACTTATTAATTCATTTAAGTTTCGGGAGATTCTACCATTCTTTTTCACTAAATTTGTCAAAATCATTACCATTTTTGTTGCATGGTGTTGCTTCTGATCTTTTCTAGATATATCAACTTCAATGACTCTGTCATGACTTCATTTTTCAGATTCAATTTGATCTATGTATCATTTGAGCTGCCTTTTGTTTTGTTTTTCTTTTTTTATCCCTTATATTATATCTATATTTAACTGTTATAAAAAAAATTCAACCTTTGAATGATTTTAATAATAAATGTGAGAGAATCCTTTATTTAATATTCCCTCTCTTTCTTGGCTACCTATGGGAATCAAATAGAGAGATCATTTTGCACTGTAGTTGTTGGCTGCAACCATCTTTGGGTGAATATAATTTTGAGGTTGCTTTCTAATTAGATTGATAGTGAATACTATGTTACACAATCATTGTCCAGTTTTACATCTCACATAAATATTTGTGATCATTCACCTACAATGTTAATTTTAATTATTGTTCTCCATGAAATTAAGATGTGAAGTATGTCTCCAAATCTGTCAATCTGATGCCAAAAAAATTGTGTTCACACTAGGTTTATGTTTCTGTGCATGTCATCATATGGTTTCTCTACTTTATGATATCAAACTATTGTTTTCATGTGTTCACAGGAGGACGAGACAAAATCCTGGAAGAAACTGATCAATATTGCAGTCTCAGGTGCTGCTGGGATGATATCTAATCATCTACTTTTCAAAGTAAGGAAAACTTCTATTCTTTTACATTACTTGCCATTGGACGACTAAGGAGGAATTGATTACAAGATTGTGTATTATAAATTTGAAATCAAGGTTTAACCTAAGGAAGGAATATATAATATGACTGAGTTCACATATAAATGCCTCAGGAATTCACATTCAGCAAATGGTTCAACCTCATTGCACTACGAATGCTTTTTGATATACATTGGAAGTGACATAGTTCAATCACTGTTACCATATTTTTAGATGTAGAATACCATTCTCCTGAATGAATTTATATTGAAAATGAAACCTTGATTTCAAATAATTGAACTTGCCCTCAAATTCTCTATTGGAAAATAACAAGTGGTTCAACCTTGCTACAACTGTATTCTGGTGCTTCAAATTCTCTATTGGAAAATACAAACAAAATGAACTCCATTCATGCAAAATCCATCCGTGCCCATATAACTCAAAAAGAAGATCAAGTGGTCAACAGTATGTAGGTCAAAAGTGACAGTCAGCAACATTACGTTATGTTCCAGTATAAATCTACACATCCTGATTAGTAAAATAGCATTATTGCATTCATGATTTTGTGCTTATTCCCAGTAAAATTGGTGAGATTTTTGTTTTCCCGTGCATTTTAGTATGTTTCAAACACGATCCCCTTCTTGTTTTGATGTGATGTGCCAGCTTGCATCTGGTGAGGTTTTTGGGCCAGATCAACCTATTGCATTGAAACTTTTAGGCTCCGAAAGATCATTGCAAGCTCTAGAAGGTATGGTTCTTAACTGAGCGTACTCGTTAGTTGTTGCTGTGCTGTCCTTTGAGCAGCGTACATATTAGGCAGTATGCAGTTGAAGCATAATTCTACCACGAACAACGTTTGTTGGGGCTAATTGGACTTAAAAATGCTATATGTAGAAGTTAATCTTCCATGAACACTGCATATTAGGCAGTATCTAGTTGTTTTCTTTGCCGTCTTGAAAGATTTCAGGTTGAATCCCAACCCAAGTGTCAAGTTCTACTTACTATGAGTATTAATGCATGCAGGAGTTGCCATGGAACTAGAGGATTCATTATTTCCTTTGTTGAGGGAAGTCAATATTGGCATAGATCCTTATGATGTGTTCCAAGATGTTGAATGGGCACTTCTGATTGGAGCAAAGCCTCGAGGTCCTGGAATGGAACGAGCTGGCTTATTAGACATAAATGGGCAGATTTTTGCTGAACAGGTACTTTTAGCATTTCATTGTTGGTTTAATTAAGTTTGTGTATTATGAGAGAGAGAGAGAGATATGTACTCTTTCTGCCACTGATCTTGGGATGAAACAACACAGGGAAAAGCTCTTAATGCAGTTGCATCACGTAATGTCAAGGTGATGGTAGTGGGCAACCCCTGCAACACCAAGTAAAAGATCTTAACTTTATCTTCAACACCTAAGTTATGTAGTTATTCTGATGTCTGTTGATGGTAGTTGTGTTAATCATTTTCACCCAGTGCATTGATTTGCTTGAAAAATGCTCCAAACATACCAGCAAAGAATTTTCATGCTTTGACTCGATTAGATGAGAATAGAGCAAAATGCCAGGTATAGTTGGTATTGTTCGGCACTTTAGTCATGTCATTCCAAATGAATATCAGGAAAGTTTTAAAAAAAAAATATTTGGTATTGTTTTTGTAGCTGGCCCTCAAAGCAGGTGTCTTCTATGACAAAGTGTCAAATGTGACTATCTGGGGAAACCACTCAACCACTCAGGTCATCGAACAGATTTTGTTGAAGAATTTGAATTTTGCTTGTGCCTGTATGCTCTCATTAACAGTGTTTGTTATGTAATTTTCTCAGGTTCCGGACTTTTTGAATGCTAGAATCAATGGCATACCTGTCAAAGAGGTTATTAAGGATACCAATTGGTTGGAGGAAGAGTTCACCGAAATGGTCCAGAATGTAAGTTAGGTGTAATCATAGATAACTACATAAACTAAAGTGGTTTTTAACTTCAATAACTAAAATATTCGAAAATGGAATTACAGAGAGGTGGTGTGCTTATTAAAAAGTGGGGAAGATCGTCAGCTGCATCAACCGCTGTTTCAATTGTTGATGCCATCAGATCTCTTGTGACTCCCACCCCTGAGGGTGATTGGTTTTCTTCTGGAGTAAGTTCATTTCCAATTGTTTTTATGAGATGATTTTTGGGGTTAGTCGGCTAAATTGGCTTTTTGGCCTTCAATTAAATTGAAAGCAATCATTTTGTTGACGATAAACATATTTTTGCACCAAAAGAATAGGGTAATCCTATCTTGCAACGAAAATATGAAAGAGCAATAGCTGAAAAGAGAAAGATATTCCATAGAAGTTGATGATGATCTTTTATTGCTAGTCTCACAGTTTTTACAACGCATATGTAGGTTTACACCAACGGGAATCCATATGGTATAGCAGAGGATCTTGTTTTCAGCATGCCATGCCGATCAAAAGTAAATAATTTATCAGACATTTTCTTTTGATACCATTTCCTGTCCCAATATAGTTAAACATCATCTCTCGAAATATGTTCTTGCATTATTTTCAGGGCGATGGAGATTATGAATTTGTCAAGGATGTAATATTTGATGACTACCTTCTGAGGCGAATTAGCAAGGTACGTAAAATACATTTCAGTTTGTTAGGGAGGTTAGGATACCACATAGCAATGGCAAAATTTCATTCATTTGGTTAATGCAAATGAGAATAGAATCGAGGCATAAAACTTTCTAATTCGAAATCCAATTGTGAAAGATTTCATTGCAATTTATAAAGTAGTAGTAAATGATAAGTAATACAATTGACTTCTAAACTACAATACGCGCAACAGAAAAAACCTTTTGTGCTGTAGAAACACGATGGACATATCTCAAATATTAGTGTTAATCCGAATTATATTAAAGGACTTCTTCTACATTATTTTCCAAAGAGCCCTAGTTGTGATGAGCACTGTTATTATGCAGAGTGAAGCTGAGTTACTTGCTGAGAAGAGATGTGTGGCCCACCTCACAGGAGAGGTAAGCGCCTATGTTATCATACCATGAACTCCTTTGTTATGTTGATATTGTTGCCTGGTGGTTATTCATATATGTATATATGTTTCACTCTTTTTCAGGGTATCGCTGTCTGTGACCTACCCGAGGACACAATGCTTCCAGGAGAAGTGTAGAACTAATCAGACAAAACCTATTTGTCCAAAAATTTACCTGACAGCTATCACAGAGAAATCCTTGTTAAGAAAGCAATTAATGATATTGTATGCATTGAGTTTTGGCTGTTGTTCATCTAGAATGAGTGTGGCAATAAAGTTAGAAGGTAGTAATAAACTAGGCAATTTTAAGCCAGTATAGAGGTTTTGAAGTTGTTATGGTAAAATAAATATAAAAAAAAAAGTTGTAATGGTGTACAATTGATGTGGCATGGAACTTGTAAGGTGATGATCCCAATTCTTTGTCCACCTTTGGCTGAACAGGTTTTAATCCGAGTCATCCATCTTCTGAATTTATACTAGTATTTTTGTACTTTACCTAGTTTATTTTTGTACTCTGAATTATGTATGTATAAAACCAGCTGGTTTTGATTGATAACCTCTGTACATTTTTTGGAAAACATTTATCCGACAAAAATTAAAGGAAAACATTTATTAAAAAAACAAAACAGAAAATATACTTATTTAGACAAAATATTCAAAATAATGTCTTAATATTCACAATAATATTTAGACAAGGTACTTTCCTAATGAAAAATGCTATGAATCCTAAATAATCTATCAAATCTCACATAAAACGTAAAATTCACACAAACCTATATGTGTGTAAATTATACACTCGTGAGAGATCTGATAAAAAATTTAATAGATTATTTAGAATTCGCATAACTCTTTTCTAATTTTGAAAGGTGAAGTGCTTTCAAAACTAAAATCTTACTAATACAATCACACTACCAAGTCACCGCCTCCACCACCACAAGTGGCTTTTTGTGATCATTTATTTGACAACATTGAATTGAAACAAATCAAAACTGCTACAACACTTGCAAACAATACAGAAAAATCCATTAAACTTAAATTTTCACCCACAATAAGCCATGTTTATAAATGAACAAGAAGTTAGAAGTTTCAAAATCAATGCAAACATGTCGAGCTTTAAACCAACTGCTTACTCTGGCCAATTCAGCTAACCCAGAAATTTCACAAACAGCCAGCAACTACTGACCAAAAGCAGTTAAATCATCCGTTTACACGTGGAATAACAAAGCTTACAGTCACTGAACAATTATATCCCATATTTGAGGACAATAATAATTAAATAACAAACAATCTTCTACTATTGAATATTCTATCAGAGTATAAAGTCAATATCCATCAAGTACCTCATGCTTAACCCACGTACTGTTTTGGGTATCATGAAGCATTGCTTGTGTATAAGCAAGTCCCAATTTTGTAACTCATGGACAGGAGGAGGACCCAAAAAAATATCAGATAGAACCAGCCCCGTGTCATTGAAGAACCCGCCTTGCCCAAAAGTATGCCAGACATTGGATCCAAACTGGCAGAAGTTGAATCATTGTATGAAATGCCAAAAGAAAGGATGATATTGACATCCGTATGCTTACCAAGCAGCGGGTACGTCCCATTGCCATTCAAGGTCATATTTCTTATTTGGATCATACCAGTGGTAACATGGACTGAACTTGAAGAATGTGCTGTAGAATTCAACCGAACCACTGCATCTTTTGAAGGGAACTCTGAAGCAAATGCAGGAGGAGCAGGGATGTTGCCCAACATGCGACTCGCGTGCTTGACAAATGGATACTGAGTATCTGCATCATTTGATAGTACATAAAAATTGAGGTGAATAGAGTAGCAAAAAAGTAAGGTAGTAATTTCCCACTTCAGAAGCTAGCAGTGCTATGCCAAACTTGAAACTAGAACATAAGTTCTTGTCCTTACCCGATCCAAATTTCTCAGGCTCTTGCTTTGAAGTTGACGCAACATCATCATCATGTCCTTTTAAGAGCTGTTGGCTTCCCTCGTGCTGATGTAGTCATTAATTAATGGCATGCCTCAACAATTAGTAAATTACCACCACAGTCAACAGGGACAATTTAATTGAGTTGAAAGTGTTAAGATTACCTTTTGCGCAAGGAATGCTTGGCCAGAAACAAGGTCCTCACTTCCCATCATCTTCAAAGAATCGAAGGCCATAAACTGTGAGTTGTCTCCATCTGCATCAAAGTATGTAAGGTAGTCTTCTAGCATGCCAAAACTAGAAGGATCTGCCTCAATGGGGTTTGACAGGTCATTAGTTTCCAGGAATAAGCCTTCATCAAATGGAGTGTTACCGATAGCATCCATGAATGGTTCATCAAGTAAGTAATCTACATCCACAGAATTTACAGCATTGCTTGGTTCACCAATATATTCATGCCTTACTGGTTTCGTGTCCATATTGGTTTGCGCTGGCAAATCAAATAACTTCTGGTCATCAGGCTGCCCCGGAACACAGTAACTTTCATCCGTAGCCACCAAAAGTTTTTGAGCATCATCAACAAAGTCCACCGGCTCCTGGACTTGATTGCCATCATCCCCATAATAGAAGCTCAAAGGAGGGGGGACATCTTCTGCTGGAATTTCTGCATCAAGAATCTGGAAAACAAAAAAAGAAATCAATCTCCAAAATTTTAATAAACCATAATGAATTAAAAAAGGAAGCGGAGGGGGCACAAGAGCCTTAGATTTGTAATAAGTAGGCAAGGGGGCATTACAAGACAACAATAATCCTAAAAATAGCAAGAAGTAAATGATGACTTCATTGAAATGAATTATTATTGGACACCCTTCTGCCAATAAAGATTGTAACCAAGGTTTTGAAAAGCGGTTGCGGTGGCGCGGTTGCAGTTGCGAAGTGTAAAGGCCGTAGCATAACAATTGCGGTAACCGGAACCGTAAATTTTTTTTTTTATTTTTCGCACAATTTGAAAAATTTTTACCAATACGCATATTTTTTTCCCATAATCATATTTATTGTGTTTTAAAATAAATATTGATCAATTTTTGTAAATTTTTAAGTATGATCCAATATATTTCATATTTTTAAATCACTATAAACGGAGTTTTTTACATTTTATTTTAATAATTAATGAATTTATATGTTATAAATCCATATTACGTTTGTGGCACAAAAAAAAAAAAAAAAATCTTGGACTTAAATGTATAAAATTATTTTTTTAATTACTATACTTGTGAAAGCATATGCAAATTTTAACTTGAATAGTTTTAAAAAATAAATTATACATGCTAAAGATTAAAAATTAAAAATTAAAAAATAAAAAATAAAAATTAAAGATTTTTTTGGATATAAAAATTAAAAAATAAATTATAAAGATTTTTTTTTTTTTGGATTTGGATCACTTGAATATTCATTCTCTTTTTGGATAACCTGTAAATAAAAATAAAATAAACTAATCAAAAAAATTTGACATATAAAAATATGTATTAATATATAATTATAAGTGTTATGTTTTCTAGATATTTTACAAAAAAATTAATTACTAACTATTATATATAAGATAAACAATAACAAAAGTAAAAGAATAAATAAAAACACACACATATATATATATATATATATATTTTAATCAAGCTAAATAGATAATGACCACACTTATTATTATTATTATTTTCAAACAATATATACATAGACACACAAACAAAATGGTTGAGTGATAGCAATCGAATAGAATAACATAGGCCTTACAATTTCAACAAATCAATAACATGTTTTTTATCTTTCCTCTTCTCTCTCTCTTACTCCTCCATCTTCCCTCTTCTCCCTCTATCCCTCTTCTCCCATTTTTATTTTTATTTTATTTTTATTATTTTATTTTTATTTATTTATTTATATTTTTTTTGGGAAAAAGAAACCGTTCGGAACCGTTACGTAACGGTGCGTAACAGGCCGTTACGGCACTGTTACGACCGCTACGGCCGACACACCTGTGAATCTCAATCACACCACAAGAGCAAGAGTAACGCACCACCACAACCATTACGTAATGCTGCATTTTGAAAGAGTGTAACAGTGTCTAACAGACCGTTACGGCTGTTACGATACCTCTACGGCCATTATGTAACACCGAAATGGTCGTTACACATGCGAATTGCTGTCACACTGCTATAGTGGTCGTAACGGGTGGCGGTAACTACCACAACCATTACGTAAGGCCGCTTTTTAAAACCTTGATTGTAACTGAACATGACAAAGTCATTAATTCAGCTTTAAAACAAAAGGCGAAACAAAGAGAAAAAGTTCAGGATTTCAGTCTTCAGATGATGCCCAAGCGCAATATACAAAAAATAGATGCTCAGCATGCAACATCCAACAATAGATTCACTTTGGTGAACATTATTAAAAAAAAAAAAAAAGGCTCACCTCGGTACGCCATATCAGTGGCATACAATTTTAAGGCTATGTTTGGATAAAAAAAAATCAAAAAAGAAGGGATGAGAACCTCACCAGGAATCACATTACTAGGATAAAAATTGTGTCAATGATATTCAATTGTTTGGTTTGGCCGGGAATTTTCTATGGAGAATGATAAAATTTTAAATATTGTGTGTCCATTTACCCTTTTTTTTTTTACTCAAATGGTTCACATTCCTCCAAGAATGTGAGATTCCCATGGCAGTATGGGGATTAGATTTGTGCTCAATTTAAGAAGGGTGTCCAATTCCAATCTGTTCTAAATGTTGGAATTATAGAAATCAATAATCACTTTCGCATTCCCTCTCAAGATTCCCATTATCATCCAAGTTAGCCAACCAAGTAACCTTCCAGAATAGGGGACCCCCACTGGCAACAATATGGCAGTAAAATGGTTTTATTGTACTTTTATTTTGATAATTAAATTAAATATTATTGAAAGGTGCCAACAGGGCGAGCGGCTGAAGTTTGATAACCAGCCCACGTCTATTTATGATCCCTTGCGGATGGGAATCCATATATTACCAACCATATTTAATGTGTAGGTAAGGAAGAGGCACTGAACCAACAAGGTAACAGTCAGCACAATCTAGCAGCCAATCTTGATCACCATAGACAATGGAGAACCCCAGCAATAAAAACACCATATAGACCGAGGCAAAGCGTTAAGGTGTTGCATTCCTTAGAGATCATAAGCTCAAAATGTCGAGAAAACACGGTTATTTTCTAATACAAAATACCAATCATTAGGAATTAAGTAGCAGTTTTATTGCCAGCTGGTCATTTACTTCTAAATTTTCAGTAAGTCCTACAAAAGTCGCACATTAATATTAGGTCTAAACTATTTTTATTGCAAAAAAGCATAACTCTCCACAATTCATGTAAGCTGGTAACACTTCAGTTCAAATGGGAAATTAATAGTTAAAATCTAATTATAAAATCATTTGATACTCTTCTCAATCCTCACTTTCCTAATTGATTTGCAATTAAACTTGACAAAACTATCAATTGCAATGCAACATAACAATTTAGATTGCAGGTGAATGCATGTATGTACATGAGTGGAGAGTGGGAATCAGGGGTGTTGTAGTTTCTAAAATACAAAGTACACCAACAATGATCACAAACCTGCTCAAGGTCAATTCCATCGAGATAGGCATCATCACTAACTGCCACTTCCTCAGCAGCCTGCTCGCTAGGAACCATGACCAACTCATCATCCTCCCATTCCTCCTCAACAAATGGTGCCCCATACTGCTCCCCGTTCTTTGGTCCTGTACCACTCTTCTGAAATATTCTGCATAACACAAATGCATCCTTCTCGACCCAAAACAAAAAAAAAAACAAAGAAACACCAAAAATCCATTAGATCGCAGAACCAAAATTCATAACAGTTTGTGTTAATTGCTCCACCTATTAGAACTTGTGTTTCTATCCCACGATTTCTGTTCATTTTGACTCCCATTTATTCACATGCACCAAATGAATTATGCCAAAAATTCAGTTTTCTGGGCCTTTAAAACAGAAACATTTCTAGAAAACAAATCCATTCAGCCATTTCTGATACCTGGATTTCATTTTATACACAATTACAAAATTCTCACCTGAAAAATTCCAGAGTTCTCCAACTGCTCATCAACAAGCCTGTACTCATGCATAACCCAATTACTCCTCTCGCCCCGTGGAGCCCGACCGCTGTGATAAACAAGAGTTTTCTTCATCCCAACCGTCCGCGAATTGTGAAGTACCGGCCGGTCCTTCCCCGTCGTCTTCCAGTACCCTCTTTCAGTAGCTCTGTTTGTCCTTGACCCATTCCCATACTTCTTATCTAGCATACTAAAAAAGTACCACTCCAAGTCCCTGCTCTTCAGCCTTGACTTCCCTAATACCCCAAAAATCACCAAATTTTCATTATAAGAATAATATCCAAATAAATAAATATAAGCCAATTTGGTAACCTCAATCCCCGTAATTGACCTAACAAGTTCATAAGTAAAGGGTGAAAAAGAGTGGAGAAGATAGAGATGGCCCTAAACCCCATATCATACCAAACAATTCACCAATCAAAAACTCTAATCGAAGAAATCCCAAAATTGACATAACAAATTCAGAAGTAAAACCCCAAACAAGAAGGTGTAATGAGTGAAAAAAAGAGAGATGACCCAAAACCCCATAACACACCAAACAATTCACCAATCAAAAACCCTAATTCAAATTGAGAAACAAACCAAAACCCAGAATTTTCAGAAATCTAGAGAGAGAAACTTGTAAATAAAAGACATTACGTAGAGAGAGAGAGAGAGAGAGAGGAGGGGTGAAAAGACCTGGGAGATCCCAAGGCTCAGACTTGTATATGTCGATTTCAGAGATGGCGTCGAATCTGAAGGGCTTTCCACAGACCTTTCGCCTCAGGTAGTATCGAACCAGTTCTTCATCGGTTGGATGGAACCGAAACCCAGGAGCGAGAGAAGCCGATGCCGGATCGGGGCCCATGTGCGTGCTATGCAGAGTTTTTCAGAGAGAGAAAATTAGGGTTTTGTAGAGAGAGAGAGTGATTGAATTTCTAGAGAGAGAGAGAGTTCGACCGTAGGGTTTTGAAGAAAGCCATTGCTTCATCAGTCTACGGAGCTTCGACGACTACGTAAAGATGTTATTAAAAACTATTGAGGTAAGTGGGGTCACTATTGGATTACCTGCAGGTCAGTAAATTTGTCACCGATGGATACGTGGCAGGATTAGAGGGGTAGAGGTTTATGTGGGACCCCTTTTTGTGGGTCACGTTTGTTGCGGAAGGTTCTAGATGTGTCTATTACCAGAGGTTGTTCGGGGTTTTTGGGGCTTGATGTGGTTGTACTTTGCTCTGGCAATAGTATTGGACGATGAGGGGATCGAACCAGGAGTGCTACGTGGGTTGAGGTTGGATGAACTGGTGTGGTGGTGACGCATGTACGTCCGTGAAAAATAAAGGGTGTGTTTGGTTTGTTTTTTAGTGAGTAATTTTTTAAAAAAAAATTTGGGGAGAGAGTTTAGAAATGTTTTTGATTTGTTTGGTTGTATCTTTTGAAAGTAGTTTTAGAGTTTGAGATGATTTAATATTTTGTTGTAATTGAGAAGATGTGTGTAAGAGAAAAAGTGATTGAGAATGAGAGAGAAGAGAGAAAAAAATGATTGATTGATGTGTAAGAGAAATGAAGTAATTTTGAAATTTTTTTGAGAAAAACCACAAACCAAACAAAATTTTGAAAAAAAATTTCAAAAACAACTCTCCCAAAAACAAACCAAACATGCCCATCTTTTTTTTTTGGTAAATAACAGTTTGACCCATGGTTTACCTTAAATATACGAAAAATCTTGTAATTTTATTTGTAACACTTAAATTTTTTAGACTTTATATTATATTGTAATTTTTGACAGACGTAATACAACTGTACCAAACAATGTCGTTTTATGCACCGTTTGATTAAAAAAAAGAAAAAAAAGAAGAAGAGAGAAAAAAAATAAAAATTAGAGAAAGAGATTGCAACAAAAGAGAGACAAACAACTCTTCCTTTCCCTCCAATGGCCAAAACCAAAAATTCAACAAAATCCACGAAGAAAAATTAAAAAACCAACCTCACAATGCCCAAAAATCACAAAAACCACTAGCTTGGTAAGTTGTAAGAAGCCTCCTCACCTGCAAATACCTCCAGACCTAACCAAAATATATGTATATACCAGAAACAACTACATCCACTAATGATTCCAATTAATTCACAGTACTAATCAATACCCACTATCACAAATGTAAGAGAAAAAACAAATGAATCTTGTGGGTACTCATAGAAAATCACCAAAACGAAACAAATGGTTTCATTTCAGAAGCTGCAAATTTGGAAATTATGACGGGAAAGATCAAATTTTTTGAAATTTTCTATTTGTTGTCACCAATTGTCACCCAATGATGAATCCATTGTCTATCAAATTCACTAATAACTACCAAATTATATGTATACGTGGGAGCCAAAAAATATATATATCAGCTTATTAGGCTAACCCAAATAAGACCTGACAATGGGCCCAATCCAAACAAGGAAACCCATAGGACAAATATCACACTCTCTATTTGTAAAAAGAGGGCAACCCAAGGAATAGAGGTATGATCTCTCTTTCTGTAACAGAATACACTCACACACCTCTTCATTTTGACATATTCTTTCCTTGATTCAACGACTAACTTTATCATCGGAGTGTCCTCGGCCAGCAACCCCGGTTGGGTGACGCCCGACTATGTTCATCCTTGCAGATCTACAGGGACTAAGCTCTTCTCTTCGTTGGATCTCTTCAATAATCCATGTGACATGATTTTTCTGGATCTCACAATTGGCGCCGTCTATGGGAATCGTCTAGAAGAGTTCAACGAAGTAAATAGCAACATGTTATTGTAAGTAAAAATTCAACGACACTTTTGATCTGTTTGCTCTCTGATTAAACTTATTTTAAAATTGGTTCTTGAATTGGATATACATATGCTTGTGCTTATAAACTCAATGCAAACTTTTGTTCATTGTGAATCTTGATGAACTAGTTTTAACACAACATAGAATTTCTAGATCTACTTTTGCATCTTGATTTTCTCTCTCTAAAAACTGGGTTGTACATTCTTCTTTATAAAAGTAGTTTTTCGGTAATAAAACATAGGTTGTTTGGCTAAACCCACCATTCGGTCTTTATTTATTGTCTCACAAAACTTATTTTGAAGTTGTTTTTTGGCATGTATATACATATGTGCTCATAAATTGTGTGAAAATCATTGTTGATTGTCAATATTGATTAAAAAGCAAAAGGTTGAAAAGCAAGACAGACTACAGATCTACAACTGGGTCTATACTCTTTCTCTAGAATTCAATAACCATGCTTTGAATTTGAAGCTTCAACGACAATATCCTCTTTCTAGAATTCAACAACCATGCTTTGAAGCTTCTACGACAATATCCTCTTTTTAGGAAGCTATTCGGCTTCTTCGCAAGTAACACCATGCACTCATACATCGGCAATTATAATTCTCAAGAATGGAGCCGAACTACATTATCGAGCTCAACAGACCCATGTACGGTCATTCAACTGCCGCAAAATAGCCGAACGACCAAAATTGCCAAACTTTTAGCAAAGTCGAATTCATCTTGCCGAGTTGCCGACCAAAGATCCATGCTTGCAATGCCTCGTTTCAGTAAACCAAGGAAGTTGCCAAGTTGGTAAACAAGTGTTTCGGCAACCCAAACGATCGAGGAGTTACCAATTATTCATTGCTGAGTGTGAATTCAACGCCCATTGTGAGCCTCGCCAAGCACGCTTCTTGGCCGAGCACATTCTGCCCCAAGCACCTTTTGCTGAACAATACCCATAACAAAAAATAAACAAATCAATAAAATAAAATATAACAGCATTTAGGAAACCAATTACCCGAGTTCCATTTACGTTCCATCCATCTCGGCAACAAAAAGCTTGCTCGGTAACATACACCATGTCTTTACCACTTATATTTCACAGCGGTATAAAATTACATGGTTTCACGTAACTCGACCAAATGGAAACGGTAACACAAAGCAACTATAATTCCGCCATTAAGAATAATATTTCACATTTAAACATGGCTACTTACCAACTCGAACTCGACAACTAGTTTTGTTCGACGCCGAGACGACACAACACACGAGTGCCTCTTAACTACACAGTGGCTAAACTCGGCATCACCATTGGTCAGCTCACTGCTGCTCGTTCCTCTTCCTCAGCAATAGTGGAAGCATCAAAATTTGCCTTTGATAGTTGTTCGGCGAACCCATGCATGGAGGCATCAAATTTGCCTATGCTATACCATCCACTCCCCGGTGAAACTGAAGCATGATCGGAATGACCATTTCGAAAATTCTCGTTTCATTATCTACATCAAATTGGCTCAACAACATTATTTGGCAACATTGCTTATTTGGTTAACATTGCTTACTCAGCAACATTACTCGGACAAACATAAGTCATTCGGCTACCAACTTATTGAAATCGCACAGCCTCTCAACTGTTTTTGGACGCATGGGACCACAACGTCATCGCCACGCTCATTGGCAATGATAATTGTCACAAACGGTGCAAGTATCTATCCTACGTTGGCTACAATCGTGATGCCGAGAACAAATTTAGTCGTTCTCTTTTTTGGAGTCATATCTCGGCATCATGCTCCACAACATTGGACATTCTCGGAACAAACACTACATATATTAATCCATCTACCTTTTCAGTATGAATCTCATGATATATATATAGCAATATTGCTCGGCACTTCTCTCTTGATATAGAACTAGCATATTGACTTATCGAAATCAACATCTGAATATACCAGAGGATTCGCGTCAACTCAAAGAGTCCAAACCCACAAACCCAAGGAGCCAAAAGGTCACCAAACCAAATTTTCATCAAACTAAATTTTTCAAAGTTGTCTAAATCAAGTTTTGACCGTACCAGTGTAAAGTACTCATTGAGATGAGTCCAACACAGCAAACTGCATCGAAATCGGAGCTAAAACGAAACCGTACAAGCCAATCGAAGTTTCTCCTGACATACAACTATTTCGCCCAAAAAAAACGACCCAAAGTTGGCATACATAAGAAATTATTCAGTGCATTGCGACTAAGTTACATCCAGTAATAACTGAACCATAATCAAGTTCAAATATTTATCTTGCAACACATAAACAAAGAGATCTGTGGTGACAAAGTGGTTAAGTCTTATTCTTTCAAGGGTGCGAGTTTAAACCTTGTCGACAGTAACTTTATTTAACTTTTTTCCAAGTCGTCGAGACGAGTTGTCCAACTCAGCATATTTCAAAAAAATTATCCAGTGCTTTATGGAGCACAAGTCTCGGACGAGCTGTCCAACTTAGCATATTTCAGAGAAATTATCTAGTGTTTCACGGAGCACAAGTCTCCACCGATCTGAGTCGTTAGAACCATTTTGGCTAAAACGACACCATTAGGAGTCCGATTACAATGATCTAATAGTTGTTTCCAACTATTTGGAGCCTTCTGAACACATTCGTATGATCTGATTTTACAAATTCTATACCAACAATTTGCTGATTTTATCTGCAGTATCACATATTGCAGCTCAAACAACATCTTTGCTGACACCCCTAGAGTTTGATTAATGTCGAATTCAACTACTAAAACATTTGGCGCTTTCCTACTTATATCACAACGCCGACCCTGCCTGAAACATGGCAGACCAATCCTCAACAATATTGGACAATTTGTCATCAGCTTCATTCTCGGCACTTTGTGCCCATATCCAATCTGCATTCCTTCCGACTAATAATTGTCATTCAAAAGCAATAGGGGCAAGTATACATTAGACAAAACACAAAACACAAAATAGTAACTTAACAAATTTGCTTCCAATATCCACTCAATGGCTCTTTACAATGGCGCAATGCTATATTTTAATGCTTTACAATTGGTGTCAATTTTTCAGCTTTCCACTTATTTGTGATCACCAATTTTACATCATTTGGTACAAGCAATCAATGACACGGGATGCACTATTCAATATCCTTGCAATGTCTGTAATTGAAGCAAAAGTCTCTCAATATGGAGCAAGAAAGCCTCCGAATACGGATTTCCCTCCGTGCTCAGCACGGAGCGCCATTAGCAAAAGTCTCCAAATGTGGAGCAAGAAAGTCTCTGAATACAAAGTGCCCTTCGTTCTCAACACAGAGCACCATCAGCAAAAGCCTCCGAATTCGGAGCAAGACATACATACATTTATACATACTTTCATGCATACCTGCATTCGTACAATTATTCATTTATTTATGTTATTCATTTATCAAATTTATTCTTTATCAAGAGAACTAACATCTATTTGAACAGTATAACTCAGTAATAAAAACTCTTATTCCTTCTACCGAAGACAATAAAAGTTTTGAGGCAATTGTGGGAGCCAAAAAAAAAATATATAAGCTTATTGGGCTAACCCAAACAAGGCTTGACAATGGGTCCAGCCCAAACAAAGAAGCCTATGGGACAAATATTACACCCCCTATTTATAAAAAGAGGGCAACCCAAGGAATAGAGGTATGATCTCTCTCTCTCTCTCTTTCTCTGCAACAAAACACACTCACACACCCTTTCATTTCTACATCTTTTTTCCTTGATTCAGTAACTAACTTTATCATCGGAGTGTCCCCGGCCAGCAACCCCGGTTGGGTGGCGTCGATTATGTTCATCCTTGCAGATCTACAGGAACCAAGTTGTTCTCTTCGTTAGATCTCTTCAACAATTCATATGAGAGGATTTTTCTGGGTCTCACAATATATATATATATACACAAAAACAGCTATATCCATTAACAAATTTGGTGAGAATATGTGTATATATGTTCATACAACTATATATACATATATATATAGAATGATTAGAAATTTTAAAACACACATACACACACCCAAATCCAAGACCACCAAAATAACTTCTCCACCTAAAGGGTTGTTCATTATTAGAGATAAAAGAAAATCAAATCATAGGCTTCTTCTTTCTGTATTATACAGATTACAGAGAGGGGCAACCACCATCAGAAACATCTCATTCCTCTACTTGAAGCCTCTTTCATTCTCTGGGTTTCAATCCCCAAGCTTGTTTTGTTTCTCCAATGCCCTAACTATATATATACATGTTCATATTTATGCTTATCCCTCTCTCTCTGCTTGCAATCTCTCTCACACTCTCTCTAACTTTCACTCACTCACTCTCTCTCTCTCCCCCCCTTTCCTTTTTTTTGTTTTTTTTTTATTTTGTCTTGTTTTGTTTTTTTTTTTTAATTTTAATTTTATATCAGGCGGTGCACAAAATGACGTAATTTTGTGCACTTTTGTTATGTTTGTAAAAAATTACAATATGGTATGAAATCTGGGGGTTTAAATGTTACAAATAAAACTATAGAGAGATTTCGTGTTTTTGGGGTAAACCACAAGGGGTCAAACTATTATTTACCCTTTTTTTTTTAGTAGATCTTAATAGGTGGACTTATTATTCAATAAGTCCTATGATAATTAATGGCATTTTTCATCAAACATTGTTAAAAACATCACTAATTGTTAATTTTCAGCGACAATTTAAAAATTTTGTCACAGAAAATATCATTAATTATAAGTTTTGATGATAGTTTAAAAAAAGCATCACAAAAAAAATCACTAATTTTTAACTATCAACGACAGTTAAAAATTTTGTCATAGAAAATGTCACTAATTGTAAGTTTTAGCGACAATTTATAAAAATCATGACAAAAACAAGCCACTAATTATTAATTTTTAGCGACATATGTAAAAATCATCACAAAAAATTATTTTTATCAATGATTTTATTAGGACTTATTTTCTATAGGACTTTATAGGAATTAAATCTAACTATTATGTCTTATTGATAGTTTATCCTTTATATATATTATATATATTATTTTTATTATTAATATGGCAAGGTATATTTGTAGTATAACCTTGTATTATTTTGGTTCTTATAATATTAAGTGACTCAATTTTGATTCTGAATCTTTTACTTTGTTTCAAATTAGTCTAGTTGATTCTAATTGTCAACATTTTTTTTATGACAAATGCACACATAAATGGCATACGTTATGGTTTTAATGGTAAAATTATAAACTTGATCAATTTAGTTGTTTAACATTAACCAACTTAGTGATCATTTTTTATAAAAAAAATCGTAATGAATTTATCAATTTAATCAAATTGACAGAAAATTTAAAATTAAGTATTAAAATTGAGCCAATTGAAACTAAATGGACAAAAATATTACAAACGATAAAATATAGAGACTAGTGGTATAATTTTTCCTCTTTTTTTTTTTTTTTTTGTCAAATGAGTCAATTCGAATCCATTTTATCTCAACTCTTGTTTGGCAATAATTTTTAAATTGAATTTTTAAAGTAACATTTTCATTTTAATTTACATTTTTAAATAACATTAATTTTAATTTTCTAATATTATTTAAAAGAATGCAAATAAAAATAAGGTAAATTACACAGACTCTCTTGAAGCTTATGACAATTGCAGATATCTCCCCTTATCTCTTCTATTTTGCCCTCCGTTTTGACAATATTAGTTTAGCATTTGTCTCAGTTTATCTTATGCTTGAATTCATGAGAAAATCAAAAAAATTAAAAGATTTGAAGAAAAAAGGGAGAGTGGGAGAGTGAATGCCCAAATCATCGAACTTTGCAGCTTCGAAATCTCGAATCTTCTTCATAAGTTCCTCGGTGGTGGTGATGAGTCTATAGATGGACCCAAATGAAACTCAATCAAAATCCATGAGAAATTAGGTGTTGATTTTGGCGCGTGTAAACAGTCCTAGGCTGTGACAACTAATCTCAATTATACACTAAAATTGTGTGTGTGTGTGTTTTTTTTTTCGAACTCACTCTAAGATTGTGTTTGAATTGTAAAAAAGAAAAAAAATTAAAAGAAAAGAAAAAGAAGAAAGTGAATGAAAAGAAGATAATTTTTTCACAAATTCCTTTCCCTTCTCTTTTTCCATTCAAGAATTCAAAATCCAAACATAATTTCAGTAAAAGTCAATCAACCAAATATCTTTCCAAAACTTGATTTCAAGCCAGTTTTAAGAATTTGAGCCCCTTTATAGTGTGAAGTTAATATCCTATAATCATGTTAAATTTTAGGTATATTCCTAGAGGGAACAAGTGTTGTAATGAGTATCAACAGTAGAACAATAATGCCACAGGCAACTAACACAGGCTAAAATTCCATTTCATAATGTTGGATAGAGAAACTAGAATCAATTTCTCAACAACAACAATCAAGATCAGAAAAGCAAACATGTTATTCTGATAAAATGATTCAACAGACAAGGCATCGTCAATGGCCAACCGGAACATCCATTCAGAATTCAGATTACAACAAAGAACTACAAAAATAGTTTTACACAAGCGCCATAAATAGCTAGACATCTCAAACAGGGCCCCCTTCAAGCCCTTGTTTTCCTTCATTAGAAGTTCAATATGCAACTGACGAAAGTTACTCATGGCTTCAGCGGTTGGGCCAACTACAAAAACAGATTACATTAAAAGCTGGGAAGTAGCTAACGATCTCGAACAACCCTTCTCAAGTCCTCGTTTTCCTTGTTCAGAAGATCAATACGCGATTGAAGAATGTTAATCATGGCTTGCGCCCTCATCACTTCAAGCTTCATCGTCTCTCTCTCCATAGAAACATTAAGGATCTCATTTTCCAAATTGCTGATGAATTTCAAATATCCGGGAGGCACAGATTTCTCAAGATTAGCTGCATCGAATGTTGGCGGGTTATTCGGATGGTTTTGTTTGGGTTCAAGAGATTCCAACAAAGGGAATTCCAAGAGTGCAGAGGGAAATTTTGTTGTGGTTGCTACAGTTGTAGATATACAAAGATCGTGAGTTGTCGTGATTGAATCTTCCGAACCATTTGCACAAGTGGAGTTGGGATCATCTGGCTTTGATCTTTTATTCTGAGCCAAAGAGAGTGGTTCTGCGTCAGCTGTACACGGTAAAGGACAATCATCTGACCTTTCCCTCTTGCAAACAAATGACACGTTTTGAGAACCATTTGGAAGCTCAGTTCGACACAGAGGTGCCTTGATGGAATGAGTGTGAGCATCCTGTAATAATAAGGCAATATTTAGAGGGCATTACTGCAATAATTAAGCCTTCAAAAGTTAATGCCTTAGTACAAGACAGATTGAAAACAAAGTAAAAAAAGGAAATGTCTCCCAAAAATCAACCCATAACTAGAGAACATTGTGCATAGGTCATAATGATAAACGCAGCAAACTTGCACAATTTTTTTACGAACATCCTGTAAACTGGTATTTGCATTTGAACATACTGAGATTTAACTGCTTTGAAAAGACAAATTTTAGAATGATTTTTTGTGACAAATCAAACTCACCACGATACAAAATTTTCACTCATTTTCAAATATAAAATTAAGTTGGTAGAAGTACCCAAGCAAAGAAGAAACAGGAAAGTAATTTTCATTATGATATTTGCTTTTCTTTTTCCCTCTTTTATAAAGGACAGGTTGAACCCATTTCATTTACTCCAAGATGACGACTCTTTCCCACCATGTCAAAACAACTACCGCAATCACTCTTTCAAGCATTTGTCCAATTCATCCATCCATCCATCCAATTCCAGGGCAGTATCCTCTTCAATCTCCTCATGCAAAGCTATCTATAACAAAGAAAGTTGGTAGTTATCATTTTTACCCATACTTCTGTCAATTAGCTTTCACCGTTTCCTTTATAAATCTCAGTTTTGTTCAACATACTTTATTTCAGTCGCACTTTCCTAACCTACAGCCACTCTTGCTATAGTCTTCATCAGCTAAAGATCCGAAAGCCATTTTTTCAAGGAACATCCTAAAATGCAGGAAGTTTTGCCTCATCTCACCGTACCAAAACCCCAAAAGGAGTCTAAGGGGTTGTTTGGGGTGTCCTAAATAAGTGCACTTTTTGTCTTTTTAGACTAAAAAGTTGAGGTTGAAAATATGAATGTTTGGGTTAACTTTTTGACTTTTTATGGAAAAATGTGTAATAAAAAATTGTAAAAATTGGTTTGTAGGGGAAAATTTGAATTAGGAGTTGTGCAGCCGTAATTGTTGACTTTTGATGAATAGTGATAACTTTTTAACTTTTTGAGTAACTTTTTGACTTTTTGGCTTTTTGGGGTGTTCCCAAACTTGGCCTTACATGAGGAATGAAAACCTAAGGGAGACCAACTAATGCAAAATGAGGCAAAATTGTTTCTTACCAAAGAGCAATAGAAATGGACTTTATTAAATTACGAATAGAGTTATCAATATTTTGTTTTGCCAGAGGTCATAAATCCATTTCATATTTTCATATAATAATTTTTCCTTGGGAGAAGAAAAGTGGATAAAGGAAATCACTTTTTTGCTTATATTCCCATCAATCTGCAAAATCAAAGAAGTAAATTAATTTGGATAGTTTATCAAGAGTTTCCTCAATCATTCCCACAAATCGAAACTGAAACTCTAACTAGTCCCATTGTTGTGTAAAGTACACTGCCATGCTAGTTTTCATTCCAAGAGAGAGGAATTTTTTTATATGTTCAACTTGGGTTGGAAAATTTACTAGGATTCAACTTCAATCACAAACAATGACTATAGAACGAAAGATAGATCAAATCACAGACAGAAAATAAACAGGAGTTTCATAGTTCACCCAACACTGGGCTTCAAGCTATAAACCCATTTGTTATGGAATGTTAATTTTTCCTTTAGTAATTATATCGGTTAGGGGTGACCATTGGTTCAATGGTAAAACCTTGGCCTAATAACCTTGAGGTTGTGGGTTTAAGTCTCGGGCCAACCACTTTGTGCACTATACTAAAGGTTAGGTGTGTACCCAATCTTTCCCAAACACACATTAATGTGTATTATTTGGGCATTATTTTTAATTATATATCGGTTCCTACATCTGATTTTCTAAGAGAGAATTCATCTTGTGACCCATAGCATATTCTCAGTTTTCTCTAGTCATCTATCCCTGGTCTCAACCTGCAAGGTTTCAATTTTATAATCAAGTCTCGTTAACACCACATCCATGCTCCTAATCTTCACAGAAACCAATTTTAAATACTTCAAACTTGGTAATTTATCCTTTGACATTAAACCTTTACTTTTAATGATATAACTGTGATTGTACTAAGAGAACCCAAAGTTAAACAGAAAGTACCTTCCTTCTTGCCACAAGCTATCACCATAGCCCCTTTAGTTAACTTCCAAAAGCCACCCATGAATGATGTAACAATTATAGAACTTGAAAGTTGGCTGGTAGAAATTAGATCTTCTTCAAACACGGCTTGTGTCGAACATCCTTAATTCTCATGCCTGTTTCACTCGGTTGATTAATTTGACCTTCATCCATACTGATTATGTTGCAAGCTTCATCATTACCAAGATAAACTTTGTCGAAATGGCTTTGTACATAATAATGGAACAATTCCTTGTGTGAAGTAGCATGAAACGACATACCCAAATCTATCACCCAAGATTCACTACAAGTATCCAAAGTCAAAATCAAAGCATCAGAAGCATCTTCATTGGAGATGTTAATAAAATCCTTAATTGCATGATACTTGTCATCTTGTTGTCTCGTTGGCGTTTTGCAATCCCACTTTACATGACCTTTTTTTGCCACAGTTCTAGCACTTGAAATCCCCCTCTTGGTTGAGATTGTGATTGGACCATTATGACCTTGATTTGCTTATGTTTCATTTATTCCTCTATTTACCTTCCTACCTCTATCATTAGTAGTCAACGCTAAACCAGATGAATCATCACCATCCTTCCTACGAGTTCTTCACTCCAAACCAATCCCACAACATGATCAATACTCAAGTTTGACGAACCAATAAAATTGCTAACTTCACAACTAAAGAATTCCAATTTTTAGGAAGACTTGATAATAGTGCCAAAGCCTTGACTTCATCATCAAACATGATATTAACAAATTTCAAAAAACTTGTGAGTTTTGACCTCGTCAACGCTCAATTGAGATTCCACATTTGAGTATCTTGAAGTTGAACAAATTCTTAACCAAATGACCTTTTTTTGATGGTCAATGGTTTCTTATACATCCTTGACAAAGCAACCATCAAACTCACGATTGTCTTCTCGTTACAGATATTGAAGGCTAAAGATACAACAAGCATCAACCCTATCGAGTAATCCCTATTCATTGTTCTTCATATCCGTCAACTTCTCCAATATTCCTTCAAAAGGAAGATAAGGATCCTTTCCTTCAAAGTAGAGATAATCTTCTATCTGCATCTTTCACAATCCAAAATTTGAACCATTGAATTTTTCAATCTTAATATTTCCTTCCTTTGCTACCATTCTTGCTAAAAAAATAGAACTCTAATACCAATTGTTGTGAAATTTGCTAGGATTCAAAATCCTAACCTAGGACCTGTTCAATCACACATACATGAGACAACATGATTTACGTGGTTCACACAAAATAGGCTATGTCCACAGAGTCACCGTGGCTTTCACTACAACCTCAAACACACACAGATTTGAGTTAATGTCTCACACTTCTCTATCTCATAAAACTCTCTCTGCAATCATAGAATTACACATAGATGAGTTACAAGAATGTTTATATATGTATTGTCCATTAGCTATTCTTAGGGCTAACAGGACAAATGTAGAAAGCCAAAAACACCCCTAAAAAACTTTTAGTGTCGTATGCTTGTTGAATAGTCACTCGCTCGAGCGACCTCCTTTGATTGAGCATTTCAAAGAGCGGATGCGTACTGGAATTCCATTACAACAAAATCATTGTTGCTCACTCGAGCGACCTAGGCACTTCTCATCAACTTATATCGTCTAGTGCAATCTAGGGAAAGAGTTTGAAGATATCCTTTTATACTTGGCAAAAGTTGCAAATTAATTTTACTGAAAGCCTTGATCTGCACCTTATTCATTATGTATTCCCTATATTGATCAGTTCATGTTGGATAATGTTTAGTGCTTTGAATCACTAGTATTAGATTTAACTTGCAAGACATAACAATATGGGAACATAATTAAATTATGCACAACTTTTGTGAGCACAGGAGGGGAGGGGGAGGGGGTGAATTACAAACCTGCTCAAGCTCACTCCCTTCCATTTGTGCATCATCACCATTTACCATCTCATCCCCAGCCTCTTCTCCTGGAATCACCAATAATGCATCATCATTCCATTCCTCCTCAATAAATGGTGCATATCGATCCCCATTCGGTGGTCCTAAACCACTTTTTTGAAAAATTCTGCACAGCACAAATGCATCCTTTCCCTCACAAAACAAGAAAAAGTAATAAGATATTCCGTGTGAGATTCAAAATCCTAAATAAGCAAAACCAGTTAAACATATGCACTTAATCTGCGATAATGCAACCAAAATCCGCACCTGTGCGACCCTAGCTCTCTCTAAATCTTCCTCCGCAAGCCTGTACTCATGCATGACCCAATTGGTTCGCTTGCCATCTGGAGCTCGTCCACTATGAAACACAAGCGTTTTTTTCATCCCAATTGTCTGGCCCTTATGACGTACCGGTCGATCCTTTCCAGTTGCCTTCCAATACCCTTTGCCAGTGGCACGATTCAACCGAGATCCATTCCCATACTTTCTGTCTACGGGGCTAAAGAAGTACCACTCTAGGTCTCGACTCTTCAGCCTTGAATGACCTAGAGGCCCATAAAGAGATCAGTAGAATCAATGAATTGAATGTGAAAGAGCTAAATTACATCAATAACTAAGTAAATTATTAGAATTCACTCGCATCAGAAAAGAAAAAGATAAAAAATGAATATACATAACATAATGTGTGCATATTTATATGCAGAGTGTGGAAGCAATGAAACCACAAAACAGAAAAATACAAATATTGACCTGTAAGACCATAATGCATAAATAAACAAGAAATTCATCAAAAAAGGGGAAAATAGAACTTGAAAGATAAAATACATATTCTCACACACATAAATAAGCACAAACCTAGTGATTACAAACTTTCTCCCCAAGTTTTTGAATTAACTTTTATGAACACAAACACAAATGACAAAATTGGAGCTGAAATGCACAAACAAAACTGGCAATTTATCACACTTCAAACAACTCTAACCCAGATTAATAATGCTTAACACGTATCAAGATACAGAAACAGAAATGATGATAAACAAAAACATCAATTTGAACCCACAAGACCTCAATTCCACCAACAAACAACAATTTATCCCACTAAAATTAAAAATAAAATAAAAAACTTGAAGCACACACACATATATACATATACATATATATATATATAGAGAGAGAGAGAGAGAGAGAGAGAGAGAGAGAGAGAGAGAGAGAGAGAGAGGGTACCGGAGAGCTCCCAGGGCTCAGATTTGTAGACATCGATTTCTGAGACGGCATCGAAGCGGAAGGGCTTCCCAGAGGCCTTACGCTTCAGGTAGTACTGCACAAGCTCCTCGTCCGTCGGATGGAACCGAAACCCAGGAGCCAGAGACGTCGGAGGCGGCGGCGACGACGGCGGCGCAGGGGTGATTGCTAACAAATCATGACCCATATCGAAAAAAACACAACAAAACAGATCAACGACTTCGACCCAGATCAGATTTCAACTGATCAGGCTAAAAAACACACAAATTAGGGCTTGTTTGGGGGAATATAGAGATGGGTGTCAGAGGAAGGCGACGAAAACGATGATGAAAAAGAAGAAGATGATAAAGTTGTTGATGGAGGTGAGGTTTTTTAGGGTTGGAAGTGAAGCAACCGATTGCCCATCGGTTAAGAAACCTCGAAACTTGCTTGTCACGGAAATCAATTCATTGAACAAAGCTTATTGAATGTGTATATATATATATATGATATATATATAGATTATGTATTTGATTTTGTTGTTTATAAAGTTTCATTCTTGTTGGGTTTGAACATGTGGTTGTGTCTTTTTCGTATTGATACTATATAAATTTGTATTTATATATTTGTATATATATATAAATATATATACATATATTTTGTTGGTTTTTGAAGAAACCTCTCGCCCTCGTGACTAACGACTATTAGCCATTGATCTCAAACGCAGTACTACTCTGCTATTGACAGTACATTAATGGAAATTTTCAGATTTTTTTTCATCTTATTATTATAAAGAAAAATATTTGGGAGCATTAATTAGTGCTCCTACTAATTAGGTGGCAGTGGGTCCCGCCAGTAATGATGTGATGTTTTGATCTTAGAGTTGTATTTTTTATTTTATTTTTTATTTTTTTAATACATTAATACTATTAGTGATGATATTTTTAGTGAAATGAATCATTGTTGTATTATAAATTCTGATTTAATAATTAAAAATTATTTAAAACCATTATTTTAGAATTTAAATTTAGAGCCCCAAACATTTTTCTTAAATTTATCCTATCCGCAAACCCACATCATATAAATTTTACCCCCACAAAGGCCCACCCATAAAATTTGGGGAGGTTAAAAGTTTCCCAACTTTTCCATTATTATTATTATTATTATTATTATTATTATTTTTTTTTTTTTCTAACTGTGGGTTAATTTTTGAAATCATTTAAAATAGGGAAAATTATATGAGATTAGTCTAGAGCCTACCTTGATTTTCAGGGAGGTTAGGGTTTGAACTTAACAAACTCGTTCAGTTTATATTTGGGATGGTTTGGAATGTTATTTTGACTTTTTATAAAAATAGAGGGGAGATATTAATTAATGTGATCTAAAAAAAATAAAAAGATAGATTAAAGGAAAATGCTAGAGAGCTCTAAATCTAGAGCTCTAATTTGAGCTCTAGTGATGTGTCAAAGCCAAAAAAAAAAAAAAACAACAAAGTAAGGCACAAACATCACATCAGGGTGGGTCCCACATTCCCATTAGAGCTATTAGAGCTCTTATATTAGAGCTCTAAAGCATTTTCGTAGATTAAAATAGGTTATGCCAAGCAAGTCATGGAATCAAGATAGAGATTTAAGCCTATTTTGGGAAGTGGGTTATAATCTCTCTCACAAAAAAGCTGATTATAACCATCTTCCCAAAATAGTCCTTAAAAAGAAAAGTGTGAAATATCATTATATTTTATTTTATTTTTATTTCTAAAGTTTTTACTTAATCAAAAAATAGTATAAATGCTCATTAACAGTAATTTAATTTATTATTTTGCTAATACTTTATATTTTATGAAAATAAAAATAAAAAGTAAGAGTTACAAATTAAGATAGTTAAGTTTTTAAATTTAAAAGCATAGGTAAATTTCAAATTTTCTTTAAGGTCTATTTTGGGTCATATTATCTTTATACTCTTTATTTTTTTTTTTGTACATATTTAAAAAAAAATCAATAAACTAAATTTTTTCTATTTTCCAAAACAAGCCTAAGAAGGTGTTTGAGATGATCTAAATAAAAATATATTTTTTGACTTTTTACAAAAATGTATATATATATAAAAAAAAAGAATTGATGTGATTTAAGGCATGGTTTGGGAAGTGGGTTGACTTTTTGAGTTTTTTTAGCTATTTTAGCCTGGGGCTAAAAAGCCTGGTTTGAGAAGGACTTTTGACTTTTTTGACTTTTTTGTAAAAGAAAAAATGTAATGATTATGAGTTGGATGTGATATTTTGTTTTATTGGGCTAAAAATTTATTTTGTTTTTTGTGACTATTTTAATCAAAAAAAATCTCTAACCCAACTTCTCAACCATGCCTAAATACATATATATTATATATATATATACACGCTAAATAGGGAATGCCAAATAATATCCAAGTCCCCTTCCTTGATCATTGTCGCCCTTTCTCCAAGCCTTCTCATTCATTTCTCTCCATTTATCATGGATGCCCCTATTAACTTTATGCCCTATTATTCATAAGAATAAAAGAGAATTGATTGAAATGGTAATTCTTAATTTTTTTTCTATGGAATGACCATGAATCACTATTTCACTATAATGGCGAAAAATGTAATTATTTTTTTAATCTAATCAAGCATGAGAATAGATGTTTTGATAGAATGATCATTTAATTTTATTCCAATAAACCAAATACTATCTAAGGTATTTTTTCAATTAGAGAGTAAAGAATGAGTTTGTTGAATAAATAAAATAAGAAAGTAAACATTTTTTTTAAAAAAAATTTAACTTTAGTTACTCATAAAGAAATAAATATACATAAATAATTTACTTCCTACTTTTTGTTGATATTTAAAAAAATCTAAACATAGCATAAATATATAGTAAAAACTTATTAGTATTTATTAGTAGAGAATAAGAAGATTTTTATTTGTTTTCTAAAAGAAGGTGTTCTATATGTTATTAGAATATTTATTAAAACTATTTTTTATGTGGTGTCTCATGTATTAGGATAAGTTTTATATGTACACATAATATACATATAGGTGGTGGATAAAATAAAATAGTGAAAACAAATATTATTTTTCAAAAATAAATGAATTATATTTGAAGTTACTTCAAAGTCACAAAACATATTGTTCCGTGTTTGGCTTGGCGATGATAAAGAACCATCTTATTTTTTTTAAACTATGTCTTAAAGATTAAACAATTGCAATAGAAGTCACTGGTAATCTAGTATACACTAATATAGAAGTTTGATAAAGTTTGTAATTAGAAGTGGCAAGTTCAATTCAAAGTGGTAGATTGCTCTAATTATATTTATATTGTATTTGGATCATAAATTTATATATATATTTAAAAAGGAAAAGAAAAAAACGAGATCAATAAAGAAAAAAACTTATAATATTCTATTAACATTTTTTTAAAATTTTTCTCAAAATTCATGATTTAAAAATAATTTTATTAAAAATTCATTTATATTAAATAAGTTATATCTTACAAACCTAATTAAAATTAGATTGAAATGTGTTGAATA
The DNA here is from genome assembly GCA_030407325.1 of Camellia japonica. NCBI lineage: Eukaryota > Viridiplantae > Streptophyta > Magnoliopsida > Ericales > Theaceae > Camellia > Camellia japonica. The sequence goes on along the minus strand of JAPPVO010000002.1, from coordinate 200,451,417 downwards.
TATATAGGTATCAATTTAAAAAAAGGACACATAACAATTACAAGTTGAGATGTAAATGTTTAAATAAGTGATATTTAAGTCTCGTTTGAGAAGTAATTATTTTAGTTAAAAAATTAAAAAAATACTTTAAATTATCACATTATTTTTTTTATTTTTTTTACATCTCTTTTTATAGAAAATTAAAAAATTATTAAAATAACTCATTTTAATCAAATAAAGGATGAGATATAGGAGGGTCTTTTGCTTTTACTTGTCACATTTTGACTTTGCGTATCTAGTGGAAAAGTGGAAACCAAACCAACCCAGTATTATGGGGTGATATGGCCAAGAGTCATATCTCACTCCCCAATAATTTTTTTTTTTTTAATTATTTCTTTTAATTTTCATTTTTTTAAGGCAATAAAGTCAACATGGGCCAACATTTACTTCAAGGCTATTCCAATTACAACCTTTGTAGGCCGAAACTCCTCACATTTTATTGGGCTTATATGATTGACCCATAAAAGTTTTTTTTTTTAAAAAAAAAATAAAAATTAGAAGTAATATATGGAATCTTGGAAGTCCATACTTTTTATTGGACTTTATATGAAGGTATATTATGAATGTTGGAGATGCTTTGCCATAGGGAACAGGGCCGGCTATGAGACAAGGGGGGTGAGTGCTCGAATTTTATCTAAAAAATAGGATTTTAATTTTATCTAAGTTATAATTGGTCACTTATTTCAGTTTTAAGTTATATTTAGTTTATTGAAATGAAATTAAGTGAAATAATTCCATTATAATGTCTATCCTTATGTTTAGTTTATTAAAAAATAATAAAATTATTATAAAAGAAATCATTATTCTCATCATTTTATAAAGATACTATGAAATAATCATTTCATTTCATTCAATTTTATTTCAATAAATCAAACATTTTATAATAGTATTAGTACTAGTAGTTTAAAAATGAAATTTTACAAAAAAAAAAAATTCGAATTGGTGAATTATTTAAAAGTAATGGATGATTGTTTGCCAAATGTATGAATTATTTAAATTGTTTGACTATACCAGTTACAATTGTTTTCAAAAAATAATTTTTTAAAAGTTAAAATTGATCAAATTTTATAATTTGATCTACTACGTCAAGGAAAAGTGTAAACAAATTGATAATGTTAACAATAAAAAATATTTAAAATTTATCTCAATAATTATGATTTACGTCAATCTCAATGACTATGGTTTATGTTAACTATAAAAATCATATAAAATTGTCTAGGAAATATAATATTATAATATTTGTAAAAAAATAAATTATAATTGATTCACTTACTATTACAATAAATTAAAATTGGATTTCTCACTTAATATTTTAAGTGATTTCCATGGGTAAAAAAATAGTAATTTTAGTGTCCATATATACAACAATTTTTGTGTAGGTACAAGTAAATTTTTTTTAAAAATTTATTAAAAATTACTATTATTTTATCAATATATATTTTAAAAGATATATGAAGACCAAGCCTATTTTGCCTTGAGCCTCAAAAAAGGTTAGGCCATAGGAAATGACCATAAAGGACCAAAAGATTTTGGTATGTATTTACTACTTTCTGGCTAAAAGGCCTTTCAAACTTTTTTTTTCCCTTCATGTGAACAAAATATCTGTTTAATTATAATTTATTGATGAAAATACTTTTTATTTTTGTAAAATTTTAAAATGTCATAACTTTTTATCTATATATAATTTTTTGATAAATTTTTTTGTTGAGATTTATCAAATAAGATATATGTTGGTCATGAAATTCTAATAAAGGAATACAAACAAATTTCACTATCTAAACTAAACTTAATATAATAAAATTTTGGGTAAACTACCAATAGGTCCTACTTGGGAGACTTATTACCCAATAGGTCCTACTTTGAGACTTATTACCCATTAAGTCCTATTTGATATAATTTATTAAGTGATAAAGACAAATTTTATCAGTCTTTTTTTTTATGAATAATTTTATAGTGATAAATTTATCAGTCTCTTTTTTTATGAATAATTTTTAGTGATAAATTTATCACTCTCTTATTTTTATAGTGTTAAATTTATTAGTTAGGACCTGTAGGTAAATAAGTCTAGTGAATAGGACTAATTGGTAAGTACCCCTAAAATTTTACTATCAACTTAGACAACAAAATTTTACCGTATGAATTAGTATTTAAATATTGAAATTCTACCATCATCATCTCTAATCACCACAATTACAACAACAAATTTATGTAATATTAAGATAGTAAACAAATTTCACTATCTAAATTAAACTTAATACAGTAAAATTTTACTGTTAACTTAGACAAAATATTTTTTCTATCTGAATTAGTATTTAAATATTGAAATTCTACCCATCGCCATCTCTAATCACCTCAATTACAATAACAAATTTATATAGTAAACAAGTTTCACTATCTAAACTAAACTCAATATAGTAAAATTTTATTGTTAACTTAGACAAAAAAAATTTACTATTTGAATTAGTATTTAAATATTGAAATTCTACCATTACCATCTCTAATCCCCACAATTACCACAACAAATTTATATAATATTAAGATAGTAAAAATTCACTTATGTTAGACAACAAAATTTTATTGTTGGCTATTACATAATTAAATAGTAAATTTCTATTGGTTAAATAAATCAAAACAATTTTTTTTGGTTTGGGTTTAACTATATAAAACATTAGATTATCAACAAATATGTTTGCCGTACCAATAAAGGAATCCTTAAAAAACCAAATTCAAATTTTCCGTACCAATAAAGGAATCTTTAAAAAACCAAAATTCAAATTCTTTGAGGGTTTTTCAAGATTTCAACCTATGTATGGTTTTATTATTTAATTATGATAGATAACAGAGAACCTAATTGTCGAGCAAGCCAAATGTTATGAGGAGATGGTGAGCTTCATGAGTAGTAGACTTATTAATTATGATAGATTACAGAGAACCTAACCAAATATAAGGGGATAGACATGGTAAAATTGCCAATGGTGAACTTTAAGAACTCCAACAATAATACAATAGCACACGTCTCAAAATTCATATTTGAGCACACATTGTAAAATTGATCACATCAAATTGATTTTTAATAGGCCTAACAATATTACAAACCTATATAAACATGAATAGATGCTGTTGCATTTTTTCACACTCTAATAAAAAATATCTTTGCTCAATCAAATTAGAAGTAATCAAATTTTAGTTTCCTCCAATAACACAATTTATAAAAAAAAAAAAGAAAATTGTTGAAAATTTTCAAAATAAATTGAGTAACTAAACTTATCAAACTAATTGATCACCTGCTTGTTGTAAATTTCCAATTTGAAAACTTTATAAGCTAATCAACAGGCAAAAATGATGGGGTCATGTAGAAATGGTTGATGAAATCATATTAATATTGTGTCCATTTGTCATGCATAATGAACCCACAACAATTACCCATCTAAAAATATTAAAATAATGTTAAAATCATATTTTTTTATATTATGTTTTTATCATGTTGAATATTAATAATATTTATGTAAAATCTATTATATTTAACAAATATATAGAAAAAATTATCATTTTAATATTATTGAAAATATTATGGCAAGTTGTCTTACTTCTTTTTTGTTGGATTGCACCTCATTGGACTTTGGTAAGAGTTTAAGACATGCTTCACCATCAATATTTTTTTAGGGTTTATTACATTTTATACTCTTAAATTAATTATTTATTTAATTCCTAAACTATCAATTGAGTCTGTTAAGTTCCTAAAATATATAAATTAAAATCTATTTAGTTTCTAAACTATCAAATAAATCTATTAAATCCCCAAATTTAGTCATGAAATGATTATAAAACAAAATATAAACCCATAAGTACTTTAAATTAGTAAAAAATCCTATCTAGTTAAATTTTGTTTTAAAAAAATATTAAAATTTTATTTTGTCTTTGAAAAGTGGGCTTCAATTCTTATGTGAATTTTCTTTATAAGAGTAAGGATAATTATTTGTAATATTTTCTTACCAATTTCTTACAATAGTTACATACTTACCTTTATTATATGCGAGATTTCGTTTCTAATTGATCATTTCTAATTTTTTCACTAAGTCTTTTTTTTAATAATTTAATTAATGTATTATTTTGTCCTATAATTATTTGTAGTAAAGTATTATTATTTAAATTAGCTAATTTTACTTTTTCAGTAAATCTAATACTTATATAATTTTATTGGGAATATTTTGATAAACTATACTCTAATAATAATTTAAACACACAACGAAATAAAAATATATTTTATAGACAAAATTAAAATTAATTTTTTTATAATAAATCTTAAATAGGTAGGTTCTTTTACTAATTTATAATATTTATGGGTTTATATTTTATTTTTATAATCCTTTTAAGGCATAAATATGTTTGAATTAAATATTTTAGGAACTTAATAGATTCAATCGATAGTTGAGGTACTAAATAAACTTTAATTTATATATTTTAAGGATTGACTTGACTCAATCGATAGTTCAAAAACTAAACAAATAATTTGATAATAATTTAAGAGTAGAAAATATAATAAATCCTATTTTTAATCTGGTTGAGAAATCACTTTATATGTAATGGGATATACCAACAACCATGACTTATTATTGAATCCCCCTTCTTTTCTTTTTTTTTTGGGGTGTCATGCAACTCTTCTCAAAGAATGTGCTATCATTTGGTAACTAACTGTGGTTAGCTTAGGTTTGGTTTGGATATGGGTTGATCTTTTGATTTTTAATTTTTTGTTATTTTAGAGATATTTTGAAAAGATAGTTAAAAATTAATTTTTTAGTTATTTTTAACTTTTTGTTTTTTTTTTTTTTTTGGTGAGAGAGGAAGTAGATTAAAAGTTAAGAAGTGACTTTTAATTTACTTTCCAAAATAGGCCTTAGTTTGGGTTTAAAAAAACCTCGTTCGGATGGATTTTTTTGACTTTTTTTAATTTTTATGGGAGAAAAAATAAAATAATTATGATTTGAATGTGACATTTTATTTTATTAACTTTTTAAACTTATTTTATCTTTTTATAATTAAAATAGCCAAACTTTTCAAACCCACGTGCCAAAGGAAGGCTTAGTTAACTATCATTTAGTAACCAATAAATTTTTGTGATTTTCTTTCTCATTTATTAATTATTTTCTTAGTTTAAATTTTAAATTTTGATCAATTAGGAAGCACATTATACAGCAAGATAATAGTTTTTTCACAACTACATTGACAAAGATAGTTTTTCACAACTACATTGACAAAATTATGAAAATTAAGAGATTTAAATAATAAAAAAAAATTTGAAATTCACACTAAAAAGTTTCACTACAATAAATTAAGATTTTAAAAATAAAAATTTAGAATAAAATTAGATTTTAGGAATGAAATATTTTTATTGTCAAAATCATCATTTTGTATTTTTAGTGGTCAAATTGAACATTTACTAATTAATTACTATATTTTTTTAGATCAAGATTCTTTGTTTGAAAAAGTAACCTTTTGGTACAAAATTATTTGGGTAAAATACACTTTTCACTACTATAATTTGATCCAAATTTTACTTTAATTTCTATTATTTTAATTTAAATAATTTGATTCCTATACTTTAAGTCTTGTTTCAATTTAGTCATTCAGTCAAAGTATCTACTATTTTTTTTTTTTTTCGTGTGCACTTTAGAAGACTGGCATGTGTTCTAAAATCTTTGACTTTAACCTCAAACTTCAAAATAAGACCAAATTAAAACTAAACTCAGTGTGGAGACCAAATTGTTCAATTTAAAATTATATGGACTAAAGTGAAATTTGGATTAAATTATTTTGTTCTTAAAGATGTAGTGACATTTCCAAACTTTTATTGTTAAAAGTCAAGAAGCACTAATAAATTTCAAATAATGATCTTATGAACTGTTTGGTGTACTCTATTTTTTTTCTTATGGACCCAAAAGTCCCATTCTAATATGAATTACGCAAAAGGTCAAGCATAAACGTGTATGTTATTAAGGGACAAATGCAAGTTTTCTTATAATGTTGAAATTACTAAACGTAACACTTCAAAAAAAGTTTTTTAATGTACTTTTTCCAAACGTAATACTCCAATGTAATACTAAAAAAACGTAACATTCCAATATAATACACTAAAAAACTCTTTAATATACACTACAACAAATTTGGGATTTAAAGATGAAACAAATTTGTCCCAAAATGTACATATTTCGTCACCCAAACTAATTACGACAAAAAGTTTTCGTCATCTGTTTTGTCGCCAAAGCATTGTCGCTAAAAGGTCTTAGAGACGAAAAAATAAAATTCGTCATTGAAAAGGATAAATTTGTGACGATTTTTTTTGTCTCCAATACACTCTGTTGAGAACATACTTGTAAGTAATTAGCGACAAAAGATTTTGTTATTAAAGAAAGAAATTAGAGACAAAAGTATTTTGTCATAAATATAAGAAATAGAGACGAAAAAATTTTGTCGCGTTTAATATAAACGAAGACGAAAATTTTTTGTCAAAGAAGCTACCAATAGAGACAAAAACAAATTCATCATTAAAAATGATGAAATAATGTCAAAAAAAATTCGTCACACATTGAGGGTAATAGTGACAAAATGTGACAATATTTTTCGTTATGACAAATTCATTTAGCAACGAAATAAAGAATTCATGACAAAATTAATCATCCACCTAAGCTAAATATGGAACAAAAAACTTCTTTAGGGATGAAAAATTTTGTCACTAATTCCATAATATTTTTTTCCACATTATATACCTATTTTATCAAAATCTGAATTTTAATTCAACAAATATAACCCTGTTCATGTTGAAACCTGTTTAATATAACAATTCCATCACAATTTAGCTTAACTTGCTATAAATCAACACATTTATGAATTAACAAAATGAAAATATTCATTCATTACAAATAATTTCATCATAATACAACAAAATAGTGCAATATCCACAAAATATCCAACAATTATGATTAGTGCAATTCCACAAAACATCCAACAATAACTAATGCAACTCTACAAAGTATGTGTCCTTATCAAACAAAAATGAACATTCAAGCAAATTAGATCATTGTTGCAAGTAAAAATGTGGTGAGTATGTGTCCTTATCAAACAAAAATGAACATTCAAGCAAATTAGATCATTGTTGCAAGTAAAAATGCCACCACAATCTAATCTGCAAAAAAATAAGTTAAAAGCTTTAGTAACTAATCAATTATACAAACAATTAAAAATATTAGTTACTAATTAATTCACAATTAGATCAATTATACAATTTATCCCTCTAACGGACTGTTTTCAAGATTATGGGGACAAAAAATTAATTTTAAGGCTAATTCACAAATGGTGTATCCCATTAATGTGTCGTAAGTTTATACAACTTATATGGGTCCCTCCCAAGGTGTTTCTGTTGGTTCCTATACAAATCTGTGGCTGTGTGATAATGCCTTTCGACAGTCTTTTTTGAAGCTTAAGCTAATTGACAATTTATACATCCCGTGCACGTGTCGTAAGTTTCTATAACTTATATTGGTCCCTCCCAAGGAGTTTGTATCGGTTCTTGGACACATTTGTAGCTGTTTAACAATTTAGCAATCTAAGGGGCTTTTTTTTATCACAAGTATGAAACATTTTTTTGTATCTAATACAAAAACAGTGCATCCTGTGTGTGTGTACCGGATTCCGCACTAGATGAAAGTAGATTGGGGCCTCGCACTCGGTTGGACTATCCAGGGACTGAGGTTTCTGCCACAAGATGCACCGTTAGAGCTGCCCGGCCGGGGTTGGCCGGATAACCACTCCGGTGTGGGAATTAGTGATCGGAGAAGGAGTGTATATAGAGTTGAGTTTATATCTAAGTATGATTTTGCTTGGAATAGTTCAGTTACCTTCAATGTGAAGTTCGTGTTGTATATATAGTGTTCCTTGCTTGCTTCTCAAGATGGTTTCATGGAGCTTGGATGCTGCCAAGTGTCCTTTTGGCATTGCTCAAGGTGGGGGACCACCTGGTAGTTGTCATTGAATGCATATACTCATTGTAGTCATGCTGATAACTAACTACATTCCTTTGGTTCAACAACTTTCGTGATTCTAGGGGTAGGGGACCAGCTGAGGTGGCAACTTGCACATGCACACATTCACAACTTCCACGTTTTCCTGCGAGGTTTCCTCAGCTCGGTACCGTTGTGCCTCAACTCGGCATCATTATGCCTTGTCTCGGCCTTTCACAGGATCATTCATGGAGATGGGCTGATCCATTCGGATATCTTTGTATGGGCTCGGCCCATTTCTGTTCTGCCCAAGGATTAGATTCTACAGTTCAGCCCAGCCCTGCATCACGGCTGGATTAGCCTTCCCACTGCGGGTTGGGCCCAAGTGCTTGGGGACTTGGGCAGACTATTGATCGAGGATTTTGGGCTCAATTGGCTTGCCCATATATTCATCTAATTCATTTGGATTTGGGGCTTTAATGGATTGGGCCGGCCCAAGGCTTGGATCCAACCCATTTCATATTCAACCCCTTCATTTGCCCCCTAGCTCGCGCTAAGATTCCCCTTGGGGGGAGCTATTGTTCTGCTCTCCAAGCGTCGTGTCGCTTCGGTTTTGCCCCAGTTCGGCCTTGGTGACGGTTCAATCCTGACACACAACCCCTGCATGCGTCCTTTCAAGGTGACACGTAGCAACATGGGATAGGCGTGCAGAGATAGTGCGTCGATTCCATACCGAAGGTCGTGTTTCGTGTACCTTCACGCTGGCTGGCGCAATAAATGCCATGGCTGTCAATACAAATCCCTTTATCTGCTTCTTTGTTCTTTTTAGAGAGTTTCAAAGAGAGGAGAAGAACTCTTCTCGTTCCTCTGAACCAGTCTCGTTGGTGCTCTGCTCGGACTTGTTCAACGTTGGTCGTGCTTTGCTACCACTTCTCTAATCTCTGTAAGTCCTCTTGTGATTCTTTTTCTCTTGTCTCTCTCTGTCTCAATCATCTTGTCTGGCCTTTGCTCTGTTGTGTTCTGCATTCTGTTATCTGAGTTTTACCCCTGTCTTATTAGGTTTGTTAGATAGGGAAGTTTCGCTCTCTAGTTGATACCCTCGAGGCCATGGCTATGTTCCGCCTGGACTATAATATTCCCGATGACGTTACCCTTTCGCTGGCGAAGGTAGATGCCAAGCATATGGGCACGAGGAATATCGTCGTTTTTCTGATTGTGGCCATTGTCGAGGGAGGGGTTCGGTTTCCCCTTGACCTGTTAGTGCGCCGGTTTCTGCATCAGGTCCAGTTAACCCCAATGCAAGTATCTGTGAACCTTTTCCGTGTTGTTTGCGGCATATCCGCTCTCAATAGACGATTGGGTTTGAACCTTGACATATGGGATATCTTAGGCTGTTACACTCTTTCCCATAACAAAGACCACAGCACGTATTACTTGCGTGTTCGCTCTTTCGATTGCCATTTGGTTATTGGGTTGCCCGATTTGGATAAACACAACGATGACTTCCTGCAAGTTGGTGGCAACTGGGAGTTTCCCGCCGGAACTGAGTTCCAGTCTGAGCGGATGCCTCAGAAAGACGACTATCCAGGTTCGGGCCTTTCCTTCTAGTGCCTTTTGTATTTCTTACTTTATTTTGGATGTCACTCTAATGGGTCACTTCTTTTTTGCAGAGGCCTCTTGTTTCCAGCGAAGACCGAACCAGGAAAATGTTGAAGCCATAAAAGCTGCCCTGAGGTATAAAAAGAGATCTGCACCCGAGTTATTGGATTACTAGTCAACTTACCGCTCCACCATTCCAAAGAAGGCGAGGCTCGCTGCTTCTCTTTTGGACTCTGATACCGAGACTGACACATCTCTCACTCCTTTGGTTACTAATCGTCGCAGGAGTCAGGGTACACTTTCCAAGAGAACGCCCTCTCCTGCCCCCAGTTTTGCAGGGGGCGGGTCTGTGGCGAAGAGAAGGGTGTTGGTGGATTTGGAGGCTGAGGCTTTCGGAGCCTCCGATGTTTTGGAAACCCCTTTAGAAAAGACCAAGGCGAAGAGCCTTATGGAAGTGAAGATGGAGGTGGGAGCTTCTGGGACCCCTGCGACTGCTACCGAGGCCTCAGCTTCGGTTGCTGCGCGAGCAAAAAAGAGAAGAAGAGAGGTTGACAAAGCAGTGGTGGGGGAAGCTTCTGAGGATCCTACTGAGGATGAGGCATTTGAGAAATGGGAGCCGCCAATGTCGCATAAAGGCAGGCCCATTTCTACTTCTGATTCAGTTGTTGCTTCACAAGATTTGCTTTTGATTTGACGAAGTTTTTGTTGATGTTGGTTGACATGGATGACCATAATGGGCCCCGTGATATTCCTATCCTGAAAGGGACCCTTCAGATGATGACTGCTGTAAGTGTTTCCTCGTTTTACTTGTCTTTATTGTTGTGTTGTTGTTTCCTTTTTTCTTAATTCTTCATTATCCTTTGTAGTGTATCCAGAGGATGCACCTGTCCATTACCCGTGTTGAAGAGCTAGAAAGGGCCGTGCTGGAGGCCGCAATGAACGCTGAGAGACTGACGGTAAGTGTAGACACCCCATTTCTGACCGCCCTTAAGACTTGGGCATTACTGATGGTTTACTTGATGGTAAAAGGTGTGCAGGGCAAATGTTCAATTTCTTCGGCAAGGAGAGAGACAAATCTCAACTTCACACCCCATTTTGGACCAAAGCTATTTTGAATGGTTTTTAGACCTTAAAACCCTCTCTTTCAAAACATTTTTGAAATAAAATTTCTGCAATGTTCCGAGGCTCGCATTTTGGTCAAACGTTGCGCTTTTCGGTAAATTGAGCAAGGACAAAGTGGAAATGAATGAAAGAGAGATGAAATCTTTGAAAAATCTTTCAAAACACCTTGCTCAGGGGTTTGAAGTTGAAGAAAGGAGGGGAAGAGAGAAGAAACCAAGTTGGAGAAGAAGATAGGCAAGAATCGCTAAGAGAGGGACGAGCAGTCCTCGCTAAATCAAGCTTATCTGTCTATACACTTGGATTTAAGCTATGAGGCCACCACTGTTGGAAAGAAGACTTCCGGGGCTTCATTTTTCATTCAAGAATCTCTTAAATCCGAGTCCGGAGGGCGGAGATATGATTGGTTGAAGTTGGGTATCATCCCGGTTGGACCAAAACTGAGCAGCCTTCACCAAAACAAGAATAACTTTTTTCACAGTTGGCATTTTGATGCAAGGCTGGTGCCATTGGAAAGCTTACTTCCAGGGCTTCAATTTTGACACAAGAATGACCTGAAAAGGAGTTCATATGAAGAAGTTATGCCCGTTTGAAGTTGGACCTGCAGAGCAGATTTTTCCTGCGACCGACCAAAACAGATGCGCCCGACCAAATAGATGGCCGACCAACCAGTTAAAGTGGCCGGCCGACCAATTTTGCTGGCCGACGACCTTCCGGAGTATTCTACAGATTGAATGCATGCCAGCTGTGCCAGCTGGAGTGCACAGACCCTGCTCCCTATGCACGTGTGTGGTTGTTTTCCACCCTTTGACCCTTTTTTTTGCACCTTTTGCTCAAAGCTTCTTGAGGAAGCTTTGACCCCTTGTCTTGGCTTCCTCAAGAAGCTTGCACCTTTGCATTAGCTTCCCTTAGAAGCTTAGTCCCTTTGACCCTTTTGTTTAGCTTCTTTGAGAAGCTTAAACACTTTTTCTTGTCTATATAAGGAGACCCTCCTCCTCCATTGAGATGGTTCAGCAAAATCAAACCTAATACATATATATTCTGATATATACACCTTCTCTCTCTATATCTCCCTCTCTCTCTTCATTTGTGTGTGTTGGAGGGCCTAAAAGGGTGATTTGTTCTTAGTTTTACACTAAGACACACACTATTACACCATACTTCGGTTTGTGAGGAGTTAAGAGGTTGTTCTTGGAGGTTTTAAGGTGGTTTTGGTCAGAAAAGAGGGCTGCACTTGCTGTTCTTTAAGAGTTCTTCAAGGGTGAGCACTATTCATTTTTCCCCCATTCTTGCACTAGCTTTGACCTGTCTTGCATACTGATTTAAGCTTTGTGCATAACTGAAAAAAGTCTTGTATTTTCATGCTTAGATTTTTCATTAAGGTCATTTTGGTGTTGGGGGTCGACCTCTCCCTCTAGGCCTTGTTTGGCCCCTTTTGTCCCCTCTTTGAGAGCTTTGAACCTTTGTGTATTGGCCTTCTCACCACTGAAATCCAGTGGATTTTCAGTGGTGAAGAAGAGGTTTTGAGGTCTTGCATAGCGAGGGACACCCCTCTCCCCTTATGTCTCTTTTGCTTGTGTTTTAAGGCTTATAAATGTAGCATGCATGCCTAGTTGTCTTTGGCTCCATTTCAGAGATTTTTGGGTGTTTTTGGTCATATTATACCTTTGTCCCATGTTGGTTTGTTGACCCTTTGCATGCATAATACACTTACTTGTATCCCCCCCCATTTTGCCTAGAAATGCATCTTGCCATTAGACCATCATGCTTGTATTTTTTTGCCTAGCTTTGTGAAGTTTTTAGTCATATTTTTCCATGCTTGAGGTCTGTTGGGTGTTGATTTGGTCATGCCTTTCATGCTTTGTATAGTCTCTTTGCATTCTAGCATGTTGGCATCGGGTATGTGAGTCATTGGCATGCATTACCTTGGCTATTTCAGTGATTTGGACTCACTTATTATGTCATTTCAGACCATGTTTTGTGCTTACATGCTTGCATTTGTTATCCTTTCAATGCCTTGAAGAGATGTGGTCTTATGCTCCATGTTTGAGTCCTTGTGCATGCCTATGTGTTTGAGTCCTTGGGCTGCCATTCATGTAGGTTTTAGGATGTATTTTGATGCATTAAAACTCTGTTTTTGGTTGGAAGGTCCATGCCATGTTTGGTCAGGGGAGGTGTAGAGTAATGCCCTTTTGGTGACCTTGAATGCCTTTGTTTTGATGCCCATTTCGTAGCATGTTTTTGGCCCTATCCCATGCATGTTCCAGCCCTGTTTTGGAGTCCTCTAGGACTGTTTTAGGTCATTTTGGTCCATTGGGGTTTGATTAACATGGCCATGGTTTGACCCCTCTGGTTGGCTTCAAGTTTGGATCATTGTTGCATGCCTTGCTTGCATGACATGGTTGATTTGGCATCTTCCTCTATGCATTTTCAGAGCTTAATATGTTAGCCTAGCATCCATGTTTGTCATCTTGTGAGTGCCCTTGAAAGCTGCCTTTCATGCCTTAGTCTTAGGCTCATTAGTTTGCATGCTTATTTTGCATGATTGGCATCATCATTTTAGTGCACTTTGGCCACTGTTTTGGGGAGGTGGCTGAGGTTCCTCCATCTTAGTGTAAGTCCGTGCATTTGTATCTTGTAGTATACTCATTACATTGCATGTTTGTTGCATCCTTGTAGTCAATGCATTGTTGCATGTTTACCACTTCGCCTAGTTGCCTAACTAGGTTGTATTGTAGCATTGCATGCTTGGCACATTGCGCACTTGCATAATAGCTTACATTGCATTTGGCATGTTTTGTAACTTAGTCTTTTGTACACTTGAGCCATGTTTATATACATGCATTACATTGCTTGGTTTGGGGTGTCAAACCAAGCACGAAGATTGAGGAGTGTTCGTACTCAAGGTGACGTAACACGTCTCAATCCTCGGTCGCCAATGTCTTTGATCTCAATATGATAGGGTATTGGCACTCATTTGTTTGTTGCATGCATTTACATCATCAAGTTGCAAACTTGGCCTCTTAGGCCATCATGCATCGAAATGCACAATTGATGGCCCGAGAGTCGAGGGCCATGCTCCCTGGAGTTCATTGCATGATAGGGAGTGTGTCCATGCATACATTTGCTTGAAAATTCCATGCCATACATTGCTTGCCCTCTGCTGCTGTCAACTGCAGGTTTCAGCAGGAAGATTTGGCCGGCCGGCAGTGTTGAGTGCCGACCGGCAAAGAATGTTTGGCCGAGAGCACAATATTTAGCCGATGAGAGTATTCCCATGGCCGGTAGCATATTCTTTTGGCCGGTAACATTCCACAACACTCAAGGAGCAGTTCTGGGGACTTTTAGAATTTTCAGAGGGGTAAGACAGTGTAAACAGAGGCAACAGTGCTATGGCAGCGAGTTTCCGAGCGGGGCAAGTCAAGCATGCATCATTCGCGCATTTCGAGGCAGAGCTGTGGCAGTCTCTTTAAGCTTCATATTTAGTTTATTTTGTAATTAATTAATTTGTTAATTAATTAAGGGTCTGTAATAATTAATTAGCTAGGATAGTTGATTTGTTATTCGGACTGTATTATTCTTTCTCGGTCCCCCGAGTGAGGGCGTATTTGTAATAAGTGTGTGTGAGTGTGTGCATGTCTTCCAATCCCACGTCTTTCTTCCCTTTATTTACCGCTTATGATGGTTAGACTAGGGCATATTTGAATTAGCATACCTTATGCTATGCATGCGTGCATCCATACATTTGTCTTACATGCACCGGGCTCGGCACTTCATGCTAACTGCACTTGTATTTCAATTCCAAATTGAGTACTTGTTAGTTGCAGCATTTCACATGCCATCTTTAGGGTAGCCGAGCCTATTCTAGCTGCATCCTGCATGTGTTGCATTAGCCATCTTAACATGAACTAGGATCATGCATATGATTACTAACTAGTTTCTGTTTTGGCTTGGAGTACTAGGTAAGCTTTTATGCTTTAGCATACCGCATGCGTGTGAGTGTTGCCATAATAGCATGATTACCGTGAGGCTAGCTGCTTATGTGATATAACTGCTTGAATGCCTGTGGATGGAGGTTGAGTTACTTAAATTGGAACAATGCATTGAATGCGAGTTTTAAGCCCACTTGAGGGTGGCAAAACTCATGTCTTAGCCTACTTGCGGGTAGCACCATCAAACCATTTTCAAATAAACAAACATGAAATGTTTTGTTCCAATTTGGGCGACTTGGTCTATACTTGTTTGCTGTGCGCATCACGTAATAAATCTAGGCTAATAACCGGAATAAGAACGCATAATGTTTTCAAAATAAGATATCATGGTTAGTAGAGGCCGATCTTTGATCGGGCGAGAGGGGGTGCTCATAGCTGACCTTCCCCAATCGTACCCAAGTTCCCGAGCCGAGGCAACTTTGGTGATGACGGACACGTGGCCTTAGGCAAACGAGTCAGGGTTTCCTAAATTCCCCCAAAATAAATATTTAGGTGGCGACTCTGTATCTGGCAAAGCAGTCCATGTTTGGCACTTCTTTACAAAAAATCTGTTTTCAAAAACGATTTGCCGGATTTGGACTCTTTGGTTCAGATTAAGAACCGTGACAATTTGAGTCCTGAACTATAGTAGACCCACAGACGAACAAAACGGGATTTCCCTCCCGGGACGTTCGGGGACGTCTACAGTAAGCTTGGAGACAGAGAAAGAAGGACGCTGAACTGCGGAGAGGGAAGCGTTTCGTTTGAACAAGATTGTCGCTTCAGCTGAAAAATCGAAGGAGGCTGTTATTGGGACACAGGCTCAACTCGAGGGGAAGGTGGCCGAACTGGAGGCCGTTATTGCCACGATGGTTGCCGAGCGTTCTGCGCTGGAGGCCAAACACTGGCAACAAGGCTGGGATGAGGCTGGGGCTGCCTATAAGGAAGAGGTGCTAGTGCTGCGAGATAAGCTCTTTCTAAAGGGTTGGACGAGTGCTTTGGCTGCTGTGCTGGTTCCTGAAGGCTCTTCCTTGTTTCAGGATGTCCCAGTTCCTTCAAGATCCTTGGGTTCAAAGACTGTCTCCACCCCTGCTGTTCTTCTAGCCGAAGTTTCCCCAGAAGTTGATTCTGCAAACAAGACCCAGGACAGTAATGTTGCCGCTGAAACGGTGGATGTTGAAGGGGTTAAAACCCTGGAGACCGCAACCGCGGGAGATGTGGTTAAGGAGGCTTCTTCTTCTCAGGAAGTTGGAGCTGCCTCTACTTTTCCTTCCCAAGACGGCCTGGACAAGATCGTGGACGCTGCTCCTAAGGTTCCCTTTGTTAATGAAAGTTGAAGTTGAAAGGAATTGAAGTTTTTGCTTTTCTGTTTTGATGCACTGTGGCTCGGTCCTCTTGACGAGCTTTCTTTATGTACTTGCCAAGATAATTTTTTTTTCTCTTTTCTTTTCTTCATTGCTGGTTATAAGTCCATCTGTGCCTTCTGTTGGATGATAGAATTTTCTCTTTGAATTTGCAATCTGATGCTGTTTGGCTTTTATGTCTGAATGTTTTCTATACTGCTTACTCTTGGCCGAGCACTGTTGGGACCTCGGGGTCGAATAGATGCTCGGTCTGGTTCTGTATTGCTTGCCCCCGGTCGAGCATTGTTGGGATCTCGGGGCCGAATATGTGCTCGGTCTGGTTCTGTACTATTTGCCCCTGGCCGAGCATTGTTGGGACCTCGGGGCCGAACAGATGCTCAGTGTGGCTAACGAATATGTGGTGTGGCTGTGCTTGAGTTCGTAAGAGGGTGTTACTTAGGTTCAGGTTGGTTTTATAAAAAGAACAATTGTTTGCCTCCACCTGGAGCTAAGTAAGATTGAAACTGAAGATTGTGCTCTTAGGTAGAACTGCTTAAGTCTGTTTCAACTTTGATAGCACAGATGCATTGAAATGAGATAAAGGCACGAAGAGGTGTCTTACTCAGGTCCAGGTTGGTTTGAAAAAACAATTGTTTGCCCCCACCTGGAGTTGAGTAAGACTAATGTTGGAAGTTTGCTTCTGACAGAGCTTGGTCACGTTTGTTCCGACTCTGTTTGTTTGAATCAGTACTGAAGTGTTGACGTGTTGGTACTTAAGGAATTCTGTGGATTCAAAGACGTTTACTTAAGATATGTTAGTGTGGTCTCCACCAAGCAATTCCACTCGGCTAAAGTCCAATTTAGTTGCCAAACATTATTCCACCAAGCAATACCACTTAGCATGTTTAAGTGCTAACCAAATTTACATTCCGTCCAGTCGTTCTGAAACTAAGTCCATTTGGGTGAAGACCAAAGTTAATTCCGTTTGATAAACATCAAAGCTAATTCCGTTTGGTAGGAACCAAAGCTAACTCCGTTTGATAAACATCAAGGCTAATTTCGTTTGGTAAGAACCAAAGTTAATTCCGTTTGATAAACATCAAGGCTAATTCCGTTTGGTAAGAACCAAAGCTAATTCCGTTTGATAAACATCAAAGCTAATTCCATTTGGTAAGAACCAAAGCTAATTCCGTTTGATAAACATCAAAGCTAATTACAAGAATTTGATAAATTTGAGAGAAGTGGGGAAGCATTTGCATTGGTCAACAGATAAATGCCTTTACATTTTGATAGAGAAGTTGGGGGATAATTCTATTGATAGTATTTCTTGAGATTTGCTACATTCCAGGGCCGAGGTATAGCTCTACCTTTTAGATCCTCTAATTAGTAAGCTCCATTTCCAACAACAACTGTGACTTTGTAGGGACCCTCCCAGTTAGGCCCAAGTTTGCCCTCGCCGGGCACCCTTTTGTGATCCATAACTTTCCTCAAAACCAGTTCTCCTGGTGTAAATTGCCTTGGAAAAACTTTTTGGTTGAAACTCTTGATGAGCTGCTGCTGGTACGCTACAAGTCTAATCAGTGCTACTTCTCTTCGGCCCTCTGCCATATCCAGTGCTTGTGCAATAGCTTCCTCATTATTGGTGCTCTCAAAAAATTCAGACCGAAGGGTTGGGAGACCTACTTCGAGTGGGATGACAGCCTCCATTCCATAAGTTAGGGAGTAAGGTGTTTCCCCTGTTGAGCGCCGTGTTGTGGTTCGGTATGCCCATAGCACGTAGGGTAACTCTTCAACCCATTTTCCTTTGGCATGCTCAAGCCGTTTCTTTACTCCGTTGATGATGGTTTTGTTTGACGCTTCTGCTTGTCCAATGCTTCACGGGTACCCTGGAGAAGAGTTCCTATACTCAATCCTGAGGTCGGCACAAAGCTTTCTGAAGATCTTACCATCGAACTGCGTTCCATTATTCGCAATCAGTACCCGAGGGATGCCGAAATGCACCACCACGTTTCTCATGACAAATCGCTTTGTATCCGCTTCTTTGATACTTGCCAATGCCTCGATTTCGACCCACTTAGTAAAATAATCGGTTGTGGCAATGAAGAATCGTCTGTTCCCTGTGCCTCGTGCCAATGGTCCGACAATATCCAGGCCCCATTGGGCAATGAGCCATGGGCTGGTGAGTGGAGTGAGAGTTTTGGCTGGCTGATGAATGAATGGAGCAAACCTCTGACATTTATCACACTTCTGTACGTACTGCTGAGCATCTTGTTGCATCCGTGGCCACCAATACCCGTGAGTGAGGGCTCGGTGCACCAGCGACCTTCCGCCAACGTGGCATCCACAAATCCCATCGTGAATTTCGTAGAGAACATTCTCGACCAGATTTGGATGCACACATAGAAGATAAGGGCCAAGATAGGAGCATCTGTACAGTTTCCCGGATGGTGAGATCCAAAACTGAGCTGACTTATGTCTGACTTTGTTGGCTTCCTTTTTGTCTTCGGGGAGAGTATCAGATTTTAGAAAAGCAAGTATTGGATCCATCTAGCTCGGCTCTAAGTTGCTGCAGAGGACTGGAGATGCAATACTTGGTTCTGGCACAAACTCAACCCAAACTTTTCTAGCATCATTTGTATCCACTGATGAGCCGAGGCAAGCCAGAGCATCAGCATGGCTGTTTTTGTCCCGACTGATTCGTTCTACTCGTATGGATTGAAACTTTTTTAGTAGGTCCTTGGCCTTTCCAGCATACATGGCCATTCTTTCATCTCATGTTTTATAGACCCCAGAAAGCTGGTCTACCACTAGTTGTGAATCACTGAAAACAAGAAGTTGTTCTGCACTGAAGTGTTTGGCACTACGTAAGCCAGCCAATAACGCTTCGTACTCTGCCTCGTTGTTTGAGGCCTTCTAACCGAGCCTGAGAGCCTGTTCCCAGATAAATCCTTCTGGTGAGATAAGTACTACTCCTGCCCCCGAGCCTCGGTTATTGGACGTCCCGTCAACATAAAGCTGCCAGATGTTTCCAATAAAGAGTTTCTATGCTTCTAAAGCGCAGGGCTTTCCCTATTCGGTGACGCGTGGCATCTGTGCCGAACTAGGATTCCCCGGTTCGGTACTCTGGGTGGAAGTAAATTCTGTGACGAAATCTGCTAAGACTTGGGCCTTGATCGCCGTCCTGGGTTGGTACCGAATGTCAAACTTACCAAGTTCGATCGCCCATTTTGCTGTTCGGCCAGAGAAATCGGCTCGGCTGAATACAGATCTGAGGGGGAATTCAGTGAGGACACTGATGGTATGCCCCTGGAAGTAGTGTTGTAACTTTCTCGAGGCGATAAGCATCGCGTAAGCTAACTTTTCCAATGGTAGATACCGTGTCTCGGCATCTAATAAGGTCTTGCTGACATAATACACTGGCCTCTGTTCCTTGTTCAATTCCCGAACTAATACTGCGCTTACGACATGATCTGAGACTGCTAGATAGAGATACAGCTCCTCTCCTGGTTCTGGAGTGGATAGAAGAGGTGGCATGCTGAGGTACCTTTTGAGACTTTGCAGTGCTTCGGTACATTCACAACTCCATTCAAACGCTGCCCTTTTCCTCAAAAGCTGGAAGAAGGGCTTCATCCGATCTGAAGATTTGCTGATGAACCGATTCAGTGTGGCCACCATGCCGGCCAGTTTCTGCAGCTCTTTAGTCTTTGTTGGTACTTCAAGATCTTGTATTGCTTTTATTTGGTCCGGGTTCGCCTCGATTCCTCTGTGAGTGACCATATATCCCAAGAACTTCCTTGTTCCTACCCCGAAAGCGCATTTTAAGGCATTGAGGCGAAGCTGATGGTTTTTCAGGATGTCAAAAACTTCTCTTAAGCCTGTAAGGTGGTCTGTAGCGAACTTGCTCTTTACTACCATATCATCTATATAAGCTTCAGTGGTTTTCCCGAGTTGGTCTTTGAACATCCGAGTGATCATCCGTTGGTAGGTTGCCCCCGCGTTCTTGAGGCCGAACGGCATCACTTTGTAGTAGTAAGTTCCTCTCGGAGTGATAAATGCTGTATTTTCTTGATCCGGACCGAACAGTGGTATCTGATGATAGCCACTATAAGCGTCCAGAAAGCTCATGCGCTCATGCCCTGCTGTTGAGTCTACTAGTTGATCAATGCGAGGCAACAGAAAGCTATCTTTAGGGCAGGCTTTGTTCAAGCAAGTGAAGTCGACACAAACTCTCCATTTTCTGTTCTTCTTCTTGACTACAACTGTGTTAGACAACCATTGCGGGTACTGAACTTCTCTGATTACTCCTGATGCCAGGAGTTTTTTGACTTCGGCAATTACTCCTTCGGTGTGCTCAACTGAGGATCTCCGACTTTTCTACACAATGGGACGAACTGAAGGGTTGATGTTGAGCTTGTGGCAAGCAAATTCTGGGTCCAACCTTGGAGTATCATATGCTGACCATGCGAATACCTCCATATTTTCCCTCAGCAGTTCCAGCAGCTGAAGTTTCTCATCAGCGCCTAGCGAGGTACCGATAAGGAAGTACTTTTCTGGATCATCCCCCTTTACCAGGATTCTCTCCAAATCTTCTACTATCTTTTCCTCTGGGGCTCTCCTTACATCTTCCAAGACTGGCTGTTCAGCCACTTCTACTGTCTGTACCCGATTGCAGAGCTGCTTTGCCTTTAATGCTGCCATGAAGCAATGTTTGGACGCAACTTGATCCCCTGAGATCTGCTCTACTCCGTGTTCCATTGGGAACGGATGAGCTGGTGGTAGGTTGAAGGGACCGCCTCCATTTGATGAATCTATGGACAACCAAGTATTGCGTTGTAAGGGGATGGTGTATTAATAACTAAGAACTCTATCTGGAGGATTTTTGTTCCTGCCGCGACTGGCAACACTATTCTGCCAAGCGGCCATTCTGGCTGTGAATTGAAGCCAACCAACGGGGTTGCCGCTGGGGTGAGGTGTTGCTCGGAGAGACCAAACTTTCTGAACAAGTCATAATACAATATATCTGCTGCACTACCTTGATCTACCAGGACTCGTTTTACATCAAATCATTTTCCAATTCCCACAGTTATAATCAGTGCATCAGTATGTGGGTGCTGTATGCCCTCTAAATCCTTTCTAGTAAATGAAACAGTGCACAAGGGGGATTTGGATGCCGTGCGTACCTTTTTCAATGCAGGCTCCACTGACATGACTTGTTGGATTTGCACAGCCTTAGCAATCTCTTCTTTTAGTGTCTCCTCAAGTTCCTGAGTCGTTGTCCCATGGATCACATTTATTATCAGCCGAGGTGGATGCTCAATATTCGGTTCTGGTGGTGGGTTCCCTGGTTTGGTCACTTCCTTATCCTGATCAATGTAATCCCGGAGGTGCCCAACTGCTACTAAGTCTTCCAAGTGTTGTTTCAGTGCCCTGCAGTTCTGAGTCATGTGCTCCCTATCTTGATGGTAAGTGCATCTGAGTTTCTGATTGCGCGGAGCCGGATCTCCCAACATTTTCGAAGGCCAAACAAAGAAAGGCTCTCTCTTGATCTTTTCTAGGATTCGATAGATTGGCTCTTTGAACACAGTCACGACGGCTTCGTGGGATTTGGACTTATCCACTTCATTCACTGCGATCCCTCTGTGTTCTCCTCGATCTGTTCTTTTCTTGTGCCGAGCTGTTTGTTTTGCTGACACTATCTCGATGGGGATCTGATCGTCTTCGAGGCGAGCGTATTGCTCAATCCTGGCACGCTAGTCTTTTAATGCTGTGGCCGGGCGCTTGGTAAGTGATTGTCTCAACTTACTTTCCAGGCGCAGGCCATGTTTGAAAGACAAAACGACCATCTGTTCACTACACACATTTAACTCCAGATCATGATTCTTCCCAGTACTCCTAGCATAAATGCTCAGCGTTTTTCTTGCTCCTTTCGAAGGCCGAACAGTGTATCGGCTCTTTCGGATCTTAGTGTTGGAGACAAACCTGGCTAGAACTCTTCGGAGAGTTGCTTCCAGCCACGGATCGATCAGCGGGGAGTTGATCGAACCATCGGAGTCTGGTTTCTCCCAAGCTGGATGAGAAGACTTTGCACATCAGTTGCCTAATCTCGGCTCCATAGGGACATCATTTGTCTGTAATGGCTAATATGTGTCAGCGGGTCCGACTTCAAATCGTATGAAATGAACTTTGGTGGGGTGAATTTCTTTGAAGGTCTCATGGCCTCAATTTCTGAGGAGAATGGTGAGGAGACGAGCCTATCTAGCACTCGGTGTTCTCTCTGGTGAACAGTACGGTCCAGATGATCTCGATATTGTTCGCTCTGCTTGTTGCCGATCAACCACGTACGAAGGTCATGAGGGGGGTATTTAGTTTGTTGACTAACCGTCTTTTGCCTCTTGGCCCTTCTCCGACACGACTGACGGGTGTGACTGCTTGCTGCCTCACTCTGTACCGGGATAGGCTGGCTTTGTTGCCCAGACTCATTTTTGGGGAACTTCTTCACTGGTGGCTCTCTGGATGAGCTCTTCCGTAACAAACGAGAGGGCTCCGCTTCCGTCTTCTTTTCCGTCGAATCGCCCAGCACCCTTTTAAGTTGGGCTTTCAGCTTCTGTATCTCCATCCCTATGGAGTCTATGATTCGATCCCTGTAATCCTTTTCCCAAAAAAAGTGATGAAAAGAACCTCCAGCGAAGGGTAATCGATGCTCGACGGATTCGGGAGTCCGGTTGTTGTTTCCAGTTTGTTCTTCCAGAACTGTTGGGAGTGCCAGCCCTTTTTCCATTGTCTTTTCCGTCTGTGGGATATGTGTTGAAGGCGGAATGTCTCAATCCCCATCGCCGAAACTGAGTGCAGAGCTTGGAGATGAAGTGGTCCACGTTCACTGCACCAATTGTGCGTACTGGATTCCGCACTAGATGAAAGTGGATCGGGGCCCCACACTCGGTTGGACTATCCAGGGACTGAGGTTCCTACCACAAGATGCACCGTTAGAGCTGCCCGGCCGGGGTTGGCCGGATAACCCCTCCGGTGTGGGAATTAGTGATCAGAGAAGGAGTATATATAGAGTTGAGTTTATATCTAGGTATGATTTTGCTCGGAATAGTTCAGTTACCTTTAATGTGAAGTTCGTGTTGTATATATAGTGTTCCTTGCTTGCTTCTCAAGATGGTTTCATGGAGCTTGGATGCTGCCAAGTGTCCTTTTGGCATTGCTCAAGATGGGGGACCACCTGGTAGTTGTCATTGAATGCATATACTCATTGTAGTCATGCTGATAACTAACCACATTCCTTTGGTTCAACAACTTTCGTGATTCTAGGGGTAGGGGACCAGCTGAGGTAGCAACTTGCATATGCACACATTCACAACTTCCACGTTTTCCTGCGAGGTTTCCTCAGCTCGGTACCGTTATGCCTCAGCTCGGCATCATTATGCCTTGTCTCGGCCTTTCATAGGATTATTCATGGAGATGGGCTGATCCATTCGGATATCTTTGTATGGGCTCGGCCCATTTCTGTTCAGCCCAAGGATTAGGTTCTGCAGTTCGGCCCAGCCCAGCATCACGACTGGATTAGCCTTCCCACTGTGGGTTGGGCCCAAGTGCTTGGGGACTTGGGCAGACTGTTGATCGAGGATTTTGGGCTCAATTGGCTTGCCCATATATTCATCTAATTCATTTGGATTTGGGGCTTTAATGGATTGGGCCGGCCCAAGGCTTGGATCCAACCCATTTCATATTCAGCCCCTTCACTGTGCATGTGTCGTAAGTTCCTACAAGTAACATTGGTCATTCTCAAGGCATTTGAGCCAAATCAAGGGAATTTTCGTGGCTGTTTAATGATTTGGCCTTCAAGCCTAATTATTTAAAAACCGATTTTCTAATCTAAATAACAAATGATGAATCCCGTGCATATTCCATAAGTTTTTATAAGGTATATTGGTTATTCTTGTGGTGTGTGTGTTGGTTCTAATGACATTCATGACTATTTGAAAATTTTGTCATTCGTTGGGCCATTTTTCAAGCCTAAGTATAGGAAAAAAGCATTTTTCAGGCTAATTCACAAATGGTGCACAGTGCCATAAGTTCCTATAAGTTAAATTGGTCCCTTCCTAAGGTTTTTGTGTTAGTTCTCATATACATTCGTAGTTGTTTGATAATATACTCCTCCAACGGACTTTTTCTAATATTATGGAAAAAAAAGTGTTTTTTAGGCAAATTCACAAATGGTACATCCCATTCATGTGCCGTAACTTCTTACAAGTTATATTGGTCCCTTCCAACGTGTTTGTGTTGATTCCCATGCACATTCGTAGTTGTGTGATAATTTAGCCCTTCAATAGCCCTTTTTGAAGCTTAAGTATGAAAAAAATCATTTTTTTGTCTAATACACAAACAGTGCATCTCATGCATGTGCCGTAAGTTCCTACCAATTATAATGGTCCCTTCCAAGTCGGGTATTTTTGTTTTTAGGCACTTCCATAGCTGTTTAACTATTTGGCCCTCCAATAGCTCTTTTTGAACTAGTTCCCAAATTGGGTGTCCTATGCATGTTTCCAATACTTCCTAATTCTTTAAACATATATTCTTTTATAAAAATTGTTATATTAAAGTTACTATACTTTACCAAGAAGTATGTCTACTTGGGGAGTTCCCCTATAACACAATCAATTATCTAGCTAAGAAATTGATCTCTTTGTTATGAAATTTTTTATACAATAATCTCTTTATTCTGTAGATTATACTTTTCAGCTCAATTGATACTTGTGGAACACTTCTTGGATATGCAAATTGTAAAGTTTTGAGATATTTATGACACACTTTGTTGAAAATGAGCTATACCAAGTATTTTCTGATTCTAGTATCTGTGTTGATACGCATGTATTCATCATAAAATAAATAGGATTCCATAATGAAAATGTTATTGATCTTGAGTCCTTATGCCTCAATGATGTGGAGGTTTCCTTTTCTTTTTTGTGATTCAAAATCTTAGTCAGTTAAATTTCCTAAATAGAATTATGGATTGTTAGCTCGTAATCGTCAGCCCCTGTGGCTGTACTACGTGCATCACATTAATTTCAAGTTCTAAGATTGTGATGTCTCAAGCAATCGGAGCCTAAATGCATATGTACTGCAGTCCTCCATAATTACCTACATGAAACATGAATTCATTGTTTTAAACTTGACATTCATGTTTGGATAAATTTTTTTTTTTTTTGATAAGTAATAATTCATGTTTTGATTTTGCTGCTAAAAGAAGAAAGTTCAACTAAAAATCAAACTTACATCATCCAGCAGCATACTGTTGCAATAAGAACCAATGTAAGATGGAACCTGCATCACATAATGCACATTAGCCACACACAAAAAAAAAAAAGAAAAGAAAAAGATTTGTATTCTGAACATTATTAGCAAGCTTAGTGAACTACATTAAGACATCTTCCTAAACATTATTAGCAAGCTTGGTGAACTACATGAATTTTGATGTTCTTTAGACTTTTATGAAACAATCAATCTGAGTGCCTCCCAAATTCATAAATTCACTAGTTCCATAAACAAAATTGAAAAAAATTGTATTCTGAAAGATAAATCCAAAACTGTTCACTATCCAATCCAATTATGATAGACTATGAACAGAGATTTATGAAATTGATGAGAGGACCATGCGACAAGGGTTTGTTAAAAAAAGAAAAAGAAAAAAAGAAAACAGAGCTGCAATGTATATATATAAAATTTAATAAGTAATTAGAAACTAAGAGGGGAATAGACATCTTTGCTAGGACACTAAAATAGAGTCAAGGCTGCAGAACTCCCAAATATATTGATTTACTAGAAATTCTGAGTCAATATATCAAATAGCATTCCTAATCCATTAGAATGAAATACACTCATATGTGACATCAAGAAGTTCAAATTTTTTTTTTTTTTAAAAAAAAAAAAAAAAGGAAGAAGAAGAAGTTCGAAACTCACAAAAAACATATCTTAATGATGTATAAATATTGGCTTGTTAGTATTTTAGTATATAGTTAAACATCTAACTTTATTTCCTCATAAATTTATAATAGATTAATTTTTCACATGTATTATGAACGGAATAGAACTAAATGAAGGTCCAACAAAATCTCACATGTCTCTAGAATGAATCACATGTAAATATATATATATATATACTTGTTTGCAGTTGCTTACTGAATTGTTATTTCTGTATCTACTCTTTTCCTCTATCTACAATTGTTTACATTCCTCCTAATCTGTCAAAATTCTATCTGTGTCTTTCCACTTTGTTATTAGCCACCCATCTTTCATCCCAAATCCTAGGTAAGTCCTTTGATTAGGCAGTGTTGGTTTTTAGGGGTTTTCCGAATTGGGTATGTGTGAACACATCATATGTGAAAACATGATAAATTTAGACAATGTATTAAGCTCCCTGTAAACCATTTTAAGTAAAGGAAAAAATGAGTCGATTATTTCGAAGTAACTCTTCTGTCAATTCTCGTTCAACAACTCTACCCTCTATACCTAATCAAGGTTTACTAATTAATGAAGAAGATGTCGAATTACAAAATGATAAAATTGATGTAAGTTGGAACATACCACAATTACTTGTTAAAGAAATTTATAAAACTACTTTTATACAGTCCACATTTAATGTTAATCTTCATGTTAAAACTTTAGAACAAGTATATGCTTTAGAACGGCCTCGTGAAACTTGCCAATTACTTGATGCTAATACTATTAAACGTCATTTAAGAACTGGTCATAATTTTATTCATTTAGGATTAATTCAAGTAAGAATTAAACCATTAACTCAACAAGGTAAAAATACTTTGTCTTATTATGTTTAAGAGATGCTCGTTTTCTTGATTATAATGATAGTTTAATGGGTATGATGGAAACTGGTCTCCATCACGGACCCGTCCATTTTAATTGCTTTCCTGATTTTACTCTCAGTCTTAGAGATCTACATATATTAGATGCTCTAACTTTGAATATTCAGTTAAGTGGTTCTTTTACAAATATGAAAGAAAAAGTTCATAATATTGCTTTAATTTATCGTGTTTATTACAAATGTATTAAAATTAATTTAAATGTTCAAGCTTTACATAAAAGTCTAAAAGACAAAACTTTACTGATTCAAAGTAGCAGTCATTATACTAATATAAATATTCCTAAAATGATTGAATGGAAATATATTACTCTCCCAGATCAATGGGTTACTGTTAATGAAAATTATAAACATAATAAAAAACAATCTACTAGCCAAGATATCCAAGATATTCAACAATATACTGATGGTTCAGTCCAAATTAAATTTAATAGATCCAGTCAATCCTCTCGGCATAGTACTTCTAGTATACCTACTGATACTGAAACTGAAGATGAAATATTTAATACCCCTTTGTTTTGAAAAAATAGTCAAATCCATGTCGGTCAAGCTTCACATAGTAAAATGAAAGGAGTTGACGACTCCAAAACTTCCCAAATTAGTAAACCCGTTTATTCAAGTTATACTCATCTTCCTGAAGAAGATACTGTTTCTCAAGATTCCCCAACTCAAACTGATTTCGAAGTTATACCTCCTGTAAATCCTCAATTAATGACCATTCGTAAACCATTTACTCCTAATCTTGATAAATTACATATTGAATTTAAATCTAAAGGTAATAAACCCAAATGTCATGCGTATCGCCTTAAATATGATTCGAATCAACAATCTAAAATTACTCACAAATGGTATACGTTTATGACTGAACACAGTATTGAAGTTCCTTTCTTTGAATACTTAGAAAATTATTACAAAAAAGTTAATACCATCACAAAACATAAATGGAAAACTTCTCCAAATACTACTGTTAGTTCTAGTCATCCTCCTTTATCTACCATAATTATAGAACATCAAGGATCTGTCATTCAGGCCTCTCCCTTTAAGTTAACCAGCACTGACCCTGAAATAAAAAAGGTTATTGAACAAAACAATTATACTAATCAATGTTTAAAAACAATTGGTAAACAATCAGATAAGATAGAAACTAATTTAGATGATTACTCAGCTAACCATACTTCTACCAAACAATCTTTGGACCAACCTTTGCTTAATTTACCTAGTAATCGCTCCAAACGAGATAGTTTAGTTACCCAAGATTCTACTGTTAAGGCTATCGAACAATTATTTACTAAGTTAGCTACTTCTGAAAAAGCGTCTCCATCTACTGAAAAGGGTCTTACTGTATTAAACCAACATCCTACTTTAGAAATTGTTTCTACTCAGTCAGACATTGATACAACTGATAATGAAATTAATATCTTAGCACAGCAATTTCAATTTTCTAATCTTAATCGAATTACTTATCCTAAAGTTAATCCTACTACTCTTACCAAAAATTGGTACTCTCAACCTACTCCTCCTGATCTTCAATACGAAGAAACTAATGTTAATAATCAATTTTCTGTATCTGCTAAAAAATTGTACGAATAGAATATCGATGGTCTTAGTGAAGATCAGATACTTCAAAAATTAAATCATTTATCTATGGTTACAAATAGTTATCTTAGTAACTACCCAGATTATACTCAACCTGAAATTGTTTCATTAATAACCTTTGATTTTACTGGTATGTTAAAATCTTGGTGGGAAAAATATCTCACTGAAGATCAAAGAGAGTCTATTTTACATGCAAGTCAGAAAGATGAAAATGATTTATCTATATTTGATGAAACTATTGGCTATTATAAACCTGATGGCATTAATACCTTAATCTATACCATCGTCTGACATTTTATAGATACCTCTACTAATATTTATTCTCGCATACATGATCAACTTAGTAACCTTACTTGCCCTACATTAAGTGATTTTCGATGGTATAAAGATGTCTTTACCTCCCGAGTTATGCTACGAGAAGATTGTACTAAATCATTTTGAAAAGAAAAATTCATTAATGTCCTCCCTAGTCTTTTTGCCCACAAAATTCGCGATGTCCTTAGTCAAGCTACAGGCGTCATTGAATATGATAATTTAACTTATGGTGATATAATTAGTACTATTCAAAAAGAAGGATTACGAATGTGTATTGATTTTAAACTCAGTCAAAAAGCTGCTAAAGATAAACATAAGACCAAGTATGAATTAGGTAATTTCTGTGAATAATATGGTTTACCTCCTGTAACACCTTCTCGCCATAAAAAACATAAGTACCATAAATACAAGTCTTCCTCCAAATATTCCCATAAATACAAAAAGAAATATTCACCTACAAAATCAACTGATAATTCTATACTAAACCCAAAAAGAAATATTATACAAAATCACATCCAAAATCTAAATCTACTAAAGATATTACTTGCTATAATTGTGGTCAAAAGGGTCATTATTCTAATAAATGTAAAAAAAAACAAAAATTAAAAGATAAAGTTAATCAACTCCAAATTAATGATGAATCTAAAACTCAATTATTTGAAATCTTCCAATTAAACCAATCTTCTAGTAATTCCGCTTTGACAATTATAGTAACTCCTCTGATTACCATTCCCCTAATGATAATTCTGATAATAATATTAAATTAAGATGTAATGATATTTGTTGTAAACCCGTCAAACAACTTACTGTCCTTACTAAACAAAATCAAGAAGAAACCGCCCTTATTAAATTAATTAGCAAATTAGAAG
The DNA here is from genome assembly GCA_030407325.1 of Camellia japonica. Taxonomy (NCBI): domain Eukaryota; kingdom Viridiplantae; phylum Streptophyta; class Magnoliopsida; order Ericales; family Theaceae; genus Camellia; species Camellia japonica. The sequence goes on along the minus strand of JAPPVO010000002.1, from coordinate 200,421,693 downwards.
ATCCAGAATTAAAACAAAAATATATTGACAAACTAAAATCATTATTACTTACTACAGATACTAAACCACAACCGACTAAACCCATTATTAGTTTATCCAAAACCTTAAAAAGATTTAAAAATAAACAAAAAAAATTACTCTTCAAGATTTACAACAGGAAATTAACCAGATTAAACGTCTTATCAAAGATTTACAAAATAAAGATAAATTTTAGAAGATGAAATCACCATATTAAAAATTAACAAAAGTTTAGATAATTTCCAACAAAATGAGGTTGTCTTGTCCAATATCTGAAGGAACGAATGAAGATACTAATCCATATAATATTTTGTTTGATCATCGATCACATCATTCCAATAATCATGAAAGTAAAAGATTAAATCTTATCAATAAAATTCATATCCAAAAATGGTACTCAAAAATTAAACTTGTTATTAATGATTTTGAATTAGATGTCATCGCCCTCATTGATACTGGTGCTGATCTCAATTGTATTCAAGAAGGCCTACTTCCTACAAAATATTATGAAAAACAGGTGAACAATTAACTTCTGCTAATGGTAATAAAATGCATATTAAATACAAATTACCAAAAGTTCATATATGTCAAAATAATGTTTGCTTTAAAACATCATTTGTTTTAGTCAGAAATATGACTGATAAAGTTATTTTAGGAACACCATTTATATTTTTACTATATCCATTTACTACTTCTAGTCAAGGAATAATTACTCACGCTTTTGGCCAAGTAGTCACTTTTAAATTTTTATCTCTACCTGAAGTTAAGGAATTAAATCAATTAAAAGACTGTTCCATTTCTCAATCTATTAATCGGTTAACTCGTCAGTTAAAATATCTTAAAGAAGAAGTTAATTATAAGAGAATTGAACAACAATTAAATGATCCTATTATTATATCCCAAATTGCCGAATTAAAATTAAAATTAGAAACAACTGTTTGTTCTACTTTACCAACTGTCTTTTGGCATAGGAAAAAATATGCAGTTACATTACCATATATTAAGAATTTTAATGAACGACAAATTCCTACTAAATCTCGACCTATTCAAATGAATCATGAATTAGTTGAAATGTGTAAAATAGAAATTAATGAATTATTAAAAAATAAAATTATTAGTCCTAGTAAGTCCCTATGGTTTTGTCCTGCCTTTATGTTAATAAAAATGCTGAATTAGAACGTGGAGTCCCTCGTTTAGTCATTAATTATAAACCATTAAATAAAGTTTTAGAATGGATTAGATATCCAATTCCTAATAAAAAAGATTTAATTAAAAGACTTAGCCAAGCTGTCATTTTTAGTAAATTTGATTTAAAAAGTGAATTTTGGCAAATACAAATTCACCCAGAAGATCGTTATAAAATTGCTTTCACTACACCTTTTGGTCATTATGAATGGAATGTCATACCTTTTGGATTAAAAAATGCTCCTAGTGAATTTCAAAATATAATGAATGACATTTTTAACCTTTTAGTCATTTTTCTATCGTCTATATTGATGATATTCTCATTTTTTCTAATTCCCTTGATGAACATTGGAAACATCTTACCGCTTTCTTTTATACCATAAAAAGTCATGGTCTAGTTATATCTGCCCCTAAGATTAAATTATTTCAAACCAAAGTCAGATTTTTAGGATATAATATTCACCAGAATACCATTCTACCTATCAGTCGCTCCATTGAGTTTGCCTCTAAATTTCCTGATGAAATCTTAGATAAAACCCAATTGCAATGATTTTTAGGCTCACTTAATTATATAGCTGAATTTTACAAAGACCTTAGGAAAACCTGTCAACCATTATTTGATCGGTTAAAAGATAATCCTCCTCCCTGGTCTACTACTCATACTGCTATTGTTTAACAAGTCAAACAATATGTCAAGTCTCTCCCCTGTCTTGGAATTCCTACTGAAAATTCATTCAAAATTATTCAAACTGATGCCTCTGATATTGGTTATGGTGGCATCCTTCTCCAGAAAGTCACTCCTCAGTCATCCGAACAAATTGTTCGATTTCATTCTGGTGTCTAGAATAAAGTACATAAAAATTATAGTACTATTAAACAAGAAATTTTATCTACTGTTTGATGTATTAGTAAATTTCAAGATGATATTTTAAATCAAAAATTTTTACTTCGTGTTGATTGCAAATCTGCTAAATATGTTTTAGAAAAAAATGTTTAAAATCTTGCTAGTAAGCAAATTTTTGCTCATTAGCAATCTATTTTAAGTATTTTTTATTTTAATATTGAATATATTCCTGGTTGTCAAAATTCTATTCCTGATTTTCTTACCCGAGAATTTTTATAGGGTGGATAATGCCAATTCCCTCTATTTCTCACCACAAACACCAAATTAAACACTATAAATTCCTAGTTAAACACACTGCTTCTCGCCTTGCTTATCTTAAGTCAACCCATCCAACTATTCAATGGGCTCAGTACATTCAATACCATCATATTAAAGCTCAACGACAACAACTTGCTCATTATCTTAACTGTTTACATTCTCATACTGATCAATTAGATATCCTCAGTGGATGCTAAATTCTCTTTATTCATTTTACAGATGTTCGGTAAAAACCCTTTCCGACCTTCCATCAAGGCTCTTGTGCCTTCTAGTATTCCAGTTCCTCCCCTGGAATTAGTCACCCGTTATCATCCTGCTGAATTAGTCAATCGTTACCAAGTTTTTGGTAATATTCTTAAATCCAGTTATACATTTGCATGAGCTACTGACCCATTCTCCTCCTCTAATCAAGCCGTTACTCCATATCCTCCTAACCCTATTAAATCAGCTTGTTTTGATTATGTTTCATCTACTACCACCAATCTTTTCTTTAAAGAATCCAGTCACAAAAATGCCAATGTTCTTGATCTAGTCAAATCCTATTTTCCTCCTGAATGATATTTTGTTCCTTTTCATCCAGAAAAGTCAATCACCTTCTACAAAGATATTCTTTTTCATCACCAATCCAGTGACATTAAACCTATTTATGATCGAACTTATATTAGTAAAATTGTGTATCATTCCTTATATATTCACAATATAGTTTCACTGGTTGAATGTGGTTCTCCTTATCAACTCCGAGATTTACCTGGTCATCCAATTCAATATAGTTATTATGACTATATTGATGCATGGTTTAAAGTCCTTTTATATCAAAATGAGTTAAATAGTCACTCCTATTTTCTCCAATTTGATCATAAATTCAAATCAGAATTCCCCACTTGGTTTCTGCGATGGTGGACTCAGTATGGCGTCATTACAAATATTTTCCCTTTAATTCTGATTGAACAAGTCCATTATTTCTCCACTGTTTTTTCATTAGTCCACAACAAAAGAAATTCCCTACACTGCTCATTTTTACGTCCAAATACAAGGTTCCATGGATATTTAAATGGCAATATGCTATTTCTGATGACATAATTATTCGCCAACACTTTGTTAAATGGTGGGATAATTTCAAAGGTCCACGAATCATTGAACAAGTTCAAGCATAATTTCCAGTTAACATTCATGCCCCAACACCTGCCATAGTTAAAGCTCAGCAGAACCCAACTACTCCATTAACTTAAGGAAGCTCACTTCCTCCAGTCAATCTTGGAAGCCCATCTTCCAATTCTTCCAAGTCCAAGTCAACAAAATCAGCAAAGCCCAAATCTGATAAACCAAAGTCCAAGGCTAAGTCGAAGGCTTCTTCGTCCCAGGCTCAGCCTAAAGTTAAGTCCAAGTCCAAGTCATCCAAAGATGAGCTTCTCCAAATAGCTCATCTCCTCATGGCTCAAGCCAAGTCAGAATCTGATCAAGATAATTCAGAAGAAGGTTCAGACAGTTCAAACTCTTCTGACGGTTCAACTACTCAAAATCCTTATGGACCTGAGTTTCAAGATGCTCAAGACCCATATGCTTGATATGATCAACAGAATTTATATAGATATAATTATCAGTTTCAATCAATACTCTTCTTTTGAGAAAAGCTGCTGATATTTATATCTATATTGATTCTTTCAGTCACATGTCTCCACCGAAAGCAGTGAATAGTGAAAAAAGTCAACTTTATTGTTCATTATTCACCAATCAGACAAAGTCACTACAGTCAAAAGCATCCATCAGTTATCGAAAGTTGCAGACAGAGCCCATGTGCTTCATCATGCTCCTTGCGAGCCACAAGCTGCATAGTCATTTGATTTGCTTATAAATTGGTCAGCTTAGTCACTTGGGAGACAGAGTTAGAAAAATTTGAGTTCTCATTCTTAAGAAAAATAGCTATCTCTGTAACTTTATATTTTCAAATTCGTTTTCAAATTATGTATTTTGAAGAACTGTTTGCTTCATTCCAGTAAACAATTGTAAGTTTTAATTTATGTATGTTTTATTTTAAGTTTGAATTTAAAATGTGTTTTATTTTAAGTTTTAATTTAAAATGTTTAGTGTTGTTTCATGCTTATATATATATATATATATATATATATTTCAAATGAAACTTTAACCAATGAAATAGACCATATTGAATAGCCTAAGACCATGAAGCATTATAACAGTGGAAAACATTTGCATGCCAATGAATCTGATTAACAATTTGACTAAGTTATGTGAGACTCTACACATTAGGTCACTCAAGAGTGCCAATTAGAAAAGAGCATCCACTGTAATCCCTGCCACTGACGCATTTTTTGTCACTTTACAATGCAATCTGAAGCTTGGAATGAAGAACTGCATTAGATAGCTAACTATAAACTTACGGTTTAAAATTTTGTTTTTGAAATAAAAAATAAGTTTGGTTACACATAGCCTGATAGCTGAATTGTGTATCAACCACCACGTTGGTGTGGTTTTCTCGAGTATCCTGGTATCCTGATTGTTAAAAAATTCAATAGAAATTTTGATAATATCTAAGCTATGATTTCTGGCATATGGCATCATCAAAACAATTCCACCTCAATACCATTTTTCATGATGAGAATGCTATTAAAGCAACAACCAATGGTCAGCGGTCATTGTAGAAACAAAATAATGATACTCATAGTCCTAATCATAGCGGAATACTTACAAGGTCAAGCTGTCGAACACTGCGAATTTCTCTTGGCAGAGTAACTTTTTTGTTTGAATCCTGTTGACATGATCTCATTAATAATTCTAAACAAAACTCTAACATAAGTTGTTACTGATAGTGGGAATCAATCACAGAAAAATAACCGAGATTCTAATACCAGAATTAAACAAGACAACAATGAAATGAAAAAAAAAAAAAAAAAAGAAGTGAAAATAATTTCGGAACTATATGACTAACCTCTCTCTTTGTTTCTAGTTCAGCAAGTTTGATGTAAATCTCCACCATTTGTTTCATCTATATATTGATTTTTAGGATGAATTACAGTCTACTGTTTAAATTAATTAGCTTAATTGTTTATACATCTCAATAAATTAATTTTTATACAATCACATATTTTAGATTCAACAAACACACTAAAATTTTAGATTCAACAAAATAATTTCTTTTATACAATCAGAACCTAAAACTAATTTTTTAGGTCCTCAATCAAAACTCTATTTTTTCAATTGAAATCCCCAAATCAAAAACTTTTTTTGTCAAATCTCCAAATCTTAACCCTAGAACAAATAGATTCCAAACCTGGTTGAAGGAAGAGTGTTTTCTTCTTTGCTGAGTCTCTCCGCCGTGAGTACGTTTCTTTCGTCTCTCTCTCTCCGTCGTTCCCCTTCCGGCCGGCTTCTTCCCTCTGTGTCGTTCCTTCTATCTGCTTCAAAGAGCTCTCTCTCTCTCTCAACAAAACTTTTCATTTTATTTTTCTTTTCGGGAGTAATAAACAAAAATAATTTTTTTCACCAATCACCAACTTTAGGCGCGTTCAATATTCCTATGGCGCCAAAATATTTGGCTTCTTTTTGTGGTAAAAATAATTTTTTTATTAAATTAAAAATTTAGTCTAAAAAAAATTAACTTCTTTTCATTTTTATGACAAAATTAAAAATTATATTCGATTTGATTTTTTTTAAAAAAAATTTGAATTATTGTTTATGTTTAGTGGATTTTTTTTATTTATTTATATTTTCGTCAATGTTTTATACTTTTTAGTTCCACCTAATCTAAATACATCTAAAAAAAAATTTACAAAAATTGACTAATATATCATAAAAATTCATTATGAACAAATGAAAATTTGAAGAAAAATCTGTGTACATTTTTGTTCGAATTTTTGTTTGCTTTTAATGATTTTTTTTTCATATTTAGTTATTATTATTATTATTATTTATTTTTTTACATGTATCTAATCTTAATATATTTACAAAGTACAAAATGTTGACTAAAATATGGGGGAAAAAAATTATAAAAACAAACGAAAATCCGTTTAAAAATAATTTCTGAGAATTTAAACCAACAAAATTAAAAGTTCAAAAACTAGTGAAGAATAATATTTTTATCACTAATTTGTTTGGTTTTGAGTTTTTTTTTTCGTTTGTCTTTGGAAAACTTTTTTAAGTTGTAGTTATTTTATTTTTATTTTTTTTAAATACACTTAATCTAAATATATACTTAAAAACAAAAATATTTGTGAAAAAATCTAAAAATGATTCAATAAAAATATGAAAATGCACTAAATTTTTATATTTTTTGTAGTGAATTTTTGCAAGTGTTTTCATAAATTTTGTACTTTTTAAGTTTATCTGAATTAAAGGGATATAAAAAGTAAATATATATATATATATTAAGATATTAAAAACGGTTCACTAAAAAATACAAATTAAAAATTTATTCTTTAAAACTTCAAAATAAATAGGGTGTAGCGACCCTAATTTCTTAAGTCATTTACTTATTATTATGATTATTATTATCTTATTTATTTTTGACTTTATTAATTGTGTGGTCACATGAAAATTTAATATGATATTTAATGAATTTAATATGTAATTAATTAATTTAATGTGTTATTTAATTATATATTAATTAATCTAAATATTTATATATTTATTTTGTTATAAAAAAAGGTGTTATATATAGATATATATATATTTATAATTATGTTGTATTATATAATTAATATTATATAATAGTTTATTAGGTTATTATATATATAATGTTAATAAAAATGCTGAACTAGAACGAGGTGTCCCTCGATTAGTCATCAATTATAAACCATTAAATGCTGTTTTAGAATGGATTCGATATCCTATTCCTAATAAAAAAAGATCTAATTAAACGACTTAGTCAAGCTGTTACTTTTAGTAAATTTGATTTAAAAAGTGGTTTTTGGCAAATACAAATTCATCCTAAAGATAGATATAAAACTGCTTTCACTACACCTTTTGGTCATTATGAATGGAATGTCATGCCATTTGGATTAAAAAATGCTCCTAGTGAATTTCAACATATTATGAATGATATATTTAACCCTTTTAGTCATTTCTCCATTGTTTATATCGATGATATATTAATTTTTTCCAAATCACTTAATGAACATTGGAAACATTTAACTGCATTCTTTTATACTATTAAAAGTCATGGTCTCGTTATCTCTGTTCCCAAGATTAAATTGTTTCAAACTAAAGTTAGATTTTTAGGATACAACATTCACCAAAATACCATTTTACCTATTAGTCGTTCCATTGAGTTTGCGTCTAAATTTCCTGATGAAATTTTAGATAAAACCCAATTACAATGGTTCCTAGGATTCTTAAATTACATTGCTGAATTCTACAAAGACCTCCGGAAAACTTGTTAACCCTTATTTGATAGATTGAAAAATAATCCTCCTCCTTGGTCTTCTGCTCACACTTCTATTGTTCAACAAGTTAAACAATATGTCAAGTCTCTTCCTTGTCTTGGTATTCCTACTGATAACTCATTCAAAATTATTCAAACTGATGCTTCTGATATTGGTTATGGTGGCATTCTTCTTCAGAAAGTCACTCCTCAATCATCTGAACAAATTGTTCGTTATCATTCTGGTGTTTGGAATAAAGCACAATTAAATTATAGTACTATTAAAAAAGAAATTTTATCTACTGTTTTATGTATTACTAAATTCTAAGATGATATTTTGAATCAAAAGTTTTTACTTCGTGTTGATTGCAAATCTGCTAAATATGTTTTAGAAAAAGATGTTCAAAACCTTGCTAGTAAGCAAATTTTTGCTCGATGGCAATCTCTATTAAGTATTTTTGATTTTGATATTGAATATATACCTGGTTGTCAAAATTCCATTCCTGATTTTCTTACCCGGAAATTTTTACAGGGGGGATAGGGATGGTTACTCCTTTCATTACTTACCATAAAACCAACATCACCCATTACCGAGCTCTTATCTGCCAAATTGCTTACCACATTGCCAGATTAAAATTAGCCCGAAAAACTACTAAACGTGCTCAGTATATTAATTACCATCAGATTCAAGCTCGTCGCCATCTACTTGCTGATTATTACAATTGTTTAGATTAACATCAACAATATTTAGACCTTTTAAGTGGTTGTTAATCTTCATTGCTAATCTTTGTTTCTTTTAAACAGATGTCTCGTCCAAGGCCTCCTTCTCAAGCCTTGGTCCTCTCCAGTCAGCCTTTCGTTCCTCCTCCTCTGGAGCTAGTAACCCAGTACCATCCAATTGAAATGATAAACCGTTACCAAGTTCTTGGTAACATACCTAAACCTAGCTACACATCTGCTTTAGCTACCGATCCTTTTGCCTCTTCTAGTCAAGCAGTAACTCCATATCCTCCTAATTCTATTAAAACAGCCCGTTCTGCTTATGTTAATCCACCACTACTAATCTCTTCTTTCAAAGAACCTAGTCATCCTAAGAGTCAGTCTGTTAATGATCTTGCTAAATCTTATTTTCCTCATGGATGGCATTTTGTTCCAATGTATCCTGAGAAAACCATCACCTATTACAAAGACATCCTATATAACCACCAATCCATTTTGATTAAACCTATTTATGATTGAACCTACACTAGTAAAGTTGTCTATCATTCCCTCTACATTCACCACATAGTTTCTTTAGCTGAATGGGGTCCTCTTTCTCAGCTTCGAGATTTACCTAATCACTTCCTTCAGTATAGTTATTATGACTCTATTGATGCCTGGTTCAAAATATTCCTTTACCAAACTGATACATTTAGTCACTCCTGGTTTATTCAATTTGATCAAAAGTTTAAATCTAAATTTCCTACTTGGTTTCTGAGATGGTGGACTCATTATGGCGCTATTTTAGATATTTTTCCATTAACTGTCATGGAGTAGGCTAACTATTTTTCAACGTCTTTTCTCATATTCCCCACAATAGAGAAGAAATTCCCTAAACTGCTTATTTTTATATCCAAATACAAAATTCCTTGGATATTTAAAATGGCAATATGGCATTTTTGATGATGTTGTTCAAAGGATACATATGGTTAAATGGTGGGATAACTATAAAGTTTCCCGCATTGTTGAAATTGTGCAAGCTGAATTTCCGGTTAACATTCATGCTCCAACTCCTGCTATGGTTAAAGCTCAGCAGAACCCAATTGCTTCAATAATCCAAGGAAGCCAACTTCCTCCAATCAACCTTGGAAGCCCAACTACAAGCTCTTCCAAGCCCAAGTCTTCCAAATCAAAGGCTAAACCAATAGCTAAATCAAAGACTGCAAAGCCCAACACTGTTAAGCCTAAAGCAACGGATAAATCAACATCAAAGGATACGCCCAAGTCCAAGTCCAAAACATCTAGAGATGAGTTACTCAAAATGGCTCGTCTACTAGTTGATCAAGCTAAAGCCCAATCAGATTCGGATAACAGTGATTCAGAAGAAGGTTCAGACAGCTCAAACTCTTCTGAAGGGTCAACTACACAAAATCCATATGGACCCGAGTTTCAAGATGCTCAGGACCCATATGCCTAGGCAGTTCTGCATTGGATTCCATATATTTACAATTTGGCTTCAATCAATACTCTTTTGAGAAAAGCTGCCATTTTGTATTTATATTGATTCCATCTGTTAAATCTCTACCGAAAGTAATGAATAGTAAAAAGTCACTATTCACTTTTACTATTCATCACTCAATCAATCTGGTTAAAGCTGCATTATCCTTTGTCAATCAACCGAAAGTATCCGACAGCCTGCTTTTGTCCATGTGCTGCCAGTTGCTCTCTTGCTCTACTAATTCACAGGCTGCATAGTTCCTTTTCTTTTCTATAAATTGTAATGGATAATTTATTTGTAGGGGACTAAGGAAAAAACAGAGCGAAAAAGAAGTGCTCTTCTGTTTAAACTGATAATTTCCAAAACAATTGTAAGTTATTTTCGATTAAAAGTTATTTTTAAACTGTTGTGTATAATTTATTCCAATCTGTTAATCATTTGCTTCCGCGTTTCTTGAATTGTTTGAAATGGTATCAGAGCCAAGTTATGTTGCTATCTAAATCTCTCTGTCTGTTAATTCTCTTTAATCGTGCGTAATTTTCCAAGTCTGTTAATCTGGTTTCAGTACTCTTAATCTGTCCATAATTCTATCTGTGTTTTCCACTTTGTAACTAGCCACCCAACCTTCGTCCCTGTCCTTGGTAAGTCCTTTGGTTAGGTAGTGTTGGATTTTAGGGGTCTTTCGAAATGGGTATGTGTGAAAACCTAGTATGTGAAAACATGATAAATTTAGACAATGTATTAAGATTCCTGTAAAACAGATTAATTACCAAGAAAATGAGCCGATTATTTAGAAGTAACTCTTCAGTTAGTTCGAGGTCAACAACTTTGCCCTCAATACCTAATCAAGGATTAGTAATTAATGAAGAAGATGTTGAAATACAGAATGATAAAATTGATTCAGGCTGGAATATTCCCAAATTACCAATCAAAGAAATTTATAAAACTACTTTTATACAGAATGCTTTCAAAGTTACACTGCATGTTAAAACCATTGAACAAGTTTATGCTTTAGAAAAACCTAGGGAAACTTGCCAATTATTTGATGCTAACTTAATCAAAAGACATTTCAAAAATGGTTATAATTTTATCCATATCGGTTTAATTCAAGTTGGTGTCAATCCCTTAACCATGATAGGCAAAAATACTTCTGTTTTGTTATGTTTACGAGATGCTCGTTTTCTTGATTATAATGATAGTTTAATGGGTATGATGGAAACTAGTCTTCATAAAGGTCCAGTACATTTTAATTGTTTTCCTGATTTTACACTTAGTCTACGTGATCCACATATTCTAGATGCATTAACCTTAAACATTCAATTAAATGGTTCATTTACTAATATGAAAGAAAAAGTTCATAATATTGCTTTAATTTACCGTGTTCATTATAAATGTATAAAAACCAATTTAAATGTTCAGGCTTTACATAAAAGTCCCAAAGATAAAACACTGTTAATTCAAAGTAGTAGTACTGATTCACATATTAATGTCCCTCAAATGATTGAATGGAAAAATATTAATCTCCCAGATCAATGGATTACTGTTAATGAAAATTACAAACATAATCAACAACAATCTTCAATCCAAGATATCCAAGATATTCAACAATATAATGATGGTTCAGTTCGGATTAAATTTAATCGCAGTCAATCTTCTAGACATAGTACATCTAGTGTCCCTACTGAAATCGAAACTGAAGATGAGATCTTTAATACACCTTTATTTCGTAAAAATAGTCAAATCCATCTTGGCCCCACTTCCCATAATAAGATGAAAGGTATAGATAACTCTACTACATCCCAAATTAGTAAACCCGTATATTCTACTAACACACATTTACCTGAAGATGATGATGAATCCCAAGCATCTCCCACTCAAACTGATTTCGAAGTAACACATCCCATCAATCCTCAATTAATGACAATTAAGAAATCTTTTACCCCTGATCTTGATAAACTTCTTATTGATTTTCGATCTAAAGAAAATAGAATCAAAAGACATGCTTATCGTGCTAAATATGATTCTGCTCAACAATCTCGAATAACTCGTAAATGGTATGATTTTATGATTGAATATAGTATTGAACTTCCTTTCTTTGAATACTTTGAAAATTATTACAAAAAAATTAATACAATCACAAAACATAAATGGAAAACTTCCCTTAATACTACTGTTAGTTCTAGTCATCCTCCTTTAGTAAATATTATTATTGATCATCAGGGCACTGATGTCCCTGCTTCTCCTTTTAAATTACCTAGTAATGATCCCGAACTCAAGAAAGTCATTGAACAAAATAATTATACTAATCAATGTTTAAAAATAATTGGTACACAATTAGATAAAATTGAAACTCATTTCGATTCAACTACTGTTACACCTAAACCTTTAGACCAACCTTTACTTAATCTTCCTAGTAACAGATCCAAAAGAACTAGTTTGGTTACCAATGATAATTCCACTGTCAAAGCTATCGAACAACTACTTACTAAAATAAATTCCTCTGAAAAAGGTTCATCCTCTCAAGAAAAAGAAAAAGGTCTTACTGTTTTAAACCAACAAATTATTGATACTGTTTCTAATCAATCTGAAACTGATACTACTGATAATGAAATAAATCAATTAACTCAACAATTTCAACCCTCTACTCTTGCTAAAATTCATTATCCTAAAGTAAATCCTCAAACTACCAAAAATTGGTATTCTCGCCCTACTCCTCCTGATCTCCAATTTGAAGAAACTAATCTTTCTAACCAATTTTTTGTCTCTGCTAAAAAATTATACGAATGGAATATTGATGGTCTCAGTCAAGATCAAATACTTCAAAAATTAAATCATTTATCTATAGTTACTAATAGTTATCTTAGTAATTACCCTGAATATACTCAATCTGAAGTTGTCTTACTAATAACCTCTGGTTTTACTGGTATGCTAAAATCTTGGTGGGAAAAATATCTTACTGAAGATCAACGTGAATCTATATTATATGCAAATCAAAAAGATGAAAATGATCTACCTATTTTTTATGAAACAATTGGCTATTACAAACTTGATGGTATTAACACTTTAATCTATACCATAGTCAGACATTTCATAGGCACTTCTACTAATATTTATTCTCGCATACATGATCAACTTAGTAATCTTACATGTCCAACCTTAAGTGATTTTAGATGGTATAAAGATGTCTTTACCTCTAGAGTTATGTTAAGAGAAGACTGTACTAAATCATTTTGGAAAGAAAAATTTATTAACGGATTACCTAACTTATTTGCTCACAAAATTCGAGATGTTCTTAGTCAACCTACTGGTGTTATCGAATATGATAACTTAACTTATGGTGATATAATTAGCACTATTCAAAAAGAAGGATTAAAAATGTGTATTGATCTTAAACTTAGTCAAAAAGCTGCTAAAGATAAACATAAGGCTAAATATGAATTAGGAAATTTCTGTGAACAATACGGACTACCTCCTGTCGCACCCTCTCGTAGAAAATCACACAAATACTCCAAACATAAACATAAATCATCTTACAACAAACATAAAACGAATTATTCACCTTCTAAATCAAATGATAAATTCTATACTAAACCAAAAAGGAAACATTCCAAAAAGTTTACTCATCTGAAATCTAAATCTAATAAAGATATTACTTGTTATAACTGTGGTAAAAAAGGTCATTATTTTAATAAATGTAAAGAAAAACAAAGATTAAAGGATAAGGTTAATCAACTTCACATCAATGATGAATCTAAAAATCAATTATATGAAATCTTTCAATTAAATCAATCAGTTAGTGATTTCTCTTCTAATCCTCCTAGTACATCATCTGATGATAATTCACCTAGTGAAGATTCTGATAATAATATTGAATTAGGATGTAATAATGTTTGTTGTAAACCCGTTAAACAAATCACTGTTCTTACTAAACAAAATCAAGAAGAATCTGCTCTTATTGAATTAATTAGTCGATTAGAAGATCCAAAATTAAAACAAAAATTACTAATAAATTAAAATCTTTATTGACCAATCCTGGTAGGAAACCTAAACCTGTAAACCCATAATTAGTCTATCCAAAACTTTAGAGCGATTTAAACATAAAAATAAAGAAATCACTCTGCAAGATTTACAATATGAAATCAATCAGATTAAACAAACTATTAAAGATTTACAAAACAAAGATCGCACTCTAGAAGATGAAATTATTACACTAAAACTAAATAAAAGTTTAGATAATTTCCAAGATAATCATAATGAATCTCCTCATGAATCTGACCATGATTCTGATCCAACTAATCCTGAGAATCTCTTATTTGATAATCAATCTCATCATTCCAATCATTCTGAAAATAAATGATTAAATCCTATTAATAAAATCCATATTAAAAAATGGTACTCCAAAGTTAAGTTAATTATTAATGATTCTGAATTAGATGTTGTTGCTTTAATTGATACTGGTGTTGATTTAAATTGCATTCAAGAAGGATTACTCCCTACTACATATTATGAAAAATGTCATGAAAAATTAACTTCTACTAATAGTAGTAAAATGCATATTAAATATAAATTATCAAAAGTTCATGTTTGTCACGATAATGTCTGTTTTAAAACCTCATTTGTTTTAGTCAAAAACATGACCGATAAAGTAATCTTAGGAACACCATTTATATTTCTATTATATCCATTTACTATATCTAGTGAAGGAATAACAACTCATGTTTTAAGACAACCTGTTACTTTTCAATTTTTATCTCCTCTTGAAATGTTAAAATTAAATCAATTAAAAGATTGTTCTATTTCTCACACTATTAATTGATTAACTCGTCATTTAAAATTTCTTAAAGAAGAAATTAATTATAAAAGAATTGATCAACAACTAAGTGATCCAATTATATATATATTTAAAATAGTTTATTAGGTTATTATATATAATAATATAATATAGTAGCCAATTATTTAGAAGTTCATAGCAAAACTAAAAAAAAAAAAAAAAAAAAAAGTGTTGTGTTGTGTGCATGAGAGAGAGAGAGAGAGTAATCAAAGAACAAAAAGAGTGCTCTGTTTGTGGCGTAAAACATAGAGAAACGGCGGGAGAGAGAAGAGGAAAGGGGGAAAAAATTAAGGTTTTGTTTTGGTGGCTCTATTAGTTCTTCAAATAATTCTTTGATTTTCAAAAAAATATTGTAAGTACAAAACCCATTTTCCTTGATTTATGTTTAATTCGTTATTTTTATTTATTTTATTTTTATTTATTTGATGTTAGTTTTTTTGTATTTACCTAAAGATGATAGATTGATTTTAATTATTTTAATTAGTGATATATGTAAAGTTTAGGGTTTAGATGATTGATTGATTTTAATTATTTTGATTAGTTGTGTATGTAAAATTTATGATTTTTAGAAGATTGATTGATTTTAATTATTTTGGATTAGTTGTGTATGTAAGGTTTAGGGTTTTTAGATGATTGATTGATTTTAATTATTTTGTTTAGTTGTGTATGTAAGGTTTAGGGTTATTAGTTGATTGATTAATTTTAATTATTTTAATTAGTTGTGTATGTCATGTTTAGGGTTTTTATATGATTTATTTTTTGGTTGTAATCATACTCATGGTTATATGAAATTAAATTAATTAAAACTCATAGAGAAATTCCTTATACACCACCATGACTTCATGGATTGTTGTTTTATTTGAGTGATGGTGAGAAAGAGTGTATAAAAAAAAGTGAGGATTATGAGATTTATTTGAATGCCTTAGGTTTGGCATTGTTATGTTGTTCTCATGAGTGAGATGTTTTGTGTATGTATATTGTTGCCTCGTTCTCATGAGTAGACGAGTGTTTTGATTTATTCGCGCACGTATATGCTAACCATCCGGGAAGTGTGAGTCAAACTCGGGACGATATCCCCGTGCAAGTTTGGCTTCGGAGCGGTCTTAAGTATATGGGAGGCACATGGGATATATGTGTAGGCTGGAAGTGGAGAGCCGAAGTGGTGGAGTTAAGGTACAAAGAATTTAATTATGAGTTTATTGGTATAGTGTGAATTGTATTGATTTGTGTTGAAAAATAGTAAACGATCTCGATAAATTATAAAATTTGAGCAGAGATATGTATACATGATTCTAAACAACTTTTGTGTTGTAGCTTTTTATTAAAAAGATCGATTAGAACTTATAATCGGATGACCTTGGTTATTGTCGGTTTGATTCATTTTGGTAATGCAGATTTTATAGGTTGTTTTAACCCACGAAACGAGCTCATTTTTATTGGTTTTGCGTAAACTGAAGTAAAATATTATTCTGCACACTTTTCATGTTTTGAACTTTTTCGAAAAAATCATCTTAGGGCAATTTTTGTTCGTTTTCAGTTTCAGATTTTTCGATTGAATTCCGTATAGATTTTTAGATCAAGTTTTTCTCTTAACCTGTTCAGTTTCTGTTAAATTTGTTCGCTTAGTCTTTTAGGAAATTTGATTCTGTACAACTTTCGTTCTTTGAGTTTTGGTCAATTCAAATTATTTAAGCAGAAAACGGTGCATTTTTATACTTATTCAGCAAGTTACTTATGATTAAATTATACTAACTTTATTTCTTTTCAGGATGGTGGGTCTTACTAATTTTTTTTATGCAGGGCTGACCCACCATATTTTTATTTCTATTTTGTTTATTTTATAATCAATTTATATTTCGTTGTGTACGGATAAGAAACTAAATGCCACCGTATCTCGAGAAACTACCTATTCGTCTCGGTGCGGTTGGAACTACTTGTCTTGTCCCGTAATAAGAATTAAATGTATTTTTATTTGTGTTTGGTGGACACGTGGGTGTTAGATCTTGTACTCATACCAGTATACCTGTATCCTAACCCGTTTTGTCTCTTGACAACTCGGGTGCATTCTATTTGAGCGCAGCCGAGCTTCCTTTGTAAGATTAGTTGAGGCTATAGTGGTGACGAGAAGTAACTATAGTTTTTGGGCATATCTCTTGGATTTCTTTTGTTTTCTTGAGTTTAGGGTTGTTAGTAGTTTATGTATTTATTTTTTTTTTTTTGTGACCTTGGTATTTGATAATTTGGCATGGTTTGTAACCGTATATTATTTAAGTTAGTTTGACTATTTGTTGTTACTTTAATGTTAAGGAATTGGTTAGTTATGAAATTATGGGGGATGGTTTGGTTTGCATTTAGTTTTTTTTGTTTCATCCCTAGGATTTGGATGATGGAATATTGATTGGCGTTAGTTCTAATATAATATTTAATTGTCCGAATTTTGGGGGCGTGACATAAGGTGAGTTTGAAAATTGGCAACAAATTCTTTTTTTTTTTGCATTTGCATTTGCATTTTTGCTCACAAAAAAATAGCCACATTAATAATCTTTTTTTTTCTTATTTAATTATTATTATTTTTTTTTTCTTTTTGTGGAGAGGGGTTTACTGTGAGAAAGAATAGTAGCTTTGCATAAAATGTCTTCTTAGATAATAATATTTGCATGCACAAACGGCTTAAATGTGACACAATAGAGGAGCTTCGGTACGAAATAGAATAGATGGTTTATAGAAATTGTTTTCTTGAGTCATGGCTTCAATACTTGTGAGAGAGGAGGCTCAAGTGCAAGAGAGGAATGAGGGTTTGTAGAGGGTGTCTTTTTGGGTCACGACTTTAGTATTTGTGTGTGTGAAAGTAAGTGATTAAGGTGAGAGTGTCTCTTAGTTTCTGACAACATTTTAATAAAGAGAAATAATTAGTGATAAAATATTTTCGTCTCCTCAAACTCATTTGTTTGTTGCCTAATCAATAAAAATACAAAAACAACATTGTTTGGGGATGGAGAATTTATTGGTGATGAAATATTTTCGTCTCCTTCAACTTAACCTTATGAGACAAAAATATATTTGTCGCGCAATCAATCAAAATGCAATACGATACATGGAAAATTTATTAGTGTCTAAATATTTTCGTCTCCCAAAACATATCAGTCCGAGACAAAAATATATTTGTCGCCCAATTAACAAAAAGATAAAACGAGCATGAAGAGTTTATTAGTGATGAAATATTTTCGTATCCCATAACTTACCCTTCCCAGACAAAAAATATATTTGTCACCTAATAAATAAGAAAATGAAACGACATCATCTAATAGGTTTAGAATTTATTGGTGACGAATTCCTTTTGTCGCAAAAAACTTTAAATTTTGTGACAAAAATGTTCATTTCCAATGAGCTAAAATAATTGGCGCCAACAGGAAAAAAATTGGCACCTCTTTTTTTCTGACAAATTTATTTTTTTCATCTCCTATAGTTTTGAGAAAAATTAAAAGAAACGACAAAAGTAATATTTCGTCATGTTTGGGTTACGTTCTAAGATGAAAATAAATTTTATCACCAAATTTTTAAAATTAATTATTGAAAACTCCATACTAAACAAGGTAATGTTTTCTATTAATTTTGAAAATTAAATTTTTTTTATTATTTTTTTCTCTGTATTTTTCTCACAAAACAAAAATAAAAATACAAATAGCTACATTAATTATATATTTTTTTTTTGTGGAGAGAGGTTTTGACCTTCGATTTTTCTGAAATAGGTGTTCTAGAAGAAAAAAAGGGTAGAGTTGGTTTAGATAATGAGAAAAAGTGCTTGCGTGCAAGAGGGGCCTTCATTGTGAGAAAGAATAGTGGGTTTGCATAGGGTGCCTTCTTGGATAATAGCTTCAATGCTGGCATGCACGAAGGGCTTAAGTGTGAGATAGAAGAGATGGGCTTTAGTGCGAAATAGAAGAAATGATTTACAGAGTGTCTTCTTGAGTCACAGCTTCAATACTTGTGAGAGATGAGTAGGCTCAAGTGCGAGAGAGAAATGAGGGTTTGTAGAAAATGTTTTCTTGGGTCACGACTTCAGTGTTTGTGTACATGAAAATGAGTGATAAGGGTCAGAGTGTGTCTCTTGGGGTCACGGTTTCAGTGCTCCTAAACACAAAA
Source organism: Camellia japonica (assembly GCA_030407325.1). NCBI lineage: Eukaryota > Viridiplantae > Streptophyta > Magnoliopsida > Ericales > Theaceae > Camellia > Camellia japonica. The sequence continues at coordinate 200,402,783 of JAPPVO010000002.1, read as the reverse complement.
CCACGACATTTTAATAAAGAGAAATAATTAGTGATAAAATATTTTTGTCTCCCTAAATACAAGAACAAAGAATTTATTATTGGTGACAAAATATTTTTGTCTTCCACAACTTAACCTTATAAGACGAAAAATATATTTGTTGCGCAATCAATCAGAATTTATTAGTGACGAAATATTTTCGTCTCCCACAACTTATTCTTCCGAGACAAAAATATATTTGTCACCCATTTAATAAAGAGATGAAACGACATCGTCTGCATGATAGAGTGTTTATTTGTGACGAAATATTTTCGTCTTCCATAACTTATCATTCCCAAATAAAAATATATTTGTCGCCTAATAAATGGAAATATGCAACGACATCGTTTAATAGGTAAGGAATTTATTGGCAACGAATTACGTTCGTCACAAAAAAAAAAAAATTTGTGACAAAAATGTTCGTCTCCAATGAGCTAAAATAATTCGTGCCAATGCAAATGAAATTGGCGCCTCATTTTTGCAGACGAAATTGTGTTTTTGTCTCCTATACTATTGAGAAAAATTAAAACAAATGACAAAATTAATATTTCGTCATCTTTGGGTTAAATTTTAAGACAAAAAAAAATTTCATTACCAAATTTCGTCACAATAGTCTAGATTTCTTGTAGTGATATTTTTTCTCAGACGTAACAACGTGACATTCTAAAAACTCATTAGTGTACTTTTTTTAAACGTAACGCTTCAATCAATGTAATACACTAGCAACTCTTTAGTGTACTCAAACGTTAACACTCCAATCAATATAACATACAAAAATTTCTTAGTGTACTTTTTACAAACGTAGCACTCTAGTGTAACACTCCAATATAATGCTAGAAAATCACACTAGCAGAAATGTGAATTTTTACGCTCGACAACTAACATTTCAACCACCAATCCCTCCAAAAAGAATATTCCACACCTCACATTTTCATTCCCATCCAAAAAATGAATTAAAAAATTAAAAAAATAAATCACAAAAGGACATTCACTTAAATTCAAATAGGTTCAAATTAAATAAATACAACTTTTCAAAATAAGGACTAATTAGTTCATAAGAAAACTCTTAAAATTAAATGGATCAACATTTTCCCATATGAGATTTATGAATAATTTTTTCTTATTTTTTTTAATGTTAAAATTGATCAAATAAAACAAAATTAAAGTCAAAATTTCCACCAAAATAAATAAATAAATAAACCTATAAGTAAAGAGTTTTTTTTTTTTTAATATTCTAAAAAAAAATTAGAGAATTGAGTCACTTTTCAAACTATTTGAGAAACTAACTCGCTTTTTGAAATCGCATTTTAAAAATGCGATTAAAAATTGAAATCACATTTTCAACATGCAATTTCAACTTAAAATCGCATGTTGAAAATGTAATTTTATGATGACATGGACTGCTATCATGTCAAATTGAAATTGCATTTTCAACATGTGATTTCAAATGAAATTGCATTTTCAACATGCAATTTCATCTGCCATGCAACTTCAATTGTTAGTTACCCATGACTTGTGTTTGCAATTGTTAGTTACAACATAGCTACTTTAAGTTGCTATAAATATATATTAATATGTGAAAACTAACTCTGTTGCATCCACAGATTGTTATGAGATTATATATAATAATTCACTATGGGCTGTTAGTGACTTATATACTGCAATGGGTCACTATTGGATTTGAAATGATAATTTTGAATATCCATTAAACCCTAATCTTTGTTACACAACGACCACCATAAATACCATGAGAGCAGAGTGGCAATATCGGTCTATCCAGACGAATATTCTTCAGGAGCTGTGTGAAGAAAAGAATATTCGAATTCATCGAATGAGGTTAAAGAACATGTCCATCAATACCCTGCAATTGCTATAAAGGGCGTTACACCGCATTCATGAAGAAGTTAACCGAATGTTGATGCGTTTAAATTGATATCACTTTCGTCAACTCACAACTGAGCATGCCGAGAATGGATTAATGCATGAAGCAGAATCATACTTGAATACAAGTAGGGAGGAAAAAGTATTATCCGATGTTGAGATGTCAGATGAGAAATAGAAATAATAAAATTCCTTTGTAATAATCCTTTAGTCAGATTATATATTTAGAATGTAATCGTAACTATTTTATCTGTATATTATGAAATCTTTTCAAATTATTTTATGAGTTTCAATATATGTCTACATAATATTCATATTACTTAAAGCCATAGTATTTGGTTGATATTAACTCCATATATTTAATAAAACTTTTCATTACATAAACAACTTAAAGTACTAAATACTTAATATAGGGATTAAACACAAAATATAGCATTAAAAAAATAATAAAATAAGTACGTCAACATACACAATAACAACTTAGAAATGACATAACAAACAAATATTTTCTTAAATAGAAATTGTCTAATTTTTCATTTTACATTTGACATGTAGTAATCGGAGAGATATTTTTCGTTGCTTAAGAGATTATTGAGCTTGATTTTAGTCAATTGCCTATTGCCTGTCTCTGCCATTTCGGTAGCTAGTTGAAGCATGAAACGTCAACATCCTCGTATCAACATTCTGTTGTTCTCCTTTTTTATTTTGTTAAGCGCTTTTTCATAGTTATCCATATTTCATCTAGACATGGTTAATGAACGACGATGAGGTACCCGTGCCCCTAAATTACATAAATCATTAAACAATCTCTCTTACTCTGTTGCCTAAAATGCTCATTCCGCTTGAATACCAAAGTGGATGTTGGCTATGATGGATTCCAATATGAGAACTATCGTTTCATGGAAAAATAATGCCGTCAGATGTTGCAAATAATGTTATATGTGAATGAGTGTTCTGGGCATTCAATTATTCTATCGAGGGTTTTAAACATTACAAGCCAGTCATCAGCATAGATGAAACCTTTCTAACTAGAAAATATAAATGCAAGTTACTAATTACAGTTTCATGGGATGCAAATAATCATATATTTCCAGTTGCCTTTGCCATTGTGGAGGAGAAGAGACTAGATACTTGGTCATGATTTTTAACATGCATTAGGGAGTACGTGACACAACGGACTGGCTTTTGTCTTTTATTTGACAAACATGGAGGAATCTTATCATTTATGAATCACACATGTTGTTGGCAACATCCAAATGGTTATCATTGCTATTGCATTCCCCATCTTGCCAGCAACTACCATGCAAAGTACAACAATGCAATATTGCGAGACATGATCACTTTGGCAGCTTATGAGAATCAAAAGAAAAAGTTTGATCAGAAAATGAAGTCAATCAAAGACTTAAATTCCAAAGCTGCAAATGAACTTGATCATGTGCCACTTGAATTGTGGGCACTAGCACATAATGGTGGCAAATGTTATGGAGATATGACTACTAACCTTTCCGAAAGCTTCAATGGAATGTTAAAGGGTGCACGATATTTTCCTATCATGTCATTGGTACAACTAACTTTTTATAAATGTATTAGTTATTTTCAAGAACAATGTAACAAGGCCAATGTTGAAATGCACGTCGATGAAGTTCAGAGTGCTTATGCAAAACAGATGCTCACCAAATGGGAGAAAAAGTCCAGGGGTCATTCAATGTGGAGTTTCAATATGAATTTGGGTATTTTTAATGTTCAAACTATTGTGGACCCCTTATATTCAAATCATGGTTTGCATCTTCACATGGTCAACTTAATAGAAAGAGCATGTGACTGTCAAAAATTACAAATTTATAAAATTCCGTGTTTTCATGTCATTGCAATATGTAAATTTGCCAGCCTTGACCACTTGCAATATGTTGATGAGTGTTACACACTGAAAACACGAATGGCATGTTATCAACACTCATTCAACCTTATAGTTGATATTGTTTATTAGCGAGAGTCTAACTTTCCAAAACTCCATCTCAATCTAAACCTTGCTAGAGCTCGTGGTCATCCAAGGACAACACGACTTCAAAATGTTATGGATTGACGCGAGTCTTAAACCAAACAAAACTGTGGATTGTGTAGGCAATAAGGTCATAATCGGAGGAGATGTCCAAATAGAATATAATAGCCTTAAGTAGTGGGTCATATAACTAATGATGATCCAAATTTATTGTACCATATTTTGTATTTCAATATTGAATGTAATGTTATCAATCTTAAGTTATGTTGTATGTTGTATCATATTTTTTAATATAAAAATATGTTATAATATTTATATTTTTTTTGAGTAAAATTAAGTAAATGATAAACATTACAATTGACATAATTGTAGTTTTGATATAGATAGTTGATTCAGAGAGTTGTTAATTGACATAGTTGTCACCAATGATGTGAAATTTAAAAACAAATATATTAAGCCTCACATTTTTCATATAATTACGCTAATCTCCCTTTTAATAAAGTTAACTGGACAGAAACTAATGCAATATTGTGTAAGTACAAAATAAATAATATAAAATAATAATTTTGTTTAAAAATGATGACAATATTATTTTTTTATCCATAAAACTAAAAAAAGTATTAATGAAAACTAAGTATTATACAAATTAAAATAAAGAAACTCAATGTAATTGTATTAAAATTATAGCGTTCACTATATTACGTTAAGGGAGTCCTTACCTTTTCTCAAAATTAACTTCAATATATAGGAAGGGAAAAAAAAAGAAAAGAAAAAGAAAAAGACATATAAGGAGTGATGATTTAACATGAATAAAAATTTATATATACTTTACGAGCACGAAATAATCTTCTCGTATAATCCTGTTGATCAAGTTTGCACTCCTTCAAACGTCGTCGCTTTACTCCCTGAAAACACAAACGTGAGCTAGCCGGCGGGTATGTGCCGGATACCTCTCCGATGCCTAAGTCAGCAAATAGACAATAGACAAAATCTCTATGTATTTGAGAGTAGAAATTGTGATACCTGTACACAAGACCTGCTATGAGCTTTTATAGATTCTGCTTGGCACAATCCTAGTAGGATTCCAACTCTGTTTAGTAGAGTCCTCCTAGGAATCAAAAAGATAATGCCTATCTTTTTACATCCTCCTCACTGCTTTAACCAAGTGAGATGGTCCTACCTTGGTCAGGTAGCAAACAACTGAGCTAACACCACCACGCCTTACGACAGATTCCTCCAAGCTCGCCTAGCTCGGTTCCACATTTTCTCTTTCAGCTTAGTTCTCTTCTCTTTATATCTCGGTTCAGGACACTAAGAACATTCTTCTGGAAAAACTGACGGGACAAGGACCGGGCTATGTAAGCCAACACCACAGCCCATAGCTCGGTCCATTTCCCATCTGGTCCTAGCTCGGCCCATATATAAACATAAATTCCCCTCTCAATTGGCCCTTAATTCCATCTGCAACGCATGATTTTGGATTATTATTCTTCTCCAGCCGAGCGAAAACATCCAAGTCAACCGAACTAAAATAAGTAACTCCATCGGGATCAAAATATTTAACCCCACCGAGATGGATAAGCTCGGTCTTCAACTCTGTACCTGCCACGACCCGTCGCTTCATGTACTTGACACCATGTCCTGTCTGTGACACGTGGCACATGTCTATTAGTCTTTCAAACTGTGACAGCCGTCCCACATTTATCAAAAAACATTTAAAAAGTCTCGCTGTTTTTACGCCTATTCAAAACCCATTTTCTGAATCTCACTCCCACTGTTCATCTTCTTCACTCCTGTGCTTCTGAGTTCTGTCCCTGCTTTTGTGTTCCCTTTGTGCTCGAAACATTTGCTTCATTGTTGGTGGGTTTGTACACGCTCAGATTGGTAAGTTTGTTTTGTACCTCTTTCTAATGCTTCATTTTCATTTATTTCTATACTTTCAGTCCTTAATCTCCATATACGCGTGTTTATATATACTAGAGCGTTTGAGCAAATATCATAAAATCAAAAACTTTATGCTCAAGCTCAGAAACACACCAACTGGTTTTAAAAAATATGTTGTTTAATCCAAAGTCGTGCTGTAACCGAACTAGGTATTTGTTTAGGTGACTTTTAGGCTTGAACACGACTGAGCTAAGAAATCGGTTATAACCTTGCATACTAACCTTTAACCGAGCTAGAGGCCCTGAGTTGGCCCTCTTTCACGACCGAACTAAGAGCTCCTCGTCACCCAGATGTAGCCGAGCTAAGCTTTTACTATTCTTCTATAAATTGACTTTTTACTTAGCCCGGTCCAGTTGTCTGGGCATAACACTTCTTATTTCCCCTTTGCAGACTTGACTAGGTTGGTCAGGCACACCTTTGCACCCTGTCCCTCGGCCGCTTTGCTCAACCGAGCTGACCAAAGCCTCAACCGCACCGAGCTAGGCAACTTGTGAACTTTATTTAAAACTTTTTAAGTTGAACATGGGTAAATATCGATTCCTAGTTGACTCCCCTGGAGCGATAGCCGAGTTCCGGAAGGACTACCAAATACCTGACGACGTCCACCTCTCATTAGCCGAACTAGATACCACACCCTGGGGAAAATCGAGTTTCGTTCTTTTTACCGTAATATCAATTGTAGAGGCCAGTCTCCGATTCCTTGTACAGCCACTGATATGCAAGTTCCTCAGGCAGACAAGATTATGCCCAACCCAACTCAGCACCAATACTTACAGAATAATAAATGGCATCGCCAAGCTAAACCACCGGCTCGGCCTCAACCTCAGATTGGCCGAGCTTTTTCACCAATATTCGCTCGGCCAAAATGACGACGGTTGGGTGTACTATTTAAGAGTACGAAGAGGTCGAGAGAAAATCATAAAAAATACACCGGACAAAGATTTAAACGACGATGATTTTTTCTGGGTTTCGGGCAATTTTGAAGACCAGGAAGCCCAGATACCGGGATATAATATAAATTGGAATAAGGGGACTGCTGGTAAGAATACCTCGGTCCAGTTTTCTTTTTTTGCTCTGTTGTTTATAATTTTTCGTCGTGCTAATCGTTGCATCTCTTTGTGCAAACTTGAACCAGCTAAAATCACAATACCAATACACTAATCAAGACGCTCTTCGCGCCGCGCTCTGATACCGTAACCGAGGTTGGGTTGAGCTGCTAAACTTTGAGCCGACCTACCAGTATAGTGGAAGGAGAAAGGTTAGGGTAACCGACTTTCTTCTGGAACCATCACCAGAACCGGACCCAAACTTGCCACAAATCAACCTCATTCCTCTTACTGAAGAACAAGAAATGGCCAAGTGCCAAGCTGTTCGAGCCCTGATCACTGAACAAACCACCACTCCAATTGCCGAAGTTCAGACCGAGGTACCACAGGTCGGTCAGACACATGAGACAGTGGTAGCCCTCCCCACAGCCCGAGCTTCGTCATCTCGGCCAAGCAAACGGCCGCGCACACAAAACCTAAGGGATGAGGATGAGCCATCCCAAATCGAGCTTCAAGAAACAACACTCTCCCAAGGTTGTTACCAACCTAACTCTTCAGATCTTCCTACCTCGCCGGCGTGAGCACCAACAGCCACATTCAGGGGTCGCGTTATTACGGCCGCTGACTCTGTCAGCGCCAAGAAGGACCACTTGTTGGCCTTAAACTTAGCAAAGAGTGTCTGCCTTCCTGCCGATATGGAGCGGCACGAGGGCTTGACCGAGATGAAGGCCATTCGCTCGGCATCTAAATCGATGATTCTGGTAAGCCCCAAAAATCCCCTCAAACTTGAACATTTGTTACAGTCCCAGTGCATTGGTAGTCCTCTAACCGCTCTGAACTATGCAGGCCCTGCAAAAGAGCCAAATGGCTTATAAACGAGTACTTGAGCTCTAGATGTGACGTCCCAAATTTTTTTTGAACATCAAGAGAAATTAAATAAACAAAATGACTTAATAAACTAAAAAGTTGACATCCTAATAGGGCATTCCAACTCTTGTACACTTAAAATCAATTTTCTTAATTAAGAATCCTCATCAATGTTGCCACCAAAATTTACCATCATCCATTAATTACAACCCCAAAACTAAAAGTTCTTCAATTACAACTCCAGTAGAGAAAACTAGAAAACTTAGAAAGATGGTTCATGGAACTTTGGTACGCTTCAAGCTAATCAGGGCTGAATGTTGCCTTTCAACACCTCGGTGTTTCCTTCGGTTTCTTCGGTACCTGGCATGAAACGCCAGGGCAACGAGGATGCCAATGAGCGACGAGTCAATAAGATATTACAACCCGAAATACCACCCCGATAAATAATACCCACAATGAATAATGTGTAATAACAGAATGACAGGTAGCATTTAATAAACATAATAAGAATGCCATCAGTTGAAATAATAACAATAGATAATAAAATAAATAAAATGACAAACAGAGGCAGTATTTCATCATAAGAGAAATGCCACTCATTAGAATTCCGAACATAAAACTACATAAAACGCCGCAACAAAAATATATGCCATGAGTTTTGCAAACAGTAAAAACATCACCAACCTACATTCTTTTTAGAGAAAAATAATGAGTATAATATGAGATAACAATATAATTGTAAACATAAATTACAACTATTCAATAATTTTTAATAAATTAGGTGACACTCAAATCTCACCAAGAGATTTTAACTTACAACCACTAAGCATGCAACGGTTAATTTGAAACCCTCCCTTGTCAAATATTTAAATGTTACCTACATAACTACCAATGAAGCCACGCACCAGGGTTACATACCGAGTCGTGACATCACGGTCTGCCCAAGAAACGGTCTGCCAGGGGTACTAACCTCCTGTGTGCCACCTGCACGTCCACCTTATTCCAAAACCGAATACCGAAAAGGTTCAAATAAGTCCCGTGATCTTAGAGTTCGCCAACACAATTTACACGAATACTCAAAACAGGCTCACCCTGAACAACGCATTCTCAAAACCAGGGCTCACCTGAACACCGGTATTGACTCTCAATTGTTACTTTGTGTATGCCGTGTATATTTCAGTTAATTTTTGATATTAATCACCAAATCAAATTTTATCACAATTAATGGTTACCAATCATTTAAAATGCCGAACATAAAATATTACACATGTCACACAATAATAAACAATTGTACAAAATTCAAATAAACAATTTATTTAAACCATGGTATGAAATAATAACTTAGATACCCAAAGAATAGAAATAATTTATAATTACACACATGCATGGACTTTAATCTACAAGATTAGACTAGCACAATATTAAATAAACTACAATACACCCATACATGGATTACTCATTTACAATATTTGATGAATTAGACCAACACAATAACTGATTTTTATCCAAATAAGTAATTGAAGGGATGATCTTAAATCTGTCCGGAAATTTTCAAGTCATACCTTAGATAATAAAAATTATAAATAAATTACTTATACAACTCCAAAATTTATATAAATCTACAGAATACTCAATAAACATGTTATGGTCATTTTTTAGAAAGCATTTTCCAAAAATAAATTATAAACAATTCTTAAAAATTCCAAGAGTGTTTATGACACAGATTTATCACATTTTCGTAAATTAATTTCCATACTTAAATTTATAAATCAATTCCATAATATAAAAATTTCTTATGAAACTAGACTTCCCAAATTTCATTTTTTTTGCTTAAAAATTATCAGATTTGATTTAATATAAAATTTTTAATGATTTTTCAAACACATAATAAAATCTGTCTATAGCTCCAGATTTGGTTAAAAATCTGTATAAACTCGTACAAAACTCAATAATTGTTGAAAAATTTTGTGGATGAACTAGACATTATTATCAACAACTTTGTAGAAGAAATCATCTCAAAATTTTGAGTATAAAATTATCTAAAAATTCGGATAACATGCTGGCAGATTTAAACAGATTCAGATTAAAAATTTGTATAAATTCGTAGAGAGCTCAAAAATTGTTTCCAAAAATTTCTGGATAAACTAGATATCATTATCAACAACTTTTTAGAAGAAATCATCTCGAAATTTTGAGTGTAAAATTATCTAAAAATTCGGGTAACAGGTTGGCAGATTCAAACAGATTATTCTCAACACAGCTTCAGTTTTAATTAAAAATTTGTATAAATTCGTAGAGAGCTCAAAAATTGTTGCCAAAATTCCTGGATGAACTAGACATAATTATCAACAATTTTGTAGAAGAAATAATATCGAAATTTTGAGCATAAAATTGTCTAAAAATTCGGACAAACATGCTGGCAGATTCAACACAGTTTTAGGCAATGTATCAAATGTACATAATCTGAAAATTTTCAATTATAAAAAAAATGAGAGGGTTGAGAGAGTTTTCTTACTTAATAGTAGGATTCAATAGGTGATGAAATGGTAGAAAAATGTTACTTCCTCTCTTCTTCTCCTTCTACTGTTAACTAAGATTAATTTCCCCTCACTCCTACGAAGTAGTAGCCCTCTCCTCACCTACATGGAATTATGCTTCAGCCTCCTTGTATTTATACATGAACTTATACTGAGTTCCCCCTCTTACTCTCTCTCTCTTATTCTCTTTCCCAACCAAGCAGAACACGTGGAAGATTGCATCTACACTTGTTGATTCAAGGTCATGAACACACCACACACATGTCCACCTCTTGTACCACGTGTACACACTTGCACACACTTGCACAATCTGGATGTTCCCTCTAATTAGTTTATGATTAGAGTTAGCTTATAATATAATTATCCACTAACTTTATTAAACACAAATTGATCTTAATTAATCTTAATTAGTACACAATTTAATTAATCATAATTAATTAAAAATTCCACATAAATTAATTAATCTAATCGATTTCTATTAGAGTCTAATTAAATATATTTAAATTTATCGATCCGAATCAGATTTTTAGTCAGACTCCCAAAAGGCTCCAAATATTAAATTAAATTTATTATCATTATCGATTTTGATTTCCTAATCATTTAGGCCTTCGATTTTTTATCAGACTCAAAATCTCCATCTATAAATTACATATTAAATTGAGCACCTCATAAATAAATTTAGTTCATAATAATCTAAATTCTCAATCCTCACAACTCAATTAACTCCAATTCGGACCCAATTGATCAAACCTTAGTTTTATTAAACTAAATCGAACATTTAATTACACTTTCATAGGGTCCAATACTTGAAATTAAACTAATTTAACTTATCAATTTCACCTCCTTAGGCTATTTGGACGTTCAATTTCTAATTCTAAAATAAATCCTTAATAAAATAATTTATAAATAACAAATATTAAACACCCACAAAATTATTATTTATTCATTTATTTATTTATTTCCTTGTTAGTGATTGGATTTGGTTAATTTAAAACTAACTTTTACCCTAATACATTTTTGAGATAGACTCTAGATAAAATTAATTAATTAATTTATTTATTTTCTTTTAAGAATAATGAAATGTGGGTTTTCACACTAGAAGATGGCGCGGTCAGCTGTCACCGAGGCAGAATCAAAGGTAGCCGAGCTAAAAGACACTCAGGCCAAGTTAGCCGAACTAGAAGCCGAAAACTCGAGGCTCATCGGACTGGTCAGCACAACCAAGGCTGACAAGAAAAAGGCCTTAGCTGAGAAAAAAGACCGCTATTTACGTGAGTTGGCCAAGCTGGAGAGGAAGAAGAATGCCGAGCTAGAAGACATGAAGAAAAAAATACAGGACGTAGAGGACCGAGGCTTCAAGGAAGGCGAGGAGACGTACGTCCAGCAACGCGAAGCCGGCAAGGATATTTTCTTCAAGTGCGGTTGGAAAGCCACTGCTGAAAAGCTCGGTTGCAGACACGACTCCGAAGTCTTCCTGAATCCCCCTCTCCACTTCATATCGGGCTATATGGCGAACTATGCTAATGCGGTCCAACAAAAGTTCCTTCAGGATGGGGAGGAGGATGAGGTCCCTACTCTTGAGAATGCTTCCGACATTCAGCTCGGTCGCCAGTCTACTTCTTCTACTCTAGTAGTCTCCAGTCCACCCTTGCCTGCTGCGACTAACGAGGTGCCTACGACCGAGCTCAACCAGGGGGCTCATCTTGTAGCCAAGCTACCTTTGGGTGAAGTTTGGGTTGATTTGGACGCTGCCTTGGACAATCTTTTCACTTGATTTTTCATTTTTCCTCTTTTCTGTTATCAACGAAATTTGTAATCGGGCTCAAGCCCCTCTCTTTGTATTGCACATTTTGAAATGGAATGAAATCTGTTTTTTTCTTGAACTGTTTGTTCGGTTATTTATAATACTTTTGCACCATGCCAAGCTAGACTAATTTAGCTAGGCTTTACCTAATCATGCCAACCTTCTTCAGCCTAGATCCTTATCTCGGTTGAGCTTTACCTAATCCTGCCAACCTTCTTCAGCCTAGATCCTTATCTCGGTTGAAGAAGAGAAATAAATGTTTGTCAATCCTGCCAACCTTCTTCAGCTTAGATCCTTATCTCGGCTGAAGAAGAGAAATAAATGTTGGTCAAACCTGCCAACTTTCTTTAGCCTAGATCCTCATCTCGACTGAAGAGAACTAAATATTGGTCATACCTGCCAACCTTCTTCAACCTAGATCCTTATCTCGGCTAAAGAGAGCTAAATGTTGGTCATACCTGCCAACCTTCTTCAGCCTAGATCCTTATCTCAGCTGAAGAGAGCTAAATGTTGGTCATACATGCCAACCTTCTTTAGTTTTGATCCTTATCTCGGTTGAAGAGAGCTAAATGTTAGTCATACCTGCCAACCTTCTTCAGTCTAGATCCTTATCTCGGCTGAAGAGAGCTAAATGTTGGTCATACCTGCCAACCTTCTTCAGCCTTGATCCTTATCTTGGCTGAAGAAAGCTAAATGTTGGTCATACTTGCCAACTTTCTTCAGCCTAGATCTTTATCTCGGCTGAAGAGAGCTAAATGTTAGTCATACCTACCAACTTTCTTCAGCCTAGATCCTTATCTCTGCTGTGGAAAAGAACTGAATGTTTGGCCAATCCTGCTAAACTTCTTGGTTGTCCCTTTGTTGGCAATGACAACTTTTACAGTAGAAAGAATTATGATGAAAAAACTAGTTTTATTTGAAAAAGAAAAAATTACAAAAAGCTAAAAATAAAATAATTTGAGATTGGCAGTGTTCCATGGCCTGGGAATAGCCTTGCTATCTCCATCTTCCAAATGATATGCCCATTTTCCTGCTAAACCGACCACTTTGTATGATCCTTCCTAGTTAGGTCCAAACTTGCCATCTCCGCGTACCAAAGTGTTTCCCATTACTTTGCGCAGTACCCAATCTCTAATCTTGAATTGCCTTGGATGCACTGTTTTGTTATATTTTCTGGATAACTCCTGCTGGTATGAGGCAATGTGAACTAATGCTCTTTTCCTTCTTTCTTCTGCGAGGTTGAGTTCCAAGGTTATGGCTTCTTCATTCAAGTTTGGGTCAAAATTTTCACTTCTAATAGTGGGGAGGAGGCCTACTTCTAGTGGGATTACTACCTCCATGCCATAAGCCAAGGAAAAAGGCGTTTCTCCAGTTGACCGCCGAGGTGTGGTACGGTAAGCCCATAAAACATGAGGAAGCTCCTCAACCCACTTGCCTTTTGCTCTCTCTAACCTTTTCTTCAAACCATCTATGACGACTTTGTTTGATGCTTCTGCCTGGCCATTCGCTTGAGGGTATGCTGGTGTAGAGTTGTAGAATTCTATCTTGTATTCCTCGCAAAAACCCCTGAAAATTTTGCCATCGAACTGAGTGCCATTGTTAGATATTAGAGCCTTAGATATGCCGAATCGAGTTATGATATTCTGCCATACGAACTTCTTGACATTTTTCTCCTTTATTGATGCAAGTGCTTCAGCTTTCACCCACTTTATGAAGTAGTCTGTTGTTGCGAGAAAGAACTTTTTGTTGCTGGATGCAGTTGGAAGTGGTCCCACTATGTCCAGGCCCCACATTGCGAAGGGTCATGGGCTAGTTAATGGTAGAAGTTCTCTGGATGGTTGATGTATTTGGTGTGCGAACTTCTGACATTTCTCGTACCTCTTAACATATTTCTCTGAGTCTGCTTGCATGTATGTGTAGACACCCCATTTTTGACCGTCCTCAAGACTTGGATGTCACCGCTTGAACACTCGGTGATTACCCATGTTTGTGTTCGTTCGGAGTTCCCGGAGTTCTCGGCTACGCGCCCTGCCTCAAGATCTCCGAACTCGACCGTTTTGTGTCTGGTTTTGCACCAAACACTTGTGTTTTTGTCTTGAAGGGCAGGGAATGGCTTGTTGGCCATCCCCACACACCACCGGCCCTTCCCTACCATCACCGGCCACATTTGTGTACCGCCGGCACTGTTTTGTTAAAATATTTGGCCGGTCGGCACTATATGTTGCCGACCGGCACTTTTTGTGCCGATGATCCCTTTGGCTGGCGGCGTGCACCCTTTGAAACTCCTGAGGCATGGTGCATGCCAGCTGTGCCAGCTGGAATTGCACCATCACTCATCCCGTGCAGGGGATGACCCCTTTGCACCTTTGAACCCCAAACCTTCTAGAAGATTGACCCTTTTTGGCCAAGCTTCTTGGGAAGCTTGGCCAGCTGTCTTAGCTTCCCCAAGAAGCCAAGACCCCTTGCACCCTTTGCCCCTTTTAGTTAGCTTCTTGGAGAAGCCTTGAGCCTTGTATTTTGCCTATATAAGCACCATCTCTCTCCCTTTGAAAGGGGTTAGCATTTTTTGATCAAAAACCAGAGTTTGTGTATCTATATATCTGCCATATATATCTCTCTCCTACATTTTCCCTCTCTCTCCTCTTGTGTGTATGTGTTTTTAGGCCTAAAAGTGTGGTTTTACCTTACTTTTGCACCAATACACACACCATTACACCCTAGCTCGAGATTGGGTGGCTTGGAGGTTGTTTGTTGAGTTTTTGGACTGGTTTTGATCAATAGAGGAGGGCTGCACCACCTGTTCTTCAAGTGTTCTTCAAGGGTGAACTTTGCTTTAGATTCTCCATTTTTTGGCAACAAGTTTTTACCTATCTTGCTTTGTGTTTTGAGCTTTGTGTATAACTAAAAAAAGTCTTAGATTTTTCTTGCTTTTGAACTTTCATTAAGGTAACTTTGTGGTTTGAGTGCAAACTCACCCTCTTAGGCCTTATTTTGGCCCTTTTGGTGCCTTTTCTTGAGGCTTGGTTTACTTGGGTGTTTTGGTCTTCTCACCACTGAAAACCAGTGTGTTTTTAGTGGTGAGGAAGGTGGTTTATAGTCTTGTGTAGGGAAGGGACACCCCTCTCCCCTTTGTCCCTCTTTTGCCTTTGTTTTTTGGCCTAAAGATTAGCATGTGTGAGTACTTGCATTTGGCTTCATTTCAGATTTTATTTGGGTGTTTTGGAACATGTTTTACCTCTATCTAATGGTGGTTTGTTGGCCTCTTTCACGCATATTATACTTGCTTAGCATCCCTCTATTTGGCATAGAAATGCATCTTGTGATTAGGCCATGATTCTTGCATATATTAGCTTAACTCCATGAAGATATTAGCCTCATTTTGTCATGTGTAAGGGCTGTGAGCCACTGATTTTGCCATGTTTGGCATGCTTGATGTGGTTGTTGTGCATTTTAGGCTTGCAAGCCTTGAGTGTTTGGCCTCTAGCATGCTCACCTTAGTCCATCCTCATGATTTGGCATCATTTAGGATCATATTTTAGTCCATATATCATGTTTGTATGTTTGCATATGTGACCTATTTCATGCTTTGAGGATGTGTCCTTTTATGCCTAGGAATAGGCCTTATGCATACTTGTATGTTCTAGGCATTTGAGTTGCCATATCAAGGGGTTTTTGGGGTATTTTTGCATGCTAGAAATCTGTTTTTGTTGCTTGATTCATGCTATGAATGGTCATTTTGGTGGTAGTGAAAACCCCCTTATTTATGCCTTGGTTTTGGGCCCATTTGCTTGTATGTTTGCATGAGTATTGGTCCATCATTTTGGGCATTTTTTGCCACTGTTTTGGGGAGGTTTGAGGTCTATCCCATCATGGTTTAAGTCTACTATTATTTGCTTGAAACATGTTTGTTGCATACTTGATTAGTAAAGCCTTGTTGTATGCTAGTTCCCTTACAAGAATTGTCCATGTTTGCATTATACTTTGCATCTTGCATGCCTAGTATTGCACACTTGCCATAACATGTTGCATTGCATTTGGTATGTCTTGCACTTCATGTCATATTGCATCATTTGAGCCATGTTGTGTATATGCATTCCATGTCTTGGTTTGGGGTGTCAAACCAAGTGTAAGGGTAGAGAGGAGTTCACACTACAAGTGGTGCAACTTGTCTCAACTCTTGGTCACCAAGGCCTTTGATCTATACATGATAAGGTCTTGGTCTCATTTGTGTGTTGCATGCATATTGACATTAAAATGCAACCTTGGTTCCTTAGGCTATCATGCACCAAGATGCATAATTGATGGCCCAAGAACCAAGGGTCATGCTTCCTTGAGTCCCATGCATGATAGGAAGCATTGGCCATGCTTACATATGCTCAAAATCCCATACCATGCACTGCCTGTCTGCTGTTGTTGTCAAACTGTCTTCTGCAGGAATTTTATGCCGACCGGCAGTATAGAGTGCCGACTGGCACTATGTGGGTGGCCGATAACCTCCTAAGCAGCCGATGGAAATTTCAGCTGGCCGGTGGGCACTTCCTCCAGCCGGTGGTGTACAGCAGCATGCAAGGAAGGTGTTCTGGGACTTTGGCAATTTTTGGAGAGGCAGGGCAAGAGCAGAGGCAGCAGTGGTATGGTGCGGGTTTTCCGGGCGAGTCGGATTCGAGCATGCATCATTCACGCATCCCGAGGCGGGCGGCTGTGGCCACTTTTCTTTTTGCATTTAATTTGTTAATTAGATTAGAGGTTTTGTAATAATTAATTCAGTATTATTTATTCGGCCTATATATTCTTTTGGTCCCTCCGTGTGAGGGCAAAGTTGTAATAAGTGTGCGTGAGTGGTGTGTATGTCTTCCAACCCCCACTTCTTTCTTCCCTTTTATTTACCTGCTTATAATGGTAGATTAGGGCACGTTTATTTTAGCATACCTTATGCAATGCATGCGTGCATCCATGCATTTGTTGACATGCACCGGGCTCGGTACATCACGCTAACCGCATTGTATTTCAATTTCCAAATTGAATACTTGTTACGTGTAGCATTTAACATGCCATGCTTAGGATAGCCGAGCCTGTCTAGATTACACCATTGCTTGCGTCGCATTAGTCACTTAACTGAACTAGGATCATGCATGTTTGCTAACTAGTTTTTGTTTTGGCACGAAGTACGATGTAAGTTTTTACGCTGTAGCATCTCGCATGCGTGTGAATGTTGACATGACAGTAGGCTTACCATGTGGCTAAATGCTTATATGAGATAAACTGTTTGAATGCCTGTGGGTGGAGGTTGGATTGCTTGAGTTGGAAAAACTCGTTGAAATCGTGTTTTAGCCTACTTGCGAGTAGCAAATTCCAAAGCCTTTTCAAAACGAACGGATATGCAATGCTTATTTCCAAATTAGGCAATCTAGTCTATACTTGTTTGCTGTGCGCATAACATAGTAATTCTAGGCTAATAACCGGAATAAGAACACATAACGTTTTCAAAATCGGATATCACGGTTAGTAGAGGCCGTCTTCGGACCGGGCGAAAGGGGTGCTCATAGCTGACCTTCCCCGATCGTACCCAAGCTCCCGAGCCAAGACATTTGGTGATGACGGACACGTGGCCTTCGCACCGAGTCAGGGTTTCCTAAATTTCCCATTTTAAAAATATTTAGGTGGCGACTCTGTATCTGGCAAAGCAGTCCATGTTTGGCACTTCTTTTCAAAATCTGTTTTTCTCAAAACGATTTGCCAGAGTTGGACTCTTTGGTTCAGATTAAGAACCGACAATTTGAGTCCGAACTGTAGTGAACCCAATATGAACGGAACGGGACTTAACCCTCCCGGGGCGTTCGGGGACGTCTACAGTATGGCCACCAATATCCTTGTGAAATTGCTCTGTAAGCCAATGATCTTCCCCCTTAGTGGCTTCCGCATACGCCTTCGTGTATCTCGAACAAAAATGCCTCGACCTTGCTGGGATGGACACATTTCAGGTAAGGTCCTGTGAAGGATTTTTTGTACAATGCCAGTGATGAAGAGAGCCAGAATCGCTGTGATTTTGCTCTAATTTTGTTGGCTTCTTTATTTTCTTCAGGAAAGATACCGTCTTTTAAAAATACTATGATGGGGTCCATCCAAGAAGGGCCCAGTTCGGCACAACATATCTCAGTTACTTCGGGTTCTTCAATGCTTGGCCTAGGTAGGAAGTCGATCAGTAATGGATATGGGATAGATGTATTTGCCATTGAAGCTAAACCAGCTGGCTCGTCTGTTTTACTATTTTCTTTTCGGCCGATTTGCTCTATCGAACTACTTCAAACTTCATGATCTCATTTTTGACTAACTCTTGGTATTTAGCCATCCTCTCATCTTTTCCTTTGTAGTCACCTGAAATCTGGTTTACTACCAGCTGGGAGTCACTGTAAACCATTAGCTCGGTGGCCTTCATGAAAAGTGCTGATTTTAAGCCTGTTAATAGTGCTTCATACTCCGCCTCATTGTTGGATGCTGAGAAACCAAGGTTGACTGCCTATTCAATTGTTAGGCCATCTGGTGAGATGAAGACTATGCCAAGTCCTGCACTATGCCTGTTAAATGCTCCATCCACGAAGAGTTTCCACATCTCTCCGACGAATAGCTTCTAGCAAGTAGAAGGATTGAATGATGTCTTGGGATCATGGGTGTTGCTGGTGTTTCCTTCCAAGTTCATGCCTGTTGTTGGGGCTTGATTTTCACTGTCTGACTGCCTCAAGTCTCTATTTTTTGATGAGTCCTCACTGGGAATAGCATGGTTTGTTCCTTCATTCCTGTCCTCAATCCTGTATGGCTTGTAATGTAGCTGGGCATCTTGCATTAGGGGCTGTGCAGTTCCCGCGGCATTTCCCCCCTTACTTTGGTTGCGTCGGTCAAATCGACCGGGCAGATATGATGACTTCCTGGTGTAAACTCAGCCAGAAAGTCTGCTAAAGCTTGGGCTTTTATTGCGGTTCTGGGTTGAAACTTGATATCAAACTGCCCTAACTCTACTACCCATTTCAAGATTCGTCCAGAAAAATCTGCCCTCTCAAACAAGGCCTTTAATGGAAAAGCTGTTAGGACGATCACGGTGTGGGCATGGAAATAGTGTGACAACTTTCTTGAGGCCATCATCAAAGCTAACGCCAGTTTTTCCAATGGTAGGTACCTTGTTTCAGCGTCCAGCAAGGTCTTGCTAATATAAAAGATAGGTAGGTGTTGGATTCCTTTTGCTCTGACCAACACTGCGCTTACTACATACTGTGAAATTGCTAAGTACAAAAAGAGATCTTCTCCTGGTATCGAGGTTACTAACAACGGAGGAGAGGTCATGTAATCTTTCAAGCTTTCCAGGGCACGGTCACATTCTTCATTCCACTCAAATTTGGCCTTCAGTGCTTGGAAGAATGGTCGACATCTGCCTGACGACCGACTTATGAACCGGTTGAGAGCGGCTGCTAGGCCAGTGAGATGCCGTACCTCTTTGACTGTGTTGGGCCTTTCAAGATCTTGGATTGCTTTGATTTGAG
This sequence comes from Camellia japonica, assembly GCA_030407325.1. Lineage (NCBI taxonomy): Eukaryota > Viridiplantae > Streptophyta > Magnoliopsida > Ericales > Theaceae > Camellia > Camellia japonica. Next base: position 200,383,155 of record JAPPVO010000002.1, on the reverse strand, counting down.
AGGATTCAGCTTCTATACCCCGGTTGGTTACTAGAAAGCCTAGGAATTTGCCTGATCCTACGCCGAATGCACATTTAAATGAGTTTAGACGCAACTTGTGAGACTTCAAAATTTGGAATATTTCATTTAGGTCCCTGAGATGGTCCTTCTCATCCTTGCTTTTGACCACCATGTCATCTATAAGCCTCCATTGTTCTGTCTAACAATGGTTCAAACATTTTGGTGACCATCCGTTAGAATGTAGCCCCTGCGTTCTTCAAGCCAAAGGGCATGACCTTGTAACAATACAATCCTCTAGGCGTTGTAAATGATGTGACCTCCTGGTCTGGTTCATACATAGCGATCTGATGGTAACCTCGATACGTATGAAGGAAACTAAGTCGGTTATGTCCTACCGTCAGGTCCACCAGTTGGTCTATCCGTAGTAGGGGAAAACTATCCTTTGGGCATGCCTTGTTGGCCGTTTTGTAGTTCACGCAATCACACAATTTTTCGTTCTTCTTTGGCACTACTACAGTATTGGAGATCCACCTAGGATAATGTACTTCTCTGATGGCTCCTGCCTCTAGCAAGTTTCCCATTTCCTCCGCCACTATTTTCGTGTGGTGGAGTGCCAATCTGCGAGTGCGCTGAATAATTAGTCTGGCAGTTGGATGGACATTAAGTTGATGGCAGATGAAATTTGGGTTAATGTCAGGCATGTCGTATGGTGTCCAGGCAAACACTTCGATGTTGGAGGTTAAGAATTCCATGACCTCTATTCTCTCGGTGCTGGACAAAGACGAGCCGAGCAAAAAGAACTTTTCTGGGTTATTTTCATCTATCCTTACCTCAACCAAGTCTTCCACTGCCTTCTGTTCTGCTGTTTTGCCGATGTGACAACCCTCACTTCTGATTAGCGTTAAATTGTGATTAAGCATGATAAGTAATTGATTAAGATGAAATCCTAAGTTGTTGCATGAGTGTGTTGTCTTAAATGCATTTCTATGTGTTTGTTACTGAATGATCTGTTCATGTTTTGATTTCGAATTGCAAATTGAAAGCCTTATCGGCGACCGATTCAGAAATTGACTAGTGTTATATGCTAATTAGGATTTATATGATTTTATGGTAGGTTTAATGAAAATTCAATTTGGGATGATTAAATTATAATAAATAATGGAAAAATGTTTGAGGGCCACAAAATCAGTGGCTCAAATGGCTCGAAACTGCCAAAACGACGTTGTTTTGCGCCCAAAACAACGTCGTTTTGACAATTTCGAGCCATTCGAGCCCCTGAATTTCGGGCCACCAACCATTGCTGTAAATAATGTTAAATTACATTAGCTAGAGTTATTTACACTCTTGCCATTAGTAGGCCCTTTCAAGGCCATTTGCTTGACCTTATACTTGTTTGGCACCAGTTTTCATCCATCTTCTTGACCAAACCGTGAGTGAGAGAGAGATTGGAAGAAAAATTGATTCAATAAAAGATTGGCTTGAAACTTAGAAGAAATTGAAGAAGGCTTGAGAGATTAGGCTTCTACACTTGGAATTCAAGACTTAAGGTAGGAAATTCATTCTCTTGATTATGAATTTAAGTTGTTACATGCATTGTTCATGAAAGTTTCATTGAAATTATGTTCAATTGGTGATTAGAGTCAAGAATTAGCTCAAAGTGTTGATTTGAGAGTGAATTCATGCATGCATGTCCATATCATTGAATTTTTTAGGTTGTTTTCATGAAATCCTTACATGCATGTCCATGTTGCGGTTGTACTCTAGAAATTCACCATGTTTTTGAGTTCAAGCTTGCATTTGATCATGCTTTGGAGCATTAGAGTTCATGGGAACTCATGCATGTTATGTTCTTGCATTGTTCTTGAAGTTCCATTAAAAATTGTGTTCAATTGTCACACCTTTGGGCATGAATTTATAAAAATGATGTTCAAAACATGTTGTAGTATGAGTTTCTAAGTGTTTTCCAGAAAATTGGCCCAAAATGATGAGTTTTGGCATGTTTGATTCTTGGTTTGAGCTTTGGAAGCAAATCCGGAAAACCCAGATTTTGGCTTCCACGCTCGAGCAACCACCTTTGTGTTCAGAGCTCCGCTCGAGCGACGGAATGCTGGCTCGAGCGTAGATTGCAAGCTCTCAGGTTTTTGCTTGTGCAGACACACGCTCGAGCGATGAGACCTACGCTCAAGCGAAGAACTGTGTCTCACATTCGAGCAAGCATCGAGCGGAGAATTTCAGCAACCAGTACTTTTTTGCATTTTTACAGACCGCTCGAGCGAGGGAATCTACACTCGAGCGACCTCTCTGTTTTGGTAAGCTCGCTCGAGCGGAGAAAGCCACGCTTGAGCGAGACCCCTGTTTTCAGCAAATTTGGAAAGTGTTTTAAAGTACATTTTTGCATCCTCATTCCATCTTAGGCATTCTTAGGCCATGTTTAAGGCATCTTAATGAGGATAATGTTATAGAACCACACCAAGTCAAGTTAGGGGCTGAGTTATTAATCCCAAGTGTGTAACTTAGTGTGCGTTCGTTCTGCAACTGTGTAGGGTTGGCACCCGAGGACGCTGATTAGCTTGCCTATAGCCCAGTAATCTATGAGTAACAATGTTATAAAGATAAGTTCAATTATGATTAATTTTTGAATGACCGACTGTACTGCTTTCTGAAGTGACATTGTTTACTGAATGAATGTTTGTCATACTTTATGAACTGTACTCGCGACATCCATAGCAACTTACTGTTACTGTTACTGTTACTGTTACTGCTACTGTACTGTTACTGCTATTGTTACAGAGATCTCTGTTAGTTCCAATGTTTGGAACCAATACTGTATACTGTTTTGATGGCCATCAACTGACTGTTCGGTCTATTATGATCTACTGTACTGTTTTGCTATTGGATGTACCACGTATGACTGCTATGACTTCTATTCGACTGATATGGCATGAAATATGAGCCACTGATTGAATAACTGATGCAAATGACTATTTTAATTACTGAAAGGACATTCATTCTTAACCCCTTTACACAGTTGTTATTCACTGGGCTTTAGCTCACAATTTATATATGTATGTAGGTGGCTAGGCACCGGACCGAAGTTAGAAGCGTCAAGTTAAGCTCATGTTTTGTCAAGCCAACCATTGTGCCTCACTTCGAGGTTCCGAGTCTGTTCAAGCCAAGGCTGTTTTGGGGTGTTTCAGAATCACCCTTTTGTCTCTGTTATGTAATGAATGTTTAAGACTTTTGACTGCACAATTATGGTAAAGGGATTGGATCCCTAACCTGTATGTTATGTGTATCCGATATGTATATATGTTATGGTTATGAATGTGGACTAGTCCATAAAAGTCCTTTTCCACTCAGATTTTCACAACTCATTGGACATCTTTTGCTTACTGATTGGCTTCCGCCAGCCCCTTACTCTGTACTATTGTTATTACTATTAAGTAGGCCTTTGGTAATCACAGATTACTGGCCAGTTACCATGCTAAACCCTTAGGGGCGGGTTTGGGTCGTGACAGCCGACATCTGTAAACAGTTCGTTGTTTTCTGGCTCTTCCACCATCTGAACAAACCCTTTCGCAACACGGTTGTCGTGTACTGTGACGAAACACTGCTTCGACATGATTTGGTCTCCTAAGACTTCTTCAATCACGCCGGTTTCGTTAGAGAATCGTAATGCTTGATGGTAAGTTGACGCCACTGAGCGCATGGCATGCAGTCATGCCATTCCCAAGATAATGTTGTAAGTGGAAGGGACCTTCAATACCCAGAATTCCACCTATTTTGTCATGGTTCCAGCCTTGACTGGGAGGATTATCTTTCTCACTGGCCACTCTGGCATTGAGTTGAAACTGACAAGGAGAGATGTCGCAGGTGCCAAGTCTTTGTCCTTCAATTTCAATTGTTTGAAGGTTTCGTAGTACATTATCTAGCATGAGCTTCCTTGGTCAATCAGAATTCGCTTAATGTCGAAATTCTTGACGCGCAAAGTGACCACCAGTGTGTCATTGTGAGGGCAATGTAATCTTGCTAGATCCCTGTCTAAGAAGGATATGCCGTTCGTAGCCTCTGTTCTTCCCGTTTTGATGGTAGGTTGTGCACTTAATACCTCTCTCAAATGCTCAGCCTTTTTGATCATCCCCCTGAGCTCACATACCCGCTCAGGTTTGACGATCCTATGTATAACGTTGATTATGCCTTGGGGTGGACCGTCGACCGGCATTCCGTTTGGTCTGTTGAGGTCCTGGGGGCTGGCTGTGTTCCCCCTTCTATATACTAGTCTAGGTGTCCAGCAGCCACTAACTCCTCCAGATGTTGCCTCAATGGTGTGCAATTTTCAGTGCAGTGCCCTTTCTCATCATGGAAGGTGCAACAAGACCTCTCATCATATCCCTTTTGTGTTTCTCCTAACTTGGCTGGCCGCCGAATAAAGGGTTCATCACGTATCTTGCTGAGAATCTGATAGATAGGTTTATTGAATACTGTGGTAATGACAGTGCGGATTCTTAACTTTCTTTTTTCTGGGTCCTTTCTGTTGGCTCGCCTGCCTCGTCCATTCTTGCTTGGTTGCTCCACCATGTTGATTTTTGTTGTAGTATTTTTATTTGGCACCGCTGTTGTGCCAGATTTTGCTTTAGCACAGGCGCTATCTTCCTCTACTTGGATATGTTGATGTACTCTCTCCATTAGGGACTCCATCGTGAGGGGTGACATCATTGTTATTGAGTCCCTCAATTTGTTATCGACTGGTAAACCCCGTTTGTATTGTGTGATGGCGAGATTTGTAGGGCAATCCCCAATCTGGTTGAAAGTTTCCCAATAATGACTATTGTAAGACCTCAATGTCTCCTTTTTGTCTATGTCAATGGAGAGTAGTTGGTCAATTTCCATTGGTGTCTTGGTATTGGTACTGAATCTAGTCACGAACGCTTCTACCAACTGTGCCCATGAGGCTATGCTGCCTTCTGGCAGCCTTTCGAACCAGGTTAGACCTAGGTCGCCAAGGCTAGATGGAAACAGGATACACATTAGAGCCTCGTTTCGTCGGTATACTGCCATAACTTGGCGAAAGTGGCTTAAGTGCATGTAGGGGTCCGACTTCTCCTCATAAGTGGTGAATTTGGGTTAGTGGAAGCCTGAGGGTAGTGGTGCGTTCTCAATTGCCGGAACGAACAGCGAACTCTGTAACCTTGCTAATATTTTATCTGCTGGTTCATAAGCAAGGCGAGGTATTGACATCCCTACCTCGACACTCCCATGTGTCCTTGGAGCCAATCACTGTAGGGCTGAAACTCTGCGAGGGTCGCGAGTCCTAGTGTCTTCTTTCTATCGAGCCCTCTCCTCGAGCACTGTTCGCAGGTCCGCTGACCTAGGTAACTCCGCGTGCCTTGATGTCGTTTGATGCGTGTGCAAGGGCCAATAACTGATTCCCTCTATGTACGACCTTTCAGTCCTCGTTCTCTCAGATCTTGAGTAACGAGTCTTGGAAGTCCTTGATTGAGTGTCGCCTGTTCTAAGGCTCCTACTTTCTGCTTGCAATGGCGTGACATGTCTGTCATGATCTTCAGAGTGGTAAGAGGGCGTGTTGCCTTTGCGCCCCTCATCTGTCGCCACCATTTTTTCCTTTATCTGGCGCTTCATTGTCTCCATGTCTGCCGTCATCCTCTTTATTAACTCGTCTTGTTCCCTTACGCGATCCTTCAGAACTTGTGGATCCAACCTCCACCTCTGTCTTTCAGGACTTTAAGAGTGATGGGGACTGGTGCCCCGTCTCTCCCGTGTGTCCCTCTGGGAGTTCGGTCGCTGGGGTTCTAAATTGATAATAGATTGCGGCAAATCTTCATTGTGCGCCGTTGGTTTCAATCAGAGAGGAAAACTTGATCAAAAGGTTTTGTTCTTTTTGATTCCCATAGACGACGCCAATTGTACGAGCACGAAATAATCTTCTCGTATAATCCTGTTGATCAAGTTTGCATTCCTCCAAACGTTATCGCTTTACTCCCTAAAAACACAAACGTAAGCTAGCCAGTGGGTGTGTACCGGATACCTCTTCAATGCCTAAGTCAACAAATAGACAATAGACAAAAGCTTTGTGTATTTAAGAGTAGAAAATGTGATATCTGTACATAGGTCATACTATGAGCTTTTATAGATTCTGCCTGACACAATTCTAGTAGGATTCCAACTCTCTTTAGTAGAGTCCTCCTAGGAATCAAAAAGATAATGCCTATCCTTTTACACCCTTCTTACTGCTTTAACCAAGTGAGATGGTCCTACCTCGGCCAGGTAGCAAACAACCAAGCTAACACCACCATGCCTTACGACAGATTCCTCCGAGCTCGCCTAGTTCGGTTCCACATTGTCTCTTTCAGCTCGGTTCTCTTCTCTTTATATCTCGGTTCAGGACACTAAGAACATTCTTCTGGCAAAACTGACGGGACAAGGATCGGGCTATGCAAGCCAACACCACAACCCATAGCTCGGTCCATTTCCTATCTGATCCTAGCTCGGCTCATATACAAACATAAATTACCCTCTCATATACTAAAATAATATGAATAGTTTGGCTATGTATGTTAAAAAAATGTTAAAACGAAATGACTTTTATTTTGCCAAGTAATTACTGAATTTCAATTTCAAATGCCATTTTCATAATGGGTTTTGTAATTGCGCAACTTAAAATCACGTTTTCAAGTTTGTACTCTTTCTTATCTGTATGTATAGATGTTTGTATCTCCATATAAAAGACGGGTTGCATGTGAGGAAATGTATTGCTTGTCCTATTTGCTAACAACTAAAGTTTTGGAACTAGTGGTGATATGACACATTTTTGAATTCTTGCATCCAGACCTTGATCCTTGTTTTTTGGTTAGATATGTTATTTTTCAAGCCAAACTGCTCTTTAATGGTTATAGTCTAGTCCCAAATATGACAAACTAGCTTATTACTATTCATTGGTTTCATTTACAGTCCTGGAACAGCGTTGAAATTGTCTTTTCAATACTTAATATTATTTTCTAATGTTTAATTGCTAGCTGGTGAGAAGACTCATATCTCTCCTTGCAAGGCTCACATTTGCTGATAAATGGGGAGCATCTAATAAACCTTTGAATTTCAATTTTAAATGTCATTTTCAGAATGGATTTTATAATTGCACAACTTCAATATGTATTTTTAAAATGTGAGTTTATGTTGAAATTACATGTTAAAAATGTAATTTTAACTTGCCACGTCAGCATAACAGAAACTTGTCAACTTAAAATCGCATTTTTAACATACGATTTTAAATTAAAAATACGATTTCAATTTGCCACATTAGCCCGTCATTATCCATGTTAATTTGAAATCGTATTTTGAATATGTAATTTTAGATACAATTTCAAGTTGAAATTGAATGTGATTTGAAAAGTGAATTAATTTCTCAAATAATTTGAAAAATTGATCAATTTTTAAATTATTATTTTTTAAATATTAAAAAAAAAACCTCCATAGGTAAAAGTACACGTGGCGATCTTAAGAGCCGGAGCCCAATACAAGCAATAATCTCCATGCCGAAAATGGCAAATTACCAAAACGACGAAATCATCAATCAACTCACTCACTCGCAAAACGGAGAAATTATTTATTGCCCCAGGTATAAAAATAAAGTTTTAAGTTAAACTCTTAATAATTAGATTTAATTCCTATTAAGTATTGTTTGGAATGTTCTAAATAAGTAACTTTTTATGAAATATGAGTTGGATTTAAAGTGATGTGGTAGAGTGGTGATGTGACTTAAATAAGATAATGTGACTTAAATATGATAGTGACTTTTTGAATTTTTTATGAGATGCCAAACTTAAATCTTTTTGAAAATAATAAATTTTGGTAAAATCGTCACTAAAAATAATTTTTTTGTGACGATTTTTTACATACGTTACTAAAAATTGATAATTAGTGATTTTTTTTGTCATGTTTTTTATAAATTGTCGCTAAAACTTACAATTAGTTACTTTTTTTATGATAATTTTTTTTTTAAGGACTTATTAGATAAAAATTTATTTATTAGAATTTACACATAAATTCTCCCAACATAAATGGTGCTCTTAGTATTGATTGAAATAATGAATCTCACTCCTTGCCTGTTTCCTTTAAAAAGACAAAGGGGGCACTTGTTCAAATTTAAATGATGTGTAATAATATTTCTGAAACAATGAATAATTTTTTCATGATATTAGAGATTTTAAAAATTTATTAAAATTTTTATTAAATGTCTCACATAAATATAAAATTTATACAATATAAATTCTATATAAATCTCACACTCATATAAAATATTTAATAAAATTTTTAATGAAACTCTAACATTTTTGTTTTTTCACAAAACGCTATCGTCCCCATCTTCAAAACTTACGTGCCGCTTTGACTTTGTACGTGTCGCCAGGCCGTGCCCTTTCCCAAATGAAATTAATGACTCACTCATTCCTTATTTTTTTAGATAGATGATGTTAAAGATGTTAAATTTTTTATCAAATAAATGATTAAATATTTTACATAGGTATGATATGAATTTTATATTTATGTGAGATATTTAATTATTTATTTGATAAATAAATATTTTACATAGATGTGGTATAAATCCTACACTTATGTGAGATATCTGATTATTTATTTAATAAAAAATTTAAAATTTATAACATTTTTCTTTTTGAATCAGCCTATTTCGAAACAATTTTTTTTTTCTTCCCATGTCACACACATAAAATATGAAAAAATATATATATATAGACCTAAATCTCAACTTATTGGATTTTTTTTTTTTTTAAAAAAAAAAAAAGACAGAGAATTAGACCATGTTTGGTCTGATTTTTGGCAATTTGTTTAAAAAAATTTATGTAAAAAGTTAAAATTTAGTTTTGTGAAAAGAAAATATCAAAATTATTTATTATTTGGGTGAATTACACTAATAGTACCTATAGTTTGGGGCTTGTGTCACTTTGGTCCCTGACTTTTTAATTGTGACACATTTGACCCTAAATTTTGAATCTTGTTCTAAATAAGGACAATTGAAGATATTATTAGATGTTTCAAGAGTAAAATCATCAATTTGATAAAATATAAACTAATTTAACAAAAATAAATGTCAAACAAATATTTTTGAATTTTTAAAAATTATTTCTACTTACTAAAAATAAAATTATGTAAAATTGATAAATCTTTTAAACATTTATTTATTTTTTTTACCAAATTAATTTTTATTATGTGTTTGGATAATGATCATGTAAAATTAATTTTAAAAAATTAACCATGTAATTTTTATTAATTTTTATCAATTTTACATAATTTTAACATTGGTGGATAAAAATAATTTTAAAAAAATTAAAAATATTTTTTGACATTTATTTTTGTCAAATTAGATTATATTTTATTAAATTGACGATTTTGCCCTTGAAATTAAATAATGGAATCTTCAATTGTTCTTATTTGAAATAAGATTCAAAATTTAGGGACAAATGTGTCACAATTGAAAAGTCAGGGACCAAAGTGATACAAGTCCCAAACTCTAGAAACTATTTGTGTAATTTGCCCTTATTATTTTTATATAATTTTATTTTTTGGAAGATATAAATAATTTTAAAAAATTTAAAGATATATTTGTAATATTTATTTTTATCAAAATAATTTCTTTCTTTTAAAAAAAATCAATAAATTATTTCAAAAAATCAAACCAAATATGACCCTAAAGCATTATTTCGCAACCCAACTCAGTACGATGTCAACCAGAAGCATTGGTCTGTACCATTAATAATTTTCCATCAAAACCGTATCAATTGGGCTAGACATTGACCTGATCTGAATATGGCTTTTCAACATAAGAAAATACGACAAAATCAGGTGGTGACCCATAATATCTGTGATCGGTAAAACGTACGTTTACAATTTTGTGATGAATTATGAAATTTAATAAAAAAATATAATATATTTTGATTGGTTGCTAAGATGAGTCATGTGATGCCTCTTAAGGGCATTGGATAATTTTCCACATAAATTTGTCCAAATAAGAGGTTAGAGCCGAATTAGAAACTTAAAGTAGACAAAAGAAAATAAAAAAAGGGGAGGCTTTTATTGTTGGATCCCCGTGGACTGACTACAAAATTCGCATAGGTAATTAAATAGATAAATGTGTGGGATTTGCAAAGTGATTTATTTTTATAAAAAATTACGTTAATCAGATATCGATAATTATTTAATCAGATCATATATATGTCAACGATAAGTATAATTTTTAAAATAAATTTAGACAAACATGACTTGATCAAATGATTATCAATATTCGATCAATATGATTTTTTCTTTATGGATAAAATACTCGACAAATCCTATATATTGAATCGTTTGAATTTTTTATGCAAGTTCCATGATAGATTCACAAAAATCTAACAACTATTAGAAACAAGAGCTTAAACAAAACAAGTAGTTGAGAGAGTTCAACCTTATTCCATATAATGAAGCAGATAGCTATATATAATAGCTTTACAAAGAGTAACCAAAAAGCAAAAAAACAACACACGTTTTATAACCACCCTAAATACTTGGTAACAAACTAAATACCAAGTCAACATAGCATATCCCTAAACAACAGGGATTTATTGAAACAAACAGTAACTAGCCCAACAATTCCTCCCTTAAACTGAATGCAACTTGCAGTCAGTTTATACATGGTTCTGGACAAACACCCAGCATACTTCGCAGCTTCAAGAATGCATCCAACTTGAGAGGTTTTGTCATCACATCTGCAGTTTGATCTTGACTATTGCAATGCACCATCTCCACAGTTCCTGCCTTTGTAAGTTCACGAAGAAAATGAAACCGGACGTCTATATGCTTGCTACGTCCATGCATTGTTGGATTCTTCGCAAGTTTAATGGCTGAGCTACTATCACAGTGAACAATTGTAGGCATATTTTGCTTTTTACCAAGCACCTCCATAATTCTTCGCAACCATACTACCTGACATGCACAAGAAGAAGCAGCAACAAATTCTGCCTCTGTGGTGGATAGAGTTACAATCGGCTGCTTCTTTGATGACCACGATATTGCCCCTGAACTGAACAAGAAAACATAGCCTGAAGTACTTTTCCTGTCATCTTGATCTCCTGCATAATCACTGTCCGTGTATACCAGTAATTCTCTATTTCCTCCATTTTTGTAGAACACCCCAAAATTGACTGTTCCTTTTAGATACCTCAGGGCTCTCTTTGCTGCCTGCATATGAAGCTTAGTAGGACTACTCATATACCTGCTAATAAGACTTACCACAAACATCAAGTCCGGTCGAGTAGCAGTCAAGTACATGAGACTTCATACAACCTGTTTGTACAAAGTGTTGTCCACTTTTACTCCATCTTCATCTCTTATCAGTTTGCAACCTGGAATAATAGGATTAAGAACCGGATTGCTTTTATTCATTCCAAATCTCTCCAGAACTTCCAAAGCATATTTCCTTTGGCTAATAAATATCCCATCAGACCTTTGCATAATTTCTATACCAAGAAAGTATCTTATCTTCCCAAGATTAGTCATGTCAAACTCAAGCATCATTGAATTCTTAAATTCAGCAAACATATATTCATCATTTCCAGTAAAAATGAGATCATCAACATATAGGCTCACAATTAGAATTTTACCTTCCTTTGATGTCTTTGTGAATAAGGTGTGTTCATAATGACATCTTTCAAAACCTTCCTTCATGAAGTAAGACTCTATACGACTATACCAAGCTCGTGGAGCTTGCTTAAGTCCGTATAAAGCCTTTTTGAGCATATAAACCTGCTGTTCCTGACCCTTGTGCACATAACCTGGAGGCTGCTCAACAAACACTTCCTCATTTAACTCCCAGTGTAAAAACGCTGATTTCACGTCCAGTTGGTAAATTGTCCATTGTTTTTGAGCTGCAAGTGCTATTACTAGGTGAATCGTATCCAACCGCGCCACAGGTGCAAACACCTCTGTAAAACCTATCCCATGTTGCTGAGAATAGCCTTTTGCTACGAGCCTTGCCTTGTACTTGTCTACTTCTCCATTTTCATTAAGTTTTGTTTTATAAACCCACTTCACTCCAATTTTCTTACCTCCTGTAGGCAGCTCCTCTAATTCCCACGTATCATTCTTTTCTATTGCCTTGATTTCTGAATCCATAGCTTTTCTTTATTTCTCATTTTTCACTGCTTCTTCAAATTTGACTGGATTAGCCGCTGCAAACATAACAAAATGAGCCATGCCATCATCATCTTCAGAGAAACCTTCCCCTGTTTCATAATCTTCCATCCAAATTGGCGGTCTTCTATTTCTTCCTCCATTTAGTTCCCCTCTTGTGTCATTGTTCAACTCAGCAAAAACTTCTTCATTTTCAGCAACATCTTCCTCTTCATTTTCAGCAACACCTTCTTCATTTTCAGGGGCATTTTCTTCTTCATTTTTAGCAACTATGATTGCTCTTTTTTTATTGTCTCCCCATTCCAAATCAGCAATGATTGCCTCCATATGTTTCTTGTCCCAATCCCAACTTTTATCCTCTTCGAATACCACATCCCGGCTGACCAATATTTTTTGAAAGACTGGTTCGTACAATCTGTACGCTTTTGACTCCTCACTGACTCCAAGCAGGACGCAACTCAAACTTTATCATCTAACTTTTTTCTTTTGCTATCAGGTACATGCACATGAGAGACGCACCCAAAAACCTTGAAATACTCCACTGACGGTTTAACTCCACTCTAGGCTTCTTCTGGAGTTTGATTCTTGATAGCAAAAGTTGGGCTTCTGTTCAACACATGCACAGTCTAGTTAACTGCTTCCGGCCAGAATGTTTTGGGAATTTTCTTCTCCGAGAGCATGCTTCGAACCATGTTCATGATGGTTCTATTCCTCCTCTCTGCGACTCCATTCTGTTGCGGAGTATATGGTGCCGTTAATTGTCTACATATTCTGTTTTCATTACAAAAGTTGTTAAACTCTTGTGATGTAAACTCACCACCTCGATCTGTTCGGAAACCTCTAATACTTGAACCTGTTTCTTTTTCTACACTGTTTTTATAGCTTTTGAAGGCAACAAAAGCATTTGATTTTTCTACTAGAAAATAAATCCATGTCTTACGACTGTAATCATCAATAAAACTAACCAGGTACCTTTTCTTGCTATTGGATATTGGAGTGATTGGCCCACAAATGTCAGCATGAATAAGTTGGAGTATCTGAGAGGCCCTTCATGTGCTCACTTTTGGAAATGAATTCCTGTGTTGCTTGCCCACCAAACAATCTTTACATACTTTGGAAGGAGTCTTGAGTTGAGGCAAGCCGTTCACCATTTGCTTATGTTGGAGAGTTCTCAAACCTTGAAAATTCAAATGGCCATACCTACAATGCCAAAGATGCGTTTGATCCTCGGTGACCGTATTGAAGCACGTAGGTTGTCCTGGTTGAGAGACAGCAAGTAAAACAAACATCCTGTTGGAGGACATTCCAAACTCCATAATCAAACCTCTTTCAAGATGAAAGATTTTGCACTTCCCATGTTGAAATACAATAGTAAGTCCCTTCTGCTGAAATTGTCCGATGCTCAGCAAGTTATTTTTCAGCTCTGGTACATAAAACACTCCAGTAATGATTTGAACAATCCCATTCACTCGCAGCCGTATATTTCCTTTTCCATACACTGCCATGCTTGAATTGTTTCCAAGCTTGACTGATTCTCTAAAGCTTGCATCCAAATCCGAGAAATAATCCTTTTTCCCGCACATATGATTACTGCAACCCGAGTCAAGATACCACAAATCTTCTTTGTTCTTTTTCTTATCGTCCACATAGGCCATCAGCAATACCTCTTCATCAGCTTCAGCAAAATTTGCTCCTTTTTCTTTACTTGGGCATTCATATTGAAAATGCCTTAGTTTGTGACAATAATAACATTCCATGGTGGACTTGTCAAAGGCCCTGCCTCTCCCACGACCTCTGCCTCTGAAATTGCCACGTCCACGACCTCTTCTTCCAGAATTCTCATCATGCGTAACCTTCAAGGCCTGCTCTTCTGTGACATGGTCATTCATACGTTGTTCATGCACAAGTAAACTGCTCTGCAACTCATCAATGGTCATAGAGTCTAGATCATTTGACTCCTCAATGGAGCAAACAACATAATCAAATTTAGAGGTCATTGACCTCAAAATCTTTTCAATAACCAACACATCTGCCATCTTTTGACCATGTATTCTCATTTTGTTGGCTATGGTGAGAGTCCTGGCAAAATATTCATTCACAGATTCTCCTGCCTTTATGTGAAGAACCTCAAACTCTTTTCGAAGAGCTTGTAACTGTGCTCGCTTGATTCGTGTTGTGCCTTGATACTTCTGTTTCAATGAGTCCCAAATATTCTTTGTTATATCCTTGTTCAGAATTGTTGTGACAACCCTCACCACTGTTTACTGATAATACCACTGATTAGTGCTAATCTATGATTAAGCATGTTAAGTGACTGATTGACTGAAATTCTGACTGATTGATTGAAGTGTATTAGTTTAAACGCATTTCTATCTGTTTGACTGTTAATTGATCTGTTCGTGTTTTAGGTTTGAACTGTAAATGGAAGGCTTTATCGGCAGTCGAATCTAAAATTGATTAGTGTTTCATGTTAATTAGAATTTATGTGATTTTATGGTATGTTTAATTGAAATTTGATTTGGTATGATTAAATTGGATTAATTAATGTTGAATTACATTAGTTGGCCTATTTACCTTTTTGCCATTAGTGGGCCACTTTCATTAGCATCTTTGAGGCTCAATTTATACACTTAGCTTATCACCACTTCAGCCATTTTTCTAGACCAAACTGTATAAGAGAGGAGAGTAAGAGAAAGAGCTTGATTCATCTAGAATTGGCTTGGAGAACTAGAAGAAATTGAAGAGCATTTGCACAATTGAGCTTTCATTCTTGAAATTGAGGACCTAAGGTAGGAGAATCATCTTCTTGAACTTGAATTCTAGTTATATCTTGCATGGTCCATGAGTCATTAGTGATCTAAGTCTAGAATTGGTTCAAAATGTTGAATTGAAGCTTAAATCATGCATGCATGAACATGTTCTAGCATTTTGAGGTTGTTTTCATGGAAATTACTACATGCATATCCGTATCTTGATTATAGTCCATGAATTCAGCATGTTTTTGGAAGGATTGACTCATTTGTTCTTGTATTAGAAGCTTTGAAGTTGATTAATTCATGCATATTGCATGTACATCATGTTCTTGAAGTTTTGTTTGAAAAGGGGTTCAATTGAGTTACCTTTGGGTTTTGATTTTACAAATTGATCTTTGAAACATGTCATATTATGAGTTTTAAAGTATTTTCCAAAAAATTAGCCCAAAAGGATCGAATTTGACGATTTAAATGTTGAATTTCATGCTTGGAGACAAATCTGGAAATTCCAGATTTTGGATCCACGCTCGAGCGGGGAACTCCACGCTCAAGCGTACATTCTGAGTTCATGTAGTCCGCTCGAGCGGAGAAAGTAACGCTCGAGCGTGAAATGCGTGTATCCAGTACTTTGCATGTGTTTACAGTTCGCTCGAGCGAGGGAATGCACGCTCGAGCGAGGACTTGTGTCTTACGCTCGAGCGGGGGTCGAGCGCTCGTTGAGCATGAATTTCTTGCATCCAGTACTTTTGCAGTCCGCTCGAGCGAGGAAAGTCACGCTTGAGTGAGGCTCTTTTGTCTGTATGTCCGCTCGAGCGGATAAAGCCACGCTCGAGCGGGACCCCTGTTTCAGCAAAAATTTGAAAAGTGTTTTAAAGTACATTTTTGCATTCTCATTTCATCCTAGGCATTCCTAGGCCTAGTTTAAGGCATCTTAATGAGGATAATGCTATAGAACCACACCGAGTCAAGATAAGGACTAAGTTATTGTTTCCCAAACGTGCAACTTAGTGTGTGTTCATCCTGTAACTGTGTAAGGTTGGCATCCGAGGAAGCTCACTAGCCTATCTGTAGCCCAGAACTCTGTGAGTAACAATGTTGTAAAGATATATTCAATCATGAATATTTTTTGAATGACCAACTGTACTACTTTCTGAAATGATATTTCTTACTAAATGAATGTTTGTCCTATTTGCAAATTGTATTCGTGGCATCCATAGTAATTTACTGTTACTGTACTATTACTACTACTGTTACAGAGATCTCTGTCGGTTCCCATGTTTGGAACCACTACTGTTTACTGATATGATGGCCATCAACTGACTGTTCGGTCTGTTAAGACCTACTGTACTGTTGCTATTGGATGTACCACTTATGACTGCTATGATCGAATAACTGATATACCGTTCAAATGACTGTTTTAAATACTGAAAGGACATTCATTCTTAACATCTTTACGCATATGTTATTCACTAGGCTTTAGCTCACTGTTTATATATATATATGTAGGTGTCCAGGCACCGGATCGGAGCTAGGAGTGTTAGGTTAAACTCCCTTTTTGGTCAAGCCAACCAACGTGCCTCACTGCGAGGTTCCCAGTGTGTTCAAGCTTAGGCTTTTGGGGCGTCTCAGTTCACCCTTCTGTCTCTGTTTGTAATACTGTATAGACTGGCACTGTACTGTTATGGTAGGGATCTGGTCCCTAACCTGAATGTCTGTATAAGTTGTATGTATATACTGTTCTGGTTATGATGTGAATATGTTATGGAAAATCTTTTTGCCTACAGATTGTCACAGCTTATTGGACATCTTTCATTTACTGTTTTGGCTTTCGCCAGCCCCTGTACGCTGTATTACTGTTAAGCAGGCCTTCGGTAATCATGGATTACTGGCCGGTTACAGTGCTAAACCCATAGGGGCGGGTTTGGGTCATGACAATTGTCTCCAGGATTGACCGATCGATTGTTTGAAACAAATAGTTCTTGGCTTTCAAGTCCTTCAACTTTTGATCTTCAATAACTTTCTTCTGCCCTTCTGTGAGATCTTATTCTTCTACTGTTGAAGGAATCCCATTCTCCACCAGATCCCAATATTCCTTTGATCGTAAGAAATTTTCCATGAGCATAGACCAATGATCATAGTGCCCGTCAAACTTAGGAATTGCTGGCTGCACAAAGGTATTTTCTGACGTCATATTCACGCCTAGAAGACTGCTGCTTCTCTAGATCTCAAAAATCAAGCTCCCTAGAAGGAAGCTCTGATACCAATTATTAGAAACAAGAGCTTAAACAAAACAAATATTTGAGAGAGTTCAACCTTATTCCATAGAATGAAGTAGATAGCTATATATAATAGCTTTACAAAGAGTAACCAAAAAGCAGAAAAACAGCACACGTTTTATAACCACCCTAAATACTTGGTAACAAACTAAATACCAAGTCAACATAATATATTCCTAAACAATAGGGATTTATTGAAACAAACAGTAACTAGCCCAACAACAACCCCCTCTAATTAAAAAAAGGGCAATGGTAGAGAGCTCGAAAATGAGCTCCCCTGAATCCCCCTAATTTTGTTTTTTTTTTTTCAGAAGCAGAGAAGGAGGAGGAGGAGGAGGAGGAGGAGGAGAGGAACTGGAGGGGGCCATAATCACAGGGGAGGAGGAGGCGCAGGCTGGGCTGGGCTGGGCGGCGATTGAGCTGGGCTGGACGATGACGGGACGACGATCGGGCTGGACGAAGACAACGACGACGGGGGGCTGGACGAAGACGACGACGACGGGGACCTCTCTTCTCTCTCTCCCTCTCCCTCTCCCTCTTCCTCTCTGCGACTGAACATGGAAGAAGAGAAGAAAATAATAATAATAATAATAATAAAATAATGCCAAAACGACGTCATTTTGGGCATTATAGGAATTAGGGAGGAAGATTTTCGAGCTCTCAAACATTATTCTTAAAAAAAACCCACCTGAAGAGAATCCTCTCCCAAATAAAAGAGGGGTCAAAATCAGTCCACATTGCATTTTGAACCCGGAACTAAAAATATAAGCTAAAATTATTATAATAAGGCCAGTCAAGATGAGTGATGTTTAACAACAATATTTAAAAAATTAAAGTGAGAATAATATTTAAATAATTAAAATTTTAATATATTTTTATAACTTAATTTTTCTTAGAAAATCGTGTATGAGCTCATAATAAATCTATTTCAATGATCTATCTCTTTATTTTTTCTATTAATAATCTATATAATAAATTCAAATTAATTAGATACGTGTCCATTACACATAATTAAAGTATACATTAATTACCCTTGATTTCGCTTTGATTAGCATTTCATTTTTCCCATTTTAAGATTAGCTTTTGACAAACCATGCTTCATTTGCACAAAGAAGGGGGAAATGTGCTGTCTTGCCACCTAAGATTAATGATGTAATCAGAGTGTATTATCATTGACACTTGTCTAATTTATGTTTAAAGAGAAATAAAGACGTTACTACTGACAAATATTTATTTTACATTTAAAAAAAAAATTAATATTTAGAAGTGAAAAAAAAGAGAGTGAAAATGTTTTTTGTTTGCAAAAATTAGCACAGGTTCTCTCAAAACAGTTTCACGTTAAATCAATTATAATTATTTTTTTATGGTTAAATTTCTCTATTGAAATAATAATAGATAATTTCTTATTGTTTGTGTTGATAACAATAAAATTTCACTATTCAACTACATAGAAATTACTCTATATTCAACTTTTATTCATTTATTAATTATTATTACTACATATAGAAGAACTGCAATTTAAAGATTTTTTCTATTCATTAAATGCACTTGAAGAGTATATATGAACAGAAAATTTGTACAGAAAAATAATATAGAATAATATGATAATTTATAATTTTATTATTTTTAAATAAACGATTTATCAAGATAGCTTATAGTTTCACTTCATCATTCTTGTTACAAATTATATACAAAAATTTTATAAACATATAGGTTCCGTTTGATTTAATTTTTGAAATGAGATTTGAGTTTTGTTTTGAAAGATAAATTGTTTAAATGAGTTTTGAAATAAAAGATAATATGTTTAATTGAGTTTTATTTTCAAATAAAAGATTTATCTACCCCGCCATCTTTTTAATTTTTATGTTAGTTCACCCAAGTTCAGGACGGAACCAGAATTTTATTATCGAAAAAGTCAAAAAAAAAATAATTTTTTTACCGTATACACAAATACACATGTATGTATAATATGATATATAAATTGAATACATACATAAAAAAATTATATACCATATAAGCAATCTCTAATGGGATGAATAAGTTTTTTTGATGGAAAATAGAAAAAGAATGTAAGATGAGAAAAGAATAAGATATATTTTTTTTTATATTGAGAGACCATTTTACCTATAAAATAATATATATATTTTTAAAATATTATAACAAATTGTATTTTTCATAAAAACAAAAAGGTCATAACCCCTATAATCTCTTTTAATTCCGTCCGTGCCTATGCCCCAACCCCAACCTAACAGGTGTCGTGTCTCTTCCAGTTGTAGGAAAACCTTCCAACCCCCCGAGTATAAATTCGAACAAAGGATTAGTGAACCCCCTCGTGCCAGGTATGACTTCGAACATGGGATTTGAAAACATCCTTATGCCATTATCTTGTGTTGGGTCAGATCCACCAATTTGTATGGCTTCACTGTTAAGTAATGAGGCATTTTGATTTGCCATAGGCCTCGAAAGAGGCTCATACCAAGACTGAGGTAGTGGTCTTTCATGGTTTTGGTTACCAGTTTGACCATTAGCATGTCCATTACTCTGCATAGGCTGTTTATCTCTAGCCAATCTTTACTGAGGGACATTTGAATTTTCCTCTATATGCCTTGCATTAGTTGGTTGATGAGTACTTATTCGATCCAAAAAGGATGTTGTCTATCTTTCCATGGTGTTCATTAACTACTGTCCCATGGCATCTATTAGGCCTCCCCATGAATTCATTAGCTGAGCATATGGAACAGTGGATGGTCCAATTCCTTGGCCTCGTCCAATACTTTGAACATGCGGTACTTGTTCCGAAGTGCTGGCTTGTTCAACCATAGGTTCTGACAAAACAGGTACTTCCACAGGATGTGTCGTTACATTATCCTCTGGATTAGGCATTTCTACTTCTCATTCCACGCCTTCTTCAGGCGTTCATTTTCTTCTTGTCTTCTACGTTTAGCCATTTTAATTGGTCCCACCGGGTGTGCCAAAAATATATGTTGACTTTTTAGCTTTCAAGGTTATTTTTATAATTGTAAGCGTGCCAACAAGGATCAATCAGTCTTTACAGAATGTTAATTGCCAACCAATTATCAGACGATTGTGTTTTAGTTCTTTCAACCTCAATGAAGAGGATTTTTACTGGTGACTTTGTTTAGGAAAATTAAGTAAACAATAATTAAATGAAGGACAATTGTAATATTTCATTAAGTAAAATGAAAGACTTACAAAGATCCAAATTAGCCTTGTAGAGGTTTACAACAACAATTTACTTGAAACTACTTCTATGAACGAAGTGCAGTGCAGAAATTTGAAGTATAAAAATGTAAACAACAAGAAATGTAAAAAACTAGAAATGAAATAAAGTAGATATAAATTGGTTTTCTAGATCTGAGTTTAGGGGCACTTTTTGAGGCCTTCTCTGCTATTTATACTTCTTAATGACAACCGTTGAACTGCATTTCTAACCGTCGAACCATCCTTCCATGATCACTGATCATGCTGCCTTATAGTTAGCTCCACTATGCCATATCTGCAGTTAGGTTTCCCCATTGATTTTGAATTTAAATATGAGTAACCGTTGAAACCACGTCATCTTGCATCTCTTTGCTGATCCGGTGTTATGCAGATTTACAAAAATCAATACTAACTGCCACGTGTGTGATTTTGATTGAGGACTTGAATTGTTTTCCCGTATTGCCCTTGTTCAGTCCACGTGTCGAACTGTAATTGGCTTATACAAAAATATGTAACCAACAGATTTTAAGTTAAAAATACGATTTCAATTTGCTACATCAGCTCGTCATTATCCATGTAATTTCAGATACAATTTCAAGTTGAAATTGAATGCGATTTGAAAAGTGAAGTAGTTTTTCAAATAATTTGAAATTTTGATCAATTTTTAAATTATTATTTTTTAAATATTAAAAAAAAACTCCATAAGTAAAAGTACACGTGGCGATCTTAAGAGCCTGAGCCCAATACAAGCAATACTCTCCGTGCCGAAAATGGCAAATTACCAAAACGACGAACTCATCAATCAACTCACTCACTCCAAAACGGAGAAATTATTTATTGCCCCAGGGATAAAAATAAAAATCTAAGTTAATTTACTAATAGTCTTAATAGTTAGATTTAATTTTTATTAAATCTTTTTGAAAATAAATCTTGATAAAATTATGCTAAAAATAAATTTTTTGTGACTATTTTTTATAAACGTTGCTAAAAATTGACAATTAATAATTTTTTTTGCTATAATTTTTATAAATTACCACTAAAACTTACAATTAATAACTTTTTTTATGATAAATTTTTTTTAGAGATCTTATTAAATAAAAAATTCATTTATTAAGATTTACATATAAATTCCCCCAACATAAATGGTGCTCTTAGTGTTGATTGAAATAATGAATCTCCCTACTTACCTGTTTCCTTTAGAAAAGCAAAGGGGCACTTGTTCAAATTTAAATGATTTATAACAATATTTCTAAAATAATGAATAATTTTTTCATGATATTAGAGATTTTAAAAATTTATTAAAATTTTTATCAAATGTCTCATATAAATATGAAACTTCATACAATATAAATCTGTGTAAATCCCACACTCACATAAAATATTTAATAAAATTTTTAATAAACCTAAGGTCTCTAGCATTTTTGTTTTTTCACAAAATGCTATCGTCCCCCTATTCAAAACTTATGTGCCACTTTGACTTTGTACGTGTCGCGAGGCCGTGCCCTTTCCCAAATGAAATGAATGACTCACTCATTCCTTATTTTTTTAGATAGATAATGTTAAAGATGTTAAATTTTTTATCAAATAAATAATTAAATATTTTATATAAGTGTGGTATGGACCTCACAACTATGTGAAATATTTGATTATTTATTTGATAAAAAATTTAAAACTTATAGCATTTTTCTTTTTGAATCAGCCTATTTTGAAACAAATTTTTTTTCTTCTCATATCACACACATAAAATATGAAAATAATAAAAAAAATATAGACCTAAATCTCAACTTATTGGATTTGAAAAAAAAGAAAAAAAAAAAAAAAAGACAGAATTAGACCATGTTTGGTCTGATTTTTGGCAATTTGTTTAAAAAAATTTATGTAAAAAGTTAAAAATTAGCTTTGTGAAAAGAAAATATCAAAAGTATTTATTATTTTGATATAATTTTATTTTTTGGAAGATATAAATAATTTTAAAAAATTTAAAGATATATTTGTAATATTTATTTTTATCAAAATAATTTAT
Source organism: Camellia japonica (assembly GCA_030407325.1). Classification (NCBI taxonomy): domain Eukaryota; kingdom Viridiplantae; phylum Streptophyta; class Magnoliopsida; order Ericales; family Theaceae; genus Camellia; species Camellia japonica. Next base: position 200,360,686 of record JAPPVO010000002.1, on the reverse strand, counting down.
TTCTTTTAAAAATATATAAATTATTTCAAAAAATAAAACCAAATATGACCCTAAAGTATTATTTCGCAACCCAACTTAGTACGATGTCAACCAGAAGCATTGGTCTTGTACCATTAATAATTTTCCACCAAAACCGTATCAATTGGGCTAGACATTGACCTGATCTGAATATGGCTTTTCAACATAAGAAAATACGACAAAATCAGGTGGTGACCCATAACATTTGTGATCGGTAAAACGTACGTTTACAATTTTGTGATGAATTATGAATTTTAATAAAAAAATATAATATATTTTGATTGGTTGCTAAGATGAGTCATGTGATGCCTCTTAAGGGCATTGGATAATTTTCCATATAAATTTGTCCAAATAAGAGGTTAGAGCCGAATTAGAAACTTCACGTAGACAAAAGAAAATAAAAAAAGGGGAGGCTTTTATTGTTGCATATCTGTGGACTCATTATAAAATTTACATTGATAATTTAAATCTTTAAATGTGTAGAATTTGCAAAGTAATTTATTTTTGTAAAAAATCATATTAATCAGATAACGATAATTATTTAATTAGATCATATATATGCCAACAATAAGTACAATTTTAAAAATAAATTATTGAAACAATTATGATTTGATCAAGTGATTATCAATATCCAATTAACGTGATTTTCTTTACGGATGAAATACTCGACAAACCTATATATTCAATGGTTTAAATTTTTGATACAGTCTCTGTGATGGACCCACAGAAATCCAACAACACCTCCAATTAAAATAAAAAAAAAAAAAAAAAAAGGGGGGGGGGGGGGGGGGGTTAAACATCAGTCGACGTTACATTTTGAACCCGGAACTAAAAATATAAGCTAAAATTATTATAATAAGGCCCATTCAAGATGAGTGATGTTAACAACCATATTTAAAAAATTAAAGTGAGGATAATATTTAAATAATTTGAATTTTAATATATTTTTATAACTTAATTTTTCTTAGAAACTCTCATTTATGATCTCATAATAAATCTATTTTAATGATCTATCTATTTATTTATTTTATTAATAATCTGTATAGTAAATTCAATTTAATTCGATACGTGTCCATTACACGTAAGTAAAGTATATATTAATCACCCTTGAATACGCTTTGATTAGCATTTCATTTTTCCCATTTTAAGATTAGCTTTGACATGCTTCATTTGCACAAAGAAGGGGTGAAATGTGCTGTCTTGCCACCTAAGATTAATGATGTCTACTTAGAGGCATGTTGATTTGGTGGATAGAGTATGAATTGGATTATTAATCCGTGGCCCAATTATTCTATGTTTATTTTAACATTTGATTTAGGATTATTAATCCAATAATAATTAATCCAACAAATTTGTAGGATTATTAATAATGGGGTAGGGGTGAGATTATTAATCTAATGGATATTAATCCAATTGGATAGTAAATACTACATTAATTTAATAGGATTATTAATACTTTGCTATTAGTCTTGTGAATCAAACATGACCAGAGTGTATTATCATTGACACTTGTCTAATTTATGTTTTAAGAGAAATAAAGACGTTACTCCTGACAAATATTTTATTTTACTTTTTAAAAAAAATAATATTTAGAAGTAAAAAAAGAGAGAGTGAAAATGATTTTTGTTTGCAAAAATTAGCATAGGCTCTCTTAAAACAGTTTCACGTTAAATAAATTATAATAATTTTTTTATGGTTAAATTTCTCTATTGAAATAATAATAGATAATTTCTTATTATTTGTGTTGATAACAATAAAATTTCCCTATTCAACTACATAGAAATTACTCTATATTCAACTTTTATTTATTTATTAATTATTATTACTATATAGCACGGTTTCTCCGACCATGCGTGTACTATATAGAAGAAGGAAAATACTATGAATCTTAAATAAATTATCAAATTTTTTACAAATCTCTCGCATGGGTGTGGGATCCACACAAACCATATATTTGTAGGTCTCACACCCATATGAAAGTTTTGATAGAAAATTTAGTAATTTATTTGAATCCTTAGCATAACTCATAGAAGAACTGCAATTTTAAAGATTTTTTCTATTCATTAAATGCCTTGAGGAGTATATATGAACATAAAATTTATATAGAAAAATAATATAGAATGACATGATAATTTATAATTTTATTATTTTTAAATAAAAGATTTATCAAGATAGCTTATATAGTTTCACTTCATCATTCTTGTTACAAATTATATACAAAAATTTTATAAACATATAGGCTCCGATTGATTTAATTTTTGAAATGAGATTTGAATTTTGTTTTGAAAGATAAATTGTTTAAATGAGTTTTGAAATAAAAGATAAATTGTTTAAATGAGTTTTATTTTCAAATAAAAGATTTATCTACCTTGCCATCTTTTTAATTTTTATGTTAGTTCACCCATGTCCAGGGACGGAATCAGAATTTCATTATCGGAGGAAGTCAAAAAAACAATAATTTTTTTACCATATATACAAATACACATATATGTACAATATGATATATAAATTGTATGTATACATAAAAAAAAAAATTACATATCATAGAAACAATCTCTAATGGGATGAATAAGTTTTGTTGGTAGAAAATAGAAAGAGAATGTAAGATGAGAAAATAATAAAATATATATTTTTTATATTGATAGGCTATTTTACGTATAAAATAATATATATATTTTAAAAATACTATAACAAACAGAATTTTTCATAGAAATAAAAAAATCATAACCCCTATAATCTCTCTTAATTTCGTTCCTGCCCATGCCCCAAACCCCAACCTAACATTATCACTTATTTCATTTTTATTTTTATTTTCCCTCACCCTCTAAAACTCTCTCACTGCCCCGCCCATTCCACAATCATTACAATATGTCACACTTTAAATAAACTTAATCATCCATTATTTTTTAAAATAATTTTTATGCACTCAATATCATTAAATAAAGAAAAATATCAATTAATGAATAGTGTCACACTTCAAATAAATTTAAACTAGGAAAAATTGTACTTCAATATTATATATTTAAAAAAATATTTTTTTTGTTATTTGTATTTTTCTTTTAAATTATATATATATATATATATATTATTTAAAAAAATAAAATAAAGGGGAAAGGCCGGTTAACAAAATTGCCAATTGTTTAACACAATTTAATGAGAAGGTGACAAACAAACAGAGCCAAAATCCAAAACGGCTCGAAAAAGGTTCTAAAAATTTCAAAGGGGACCTTCGTCAGGTGTGACCCATCGCGAGGAGCCTAAAAAATTGCAGTGATGGCGCGTGTCATCGCAACAGACTCACAACCGTCTTTATGAAAATCCGACGCTTGTTTTGTTTCCCATTTTCCTTCTCTCTCCTTTCACTCTGTTTCTCTCTCTGTTTTCTCATAGATATCATTATTGAATGTTCTTCTTCTTCTTCTTCTTCTTCTTCTTCTTCTTCTTCTTGATATGTGATTGAATGAGCTGATATGGTGATGGGTATGTCATCCACTTGGGGAAAAGGAGAGACCAACAACAACAATAACAACAATGGTAATTATGATTACTCTTTCAAGGTACTGTTGATTGGTGATTCAGGTGTCGGCAAGAGTAGTCTTCTTCTCAGTTTCATCTCTAACTCTAATAAAGACCTTCAAGATCTCTCTCCCACCATTGGTACACCTCTTTCTCGCTCTTTCTCTCTCTCCATACACACATATATACAAACAAACACATGGGTGTGTGTGGGGACTTGATTCTTCTTGGTTTATGAATATTTGTAGTTGGTTCTTCAATAAACATGGTTTAAATTCTGGGTTTATGACAATTTTCAGTAGAACATTTGGAAAATTTGATTGAAGGTTTGTGGGTATAGTTGCAAATTTCTATGTTGGTAGTTTTAAGGTGAATTGAACTGACATAAACAGGGGAATCAAATTTGATTGCACTGTTTTTGGGTTGACAAATAATGGAAGTACACCTCATGCATGCCTGTGTAATGGTTCTTGGGCATTTTCGTTCATGATGGTTGCTGAGGATCATCGCTGGCTTCTTTATGATTTCAAATTTGAATTGTCCATTTGGGAATCATAAGTTTCTGAAAGGGTTTTCTCATACTTTGGATAATTCATACTTTCTTGATTCTGTCTGTTTGTTGTTTTATTTCAATTAAAATACCAGAAGGAAAACTCTTTTAGAGATCAGAATTTTTTTTGTGTTGCTGAAAATGATTCATATTCATTTAACTCAACATCTCAGAATATTTGAATGGGTGCTTAGGGGGATAGATGGAATAAATATTGTTGTTAAGAGCAACCCCTAAAAAGAAAAGAAAGGAAAGGATAGAATAATGTACGTTTATATTTTAATCGCTTGACATGATTGTTGGGGCATATATTATGCAGAGACTTCATACAAATTAGTATGTTATTACAATTTGTAAATTCCATTTTGGTGATTTGGTTTGGATGATCTAGATGTTCAACATCAGCAATGCAGAGCTCATGTACACTCAGAGTTGCATTTCGCTAATTTGCAGCATTAAGCAGGACAGTAGATTTCAGGGGGCTTTAGCATTGGTATCAGTAGCAGTATGCTTTCTAATTGTGTAGGAAGGCTTTGCTATCTTAATGGGCACTTTATTGACATAGAATATGCAATACATCCTAGATATACTTGGCATTCTCTAGAAGTTACCTTCTATTGGATCTCTATGGCTCACAATTTTTTATCCACTTGCGTTTTTTGAACTTAAATGCAACAATTTGGCTTAGAAATGTAGTTTCTTTTTGTTCATTTAGCTAATATAGTTTTCATGTGAAGAATGTAAATGATATAAACTGAAAAATTAATGTGCACTTTATTTTTCTTTTGATGGGCTTTACTCATTTTTTATTTGAATTCATTAAATATTGAGCTTAAAGTCCTTGCTATGACCATTTCCAGGTGTGGACTTCAAGATCAAGCTGCTAACAGTTGGTGGAAAAAGACTGAAACTTACGATTTGGGACACAGGTAATAAACATAGATGACTGGTTATTTGGAACTATTTTGTTTATTCAATGTGGAAAATTTCTTGGATCCTAATAGTATTTCCCCATCATACATGTTACACGTAACAAATTTTTTAGTTTTTTCTGGGATGTTTTTGTTATAAATCTTTGACTCAAGGCAGGAATGTTTCTTTTTTGGTACTGGTTCTCATTTTCACAGTAACCTGGCTTGTTAAGCCTTTTAAGCTATTTTTGAGCTTGAAAGGAAAAAAGCCTATAAATGGTGGCTTTTCGGCTTTCTTACACAATACTTCAATGAATTTTTGAATTTTACAAATTGTCCTTGAGCAATATAATAAAAAATGCGGTTAGGTAATCTAATGTTCCATAAATGATTTTTTGAGCAGTGATTTTTGGGCAGTTTTTTTACACGTGAAACGGCTAAAACAGTTGCTAAAATAGCTACTTTCAATACCAAAACCCTACAGCTGCCTTGATGAAAAGTTGAGATAAAAAATAACTGCTGAAGTGTCTGTGCAAGTTTGAGTGGTTTCAGAGTTGTGGAAGGAGAGCCCTTAAATTAGATATTGACATGTATGTATCCTTTAAAACAGAAACACAAACAACAATTTAGAAAAGCTTTTTCTGGACAAGCTTTACTGTACTTGTATTATTCAATATTCGGATATGAGGCTATTAAATTTTTTGGTTTGCAGCTGGACAGGAGAGGTTTGGAACATTGATAAGCTCTTACTATAGAGGTGCACATGGAATTATTCTCGGTAAGATATTTGCAAATGCAGAAAATGTTCATTCCAGTGTCATTTATGTGATAGTTATACTTTTGAAAGTATATTTTTGACAGTATTTCACCTGGAATTGTTCTGATTTTTTTTTGGGTAACACATGAATTCTTTTGAAAATTTCTGCTCTGTCACATGCTTCTTCTTACCATTTCAATCAATTTAAATAGTTTTAATTGTTGATGCTATGTTGTCATCTTTCCTCTACCTAATGTTTAAGCAACCACTTTTGTATTTACTTTTTGTTTTAGTTTATGATGTAACACGGCGAGAAACTTTTACAAACTTGTCGGAAATATGGGCAAAGGAGGTAGAGCTTTACTCCACAAATCAAGATTGTGTCAAGATACTAGTTGGGAATAAAGTTGACAAGGTAAGTTGCATGGTTTATCCTTCCGTATATTTCTCTGACAGGTGTTACACATGCATACTTGCATATATGCACTGAAGATGAGGATTTTGACGGCGCACATTACACTTTATTTTCAGGAGGGTGAAAGGGCTGTAAGTAGAGAAGAGGGAATGGCTCTTGCACAGGAGCATAAGTCCTTGTTTCTTGAATGCAGCGCTAAAAAAAGAGAAAATGTGCAGCAATGCTTCAAGGAGCTCACGCTTAAGGTAGACTCTTTAGAAGGGATGCTTTTTCTTAGCTGTCATGTTAAATCCGTGCATGATCGAGTAGTTTCTAGATTTTTGTAATGCTCTATTATCAAGACAAAACATGTTGTACCGTAATTCTTTACAAGATTGCATTTGGACAAACTTAAGATTGCCCTGTTTGGAGCACCTATGATCACAATTCAAGTTACTAATTTTCCAATATAATGGTTCACAAAACTGAACATTTCTTCAGTGTCCTTGTTTTTCCCCTCCAAAAAACAAGGATTAATTTTTCCAATAACATCTAGTTTTTGCAAGATATTTTGCAAGATATTTTGCAAAACAAGCCAATTTAGTCACCATTGATGGGGGTTTGGGAGGGGTATATTGGGTACAAAATGTGGGAGAAATTTTGTAGGTTTGGTACATGAGCACTTCATCTTGGTGATAAATTTTCAGCTTGATAACAAAGGACTCCATTTGGTTTAGTTTTGAATATCAATTTTGAAAGATAATTTTTTAAAAGAGTTTGTAAAATTTAAAAACTTGTTTGGTTATATATTTTGAAAATAGTTTTGGGATGATTTGTAGTTTTTTTTGTAGTTGAATAGATAGGTGTGAGAGAAAATTGATTGATTGATGTGTAGAATATGAGAGAGGAGAGAGAAAAAGTGAATGATTGATATGTAAAAAAAAGAAAAAAAGAGAGAGAATGAGAGAGGAGAGAGAAAATAATTTTGAAAACAATTTTCTCTGAGTGTAAACCAAACATGTTTTTGGATTTTTCAATCCAAAAGTTGATTTAAAAATTAAAGCAAACACAATTAATTTTCTTCCTCATTGTGAATGTCTTAAATCTTGGGCAATTTGTGTTTGAACTGGCCCTGGAAAATACAGTAAAAAGACAAAAATGTTAGTAAGTCACGTAGTTAATAAGTCATAATAATTGTGTTTGCCTTTGTAATATAGAATCTTAATATTGATTGATTTCCTGCTCTTGGAATAATACATGCGATGCTACATAAACAATAACTTGGAAGTTGCTACTTTCTATCTCATCAAAAGGGGTATAACAAATGGCTGTTTTACCAGTTAAAACCACATGCAGTTAATGAAAACCAAAATGTAACTTTAGATCAAAATTCTTTTTACCTACAATAAAATGCAAACCACATGTGCTCATTGCATTTCGCTTTATATCATCAAATAACTTAACGATTTTACCGGTTTGATTTGTTGCTTGAACATGTTCTAACCAAATTCATACTAGTTTACAGATACTGGACATCCCTAGTTTGTTGGAGAAAGGATCTGCAGTTGTAAAGAGACAAATTTTGAAACAGAAGCATCGAGGGGGCCAAGTGTCACGTAGTGGGAATTGTTGCTCTTAGTGGAAATACTCCGAAATGGAGATCCCAGTGCCAGTTGCTTACTAGCACAACTTGTAATCAAACAGCGTAGATGACAAAGTTCCTAACCTTGTTGGAACCCTTGTCATATTTGGAAGAATAGTCTTCATGTAATCCTTAGTAGCTTATATAGATACATACCTGCTGTTCTTTCATTTGTTGAATCTTTGCTCAACCCTATAACAATTCATGATGTTTCGGACGGTTGGGGACATCTGATAGGAAAACAGAGTGGTGAAATATGGTCTTGTACATAATGTTTTGTAATTTATATGGTCAAATACATGATATATACAGATCATGCTTAAAAAATAGGGAAATTAATGGCTTTGTTTCTTTCACACTTGGCTTTGGTTTTGCTTGCTTGTTCATATGGATTACATTTATTTATTTATTTATATTTTTCCCTTAAAATTTTCTTAGATTAAGGAAAGAGCTTGATGCTATATATTTCTATCAGAAACTACTTCTTTCTGATTAATGGAAAAATGATCTTAGAGCTGATGATGGTAAATGGATATTCTGAAATATAAGTCAACCATTGGTATGAAGACTTGAGCTGGCACTCTGGGAGGTCTATAGAACAAATAATGGTATCTTGTGACATGAAAGTGGACTGCAAGTCCTAGGGGTAGTCAAGTAATTATCAGGTGACCACCAAAAAGAAAACCATGTACATGGTTTTGGACTTTGCATGATTTTTTATTTTTTGATATCGATTCACTCAGTCATCTAGTACAAGACTTTATGAATAAACTTTAAATACTGCATCTTTTCTTTACGTTGAATCTTAATTTGGTTCATCATTTTTCAATTAAAACAGTTACTCTTTAAACTTTCGTTCAAGTTGCAATGCGATATTTTCGTTAACTCTGTGTTAAATTTTCTAACGGAAATTGACATAAATATTTTTTGAGAACAAAAATGTAGATTTTTTTTCATTTCCTTGACTGTAATTTCTCTTTGCTCTTTCTCTACTATATTTTCTAAACCCGCCACCACCACCCACCCAAAAAAAACCCACCACCATTGAACCACTCTACGATCATTTTTCTGCAACCTTCACTCCTTCCGACCATCCATGGCCACCCCATCCCATCCCTTTCCCATCGGCTCCCAACCTGCCATCACCGCCCCCACCTTTCCCATTGGCTAACTGAAGTTTTTATGTGGGTATAACTTTCAATAAATGTGTGTTAGGCTCGGATGTTATGCAAGGTACAGACTCTTCAGTTACTCTTCAACAAATTAGACCTTGAAGTTGCGTACCCGCAACAATTTCTCAGTTATATAATGGGAGAGATTTAGATATTATATTGTATTTGTATAACAAAAATCAAACTTGCATAACAATACAGATGACATTATAAATATATACATGCCATGGCCGGACTCTACTAGGTCTACAGGTTGATCAAACCAAGGCCAATGCTATGTATCATATATATGAATATCAAACAACAAGATGTTTCCTTAATCAATCCAGAGTCGGCATATGCCGTTGAAGGGCATATCAACACTTCCATTGTTATTTCCTCCTGATGTATTTTTTTTGTGTGTGTAAGTTATACTAATGCTTCCTATAATTTCTCTTATGTCAATTCGATTATTGCATAAAATTTTCTATTAAATTTTTGTTGGCGTGTCAATTAGTCCAATTGATAACATACGTTAAGAAATTGAATAAATTTATGTCAATACGTTAAGAAATTTTTTCCATTGACACCACCATCGATCCCATTCGTTTAGACAATCTGTATGTCACTATGATGAAATCATCACTTCAATTTTCCATTCGGTTATGTTCTCTTTTCAATTCTTTGTGTGTTTTTAAAAACAAAAAACAATGTAGAATTTTGAAAATTTATGACACAGGTGATCACCATCAATGGGATGTTCCCAGGGCCTCTGATCAATGCTACAACAAACGATATGGTCCATGTTAATGTCTTCGACAATCTTGACGAGCCCTTTCTTTTAACATGGTATAGTATTATTACATATAAGCTATGTCTATTCATGAAAAACTTTAAGGTATACATAAACATAACATGAGTTAGGTCCTATACTTTTTTGAGAGAGTTACGTCTGATTCCGTGATTAGCTTCTATGTAAGTAGAAAAACTGATAGGTTAAATATATTCCATGTTCACCTTAGTATTGCTAATATTATCACGGTTTCTTGTGTTGAATGGAAGAAAATTTTTTTTTCCCAAAAATGCCTATAAAATGAAACATATGTTTAAATTTAGTATGTTGGTTCACGCACAAGGTGAATTTTTTGCCACACCTTTTAGGTAAAGTAGCTATCTTTAAAATGTATGAATCGGATTCATTTTAGGTCTAAATTTACACCATATGTTCAAATTTTCATAACATTTTTGCATTTTTAGACCGTCAAATTCATATCATTTCATTAATGTTACAAAAAAATAAAAAATAAAAAAGTGATACAAAATTAATGCATATCAAAACAAATTGTTGGATAAAGAAGAAATTGGGAATGGTGCAGGAATGGGATACAACAGAGGCTAAATTCATGGCAAGATGGAGTCTCTGGCACCAACTGCCCTATCGGGGAAGAATTGGACTTATGTTTTCCAGGTCAAAGATCAGATTGGCAGTTTCATCTACTTCCCTTCCACCAACTTCCAGAAGGCTGCCGGAGGATGTGGACCCATTCGAGTCAACAACAGAGATGTCATCTTAGTCCCTTTCCTAAACCATAAGCCGAATTTGATCTTCTCATCGGGGACTGGTTTTACAGTGACGACAAGGTCAGCAACAACACACTTCTTGATGTTTTCTAGTCAAAGCAGTGATATCAGAAAACACTAATATCTTATTTATTTACTATCCGAAATATGGTATATCTTGGTTTCAAAATAGCATTTGTCATTTATTTGCTTATGTTATATGTAATTGGAACAGGTGGTAAGGACATTAATACAAAGAAAGAGCGTAGTAGGGTCCTGTGGTGGTGTCCTTGATGGAGCCTTGATGAATGGCAAAGGGCCTTATGGGCACCCTGAGTACTCAAAATCCTATGAGTCCTTCAATGTCAATCAAGGTTAGGACATTCTTCAATTCATTTTCCCAAACTTAAAATTTCAATGGTGCTTTAATCATTATGCCACTTAGATTATCGCTTAAGACCTACAAAAAATTAAAAATTATTATTGTCGAAGGTCCAAGGCCCCGTTTTGAAATTTACTCCGAGGCCTCCAAAAATCTTGAAATCTTGGCCGCTACTGCTTGAAATCTAGACAAGTCAATGTATGGCCTTAGTTCAATTTGGCTGATTAGCCAATATTTGGTTTTTACTGGTTTTGGAGAACTTGCCAATATGTCTTTGAAAGATTTGGGGCAATTTGTGAAGCCGTAAGCGCAGAATTGGGAGTTTATGGAAGTTCAAAAATTTCCTGGGTTTTTTTGCAACTTGAAAAAGGGTGTCGGAATAATTCTCAAAAAATTTAGGTGCCTGTCAAGCTTATTTGAACTCTTAGGGGGCCAAAATGGAGTTTTTAAAAACTTTGGATAATTTTGTAATTTCTCAAGAACTTTGGGAGATAAATTTATTTTATGAGTTTTTTAAGTGTGTATTTTAAAGTGTTTATGTGGAAATTCTAGAATGGGCTTTTTTGAAACAATTTTGGAAAAGTCTTGAGTCAGGTTGTAAATACAAAAACTAGTTTGGTGCCAGCACGTCCAGCTCGCGCGCAGCTGTGCTTGAGGCCGAAACTTTTTCTGGATTAAGTTTTTTGAAAATTGAGTTTTTTAGTTTTTGTATTTTTTTTGTTTTTAGTAAATATTTTTTAAATTTTAAACATTTTATTTTTATTTTTTTAGATACACCTTACTTAGATGTATCTAAAAAGTAAAAAAAATATGAAAAAATACTTTAAAAAATTAAGAAATATATAAAAATACAAAAAATGTATTGAATTTTTGTATTTTTTTATATTTTTGGTATTTAGTGAATTTTTAAAAGATTTTTTTTACAATTTTTTTACTTTTTAGGTGTATTTATGTTAGGTGTGTCTAAAAAGTAAAAAATTTGCATAAAATATTAAAAAAATTCAGTAAAAACAAAAAAATACAAAAAATAAGAAAGTAGAATTTTCTGAAAACTGTTTTTAAAAAAATGGAACCAAACATAGCCATTAATTTTAATATGGCAATTTTCAATGAAAAATACAATTTTTATTTTTAATATGAAAAATACAAATTTCAATTGTTTGCACCATGTGATAATTGCTTCGTAAATGTGGCCACGTGTCAACGCAGATTTCCGTTTCTAATGTGGGAGGAATGGTGGCCACGTGGCCATTACCAAGTATGTGCAATTAAATATTCAATAGGGGCAATTTGGTAACTTTACATTCCACTATCATTTTAAACACATTTTCCAATACAATAAACCTAAAAAAATTCATCCCATCTTTTCAAACGCACAAATAAACTACCCTACTAAAATATTCAAACCACATAAAAATCTAAAAAAAAAACTCACTTCCCAAACACCTACATAGTATCTATTTTTTGTTTTGGTTACAACGGAAATGATATGTATCTATGTATATACCTTTGTCCTCCTAATCTATCATTCTATCTACCCCATTATCACATCTGCCAATCTTCACCCCACTTTCGTCTCCGACACCGGTCCGGCCGCCCCATTTCTGGCCACCGCCATCTCCTTCTCCGCCTCCTCCCTAAACTTCTTATAAATATCACTCCTATAAAACTTCCTAGTCCTGATTACCAGAAGCACCGAAACAAGCGCTCCTAACACCGTCACCGCGGTGATAATAATGAAAGAAAGCTTAAAACAATCCACCCAACACAATTCAAGCCCTGCCCGGCCTTCCTGATCGCCCCTAACGCTCTCATTTGTCGTTCAGCTTCCTTATCGTACAAATGTCCGGTGACTCTGACATTAAGTATATACAATCCAATTGGACTCGCCACCGATCCAAAATTGTATAATCTGGAGTAGTATTTGAGTCCAAATACTTCTGATATGATTGCGAACAGCAATGGCCATTGAGCTCCGAAACAGAATCCGATTATGATTAATGCAATGTAGAGGCCGCTGGAGACGTTGAAGGCGATGAGGAGGTGACCGAGGCAAGAGAGGAGGAGGATGAGGGTGAGCATGAGTGGGCGAGGGAACTTGTATTTGGTTAGAACGATTTCTGAGACGAACCCGGCGACTACTCGGCCAAGGTAATTCCATATGATGACGAGTGATATGAAAGTGTTAGAGTCCAGCCCATTACCAACTCCCACTTTCAGATAATGGAGAAAGTGGTTCTCCCACTCTTCCACTTCACCCACCCCATTAGCTAATGGAAGGTTTGGTGGTAACCAATGAGCTCCTCTCTCAATTGTGTATAAATTGAGGTGAGGAGGAGGGGTTGAAGATATAGAACAGATTTCAGTGTGTAATCTGTGAGAGATTGTGAGAAGTGAGAGTGCTATAGAGTGTGTTTGTGAGGTGTGAATTGTAATCTCCCTCCGGGAAATTCTATAGTGGATAGCTCTCCGTGGACGTAGGCAATTGCCGAATCACGTAAATATTCTTGTGTTATTGTGTGGAATTGATTTCTGGTGTCTTATAATCCTAACAAGTGGTATCAGAGCCATTTCGGTTGCGTTTCGGAACAAAAACAGAGTGTTTTTCGAAATTGCCCAGAAATCAAGTTGCTCCAAATCCGGTTTTGAGCACACCAGGAGCAAGGCCTCAACCAGAGGAGTACAGAACTGCAAAGCAGAGCTCCAGAAAAGCCCGAATGCGCCCCCACGCGCCGCCCAAATAAAGCGCGTCAGCCCCACGCGCACCACGCGCCTTCACGCGCCGATCAACAGACGGCGCGTCAGTTCCAACGCTCACACGCGCCCTCACGCGCGCCCAAGGAAGAAGACGACCCAGTCATCGCCACGTCAGCGCCCAGTCATCGCCACGTCATCGCCACGTCAACGCCCAGTCATCGCCACGTCATCGCCACATCGTCTGCCACGTAGGTGACACGTGTCAGACTGCAAGACACGTGGCAGTCACGTCAGCCTTCCGTTGACCAGTCAACCTTCCGGAGGAGTGATCCGCTGCTGCGCGGCTAAGGTACACCTGCAGATCTGAACCGTCAAAACTGTTTTGGCTTGATCTGAGCCATTCTGAGTCCGTTTTTGACGATCCAATAGTGTTTTTTTGACTATTTGGAGTATTCTGAACACATCCGTATGGTCAGATTTTTCATTTGAAATTTTCTGTAAAAAGACAGAATACGATGGAGGCTTCTACATCAACTTCAGAATCTATGTTTAAGTTAACTCCTTCCAATTATGCAATTTGGAGGTCACGGATGGAAGACATCCTGTTTTTAAAAGACTTGCATGACCCCATTTTTATAAAGGGGGTTAAACCTGAAGGAGTGAAAGATGATGACTGGATAAAGATGAACCGCAAGACTATCGCTTGTATCAGACAATGGATAGACCACAGTGTGTTCCATCATGTTGCCGAAGAGACAGATGCCTATACTCTTTGGACAATGTTAAACGACATGTACCAGTCAAAGACCGCCCGAAACAAAGCCTTGGTGATGAGAAGGCTAGTAAATTTGAAGTTGAAGAATGGTGTGTCTATCGCCGAGCACACTAGTGAATTCAAAAATCTGGTGAATCAGCTTGCAACCGTCAAGATGCGCTTAGACGATGAAATGCAAGCCGTTCTACTACTCAGTTCTTTACCGGATAGCTGGGAGACGTTGGTGGTTTCTCTCAGCAACTCTGCACCAGAAGGAAAACTGACTATGGGCATGGTCACTGACGCCATGTACAATGAAGAGACAAGGCGGAAAGACTCGGGTGGAGATCAATCCCATGTCTTCGTCACAGAAAATAAAGGCAGAGGCAGAGACAGAGGAAGAAGCAAAAGCAGAGGACGCAGCAGAGGAAGATTTCAAGACAGAGGGAAATCCAAAGAAGGTACGAGCCGGCCGAAGTTCAAGTGTTACCATTGTGGCCAAGAAGGTCACATAAAGAAATACTGCTATGCCTTGAAGGGAGAACAAAAACAAGGTAATAGACAACCAAAGACTGAAGATGGGAACACTGTAGTTACTGTCTCAGAGGATATTGCATTATTCTCTGTTGAAGAAGAAGAATGCCTCCATATGTCAGACAACGACATCGAGTGGGTGGTAGATACAGCAGCTTCCTACCACGCCACACCCCGAAAAGAGTTCTTCAGTACGTACCAAGCTGGAGATTTTGGTACAGTGAAGATGGGCAACTCCAGTTTTTCAAAGATTATGGGAATCGGTGATGTTCGCATCCAAACCAAAGTTGGGTGCACGATGGTGTTGAAAGATGTCAGGCATGTTCCCGATTTACGCATGAATCTTATCTCAGGGATAGCCTTAGATTGACAAGGCTATGAGAACTACTTCGGCAAAGGCATGTGGAAGTTGAAAAAGGGATCTCTGGTGGTAGCCAGAGGACAGACAAGTGGCACTTTGTACAAGACTCATGTGGAGGTGCATTCAGATAGCCTCAACGCAGCAGAAGATGAGGCATCACCAAATTTGTGGCACAAAAGGTTGGGTCACATGAGTGAGAAAGGGTTGCAAATTCTAGCAAAGAAGTCACTTATTCCCTTTGCCAAAGATGCGAAATTGAATCCTTGTGACAACTGCTTGTTTGGAAAGCAACATAGAGTCGCTTTTCATTCATCATCTAGAAGACAATCAGAGTTGTTGAGCAGAGTATACTCTGATGTATGCGGTCCTATAGAAGTGGAATCTTTGGGTGGCAGAAAATACTTCCTGACATTTATTGATGACGCATTACGGAAGGTATGGGTTTATGTCCTAAGAACCAAAGCTGAGGTGTTCCAGCATTTTCAAACATTTCATGCTATGGTGGAAAGGGAGACCGGAAAGAAGCTGAAATGTCTCCGAACAGACAATGGATGCGAGTACACGTCAAAGGAGTTTGAAGCCTACTGTGCTACTCGCGGCATCCGACATGAGAAGACTGTTCCTGGAACCCCACAACACAATGGTGTAGCCGAAAGAATGAAACGGACCATTGTGGAGAAGGTTAGATGTATGCTAAAAATGGCAAAGCTGCCAAAGCCATTTTGGGGAGAAGCTGTTCGTGTTGCATGCTATTTGATCAACAGATCGCCATCAGTTCCACTGAATTTTGAAATTCCAGAGAAAGTATGGTCTGGGAGGGAGATTTCTTACTCTCACTTGAGAGTGTTTGGGTGCAAAGCATTTGCACATGTATCCAAGGAGCACAGACAGAAGCTGGATGATAAAGCTACTCCATGTATCTTTATTGGCTATGGAGATGAAGAATTTGGATACAGATTATGGGATCCGAAAGACAAAAAGGTCATTCGAAGCCGAGATGTGGTATTTCAAGAAGGCCAGACCTTAGCAGACTTTGGGCAACCAGCCAAACCCAAAGTTAATGATGTTTTAGAACTTGTTCCCAATCTGCACCATCACAGCATGCCACTCATGAAGAAGAGCTACCGCAGCATGCAGCCAATGATGTAGAGTTGCAAGATGGATTGCTAGAAGAAGAAGATCCAGAAGAAGAGGGTGTTGAGCAGGGGAGCCACAAACCCCTCCGCCAGAAGACTGTTGGTCCACAGTTGCGAAGATCAACAAGAGAGTCTAAGCCGTCGTCAAAATACCCTACTTCTGATTATATTTTGCTTACTGATGAGGGGGAGCCAGAAAGTTTTCAAGAAGCTCAGAATCATAAGGAGAAGAGTAGCTGGCATCAAGCTATGCAAGAAGAGATTCAGTCATTGCAGAAGAATCAGACTTATGATTTGGTAAAACTTCCCCAGGATCGAAAACCATTGCAGAACAAATGGGTGTTCAAGTTGAAGAAAGATGGCAACGAAAGCTAGTCAAATATAAGGCTCGATTGGTTGTCAAAGGTTTCAAGCAGAAGAAAGGTATTGATTTTGACGAAATCTTCTCGCCAGTTGTGAAAATGACATCCATTAGAGTAGTTTTGGGACTAGCGGCCAGTTTGAATTTGGAACTTGAACAAATGGATGTAAAGACGGCATTTCTCCATGGTGATCTGAAGGAAGAAATTTACATGGAGCAGCCAGAAGGTTTTGAAGTAAAAGGGAAAGAAAACTTAGTCTGCAGATTGAAGAAGAGTCTTTACGGCCTCAAACAAGCGCCTAGACAGTGGTACGAGAAGTTTGACTCATTCATGGTGGGTCATGAGTACAAGAGAACTGCTGCAGATCAGTGTGTCTATGTCAGGAAATTTCCCGATGGAAACTTCATCATACTCCTGCTTTATGTTGATGACATGCTAATTATTGGACATGATGCCATAGCAATCAGATCACTGAAGAAGGAGTTATCACAGTCCTTTGACATGAAGGACCTAGGCCCTGCACAGCAAATGTTGGGCATGCAAATTGTGCGTGACAGGAAAGCCAAGAAATTATGGCTGTCACAGGAGAAGTACGTTGAACGGGTGATTGCAAAGTTCAACATGAAAGATTCCAAGCCAGTCAATACTCCACTGGCTAATCATTTCAAGCTAAACAAGAGTTCTTGTCCCTCCTCTACTAAAGAAAGAGAAGAGATGGAGGCTATTCCCTACTCATCTGCCGTAGGGAGTTTGATGTATGCAATGGTGTCTACTCGACCAGATATTGCTCATGCTGTTGGAGTAGTAAGCAGATTCCTTTCCAATCCAGGAAAAGAGCATTGGGAAGCAGTCAAGTGGATTCTGAGTTACCTCAAGGGTACGGCAAAAATGTGTTTGTGCTTTAGAGATGCTAAACCAGTCTTGGAAGGCTATACGGATTCTGATATGACGGGAGATCTTGATGGTAGAAAATCTACATCAGGATTTCTATTCACTTCTGCAGGGGGAGCTGTGTCTTGGCAGTCCAAGTTGCAGAAGTGTGTTGCATTATCTACAACCGAGGCAGAATATATTGCCGCAGCGGAAGCTGGGAAAGAGATGTTGTGGTTGCAACGGTTTCTCCAAGAGTTGGGATTAAAGCAAGAAAAGTTCACGGTACATCGTGATAGCCAGAGTGCCATAGACCTGAGCAAGAATTCGATGTACCATTCTCGCACAAAGCACATTGATATTCGGTATCATTGGATACGCGAAGTGATGGAAAAGCAGTTATTGGAACTGATCAAGATCCATACAGATAAGAATCCAACTGACATACTGACAAAGGTGGTCTCAAGAAACAAACTCGAAATCTGCAGAGACATTGCCGAGATGGACTTCAAATGAGAAGTCAGTTCTCCATATGGGCGTGGAGGGGGAGAATTGTTAGAGTCCAGCCCATTACCAACTCCCACTTTCAGATAATGGAGAAAGTGGTTCTCCCACTCTTCCACTTCACCCACCCTGTTAGCTAATGGAAGGTTTGGTGGTAACCAGTGAGCTCCTCTCTCAATTGTGTATAAATTGAGGTGAGGAGGAGGGGTTGAAGATATAGAACATATTTCAGTGTGTAATCTGTGAGAGATTGTGAGAAGTGAGAGTGCTATAGAGTGTGTTTGTGAGGTGTGAGTTGTAATCTCCCTCCGGGAAATTCTATAGTGGATAGCTCTCCGTGGACGTAGGTAATTGCCGAACCACGTAAATATTCTTGTGTTATTGTGTGGAATTAATTTCTGGTGTCCTATAATCCTAACAGAAAGTACTAATGCTCCGTTTTGGGTATCCGAGCGAAGCTCCGATCTGACCGAGGTTGTCGATGGTTGTTAAAGTTCCTCCGACGCCGCAAGTGGTGGCGAAGAAGAGGATCAGCATGTCGATGCTGAAGAGCGCTTGGAGGATTGTGTAGTCATCGCCTCTGTTCGGTGGCCGGAACATGGTTCTCCAACAGGAAACTGAATCAGAATCAGCCTGTTTTTGTGATGTTGGTAATACTAGTACTTCTCCACCACCATTACTGGTCGCCGATGGTGGCAAAATTGTTTCTGTATTTTGATTTTCGGTTATGATTTTCAAATCAATGGATTGTGGTTGGAGTTGGAGTTGGAGTTGGAGTTGGGCTTCTTTTTTGCTCTTCCAAATACTATACTCTTCTTTTATAACTACCATGAGCGGTAAACACAGCAGAATGACTACAGCGGCAGCACTGCCGCCGTACTCGCTCTGCGTAAAGTTAAACCTTTTCTGGAAAATAATCATAATCATTAAAAACCCGGCTAACCCTAGCGAAATATAAAGAAAATTACAAAAAACTTTTAACTCATTCGGGTGTCGAACCACTTTCATGATCCGAATCGTTCGTGAAAAGGCAAACAAAATGGCCGCTGGAAGCCAACCAATAAGTAAAATCAATGACTTGGAGTCGTCTCCATAGAAAGCATGGTAGAGCTGAGTGATAATCGCTCCGCTCAACCCAATGAACCCCTTGAGGAGGCCCAAAACCACGCCGCGGCTCTCGGGGAAGTTCTTGACACAGGTGACGAAAGCGCCGGTGTTGGCGAAGGATTGGGAATTGGCGCCGATGCAAATGTAGAGACACATTTTCCAGATTTGGGGAGTGGAGATTTTTTTGGTGACAGAGAGCCAAATCATGAAGTAGCCGAAGAAATTGAGAATGGCACCGATGGAGAGGACGACCCAGGGAGGAGTGACCTCGTTGATGAGGACTGAGAGGATGCCGACGTTGGCGCCGAGGTCTTTGAAGAAGCTGAGGAGGTTGAGGGTGGTTTGGTCGTATCCTAAGGAGGATTTGATTTCGGCGGAGTAGAGTCCGAACATGTAGGTGGCTCCAGCGGCAGACATGATGAGGAAGGAGGCGAATACCATGAACCACCGCCCTGTTAGGATTTGGAGGGGTAGGGATTTCATGGTACTGACCATTATTGTTTCTATTTGTTTTGGTTGAGATTGAGAGTGAAGTTTTTTTTTTTCCCTCTTTGCTTTTGGTGTTAAAAGAGCTTGGGAGTCCTGCGCTAATATATATAGATAGAGGGCTTGGTCTTTCCAAATAAAATATATAAAAATCATATCTCTTATCTTTTATTTTTCTAAATATAATAATAAAAAATTATAATTATTTCTTTTTGTCAACTCACCTGACTATCCAAACTTTAATAAAAAATTATAATTATTTCTTTTTGTCAACCCACCTGACTATCCAAACTTTAATATTTGACGTGTACTTGACACGTACTTGACCTCAAGAAAATAAAATCATATGACGTGTACTTGACCTAAAGAAAATAAATAAGATATTAATGTTTTCTGATATCACTGCTTTGACTAGAAAACATCAAGAAGTGTGTTGTTGCTGACCTTATCGTCACTGTAAAACCAGTCCCCGATGAGAAGATCAAATTCGGCTTATGGTTTAGGAAAGGGACTAAGATGACATCTCTGTTGTTGACTCGAATGGGTCCACATCCTCCAGCAGCCTTCTAGAAGTTGGTGGAAGGGAAGTAGATGAAACTGCCAATCTGATCTTTGACCTAGAAAACATAAGTTGAATTTAATAAATTTTAAAAAAAATAGTTGACAACATAAATGAAGAATTAAATTTAAAATAAATTTCCGAATTAAAATAAATTTTATATGTGAAACCAAAAAAATTGAATTTATCAAAAAATAAATGAATGGAGAATGAAAATCAATTAAAAAAATAAATGAATGGAGAATGAAAATCAATCGTTGGCAATGGTGATGATAGTAGTGACGGTGACAGTGATGATGATGGTGATAGTAATGTGGTAGAGACAATAAAATTTTAATTTTAAAAAATTAAATATCTTCTATCCAAAAAAAAATTAATTTCATAGAAGATAGAGAGAATGTTTTTCAATGCCAAAACAAGGCCTAAATTTGTATTTCAAAACAACCAAAACATGAACCATTATTACCTAATAGACTTAGCTTGATTGACTGAAAAGTCCATATCAAACGGGTCGGGTCCACGGGTAGAGGTCCACTTGCTAGTTTGACTGAATTGGAATAGTGTAACACCCCCCATGCCACAAGGGTGCTATTGATCAATTTTGGGGAGGCTACTATATAGTAGTCCTCTTCATTTTGATCTGCTGCGACAAGTACAGAGTAATATTGGCCAACATGAACATCAAGGGAGTCCAATGTGATCTGATTGGTGTAGGACCCTTCTGTTTCAACCAGCATCATCTCATGGTTTTGAATCCTCAAGTTGTAGCTCAATGTGGTCCCCACATTTGATATGCTGAATCTGTATGTCTTCCGTACATTCCACACAATATTTTGGTTTAATATGATTTTTTAGGGTTGGTTTGGGATATGGATTGATTTTTTGATTTTTTAACTTCTTGACTATTTTAGTTTGGGTTAAAAAATCTTATTTGAGATAAACTTTTTTGATTTTTGTGAGAGAAAAAATGAAATGATTATGGGTTAGATGTGATGTTTTTTTGTCTTATTGTGTTAAAAATCTAATTTTATCTTTTTGTGACTAAAATAATCAAAACACTAAAAAACCTAATATGTCAAATGAAGGCTTAGTTTAAAATTAAATATCATTCTTGTGATATTTTTATATGACTGTGTACCGAAAGTATAAACAAAAAATTATATTCTTAGTTTTTTTTTTTTTCCCTCTTTTTTTGTGTTTGTCAATCTAATCTCTTTATTTTCAATTGTATTAATTTTGTTTTAATTTTACATCGTGTTAATTTAGTTTAATTAATAACATTCTTTAAAAATTAGATAAAAATTAAAGACAAAATAATTTATTTAAAAATAAATTAATTATTTTAAATTAGACGTTAACCTACAATTATTTGATTATTTTATCTCTTGATTATAGTCATGAAATTTGTCAACAACCAAAAAAAAAAAAAAATTGTAAAAGTCAATTTGTGTGTTTGGTTTGAGTTTTCTGGATTAAGTTTTTTGAAAATTGAGTTTTTTGGTTTTTATATTTTTTTTTAGTAAATATTTTTAAAATTTTAAACATTTTATTTTTATTTTTTTAGATACACCGTACTTAGATGTATCTAAAAAGTTTAAAAAATGTGAAAAAATACTTTAAAAAATTAAGAAATACATAAACATACAAAAAATGTACTGAATTCTTATATTTTTTTTTATATTTTTGGTATTTAGTGAATTTTTAAAAGATTTTTTTTACAATTTTTTTACTTTTTAGGTGTATTTATGTTAGGTGTGTTTAAAGAGTAAAAAATTTGCATAAAATATTAAAAAAATTCAGTAAAAATAAAAAAAATACGGAAAATAAGAAAGTAGAATTTTCTGAAAACTGTTTTTAAAAAAATGGAACCAAACATAGCCATGCTTTTTCAGCCTCAAGTACAGCTGCGCGCGAGTTGGACGTGCTGGCGCCAAACTAGTTTTTGTATTTACAACCTGACTCAAGACTTTTTCAAAATTGTTTCAAAAAAGCCCATTCCAGAATTTCCACATAAACACTTTAAAATACACACTTAAAAAACTCATAAAATAAATTTATCTCCCAAAGTTCTTGAGAAATTACAAAATTATCCAAAGTTTTTAAAAACTCCATTTTGGCCCCCTAAGAGTTCAAATAAGCTTGACAGGCACCTAAATTTTTTGAGAATTATTCCAACACCCTTTTTCAAGTTGCAAAACAACCCAAGAAATTTTTGAACTTCCGTAAATTCCCAATTCTGCGCTTACGGCTTCACAAATTGTCCCAAATCTTTCAAAGACATATTGGCAAGTTCTTCAAAACCAGTAAAAACCAAATATTGGCTAATCAGCCAAATTGAACTAAGGCCATACATTGACTTGTCTAGATTTCAAGCAGTAGCGGCCAAGATTTCAAGATTTTTGGAGGCCTCGGAGTAAATTTCAAAACGGGGCCTTGGACCTTCGACAATAATAATTTTTAATTTTTTGTAGGTCTTAAGCGATAATCTAAGTGGCATAATGGTTAAAGCACCGTTGAAATTTTAAGTTTGGGAAAATGAATTGAAGAATGTCCTAACCTTGATTGACATTGAAGGACTCATAGGATTTTGAGTACTCAGGGTGCCCATAAGGCCCTTTGCCATTCATCAAGGCTCCATCAAGGACACCACCACAGGACCCTACTACGCTATTTCTTTGTATTAATGTCCTTACCACCTGTTCCAATTACATATAACATAAGCAAATAAATGACAAATGCTATTTTGAAACCAAGATATACCATATTTCGGATAGTAAATAAATAAGATATTAGTGTTTTCTGATATCACTGCTTTGACTAGAAAACATCAAGAAGTGTGTTGTTGCTGACCTTATCGTCACTGTAAAACCAGTCCCCGATGAGAAGATCAAATTCGGCTTATGGTTTAGGAAAGGGACTAAGATGACATCTCTGTTGTTGACTCGAATGGGTCCACATCCTCCGGCAGCCTTCTGGAAGTTGGTGGAAGGGAAGTAGATGAAACTGCCAATCTGATCTTTGACCTGGAAAACATAAGTTGAATTTAATAAATTTTAAAAAAAATAGTTGACAACATAAATGAAGAATTAAATTTAAAATAAATTTCAGAATTAAAATAAATTTTATATGTGAAACCAAAAAATTTGAATTTATCAAAAAATAAATGAATGGAGAATGAAAATCAATTAAAAAAATTGAATTTAATAAATTGAAGCACAACACAATAAATAAAAAAAAATAAAAAAAATAAATTACAAAAAATCTAATAAGTTGACAAATTAAATTTTAATTCGAATAAACGAACAATTAAAATAAATTTTATATGTGAAAATTAAAATGAATGTTGACAAACAAATTGTTTTTTATTTTCTAGAGAAATAGTTGCAATTTTCAATTAAATGAAAAATATCATTGGCTATGTTTGGTTCGATTTTTCTAAAAACAGTTTTCAGAAAATTCTACTTTCTTATTTTCCGTATTTTTTGTTTTTACTGAATTTTTTTAATATTTTATGCAAAGTTTTTACTCTTTAGACACACCTAACATAAATACACCTAAAAAGTAAAAAAATTGTAAAAAAAATCTTTTAAAAATTCACTAAATACCAAAAATATAAAAAAAAAAATACAAAAATTCAGTACATTTTTTGTATTTTTGTGTTTTTCTTAATTTTTTAAAGTATTTTTTCACATTTTTTTTAACTTTTTAGATACATCTAAGTAAGGTGTATCTAAAAAAATAAAAATAAAATGTTTAAAATTTTAAAAATATTTACTAAAAACAAAAAATACGAAAACCAAAAAACTCAATTTTTAAAAAACTTAATCCAGAAAACTCAAACCAAACACACAGATTGACTTTTACATTTTTTTTTTTTTTTTGGTTGTTGACAAATTACATGACTATAATCAAGAGATAAAATAATCAAATAGTTGAGAGGTTAACGTCTAATTTAAAATAATTAATTTATTTTTAAATAAATTATTTTGTCTTTAATTTTTATCTAATTTTTAAAGAATGTTATTAATTAAACTAAATTAACACGATGTAAAATTAAAACAAAATTAATACAATTGAAAATAAAGAGATTAGATTGACACACACAAAAAAAGAGGGAAAAAAAAAAAAAACTAAGAATATAATTTTTTGTTTATACTTTCGGTACAAAGTCATATAAAAATATCACAAGAATGATATTTAATTTTAAACTAAGCCTTTATTTGACATGTTAGGTTTTTTAGTGTTTTGATTATTTTAGTCACAAAAAGATAAAATTAGATTTTTAACCCAATAAGACCAAAAAACATCACATCTAACCCAGAATCATTTCATTTTTTCTCTCACAAAAATCAAAAAAGTTTATCTCAAACAAGATTTTTTAGCCCAAACTAAAATAGTCAAAAAGTTAAAAAATCAAAAAATCAATCCATATCTCAAACCAACCCTAAAAAATCATATTAAACCAAAATATTGTGTGGAATGTACGGAAGACATACAGATTCAGCATATCAAATATGGGGATCACATTGAGCTACAACTTGAGGATTCAAAACCATGAGATGATGCTGGTTGAAACAGAAGGGTCCTACACCAATCAGATCACATTGGACTCCCTTGATGTTCATGTTGGCCAATATTACTTTGTACTTGTTGTAGCAGATCAAAATGAAGAGGACTACTATATAGTAGCCTCCCCAAAATTGATCAATAGCACCCTTGTGGCATGAGGGGTGTTACACTATTCCAATTCAGTCAAACTAGCAAGTGGACCTCTACCCGTGGACCGACCTGTTTGATATGGACTTTTCAGTCAATCAAGCTAAGTCTATTAGGTAATAACGGTTCATGTTTTGGTTGTTTTGAAATACAAATTTAGGCCTTGTTTTGGCATTGAAAAACATTCTCTCTATCTTCTATGAAATTAATTTTTTTTTTGGA
This sequence comes from Camellia japonica, assembly GCA_030407325.1. NCBI lineage: Eukaryota > Viridiplantae > Streptophyta > Magnoliopsida > Ericales > Theaceae > Camellia > Camellia japonica. The sequence continues at coordinate 200,335,497 of JAPPVO010000002.1, read as the reverse complement.
TAGAAGATATTTAATTTTTTAAAATTAAAATTTTATTGTCTCTACCACATTACTATCACTATCATCATCACTGTCACCGTCACTACTATCATCACCATTGCCAATGATTGATTTTCATTCTCCATTCATTTATTTTTTGATAAATTCAAATTTTTTGGTTTCACATATAAAATTTATTTTAATTCGGAAATTTATTTTAAATTTAATTCTTCATTTATGTTGTCAACTATTTTTTTAAAAATTTATTAAATTCAACTTATGTTTTCCAGGTCAAAGATCAGATTGGCAGTTTCATCTACTTCCCTTCCACCAACTTCCAGAAGGCTGTCGGAGGATGTGGACCCATTCGAGTCAACAACAGAGATGTCATCTTAGTCCCTTTCCTAAACCATAAGCCAAATTTGATCTTCTCATCGGGGACTGGTTTTACAGTGACGATAAGGTCAGCAACAACACACTTCTTGATGTTTTCTAGTCAAAGCAGTGATATCAGAAAACATTAATATCTTATTTATTTTCTTTAGGTCAAGTACACGTCATATGATTTTATTTTCTTGAGGTCAAATACTCGTCAAGTACATGTCAAGTACACGTCAAGTACACGTCAAATATTAAAGTTTGGATAGTCAGGTGGGTTGACAAAAAGAAATAATTATAATTTTTTATTAAAGTTTGGATAGTCAGGTGAGTTGACAAAAAGAAATAATTATAATTTTTTATTATTATATTTAGATAAATAAAAGATAAGAGATATGATTTTTATATATTTTATTTGGAAAGACCAAGCCCTCTATCTATATATATTAACGCAGGACTCCCAAGCTCTTTTAACACCAAAAGCAAAGAGGGGAAAAAAAAAAAAACTTCACTCTCAATCTCAACCAAAACAAATAGAAACAATAATGGTCAGCACCATGAAATCCCTACCCCTCCAAATCCTAACAGGGCGGTGGTTCATGGTATTCGCCTCCTTCCTCATCATGTCCGCCGCCGGAGCCACCTACATGTTCGGACTCTACTCCGCCGAAATCAAATCCTCCTTAGGATACGACCAAACCACCCTCAACCTCCTCAGCTTCTTCAAAGACCTCGGCGCCAACGTCGGCATCCTCTCGGGCCTCATCAACGAGGTCACTCCTCCCTGGGTCGTCCTCTCCATCGGTGTCATTCTCAATTTCTTCGGCTACTTCATGATTTGGCTCTCTGTCACCAAAAAAATCTCCACTCCCCAAATCTGGAAAATGTGTCTCTACATTTGCATCGGCGCCAATTCCCAATCCTTCGCCAACACCGGCGCTCTCGTCACCTGTGTCAAGAACTTCCCCGAGAGCCGTGGCGTTGTTTTGGGCCTCCTCAAGGGGTTCGTTGGGTTGAGCGGAGCGATTATCACTCAGCTCTACCATGCTTTCTATGGAGACGACTCCAAGTCATTGATTTTACTTATTGGTTGGCTTCCAGCAGCCATTTCGTTTGCCTTTTCACGAACGATTCAGATCATGAAAGTGGTTCGACACCCGAATGAGTTAAAAGTTTTCTGTAATTTTCTTTATATTTCGCTAGGGTTAGCCGGGTTTTTAATGATTATGATTATTTTCCAGAAAAGGTTTAACTTTACGCAGAGCGAGTACGGCGGCAGTGCTGCACTTGTCGCAATAGATCAAAATGAAGAGGACTACTATATAGTAGCCTCCCCAAAATTGATCAATAGCACCCTTGTGGCATGAGGGGTGTTACACTATTCCAATTCAGTCAAATTAGCAAGTGGACCTTTACCCGTGGACCCGACCCGTTTGATATGGACTTTTCAGTCAATCAAGCTAAGTCTATTAGGTAATAATGGTTCATGTTTTGGTTGTTTTGAAATACAAATTTAGGCCTTGTTTTGGCATTGAAAAACATTCTCTCTATCTTCTATGAAATTAATTTTTTTTTGGATAGAAGATATTTAATTTTTTAAAATTAAAATTTTATTGTCTCTACCACATTACTATCACCATCATTATCACTGTCACCGTCACTACTATCATCACCATTGCCAACGATAGCCACACTATCACCATTCACAAAAATTTCAATAATCCCATGCAATTTTAAGCATTTATAAGATAAATACACGTTTTGATATCTTCAAAATTTATGTAATTTTAATTTGGTTCTTCCAAATTTCAAAAAAAAAAATAAATCATTACTTCCATGCAATTTTGAGTGTTTATAATAATAAAAAAAATTAGTATTTTGGCCTTCTAAAAATAATCAAAAATTTCTTGCCCTATCCAAATTTGAGTAATTTTACCCTAGCACCTCCTTTGCATAATTTTTGGATCCACCATTCATTCTATCGCAGCTGCCTCATCATCACCACACCACCACTAAGTCTTTGCTATGGGCACACCATTATCACCACACCACTTCCATTGTAAGTAAACAGTATAAAATGTTGTAAAGAATTATGCATTTAATCTTATTCTACCACTATTAGCTTCTGTGCGGGGACAAAATATCCTTTGCTCTCCGTACGCCTTGAACGTCAAGCTTCTGGTGACGGCGTCTATCTCTGCAACACAAAAATGGTGAGCTGCCCGGCGGTGGTCTGCCGGAAAAGCCCTCCGACGACCAAGTCAGTTCTCTAACCAAGAAGACAATGCGAAGAGAATGTTTTTTGAGAATGAATTCGCTTACCTCCAACGTTCGTCTTTTCCCTATTTCTAGGCTGGCCATGCAGCCCAAGATTGTGCGCGCACTACCTCTGTTGTCCTTCTCTGGACAGGTGGCAGTGCTCGCCTCTCACCACCTTACGCGTGTAAAGGTTTTGCCCTTCCACCAGTACACACAGAACTGTCCAACGGTATTGAGGCGTGCGTGGAGCAGATGTCCTCTCCCTCACGCCATTGGCCCAGGTGGCACACCCAACCGGGGTACCACGACCGGCCTAACACTTGTGGGAAATTGTCATCAAATGCACTTAACCGTGCTATGTGTCACCGACCTGTGACTTGGGATCAGGCGAAAGCCTCACCACCTCGGCCGAACTACTCTCGACCGGTTCATCCGAACTACCTGGTTGCGAGGCATGCCGGCCTCCGACCGCTCTTCCCTCAATCTCGGTCGCACGCAACCGCTACATCTCGGCTGGACGGTCGGAGGCATACCGGTCTCGCCGCATCCTCAGTCTAGCCTGGGTAATCCTTCAGCTCGGTTAATATTCGCCACTGCGAGCTTCACCCGACACGAGCAACCCACAGCTCGGCCACACCAAGATGTTGACCGGTTGACATCTTCCACCGCGCAAGCCAACCCGCTCGACCGTTCCAACCGAGCAATTTGCTCGGCGCCGTCTAGTCTGTAACGCCTGACATTATCTTTGCTCAGTCGTACTAACCGGTGCGAATCTCCCCTCTCAATTGCCCCTTAACCCCATCCGAACTGATCGTGATTGGGGTTACCACTGTGTCCGAGCTAAGGTCATGTTGCGCTCTTGCTAGGCCGAGCTGGATTGGGGAAACGTCTATCGCCGAGCCACAGTTAAGTTGCGCCATTACCAAGCCGAGCGTAATTGGGGACCCGTCCGTCGTCGAGCTGTTACAATTGCCCGGCCATCACCTCCCCAGTCCCATCGAAGGTCGTACAGCCGTACTGACAGCCGCTTTTGCAGTGCCACGTGGCCTCGCTTCGTTGGGTCGTGCAGCCAGCTATCTCCCATGGGCCGAATTTCAAACGGCTGCGCCGTTTGGGTTTTTCCCCCCATCATTAAACCCTATTTGAAGGGTTTAAACCCTTCACATTTCACTTTCCTCTTCAACTCCAAACCCTAGCACCCAGAACTTCCCAGCCTCTAGCCATCGCTGTTCCTGCTCATTTTTGCTATTTCCTACGCTGTGCTCGAGCTCTCAAGGTCCACGTTTGTATTTGGTAAGTCTTTCCACCCCCTTACTGCATTTTTAGTTTCCATTTTCAAGTTCTTCAAGTGTGTTCTTCATTTTTGTTCCACTGTTCTTCGTATTCTTGTTTGGGGCTATTTAGGTTCCCTTTCGTTGCTTAGAGCCAGCACATCCTAGGGCAAACGAGAATAGCGGGAATAGATGGGGCTTGCGTGCCCCTGGTTCTTCCTGGGCTTGAACAGCTTGAATGTGAATAGAACCGAGCTAAGAGCTCATTTAGATCCTTAGTCAGAGCTCCAGCCGAGCAAAAAACTGTTTGTGGCTTCACGTAGAAGCTGCGACCGGGCTGGGTGTTCCGCCAGATCGGCGAGTAGAGTGAGCCGAACTAAAAACCGTGAAAACTCCGCCTGATACCCTGACTGATCTGAAGGATCAACTAGATCCTGCATGTAGCCTTAACCGAGCTAGAACCGGCCTAGGAGAATCAGGGACGCATGCAGTTAAACCGAGCTGAGACTTGTCGGCCAGAACACCAAATCCTTCCCTGAGCTATTTCCACTAGGAGCCGCGCAATATCTGCCGTGCTAACCCTTGGCCTTATTTTTCAATATGTAGAACAAATAGGATCGACCAAGCCCTTCAGCGTCACCACTGGTGGAGCTCAAAGTCCGAGCAAACACACCAACATTTTTAACCGAGTTACATACCAAACCAAATAAAACCGGGATAATGGGGAAGTACCGGTTCATGGTCAGCACACCCGGCGCAATGGCCGAGTTTCGAAAGGAGTACAAAATTCCTAACGACGTCGTCCTAGAGCTCGCCAAAAAGGGAGATACACCATGGGGGGACTTAGACCGGTGCCCCTTCACGGTCGTTTCCATAGTGGAGGGAGGCGTCCACTTCCCGGTCCAGCCCTTGCTCTGCGAATTTTTGAGGCAGACAAAGCTTTGCCCGAGCCAAGTCTCGAATAACACATACAAGATAATAAACGGGGTCGCCGAGCTAAATCGCAGGCTCGGTCTGAATCTCGGTCTTGCTGAGATTTTCCATCAGTACAGCTTAAGTAGGAATAAGAGCGGGCTCTGCTGGTACCTTAAAGTGAAGAAGGGCCGCGCAAAACTTATAGAGGGCAACCCCGACAAAGAAACAAACGACGACGACTTCCTCTGGGTGTCCGGTAATTACGAGGACACCGAGGCGCCCATACCGGGCTGGTACATTAGGAAGGATTTTGGCCGTGCTGGTAAGTAGCCCGGCTGACCGCACTATTCTTTTTCTGCATTTCATTTTTGTCGTCCTTTGCCGGTCTAACACTTGTCTTCCTCTTGCAGATAAGCACTTGGCAGCGGACTATCATCAGGCCAACCCAGAAGCAATCCGAGCCCTGCTTCTTCATCCCGAGGAAGAGAGAGAAGCCTCAAAACTGCTCGACTTCGAACAAACATATCACTACCAGGCACCGCGCAAAAGCCGCGTGACCGACTTTCTGCGCGCTCCATCTCCAGAACCAGACCCAACTCTTCCACCGATCAGACTCGTTCCACTCACCGCGGAGCAAGAAATGGCGAAAATCAGGGCCATCAAGTCTATGATCACCGGAGAGGAGGGGGAGTCCCAACCCCCAGAGGCAACCGGGGGAACTTTCTCCGCCCCCGCCGGACAAACAGAAGGAGCAGTGCTCGCCCTGGCCAGCGAACAACAGGCTGGCCGACCAAAGAAAAGGCCAAGGAAAGACAAAGCCGGTCAGAGCCTCATTGACGAGGACTCAACCGAGGTTGGTTCAACCGAGCTGGCAGACCAGACCGAGCAGCCACTCGCCCGCAAATCCAAGGGCAAGGGCCCTGCCACCCCGCCGGTCTGGGCGCCCGAGTTCAATTACCAGGGCCGACCAGTTTCTGCCGAGGATTCAGTCTACGCTGATAAGGATTACTCCCTTGGCTTCAACATGACCAAGGGGCTAATCCTTCCAGCCGACATGAAGAGGCATGACGAGCTGTCGGACCTGAAGGTTCTTCGCTCGGCGGCAAAATCCATCGTGTTGGTAAGTCCCTCCATTTTTTGTTTTCGCTTCAACTGTTTGCTCGGTTTTTGCTCGGTTTCTGAATGCTAATCGGTTTGGCATTTGTTTGCAGGCCGCGCAGAAGAACTACCTCGCCCATGACCGCATGATCAAAGTGCGGCAAAATCTGCGTGAGGCCATCGCCGAAAATGAGGCCCAAAGGGCCGAAATATCAAGATTGAAGGCCGCGCAAGAGGCTATCGCGGCGGAGCGAGATAAACTGCAGCAGAAAGTTGACCGAGCTGATGCTGACAAGCAACGTGCCGTGAAGTCAACCAAAGCTCGGTACCTCGCCGAGCTGAGGAAGCTTCGAGATGCGCACAAAGCGACCATGGACAAGGCGGTTGACGATGCAGTGATTTGGCATCTACCAACAAATTTCCTTCTTTTAGATAATTAGAATGCACATTGTATGTTAACAAGAGCAGAAGGTGAACAACAACACATAAAAGAAAATTACAGTTCATTTGATATACAAGGTGAGAAAAGAAAAAATTTATGATTGTGGTCTCTTACCTATTTAAGAAAAGAAAAAAAATTAACTGTATTTTCTCACTCATGTTTAGATGAGGAAGAAAGTAAAGCATGTGAAATAGGGATATGGGTGAGATTTCTTTTTCTTTCTTTATAACTTTATAGGCAATCTTGGTATTATAAAAAATATTTGACAATAAATTTGTTTTCTCACCAAATCTTATCATTTGGAGAAATGAAAGTGGCATTATAAGATAGTTCTCATTCTCACCCTTTAATTTGTAAACCAAAATAAATAATTCTCTTTCTTATCATTTCTCATCAAATCACTCAATCCAAACAAGCTATTAGTGTTTGTTTCAGCAGATTACCACTTGTAAAAGTAAAGTAATTAAGATACAGGATGCAACCTTTCTCTGAACTTTGACATTTCTCGCCCGACTCCCTCGATTCAGGCATTGCCGATGTACAACCACTCTGCTCTGACCAGCCTTCAATGGGCAATTCCAACTCCTTGGAAGCATCACTACCATCATTTTCAGATAATGGGACAGGAAATCTTCTCGATTTCTCACTCTTTTCAGTTTTTCCCTCATTCACTACAACTACTAATTCAGGTCTAGAATCTAATTCTACTAATTTCCCCTCCTTATAATCAATCAATGGCTTTTCTTGGGCCAATGGCTCCGCAGAGCTATCAACAAAACCATCAGGCAACGAATGCGCATCGGGAAGCTGATCCGCTACTGGGTTCTCCATTTCACCTGCAATAAAAAATGTAAATATTCAAATTTTCTATTTTACTTTCCTGCATTTTCTCAGGAAAACAGAAGCATATCAACTAGCGTGAATATGAGGCAGAAATTGAAAACCCTAACAATGAAGCCCAAAGAATCAATGAAAGTGTGTGAATGAAACTGATATATGAGATATGTAGTAGCGCAATTGTTACCAGGAAGCTGAGAAGCGAAAGGCGAATTTGGTTCGGAGGAGAGAGGCAAACACAACAGAGATGGAGTCCAAGACAAAGTTTGTTTTGGATTTATATGGGGTTCGCTTCATGATTCTAATGGGCATTTTTGTTTATTTATTTATTTATTTTTATTATTATTATTATTATTTATAAACTATAGAAAGTTAAGTATATTAGTACAGTTATGTTAAAATGTAAAGGTATCAGGATCCTCTAGAGTGTTACAATTTAAAGGTATTAGGATCCTCTAAAGTGAATCCTTGTAGTGATCTTGTAAAGTGAAAGATCCAACGGCTCAAAATAAAACTAATCAAAATGACTCGTTTTTGTTAGTAATTTCAAAACAATAAATAAATAAATAAATAAAAAATAAAGCTTTAATTCAAAATTTCCTCCACGTATAGCAGAAGCAGTAGCAGAAGGCGAGATTGCGAGAGAGAGAGAGAAGAGGACAGGCAGGAGTGCCGCTGTTGCTGAGGTAAATAACATTTCATTCATCCCTTTTTACTTTTCTATACTGTTGATTTGTGCACAAATTTTGAATGAAGATCTCTCTCGTTGGCTCTTTTTGCATAATATCTCTAGGTATTTCATTACTCTCTTTCCTTTCAGGTTCCATATTCATTGTTTATTTGATTAAAACCTAAAATTCCTCTTTTATCGAAAAGAAATTCAAAACATCAATTTGAGTTTAATATTTTGTTTTTTCATAAGCTCAAGTTTTTTGGATGTACTGCACATTGTGTAATTTGCATAAACAATGTCGTGAGTTTTAATTTTTAATTTTTTTATTTAAATTTTGTGAAATAGAACCGTCTGTGTTGTTTTATATGCAACTCATTATTTATTCAAATAGAAGATGTATATAATAGTGGCCTGTTAAATAGGCTTTAAAATCTTTCATATCTAAACATTGCATTTATATTTTTTTGTACAAACTGATAATTATTAACCCCATAGATTTGCAGTCTAGGCATTTAAACTCTAAGAATTTAAAATCCTATCTCAAATCCAAATCTAGGTTCCCAACCACAATTTAAGAGACCAATTGAGAACTACTTGATCTACAATGTCACGTTTAAAATATATGGACTCTGGTACTGATGATTGAGCTATAGAATTGTAGATTTATTTTTTGTTTTTTTATTTTGTTTGTTTTTGTTGTTTAATTTTGATTTTATATGTTCACATGTTGATTATAAGAAAATTAAGGGATTTGGGTTAAATCTGGATCATTGAAAACATAATTTACTATTGAAGGGATTTGTTCCCCTTTGTTTATATAATCTAATACGAGTCAATTCTTGTCGTATTTTTATTCAGTTTGTATTATTTTGCAAACATAATTTATAGCTTTTATGCTAATATTGAGCACTTTTTTTATTTTTTCAGTGACTTGGCACATTGATATGGAACCTAACAATGTTGAGAATGACGAGGGTAATTGTGATTGAAAGCCTAGAGTTCACATGACATTTGATACAGAACAAGAAGCATATAATTTCTATAATGCTTATGGAGGAAGATTGGGCTTTAGTATTAGAAGGGGTTATGTAAACAATAGCAAGGAGGGGCAAATTACCTCAAGGCTATTTGTTTGTAATAAGGAGGGTTTCGGGTTGTCAACAAGCGAGATCCATTAACAAAAATTATAGACAGGAAGTGAGGACTGGTTGTCAAGCCCGGCTTATCATTAAATGGGATAGGAATATTCATAATTTTTTTGTTCGTGATTTTGTTGAACAACATAATCATATCTTTGTACCAGTAGAATGTACGCATATGTTACTATCCCAAAGGAAGATATCTACATCACAAGCAACCGAAATAGATTTAGCTGAAAAATCTAGAATTCGGTTTAATGCTGCATTTGAGCTCATGGGTAATGAAGCTAGTGGAAGGGAGTCGCTTGGGTTCACAAAACTGGACTAAAAAAATTATTTGAGAATGAAGAGGCAAAAGAGTTTAGCATATAGGGAGGCAAGTAGCATTTTGCAATATTTTCGTGGGAAAACATTGGAGAATCCATTTTTTTTTACTCGGTCCGATTAGATAGCGAGGAGTAGATTACAAACATATTTTGGGCCGATGCTCAGATGATTATGGATTATGGGCAATTTGGTGATGTTGTGACTTTCGACACTACTTACAAGTTAAATAGTGCACATAGACCATTTGCGTCTTTCATTGGATTTAACCATCATAAGGAAACTGTTATATTTGGCGCAGCTTTCATGTATGATGAGACTACCGATTCTTTTATATGGCTTTTTAGAAGATTCTTGGAGGCAATGTCAAGTAAGGCTCCGAAAACAATTTTTACGGATCAGGATGCTACAATGGCTAAGGCCATACCTATTGTCATGCCTAACACAAAACACCGCCTTTGCACTTGGCATTTGATGCAAAATGCATTAAGGCATGTAAATTCTATCTTCAAGGATAAGGAGGTGAAGAATAAGGGGATGAAGAGTGCTTTATTCAAATTTATGTACGACATTAAGAATGAGGATGATTTTACATTAAAATTGGAGGAAATGCTTGACAAGTATGAAGTGCGAGATAATCATTGGTTGAAGTTAACATTTGGGGTCAAGGAAAAATGGGGTTGGCCATATGTTAGAAATGCATGAGGTGCGGGCATGAGTAGCACCCAACTTAGTGAATCCTTTAATGCATTCTTGAAGGATTTCATTTAGTCTGATCATAACTTAATGGAATTTTTCATACATTTTGATCGAGTTCTTTGTGAGAAGAGGTACAAAGAGTTACAAACCGAATATATTCTATGCCAAAAGTTGCCAAGGGTGAATATTAAAGTGAAGATTATGGAGCAAGCTGCAGATGTTTACACAAATAAAATTTATGAAGAAATTCAGGATGAGTATGTCAAGTCCCTTGAAGTAAACATTGAAGAAACTGAACATGATGGTGAGAGTACCGTTTATACGGTTCTTGATAGTGATGGTGTAAAGGTAAGGAAGGTGAGAGTGGAGTGTGATGGTTCACTCGCAATTGTAGGAAGTTTGAAATGAAAGGCATTTTGTGTAGTCATTGTTTGAAGATCCTTAGAAACACCTTTAAATTCAAAGGGATTCCTTCCCAATATATTCTCAAGAGATGGACTAAAAAAGTAAGAGCTGAAAATGTAAAAGATAGGTCTGGGCATGATATTAAGATTGATGTAAGATTGAATCAAACTTTACATTATAGATCAATGATGGCAATTTTCAGAGCAGTAGCGTGTAGAGCTTCCGAAAGTGAGGAAACATATAACTTGACGGTAGAGAAAGCAGATGACTTAATTGCAAACATTGAAAGCATGTTAAGTGCAAAATTCAATATGCCTTTTGCAGATACTATTGAACAAGAATGCCCTCCCGACACATGCCTCGAAAGCTTTGAAGTGGATGATGTAGCGGATGCAAATATAGTTCAAGCAAAAGGACTCAAGCGAAGAGAATGCACTAGCAAGGGACGAAGGCGGACAAAAGGTGGTTTGGAGCTTGCGTTGGAAAGAAAAATAAAACAAGTTCACATAATGCTTCTCAAAGTCCCATGTCTGTTGCTCCTCAACCTAGTTCACATAATGTTTCTCAAACTCCTATGTATGTTGCTCCTGAACCTCCTCCCTTATTTTCGGCGAGTGCTCCTAAACCACCTCCTTTGTTTTCGCTGAGTATTCCTCAATCGGCTCCTTTATTTTCAATAAGTGCTCCTCAACTTCCTCCATTCTCGACGTGTGTTCCTTAAGTTAATGCTTCGTCGTCTCAATTTATGTATCCTGCCTGTGATGTAGGTTAGTTTAATAAGAAGTTTATTATGTTTATTTGTAAGTGACTAGTACCATTTTCGTTGCTTTCCTCCCTTATCATTTTCAACCATTGACGCTGCTTATGTAAAGGCATCCACCATTCAAAGAAGCCGCATCCATTAGTGTTGTTGAAAGGGCAAGCAAAGTATACCATCCCTAGATTTTCCTTTGATTCTGAAATCCTGAATGCTGCTCTCGCCCCACAACAACATTTTCGATTTCTAAACTGAATTTCACTAATATCACTCATAGATGCATTTGATGTTGACATTTTTTTACCTGAAATAACGACAATGGAACAACAATATCTAAACCCAACAATTTCAAAAAACAATGAGCAGGACTCAAATGCTAAATCACATGAAATAGGTAATGGGAATGAATCCCATTTTAGGCATCAATCATCAAGATTAACATAAGTTTGAATGCTGCCATCTATAATCTAATATTTGGAATAGAACTTTGGATCAAAGCTCATCCCAACTCATTATCATCCAATATTTGGAATAAAACTTTAAGTTATCCTGCCTATAAAGGTAAATAAATACAAACACCTTAGAAAATCCTAGACCCACCCCAGTCCCATCAAAAAAATAAAACAAGGATTACAAACAATAGCATATCTATCTTCATTGATGTTCCAAATCCAACAAAGTCCCAAAAAAGCAGGACTATCTTTTGAAGCAATTATGACAATATGGAAAATCTTGTCTTAGTTTTAATAATGCACCATACCATTTATACATCTCAAGATACAATTAAAACTTTATTTAGTATATGCATTTACCATGAAGAATATATATGATTCATATTAGAAAGGGTAATTTGGAAGTGGAATAAAAAATGGAACTATATATACTATGGTTGGAGGAGTAAAAGCATCAACTTACACAATAATCCATATGCCCCCATCAAAAAAAAAATGTTTATTTTGAACTATCAAAAATTTGTTGGCCAATCTTCACTGTATTACGAATAAATAATGTTTGTGTGCTTAACAACAAACATAAGAAATAAAGAACAAACAGAAGAAATAAAGAAAATGAGAGAGATTGTTTGATTACAAAAATCAAACTAGTAAATAAAAATAAATAAACAAAACAGATTTTATTTTGTTACAAAACAAAATCAAAATCTGATATAAATAAATAATAAAACATAAAATAAATTAACAACTTAATTTATTAATTTCTCGAACGAAAATTTGATCAAGTCCAGCGTTTAACACTGTATCCTTAAAACAAATTCATCATCTCCACGGTGCTTTCAGATTGTGGACGTCTATCTCTCAGGATAAAATGATTAACAGTGAATAGCAGCAGTACTACAAACTATTCATACAACGAACACACTTAGTGTTTACACTCTTTCTCACAAAATGCAGCAAAATGTAGAGAGCAAAAGCAGAATTTAAAACGAAAATATTGAATGAAAAACCAAATGAAGGACTAGTCTATTTATAGGTGCAATGATGCCTTTTAGATTTGAATTCAACAGGTATAGTACCTGTTCGTTTTAAATTAAACAGATACAAATCTGTTTGAATTTAAATTAAACAGGTAAGGGAGAGAATTGAATTTGTTCGGATAGATTTGAAATTTGTACAGAAATGTGCAAATTTTCCAACCAAAATTTGAATTTAAACGATCAGAATTTTTCCAAAAAATTAAAAAATAAATTCAAATATTTTTGGCCTCGAAAAATAAGTATTGGACCGGACAAGCCCAATCTCACACACGCACCCGCGCCCAAGCCCAGGCCAGCCTACCGGACGGACACTAGCGGCGGCGCGCGCGTGTATTTATTTTTGGGTCCAATGGGTCTAGCCTAATTTGCCCATAACTTCTCCCTTCTACAAATTTGGGGTGCCCATTGGGGCCCTCCCAAAGTTACAAACCCATGCCTTATAAACTCACAAAACTTTGCCCACCAAACCAATGTGGGATAAGCCTTTATTCAAACCTTTAATAAATTTTCACAAAAACTCCATTTTCATAGAGCTCACTTTGGCTTCAATTTCCCATTCACCCGATAATGGTTTTGAGTAACCAAATATACTATGTGAATCACAATGTGACATAGAACGCGTTATCACTTTGACCCGCCAACTTTGGTGCATGGTCCCATCTAAAAAAGAGACCAAAGTTTAGAAAAAATTTGATTTTCCAAAACCATTTCTAACAAATTTTGCTCATAAACACCACCTTCTATGTTAGTCAATAAGAACATATACGACCTTATTGCTCTAGCAAAATATAATTCGATATAGATTTATATTGATTTCTATATGAACTTATTTCACTATTCAGTAACATTTCCCTTGGTTAATTTAAGAATATGACCTTATAACTCTAGCAAATGGATCTTTTTCAAAATGTTTTTTCACTTAAGGATGAATGGATTCAAAATTAAACAGGATGTAGGTCTTTCTTTAATTGAAACTGTTCCCACACCAAAGCTTCCTGACAAACAATCCCTAGTGCTCACTTACAGAGATAAATAAACAAATATCGCACTTCGGACTCTCTACTAACTTTTATAGACTTTACATCAATCCACATTTCTCTATTAAACTATGTATGGGAGCCAAATATCCGACGTTAACCGTACTCCTCATGTCCAAGCTGTACTTCTCTCCGATCGACTTGAGAACACAATGAAGGTGAGCTACCCGGCGGTGTGCTGCCGAAAAACCCCTCCGACGGTCAAATTAACACATTTAGAGAGAGAGAAAAGAGAGGGGAGGTGAGTTCTGACTAGAGGATGTTCCAGACCTGAGTATGGGGGTGCAACATCGTTTATATAGTTTCTGCGCGCACTTTTGCGCCTATTCCCCTCTGGATGCATGGACCTGCTCTCCTCTCACGTTTCCCCACGTGTCAGCGCCAATACAGCTAAACACTACCTAACGAAACTGCCAAATGGTATGGACACTTACGGACAGTGGAATCTTCTTCCTGCAACCCCATAGAGCCGCGTAGTACTCCCCACCAAGCTACGCTTGGCACAGCGCCACGTCATCACCTTCCGACCGAGCTTCTTGTCCGGTTTCCATGACAATTCCACACCGTGGCCCGACCAAGCTCCTTAGTCACGACCGAGCTCTTTTTCGGTCCATCCTGATGTTGGGAGGGCTAATCTCGTCCAACCCTGTAGAGCACACATCCCCTCCGGACTGGCAATCCGAAATTGGCCCAACTAGACTGGACTGAGTCCTCGGTCTAGAACGCACCCAACGTTTGACCGAGCAAGGACTTGCCTCTAGCCCAGACCAGCTCGGCCCAATATTAGGTCATAAACCTCCCTCTCAAACCAGATTTTCTTGAAAACACGAAGTAAGAAATTAAAGAAACTTTAATCATAGTCAACATTGAGAAAGGTAGCCAAGTTCAGATTTTTACTCTACAAAGGTAGCCAAGTTCAGATTTTCCCTAATTTTTGGATTCAAAGCCCTAATATTTTAAGTTTGGAGGATGAACGAACTTGTGGCTTTTCCATTCAATCTGTTGGAGTATGGCGAGCAGCGACGTGACAACGGCGCGTTGGGGGTAGGTGGGAAAAGCTCATTCTCTCAGCCATTTTCTTTCTTTCTCTCACTCTCTCTCTTTCTCTCTTTGTGTGTGTAATGCTTCATATCAGATCTGCATATGTTTTGAATTAAAGCTTTGTTTTTATTTTTTTTAATTTTTTTTTTGAAATTACTAACCAAAACGACGTTGTTTTGATTAATTTTATTTTGAGCCGTTGGATCTTTCACTTTAAGAGATCACTTAGGGATCCCACTCTAGAGGATCCTGATAAATTATTAAAGAGTTTGATTCATTGGCTCGAATCTCAAATCATGCCACTCGGGCACAAGGTCTCGACTGTAGTAGTAGTGTTTAGTAGCAGGGAAAGTCTCGACTTGTAAGTGTTTGGTAGCAAGGAAAGTTTCAGTTTTCATTTGAAATATATATACTCTATGAAAATGATTTAGAAATAAAATATACATAAAGGGATTGTTTGTGAACATATTTTTTAGTTAAAAAAGATTAATTTGTTTGAGATAATTTTTTACTAAAAAATGTATAAAAAATAAAGTGAAGATTGTTTTGAAAAGTGATTATTTTAGTTGACTTTTTAATTATTATTATATGTGAAAAAAATGAGAAGAAAGAGTTGAATAACGAGACCTTGTATAAAATGATGTGACAATAATAGAAACTTTTACAATATACACTCCAAATCAAATGCATTTTTAGTTATGTCATTTTTTTTGTTATGATATTATTTTGAGATATTTGATTATGTAGTATTTGGTTATAACTTTTTTTTTTTTTAGTTATGACTAAAAAAGTATAAAATTATACTATTTTTCTTCTTTAATTATAAGATACATATGGTATACATCTTTTAAAAATTAATATATTCTAATCATGAGTTATAATGAAAATTAATTATTTTAGTAACTTTTTAATTTTTTACAAAGGGTAAATTACACTGACACCCCTTGAAGTTTTTATTTAATACAGATCTCTCTTCACGTTTGAAAAATTACACTTATTTCCCTGTCAGATTAAAATGAAATATTTGTCCCTTAGCCTTTCTATATATAAAATAATAAAATAATGTTGATATTTTGTTCATATCATTTCAAAAGAAATAATAATCATCTTTTTTGATTTAACTCACACAAACAATTAAATTTCTTTATTTTTCGTGTTTTTTTTTATTGAATTTTTAAAAATATTTTAAGCAATTTTTAAAATTTTGTAAATACACCTAATATAGATATACTTAGGAAGTATAATATTTTGTGATTTTTTTTTAAACTCACCAAATAAAAAATACAAAAAATCAGTAACGCTGTAATAAATATAAATGACGGTATTTGGTAATACTGTAATAAATGTGAACGAATAGACGAGAAAGAAAAATGATGGTGAAAATAAAAATGAAAATTTCTATTATATATAAAAATTTATACAAAAAAATATCATAAAAATATTGTGATAGTGATATTGTCGTAAATATAAATTATGTTTATGTGGTTTTGTTTTAAAGTGAAAGGTCACCATTAAGTTACATCATTGTATTTGAAAATTTTATATAAAATTTATGTTTGTATATCATCACTCAATAAGAATATGTTCAAATAGAATTTAATGATAAAAATTGTAGAATGTAATCATGATGATAGGGAAAAGAAATGATAAGAAAAAGAACAAAATAACCATTTAGAAAATTTTAAGGCATGACATCTGCTGTCTAAGGGATAATTTGTAATGAGATTACAAATCTCAAGAGAATATAATTTTTCAAAAGTGAGAAAAAAATCTATATTAAACAAAAACCTTAAAAGGAGTGTCAATGTAATTTACCCTTTTACAAAATATCATGTAAAAAAAATTAAAGAGAATGAATTGATTTTTGGGTTAATTACACTATAGTCCCTATAGTTTGGGACTTGTGTCACTTTGGTCTCTGACTTTTCATTGTGACACTTTGACCCTGAAGTTTGAAACTTGTTCAAATAAAGGACAATGAAAATATTATTAGATTTTTTAAGGGTAAAACCGTCAATTTGATAAAATATAAATTAATTTGTACAAAATAAATTTCAAAAAAATATTTTTAATATTTTTAAAATTATTTTTAATCCACCAATGATAAAATTATTTAAAATTAATAAAAAATTACAAATGATTAATTTTTTTGAAATTAATTTTACATGATCAAAAAAAACCATAATAAAAATTAATTTGGTAAAAAAAAAAAAATGTCCAAAGATTTATCAATTTTAATAATTTATTTTTAATAGGTAAATAATTTTAAATTCAAAAATATTTGTTTGACATTTAGTTAATTAGTTTAAATTTTATCAAATTGACAATTTTACCCTTGAAAATCAATTAAATATTCAAATTGTCTTAACATTTATTTTTTTATTTTTTAATTTTTTTATATTTAATCAAAATATTTTAAATTTTAATTTTGAAAATTTAATCAGATTTTTTGATATATTTAATTTTAATTTGATTTTCCTTATTTGAAACAAGATTTCCAAAATTCATGGTAAATGTGTCACAATTGAAAGTCAGGGACCAAAGTGACACAGCCCCAAACTATAGGATATTTGTGTAATTTGCCCTTGATTTTTTTAACCTTCTATAGCTAAATATCTTAAACAAACCCAATAGCAGGTTTTCTAATGATAACGAGACAATAAATTACAAACTATTTAAAACAAATTAAAAAAAAATGAAAAATTATATTCATTGTATTAATTAAAGTCATAAATTTTGGCATCAATCTGTGAATATTTAGTAAAGTGTATTTCTCTCTAAAATGTATTTTGAATTGTGTAAATTTTAAAATTGTAATATTTTTTAGGATTATAAAAAATTAGTTGTTGACACCATTGTTGAATGTCATGGCAAGGGCATAGAGCCTTGGCACAACCCGCACAGTGAAAACAAAAAAAAAAAATTATTTTTTTGCCACAAAAAAAAAAGTCAGCAAAAATTAAAATTAAAATTAATACTTAATACTTAAAGATCATTAAATATGTATATATCTTCAAGTACAATGTCCTGTGCATTTTTCATATCTAAGCTTTCAATGCTATTTCCAAAAATGAAAAATCCCTTCACACAAATAAAGCTAAAAGCTAAAAACTCATAAAACCATTTGAGTCCTAAGCTAAAAAATCATTATTAGCTTACTCACTAATAGCTACAGAAAAATTGAGAACTTTATATTTCTCACCGAGTCTACGTATTTTAACATTTACAAGTTTTTTCTAGCCAAATCTAGGTATTTTACCTTTACAAGATGTTTACACTTAATGCCATAACGAAAAAATGTTGAATCTTGTTGTGTTACATTTACAAGAAATTTACGCTTGCTTTGGTCAAAATGACCCAATTACAAAGAGAGTAGGCACTTCTTCCGGAGGTTTAACTCCTCATGGTGAGACAGATATTTCAACCTGAAACAACATTAATCAGAGTTCTGGAATTATTGCCGGGGTGGAGGCAATGCTGGACCGGCAAACCTTCAAGACTGAAACCTAGTAACAAGGAAATTTATATAGCGCACCTGACAAGAGGGTATAAATAGTGTTATAAACCAGAATAAAAATGGAAAAATTTTAAGTGTCCATCAAATGATATTAACTGAGCATATCAATAACATATTTTTACATACTACGTCAGTGTGATCTTGGCTATAATGAGGTTTCAACTGCCTCACAGAGAGTAGCCCGGCTACAATGTCTGAGAAGGCTTTCTAAAAGCTTTTGAGAGCACTACACTGATATCGTCAATATACAACATTATCAATGGCTATTAACATGACATTCAGAAATGATCACCAAATTTTTTTTATTAAGTAAATTACAGTGACCTCCCTAACAAATGGATTCATTATAGTCCCCGCTCTCTTGGTTTGACAATATTACCCAGCCTCCCTCAAATTTGTAAAATTGTATAACAAATTGGTCCATGATGTTAATAAACTAACAGTTTTTCATGATGTCATGCTATACATTTCGTAAATGTCCAATTTTGGAAATCCAAAAAATTTATCTGGTTGAGGTTTAACACTGTACTAAAAGAAACAAAAGTAATCTGCCAGCACGATTAATTACCTTATACACCAAGTCTGAATGTATGAAAGCTATGGATGCCTCCCAGTCCGTGGCCAGCAATGATATGAAAAAGGGCCAGATGATGTTTTTGCAATCAGTTGTCCCACTGGACTTGACTTCATCATTCATACCTGGAGGTGATAAGCTGCTGCCAATTGAAAGAAAAGAAGAGCAAAACATACAAAATCCATCCTAGTAAAATATAGACAAAACAAAAGTATATATGATTATCAGAAACCTACCATAGCATCTGATTGTCCCACTATAAACTGAAAGAAACAAATATAGATTCACTATGTATATAGATTCACAGGGGACACATCAACATGCGAGTGAAGGAGAGAACACCAAAATTTACAAAGAGATAACACTTACAGGACAACGCAGATTGACTGTAACACAGTCCCACAATAACTTCCAAATCACTATCACTATCTTCATTTTCCATAGCCACTACCGCCACCAATGCAACGACAAACACGAGCTAGAGCATCTTTCAAGGGCTCACAATTTTGCTTTTCAAGAATTCAAGTTGAGGATCTAGAAATTAAATGCAACAAACAAATAAATGCTCTAGTGAGATGAATATGAAAGAAAACATAACAAAGAGCCAAGAGAAAATGACTTCTCTTATATCCGAAATGAAAAGTGACAAAAAATCAAAGAAGTTAGGAAGATCAAAGTAGACCCCATATATCGATGAATAATTGTGAAGTTCACATGTAACAATCATAAACATAAAAACCAAATTCATATAGATAACATATAAAGATCCAGGAAGCCTATGGTGTGAATATCACACAATACTTGCTGCAAATTATAGGAAGCTCAAGGAAGAGTAAATTCAAAGAAGTGGCGATATTTGAAAATTGGCATGATTTCAAAGAAAAACCGATAGAACCATTCATAATCATGTTTCTAGTATTATTAGAGTCTTTTTTATGATTAGATTAAATTTTTAAGATTTTTAGGCCAAGGGAATTTTGGTAATTTTCATATTTGTTGACATGGACTGTAGGAAGCCCATTGGTCGTCTTGTGGTCAAGTTATTTAATTGGATTTTATTTATGTTTCTTATTTGGTCTTCAATTGACTTGGAAGTCAAAAGATATTGTAGTAGTTTCATTTTTTATAAAGTCATGTAATACTTCTAATTCAATAAAATTTGATATTTTAGAGCATTTTCAGAACTTTTGAAACTTTTTATGGATTGTGTGATGCCTAAGGAATTCTAGGAATGATTCCTAGATCTATCTTCTTCTTCTCCTTCTTTCCCTCTTTTATTTTTCTGCACTTTTAACAGCCCAAAACACTGTTCACGAATCACTGTTCACAGCCTTGTAACAACCCCTAAAACAGTGCCACAGTCTCATTTTATTATACTAAAACTCTTACCCCTTTATCACCCAACACAAACCCTTCAAAACCCTATATTCTTACTGCGATTTCGGCTATAAACCCAATTAAAATCAGCCCAAAAGCCCAGATTTGCTGCTGCCCCTAATCGTCCTACATCAATACTTCTCTCTCATGTCATGTTAAGGCATACATTAGACCTGATATAATACTTGAGTAATTATGAGAAGATTGCTCTCTTTCATGATTATTGTTCAATTAAAATCCACTGCAAAATATTTTCTCCAGCCCATTATCTCTATAACAACAGGATTTGCACATATATTATCTCTTGATAATTATGACATTATTTTCGAGAGAACGACTACTTCGCAGTTAACAACAATTCAAGAATAACAAAAGCTACGAAAAGCCTTTGTACAATATAATTCAATATACAATTCCCAGCATTCTCCAAGATACAACCAAAAGATGTTTATCAACAATCAACTCATTCACAATGACAGTGGGTTTACCTGTTCTATTGTACGTTTCTTTACAAAGTCTAACGCCTAGGCAGAAACGTCGAGCATCGCGTACTGATAAAGAAATCTGATTAGTTCCCTTGCGTACGTAAGATGCAATCTGACAAAGAAAGGTAGGCTTAGAATTAGCCTCACATTCATGGACCCTTCAATTCTGCTTACAATCAATACATAGGTAAAAGAAGGTAAATGTGTGACAACCACATAATGCTTAGACAGATATTAATGAAAACATTAGCATCTCTAAGACTATAATTCAATAAAGAATTTTCTTTGCATTTTCTTTTTGTGTCAAGATTCCACTAAAGACCAGGGCAGGCGAAGAGAACAGAGAGGAGACTCACCATTGGACCATCATCACGGCCATTAGCTCCTAACAACTGTGATTCAGGCCTTTTAAATGTTTTTTACTTGAACACCTACAATTTTTTATTAGAGTAGACATAGATAGAATCAATATGATTTTATAACATTTACTTTTATTAATACTATGAAATTATAACAAATTTCTTGAAATGTAAGTCCATCGGGACATCATCCCACTTTTCTTAAAACAGAGTTTGGCCAAGATTTCTTCCCCATAAAGTTGGGTTCAGACCAATCAACTCTTTTGAACAGGCCTCAACAGGCTGTGTTGTTGGGACAATTTTGAGCATCATATGTTTCAGTGGTATCTCAAGAATCCTAAAATTGGAATTCAAAGAAAACCAAAAAAAGAACCTTAGCCTAATTATAATATTTTAAAAATTTTGTTTGGAAGATCTTAGGGCAAAGCCTTTTTTAAGTTAGTTTTTAAAAATATAATCTATGCATACTAGCTGGTACTATACAAATTTACACATATCTAATAGTATATGAAGGATCATCAAGTTGCATACCATTAACTTGTAGATTTGTATACAGTGGCCATTGCATCCTAAATGGAACTTTATCATTAAGATGAATACACCAAACCTGACCACAAGCAGCAACAAAAAAATTACCAAAAATTAATGACACATTGACACATCCACCCAAAATGCAAGACCACACATCATCAATGAGCATAATTGAATCTGGTAAGTCAAACAATTTTAACCAACCTGAACATCATATTCCTTATTCTGTAACAAATCCATATCTTCACTTACAAGATCAAATGCTTTTTCCACATAATGTGGGCTGATTGTCCTGGACAGTATTGAAAATGAGATTTAAAATCACAGTACTGTAGTAAACAATATCTAAACACAACAAAATGACATAAATATATAGGTCTAACTTTACGTGAAAAAGTCTTCTGTCGAAGAAAAAAAGAATGAGAACAAAGTACCATGCAAACTGACAAATATGACCACTGCTTGTATGCATACCACACACAAAACAAAAACACAAAATTCCAAGAAAATAAAAATAAAAAATGTTATAGCAAAAACCACCTTCTCACACTTATAATATTGTCAACTTTTTTGAATGGGCAATCTAGGTCAATTTTGATATTGGTGAATTTTTAGGCACAGGTGAAAAGAAGTTATGTGCAATTTGTCCCTACCATGTGGGATTTTTCATGTTAATCTGCAATTTGCTTCTTCATTGCACCAATAACAACATACATTCAAAACTATAACCAAAACTATGCAGAATGCAGCAAGGTTGATAGTACATTAACTTAAAATATATATATACATACGTACATAAGTAAATGCGTTGAACTCACTCAGTAGAAATATTTGAAGTAATCAGCTTGACAGGAGATATAAGGTAGTTTTCACAGTCACCAAAAATCTGTCATGAAGAAATATTCAGAATCAGAAACCCACAAACTAGTGTTTCCATTATAAACGAAAACCATGAAAATGAGGTCACAAAAAATACACACAAAAATTCAAACCAGTGAAGCTATACCAGGAAAAAAATACTTAATCATATAAACATAGATCAAGTATTTGTGAAATATCATGTGTTTTTTTTTTTTTTTTTTTTTGATTCAGATGAAAAACATAGAAAGACAAGAAGGGTCTCAAAACAAAACAACAGATTAGAGGGCTAATCCCTCTCAAAATGAGCTCCAGTCATATCATCTATGACCAAAGCTGTTACAGTTTCTGGGTGATCCTCCAGAAGCACCACATGTTCATCTTGTGCCACTCCTATGTTTGCCAATCGATCAGCAACTCTGTTTCCTCCCTCAGTGTATAACTAGATAGTAATCAAGGATGGCACATTGCAAGACAGACACACCAGGAAAGTTCAGACACTTTGACAAAAAAAATGAAGCGTATAACTGAGGTTTCTTTGAAAGTATGATACTTGGAAAACAGTAAACCTGCATTTACAAAACTTGATTGGATTTGGGATGTGGATTTCAAATATAAGGAATTAAATCTACACATTAGAAATTCTTAAATTTATGATCCTTTGTTTTCAATGCTAAACATTATTAGATGAATTTGGGACAGATTTGATTATAGTATATTCATGAATAGTTTAAAGTTTCAGAGATTATTATATAGTCCCGTCATATACCCCTCATATTAAATCATGCAAATTCTAGAAGAAAATAAAATGAATACACTATAAACTGAAGAAACAAATATAGATTCACTATGTATATAGATTCACAGGGACACATCAACATGCGAGTGAAAGGAGAGAACACCAAAATTACAAAAGAGATAACTACTTACAGGACAACACAGATTGACTGTAACAAGTCCAAAATAACTTCCCCCCCTATCACTACCTTCAACCCCCCCCCCCCCCCCCGCCCCCCGCCCCCCCCCCCCTAGCCCCCCCCCCCCCCTCACCCCGTCACTCCTCTCTCCTCACTCCCCTCACGTCACTCCCGTTACTCACGTCACTCCCCTCACTCCCCTCACGTCACACCGTCACTCCCCTCACGTCACACCTGTCACTCCCGTCACTCTCGTCACTCACGTCACTCCCCTCTCCTCACTTCCCTCCCGTCACTCCCCTCACGTCACTCCCGTTACTCACGTCACGCCCGTCACTCCCCTCACGTCACACCCGTCACTCCCCTCCCCTCACGTCACTCCCGTCACTCCCCTCACGTCACACCCGTCACTCCCGTCACTCTCGTCACTCACGTCACTCCCCTCTCCTCACTTCCTCACCGTCACTCCCCTCACGTCACTCCCGTTACTCACGTCACTCACGTCACGCCGTCACTCCCGTCACTCCCCTCACGTCACACCCGTCACTCCTCCCCCCTCACGTCACTCTCCTCACTCACGTCACTCCGTCACTCCTCCCCTCACGTCACTCACGTCACTCCCTCCCCTCCCCTCCGGCCACTCCCCTCACATCACTCCCGTTACTCCCCCTCCCCTCCCTCCCCTCCCCTCACACGTCACTCCGTCACTCCCCTCCACGTCACTCACGTCACTCCCCTCCCTTCCGTCACTCACGTCACTCCCCACTCCCCTCCCGTCACTTCACGTTACTCCCCTCCCCTCACTCCCACTCCTCGTGAGTGGTGGTGGTGGTGGTGGTGGTGGTGGAATAGGGGGAGGTGTTGGTGGTGGTATAGGTGGTGGCAGGGGTATTGGTGGTGGAATAGGGGGAGGTGTTGGTGGTGTTGGAGGAGGTGTTGGTGGTGGTGGTGGTGTTGGAGGAGGCGTTGGTGGTGGTATAGGTGGTGGTGGTGTTGGAGGAGGTATTGGTGGTGGCGGTGGTGGTATTGGCGGGGGCATAGGTGGTAGTGGTGGTGTTGGAGGAGGCCGTTGGTGGTGGTATAGGTACTGGCGAGGGTATCGGTGGTGGTGTAGGTAGTGGTGGTGCTATTGGAGGAGGTGGTGGTATAGGTGGTGGTGGTGGTGGTGGTGTTGGAGGAGGTATTGGCGGTGGCGTTATGAAAGCTCCTCCCCCTCACTCCCCTCCCTCCCCTCCTGCTGTTTCAAAAACAATCTGAGCCTATATATATATATATATATATGCGGGAAGCTGAGATGGACGACCAACTCCCCTCCCCTCCCCTCCCCTCTGTTATGAAAGCTCCCTCCCCCTCCCTCTGTTATGAAAGCTCCCTCTCCCTCCCCTCCCCTCCCCTCCCTCCTCTGTTATCAAAGCTCCCTCCCCCTCCCTCTGTTATCAAAGCTCCCTCCCCCTCCCCTCTGTTATCAAAGCTTTCAATCGCTGCCTCCCCTCCCCTCCCCTCCCCTATATATATATGCGGGAAGGTGAGATGGAAATAAAACTCAGAAAATAAAAAAAATCAAAATAAAATCAAAATTCCCTCCATATGCCTCAACTATACCAGACGGCGGGAAGCTGAGATGGAAGGAAGCCTCATCGTCGCGGACTTGATTCATTTCCTTAGTCAGTTCAAGCGTAGTCATTTTTTTGATTCTTTTCCTCTTCTTTTCTTGATTCTTTTCATTTCCTTTGATTCTTTTAAATTATTGTATTTATTCATTCTTTTCCTTTTTTTTGTTTTTATGTGGAATTTTTCTTTTCCTTTTCTTTTTAGATTTGAATGTAAATATTAAATTTGAATCATTCATCACTTTTTTCATAATAATTTTTTTAAATTTCTATCTTAAGCAATGTTACATGTAAAAAAAAAAAAATTCTACATATATATAAAAAATTTTACATAAAAATGGAACCATATATTATATATGTTCTTAGAATTTGAAGACTATTGCTACATACGAGTAATTCGTCATGCATGAGATAGGAAAACCCCCATATACATACATTATTAAGCAAATTACACTTGTAGTACATGTATTTATTTTTTATTTTTTTGGGTATCAATCTAGTTTTTATAATTTTAATTATATAGATTATCTTTGAATTTTTAATATTGTATAAAAAAGTTAAGTCGATTTGATAATTTTAATCTTTTTATTTTATCACATTTGTTTTAAAAAAATTGACAACAAGTATGTTTTTGAAGATAAAGTTATCTATTTTTTTTAGAGACAAACATAATAAAATAAAAAGACTTTAATTATGGGATTTTTTGTGAAACCCCCTTTTGGGCCTTTTTATTAGGGTAAAGGATAACCAATCAATTTTCTTTCAAAAAATCCCTGAATAGGAAATGCCTACCTTAATAAGGACATTTTATAATTTCTATTTTTTTTTTAATCACAATATTGCCCTTCTATATATACGTATCATACATTTGAAATATTTGAAATATGAGCTGAAGATCTCGCATGAACGAAATCAGGAACGAAATCGATGAAGACGATCTCCAAATCTAAAGATCTCGCAACCAAAGATCTCTCACTTGGTCAACAATATACGATCTCGCCGCCGACGATCAACACTCTCAATTAAACGAGAGTTTCATTGAGATTTGTGATTGTTGATCGATTTTTAGAAGTTTTTCTTATCAATTAGATATGTTGATTTGTTAATTAATTTGTTTTGTTTTTGTTTGTTTTTGTTTTTTTTTTTGGATTTTTTTTTGTTGTTTTTTATCTGATTTCATTTGACAGAACCAGAGTAAAATTTTACTATGGTTCTATTGCTCTGTTTTTTGTTTCAGATAATGAGAGTAAAATTTTACTCTGGTTCTATTGCTCTGTTTTTTGTTTGAGAGAATTAGAGCAAAATTTTACTTTGGTGTTAGAATGATAGTAAAATTTTACTGTCAAGAGGTGGTCATTGCCAAACACTTCAGCCGCCACAAACATTGCCTCCACTTTTTTACTTTTGTCCAGAGTAACATTTTACTTTTAGATTCAGAATCTAACATTTTACTTGTTTTTTTGAGTAAAATTTTATTTTTATACAGAGTAAAATTTTACTTTTGTGCAGAGTTTAACATTTTACTAGTTTTTCAGAGTAAATTTTTACTTTTATACAGAATAAAATTTTACTTTTAGTTTCAGAGTGTAACATTTTACTCTTATTCAGAGTAAAATTTTACTTTTAAATTCAGGGTGTAACATTTTACTCTTAGATTCAGAGTGTAACATTTTATTCTTATTTTAGAGTAAAATTTTACTTTTATACAGAGTAAAATTTTACTTTTACATTCATGTCTCAAGTTGTGTTGGTGACACACTGTATGAGTTGTCAATCTTTGGCAAACCTAATAGTAAAAATTAACTCTAAAATATAGTACAATGTTACACTAAACCACAATAAAATTTTATCAACATAAATTGACTTTTGGACTTGTGGTATCAGTAAAATTTTACTTTGATAGTGATAGTAAAATTTTACTTTGATTGATAGTAAATTTTTACTGTTAATTGTTTCATATTTCCCCACTTATATGGAAGGACATTTCAGTCAATTCATGACATTTTTTTAATTGAGGGGCTTTTGGTGTCATTGTTTAATTCCGCGGGCTTCACACAAAATAGGCCCCATGGAAGGGGCTTTTCACCAAAAATCCCATATATATACTCTATGAAAATGATTTACAAATAAAATATACATAAAAGGGATCGTTTGTGAACATAATTTTTAGTTAAAATATGAGTTAAAAAAATTAATTTATTTGAGATAATTTTTACTAAAAAAATGTATAAAAAATATATTGAATATTGTTTTAAAAAGTGATTATTTTAGTTGATTTTTTAATTATTATTATATGTAAAAAAAAAAATTAGAAGAAAGAGTTGAATAACGAGACCTTGTGTAAAATGATGTGACAATAATGAAAATTTTTACAATAAACACTTCATATCAGGTGCATTTTTAGTTATGTCATTTTTTTTAGTTATGATATTATTTTGAGCTATTTGGTTATGCAGTATTTGGTTATAACTTTTTTTTTTTAGTTATGACTAAACAAGTATAAAATTATACTATTTTCTTCGTTAATTATAAGATACATCACATCTTTTAAAAATTAATATATTAAAATCATGAGTTATAATGAAAATTAATTATTTTAGTGACTTTTTTATTTTTTACAAAAGGTAAATTACACTAACATCTCTTGAAGTTTTTATTTAATACAGATCTCTCCTCACATTTGAAAAATTACACTTAATTCCTGTCAGATTAAAATACATATTTGCCCCTTAGCCTTTCTATATATAAAATAATAAAATAATATTGATATTTTGTTCATGTCATTTCAAAAGAAATAATAATCTTGAATCGAAAAAAAAAGAAAAGAAATAATAATCATCTTTTTTAGTTTACGCACACAAACAATTAAATTTCTTTACTTTTCATGTTTTTTTTTTTTTTATTGAATTCTTAAAAATATTTTAAGCAATTTTTAATTTTTTTTAAATACACCTAATATGGATATACTTAAGAAGTATAATATTTTGTGATTTTTTTTAAAAAAAATTCACCAAATACAAAAATATAAAAAATCTGTAATACTGTAATAAATGTAAGAATAATGTTTGGAACCACTAAAGTAGCAGCTCTAAAACTGCACTAATGAGATGGCATTGTTGTGGGTCCCACCTTGATGTAATAGTTTGGCCTTTGTTTTTTTTTTTTTTTTTTCTTGCACTGTCAGGTCATTAGAGTTGGCATTTGTCACGACCCAAACCCGCCCCTATGGGTTTAGCACCGTAACCGGCTAGTAATCTTAGATTACCGGAGGCCTACTTAACGGTAATACAGTAAAACAGAGTATAGGGGCTTGGCGGAAGCCAATATAGTAAATAAACAATGTCCAATGAGCTGTGACAGTCTGTATGCCAAAAAGATTTTCATACATTTATACAGAACAGTACGAAACAGTATGCATATTATATACAACTAGTCAGAACAGGGACTTAATCCCTGATAAATAGTACAGTGCAAAACATTCAGTCTATACAGTAAACAAAACAGTACAGGAGGGGGATCACTAAACACCCCTAAGCCTTAGCTTGGTAGGCTCGGAACCTTGCAGTGAGGCACATTGGTTGGCTTGACAAAACTGGAGTTTACCCCGACGCTTCTAGCATTGGTCCGGTGCCTGTACACCTACATATATATATGAGCAGTGAGCTAAAGCCCAGTGAATAACGTAAAGCGTAAAGGGGTTTAGAATGAATGTCCTTACAGTAGTGAAAACAGTTCATTTCAATCAGTATTTCAGTTGTTCAGTACATTCAGTCATATGTGGTACATCCATTAGCATAACAGTACGGTAAGCAGTAGGTCTTAAAGACGAACAGTAATGATGGCCATCAATCAGTAAACAGTGGTGGTTCCACAAGGGAACCGACAGAGATCTCTGTAACAGTAACAGTAAACAGTGGGTGCTAAGGATGCCACAGTACAGTTCAGAATATAGGACATACATTCATTTAGTAAACAATACCAGTTCAGTAAACAGTTCAGTTCAGTATTCAAAAGATAATCATTTGAACATATCTTTACACAATTGTTACTCACAGAGTTCTGGGCTACAGTAGGCTAGGGCGTCTCCTCGGGAATGCCAACCCTAAACAGTTAACAGATTGAACACACTCTAAGTTACGCAGTTGGGAAGGATAATAATTTAATCCCTAATTTGTCTCGGTGTGTTCTACATCTATATCTTCATTAAGATGCCTTAAATATGCCCTAGGAATGCCTAGGATGGAAAGAGGATGCAAAGATGCACTTAGAAAACACTTTACAAAATTTGCTGAAAATAGGGGTCTCGCTCGAGCGAGGATTCCTTCGCTTGAGCGGACATGCAGACAAAGGAGCTCCGCTCGAGCGTGCATTCCGTCGCTCGAGCGAACTGTGTGCTACAGTAAAAATGCTAGATGCTCAAAATTTACGCTCGATGCTCGCTCGACGCTCGCTCGAGCGTGAGACACAGCCCTTCGCTCGAGCGTAGGTCCCTTCGCTCGAGCGTACGCCTGCGCGCACTAAGATTCTGGGAGCTTGCAATTTACGCTCGAGCCACCATTCCGTCGCTCGAGCGTAGCTCAGAGTAACCAGTGGTCGCTCGAGCGTAGAATCCTTCGCTCGAGCGTAGAAGCCAAATTCTGGAATTTCCAGATTTGCCTCCCAAGCTCAAACCAAGCATTCCTTAGCTCAAAACTCGACCTCTTGGGCCCAAATCCTGGAAAACACAACTAAACTCAATATACAACAAGTTTCAAAGCTCAATTTGTGAATTAAAAGCCTAAGGGTGAGTCAATTAAATCCAAATTTCAAACCCATTTTCATGAACATGAAGAACATGCAAACATGCATGAATTCAAATCATTTTACATCTTCAATTTGATGCTCTAGTGAGCCAATTATTCCAAAAACAAGTTGAAAACATGGACCATTGCAAAATTATGAACATGCATGTGAGAAATGATGGAGTACAACCTCAAAACTCTCCAATATACACATGCATGCAAGATTCAAGCTACAATTCAACATGCATGCATGAATTAAGCTATAATTCAACAATCCAAGGCTAACATCATGTCTTAGCTCTACAATTTGGCATGAATCATGCAAGAATCACTTAAATACAACAATGAGGGGTTCAATTCCTTACCTAGATCTTCAATTACAAGTGTAGAAGTTCGATTAGGCAAATCTGCTACAATTTCTTCAAGTCTCCAAGCAAAACATAAGATGAACTCAATTTCTCTCCCTCTCTCTCTCTAGGTCGACTAAAGTAAGGGAAATGAGCTGATGATATGTTTTGTTGAATGTATGATAAGGCTTAAAGATGATTCAAGTAGTGGGCCACTTAAGTGGCAAGGTTGTAATTAAAGCTAACTATGCAATTCAACCTATTTAATCTAATTTAATCATACCAAATAAATTTTCAGATAAATACACCATAAAATCACATTATTTCTACTGATCATGGAACATCAATCAGTTTTGGATTCGGCCGCCGATAAGGCCTTCAATTAACAGTTTAAACATAAAAACTGAACAGATAATTAACCAGTCAAACAGATAAACATGCAATTAAACAGATACAGTCAATCGATTCAATTTCAAATCTCAGTCAGTCAGTCCAGTATTTTAATCAGTTCAATTATCAATGATAATCATTCTCAGTTTAGCAGTAATCGATAACTAATCGGTAATCAGTGATGAGGGTTATTACAGCATTAGTGCTCCTAAATTAATGGTCTATATCACTACTGTAAATGTAAATGATGGTATTTGGTAATACTGTAATAAATGTGAACGAATAGACAGGAAAAAAAAATGGTGATGAAAATAAAAATGAAAATTGCTATTCATATATAAAAATTCATACAGAAAAATATCATAAAAATATTGTGATAGTGATATTGTTGTAAATATAAATCATGTTTATAGATGTTTTGTTTTAAAGTGAGAGGTCACCATTAAAAGTTACATCATTGTATTTGAAAATTTTATATAAAATTTATGTTTGTATATCATTACTTAATAAGAATATGTTTCGATAGAATTTAATGATAAAAAATTGTAAAATATAATCATGATGATAGGAAAAAGAAATGATAAGAAAAAGAACAAAATGACCATTTAGAAAATTTTAAGGCATGACATCTACTATCTAAGGGGTAATTTGTAATGAGATTACAAATTTCAAGAGGAATATAATTTTTCAAACATGAGAAAAAAATTTGTATTAAACAAAAACCTTAAGAAGGTGTCAATGTAATCTACCTATTTA
Source organism: Camellia japonica (assembly GCA_030407325.1). Classification (NCBI taxonomy): domain Eukaryota; kingdom Viridiplantae; phylum Streptophyta; class Magnoliopsida; order Ericales; family Theaceae; genus Camellia; species Camellia japonica. The sequence goes on along the minus strand of JAPPVO010000002.1, from coordinate 200,304,249 downwards.
TAAAATATCATGTAAAAAAAAAAATTAAAGAGAATGAATTGATTTTTTAACCTTCTATAGCTAAAATCTTAAACAAACCCAATAGCAAGGTTTCTAATGATACACGAGACAATAAATTAAAACTTAATTTAAAACAAATTAAAAAAAAATGAAAAAATATAATTCATTGTATTAATTAAAGTCATAAAATTTGTCATCAATCTGTGAATATTTTAGTAAAAGTGTCATTTCTCCTAAAAATGTATTTTTAATTGTGTCAAAATTTTAAAAATTAGTAAATTTTTTTGGATTATAAAAAAAGTGTTGACATCCCATTGTGAATGTCATGGGCAAGGGCGTAGAGCCCTTGGCCCCACCCGCAACAGATAAAAAAAAAAAAAGTCAGCAAAAATTAAAATTAAAATTAATACTTAAAATCATTAAATATAATATATATCTTCAAGACAATGTCCTATGCATTTTTCATATCCTCAAGCTTTAAATGCTAATTTCCAAAAATGAAAAATCAATACAGCAAAAGTTCCCTTCACAAAAAAAAGCAAAAGCTAAAAATCATTAGCTACTCACTAATACTACAAGAAAAATTGAGAACTAGTTATTTCTCACCGAGTCTATGAATTTTAACATTTACAAGTTATTTCTAGCCAAATCTAGGTATTTTAACATTTACAAGATATTTACACTTAATGCCAAAATGACTCAATTACAAAGACTGATATACGAAAAATGTTGAATCTTGTCGTGCTAACATTTACAAGAAATTTACGCTTGTTTGGTCAAAATGACCCAATTACAAAGAGAGTAGGCACTTCTTCCAGAGGTTTAACTCCTCATGGTGAGACTGATATTTCAACCTGAAACAACATTAATCAGAGTTCTGAAATCATTGCCGGGGTGGAGGAAATGTTGGACCAGCAAACCTTCAAGACCGAAACCTAGTAACAAGGAAATTTATATAGCGCACCTGACAAGAGGGTATAAATAGTGTTATAAACCAGAATAAAAATGGAAAAACTTTAAGTGTCCATCAAATGATATTCACTGAGCATATCAATAAACATATTTTAACATACTACGTCAGTGTGATCTTGGCTATAATGAGGTTTCCAACTGCCTCACAGAGAGTAGCCCGGCTACAAGTCTTAGAAAAGCTTTCTAAAAGCTTTTGTGAGCACTACACTGATATCGTCAATAAATCAACATTATCAATGGCTCATTAACATGACATTCAGAAATGATCAACAATTTTTTTTTATTAAGTAAATTACAGTGACCTCCCCTAACAAATGGGTTCATTATAGTCCTCGCTCTCTTGGTTTGACAATATTACACCAGCCTCCCTCAATTTGTAAAATTGTATAACAAATTGGTCCATGATGTTAATACACTAACAGTTTTTCATGATGTCATGCTATACGTTTGGTAAATGTCCAATTTTGGAATCCAAAAAATTTATCTGGTTAAGGTTTAACACTGTATACTAAAAGAAACAAAAGTAATCTGCTTCAAGCACGATAAATTACCTTATACACCAAGTCTGAATGTATGAAAGCTATGGATGCCTCCCAGTCCGTGGCCAGCAATGATATGACGCAGATATGCTCAGGGCGAGAAGACTTATGAGCGGCAGGTCCAGGCGACCAAGGACATCTTTTTCCAGTGCGGCTGGAAAGCCGCCGTGGAAAAAGTTGGCCTTGGTCAGGATTCTGACATGTTCATCAATCCGCCCTCTGCATATATCCCGGTCTATATGCAAGCGTATGCCAATGCCGCACAGAACCGACTGATTGCAGAGGCAAGGAGAGAGGCTGAGGAGGAAGCCGCCGCCGCACAACAGACCGAGCAGACTTCACCGGTGGCATCCCAAGATGCAGAAAATGAAGAAGTCACTGATCGGGAGGTAGTTACGGTGGAGGCTGACGATGCCGCGGAAAACCTGCCAGAGCAAACAATCGTCGCCGGCGAGCAGACGGAAGAGATGGCCGAACAGAACCTTGCACTAGATTGAGGATGTTTCTGTTTCATTTTCCTTTGTTTTTGTATTCTTCTTTTTCTTTCTTTGTTTTGCAATGTAACCGAGCTATGCCCCACCATCTGTACTGAATTCCTTCTATGAATGAAATTTTTACTTTTTGCACGTTCATTGGCTGTTCCTGTTCGGCTTTCGTATATGTGAATTTCTTGCTTTAAACTTTGATCAACTGGCAGGTCGGCCTAACCGCACAAACTGCCGAGCTAAAATCAGCTCACAAGTAATCTAGTCAGGACTAGCAGTTGCTCCTTCAAATGAAGTGACATTTTGCACCTGGCCGAGCAAAATCCGCTCGGCCTTGATCAGTTTGCAGTCTGTAATTCCAGTACTTCAATGCAGCCGAGTAAAAACCAGCTCGCCTTTCAAGTTGTTTAAAACGCCAATATTTTCCTTTAGCCGAGCAAAGTCAGCTCGGCCTATAACTGTTGGACAAGACACCAACATTGCCAATTCCGCCGAGCAAAATCAGCTCGTTTCCCATATTGGACAAGACACCAATATGCCAAATGGGCCGAGCAAAATCAGCTCGGCTCCTACATTGGGCAAAACACCAATGTCTTAGTTAGGTTGGTCATGCTGCCAACATTCCAACTGGGCGAGCAAAACCAGCTCAGCCCTAATGTCATAGGCAAACTGTTTGCGTGGTCTGCCCTCATTCCGAGGAAAACAGTCCGGTGTTGTTTAGGTCGATTTCCCTGCCCCTGGCATTCATTATTGTCTTGTGTTCTTGCTATGTATACAAAGATGTACAACCAAAGGGCTATTTTTCATTACAAAGGCATTGCTATCTTTTACATCAAGTGCCAAAAGGCCAAATGTCTGGAAAAGTTTAAACAACATAAGCAAATTACAATTCAAAAGTAAAAAACCTTAAGGTTGGCTGCATTCCATGGTCTGGGGATAGCCTTGCCGTCCAAATCTTCCAGATGATATGCCCCTTTGCCAGCCAAACCAATCACCTTGTATGATCCTTCCCAATTCGCACCGAGCTTTCCTTCACCAGGGACCACCGTGTTGCCAAGCACCTTTCTCAAAACCCAGTCTCCAACCTTGAATAGCCTGGGGTGCACCGCCTTGTTGTATTTCTTGGAGAGTTCTTGTTGATAAGCTGCGATGTGGATTAGTGCTTGCTCCCTCATTTCCTCGGCAAGGTCCAATTCCAATGCCACGGCTTCACTGTTCAGATCGGGCTGGAAACCTTCGGAGCAGATGGTTGGCATGCCAATTTTTAATGGGATGACGGCCTCCATGCCGTAGGCCAAAGCGAATGGTGTTTCCCCGGTCGACCGTCTTGGCGTAGTGCGGTATGCCCAGAGCACATTGGGGAGTTCCTCAGCCCATTTTCCCTTAGCTTTCTCAAGCCGCTTCTTCAGCCCGTCCAAGATGGTTTTGTTCGAGGCCTCTGCTTGGCCATTAGACTGAGGATAGGCCGGCGTCGAATTGTAGAACTCAATCTTCAGCTCTTCACAAAATCCGCGAAAGAGTTTCCCGTCGAATTAGGTGCCATTGTCCGAGATAAGGGCCCTGGGTATACCGAAGCGAGTGATGACGTTTTGCCAAACAAACTTCTTCACATCCTTTTCCTTGATGGTCGCCAGAGGCTCGGCCTCAACCCATTTGCTGAAGTAGTCGGTGGCCGCGATGAAGAACTTGCGATTGCCCGGTGCTGCTGGGAGTGGTCCGACAATATCCAATCCCCAAAGCGCAAACGGCCAAGGACTTGAAAGGGGTAGCAAGTCTCTAGCTGGCTGGTGTATCTGGTGAGCGAATTTCTGACACTTTTCACACTGGCGAACGTATTTCTGTGCGTCCGCCTGCATGCACGGCCACCAGTAACCTTGGGAGATTGCTCGGTACGCCAAAGATCTGCCCCCAGTATGGCTGCCGCAGACGCCTTCATGGATCTCAAAAAGAAAAGCCTCCACTTTAGCAGGGTGGACACACTTCAAATACGGCCCAGTGAAGGACTTCTTATATAAGGCTCCGAATGGGGAGAGCCAAAAACGCTCTGATTTTGCTCGGATCTTGTGTGCCGCCTTCTTTTCTTCTGGTAGAACTCTATCTTTCAGGAAGGCAATGAGGGGGTCCATCCAAGAGGGACCCAAGTTGGCGCAGAGTATCTCGGTTGCTTCTGGTTCCTCAATGCTTGGTCGAGGCAAAAACTTATCATCAAGGGGTTAGGAAAAGCTGTCTGAGTGGAAGCGAGCCCAGCCAATTCGTCAGCCATGTTGTTTTCTTCGCGGTTTATCTGTTCCACTCTTATCGCGAAGAACTTCTTGATCTCTTCTCGCACCAATGCTTGATACTTGGCCATCCTTTCATCCCTTGCCTCATACTCCCCTGAGACCTGATTAACCACCAGCTTGGAGTCGCTGAAGACCATAAGGGCTGTGGCTTTCATTCTCGACGCGCTTCTCAGACCGGCGAGGAGGGCTTCATACTCCGCCTCGTTGTTGGACGCCGGGAAGCCGAGCGTAATTGCTTGTTCAATAATCAGCCCATCTGGTAAGGTCAGCACAATTCCCAGCCCGGCACCATGCCTATTGGACGCCCCGTCGACGAAGAGCTTCCACATCTCGCCAATGAACAGCTTCCAGCAATCAGACGGGTTTTGGGAGCTTCTCAATTCCAAGTTTCTGGTTGGTTCATTCTGGTCTCTTTCCTTGTCTTGGTCGGGTTTTCCTTTCAACAATTCTCCGGTCTTGGCTGGCTCGATTGCGCTTTGCCCGTTTCCCTCTAGCGAGCCAACGCCCGCTTCTGTTGCCTGAACCATGGGTTGTGCTAAATCCGCACTAACCAAATCAACGGGGCGGACCGGATGCGTCCCAGTGGCAAATTCCGCCACAAAGTCTGCAAGTGCCTGAGCCTTGATTGCGGTGCGCGGCCGGAACTTGATGTCATACTGCCCCAATTCCACAGCCCATTTCAAAATTCTCCCAGTGAAGTCTGCCTTTTCAAAGAGCACTTTGAGCGGGAACTCGGTTAACACAACTATTGTATGGGCATGAAAATAGTGTGCAAGCTTTCTTGATGCCATCATCAGAGCCAGCGCCAACTTTTCCAAAGGGAGGTACCTAGTCTCGGCCGGGAGCAAAGTCCTGCTCACGTAGAAGATAGGCAAGTGTTGGACCCCTTCTGCGCGAACCATAACGGCGCTCACTGCATGTTGAGAGACCGCCAAATAGAGGTACAACTCTTCGCCCAGCTGCGGCGTTACCAAAATAGGGGCTGAGGAGAGATACGCCTTTAGGTATGCCAGCGCCCGGTCGCACTCATCATCCCAAAAGAACTTGGACTTCAAGGTTTTGAAAAAGGGCCTGCAATGATCCGAAGACCAGCTGATAAATCTGTTCAGCGCGGCTGCCATCCCGGCAAGATGTTGCACGTCCTTTGTGGAATTCGGGCGCTCCAGCTCTTGTATTGCTTTGATCTGGGATGGGTCGGCTTCAATTCCTCGGTTTGTAACCAGAAAACCCAGAAACTTTCCAATGCCAACTCCGAAGGCGCATTTGGAGGCGTTCAGACGAAGCTTATGATGCTTTAGTATGGCAAACATTTCTGCCAGGTCGGCGAGGTATTGGGACTTCTCCTTACTCTTTACCACCATATCGTCGATATAGGCTTCCATAGTTCGGCCCAGGAGGGGAGCGAACATCTTTGTTACCATACGCTGAAAGGTTGCCCCAACATTCTTCAGCTCGAACGGCATGACCTTGTAGCAGTACAAGCCTCTGGGGGTGGTGAACGACGTGATCTCTCTGTCCGGCTTGTACATGGCTATCTGGTGGTAGCCGCGATATGCATCCAAGAAGCTAAACCTCTGATGGCCAGCGGTTAAATCCACCAGCTGGTCAATTCAAGGTAGGGGGAAACTGTCCTTTGGGCAAGCTCGGTTGACAGTCTTGTAATCAACGCAGACTCGCCACTTGCCGTTCTTCTTGGGGACAACCACCGTGTTGGATATCCACCAAGGGTATTGCACCTCCTCAATAGCCCCGGCTTCCAACAAATTCTTCACCTCTTCTGCCACCACTTCAGCATGGTGCAAGGCTGAGCGGCGCGTTCTTTGAATAACCGGCCGTGCATTGGAGAAGACATTCAACTGATGGCAAATGAAGCTTGGGTCGACGCTAGGCATGTCGTAAGGCGTCCACGCAAAAGCCTCCAAGTTGGAAACCAAGAAGTTGACATAATCCGTCCGCTCGGCACTAGACAAAGATGATCCCAAGAGGAAGAACTTTGTTGGATCGTTTTCGTCAATGCGCACTTCCATCAAACCTTCGACCGATTTTTCCTCGGCCTTCCTTCCCGCGTCCTCAAGGACCTCCTTTCCCTCGGGCCCCTCGATCATCTGGACAAACCCTTTGGCTGCTCGGCTGCCATTTACCGCAACGAAGCATTGTTTTGCCATCACCTGGTCTCCCGAAACTTCCTCTATTTGCCCGTTCGACGCCAGAAAGCGCATGACTTAGTGGAAGGTCGAAGCAACTGCTTGCATGGCGTGCAGCCAGCCCCTGCCTAAGATTAAGTTGTAGGTGGATGGAACTTTGAGCACCCAGAACTCCACTTGCTTTACTACCGAACCTGCTTTGACCGGCAAAATAATCTTTCCGATCGGCCATTCTGGTTGTGAGTTGAAGCCACCAAAGGAGATGTTGCAGGAGCCAAATCCTTGTCTTCTAACTTCATTTGTTTGAACGCGTCATAATACATTATTTCGACCGAACTTCCCTGGTCGATCAAGATTCTCTTGATATCAAAGTCCTTGACGCGTAGTGTCACCACCAAAGCATCATTGTGCGGCATCTGCACCCTCTCCAAATCTTTGGTCGAGAAGGAAAGGATGTCCCTTTCTTCAATTTTTCCTTCTTCACGGCGGGCTGGACAGAGAGCACTTCCCTCATGTGCTCGGCTTTCTTAATCATTCCCCTGAGCTCGCAGACCCTTGCTGGTTCAATAATGCCGTGGATGACGTTGATCACACCCTGCGGGGGCGCCTCTAGGGCGGCCATGCCGTTAGGCTCGGTCTGCCCGGTTGGCGCGGCTTTGACTCCCCCATCTATATATTGGTCAAGATGCCCCGCCGCCACCAATTCCTCCAAGTGCTGTTTGAGCGGCAAGCAGTCTTCTGTCCGGTGCCCCCGTTCTTCATGGAAGGTGCAACGATATTTTGGATTGAAGCCTCGTTGCGCACTCCCTAACTTGGCCGGCCAACGGACAAAAGGGTCGCCCCGGATCTCACTCAAAATGCAGTAGATAGGAATTTTGAAGACTGTGGTAATCCCTGTCCGCGCCTTCAGTTTTCTCTTGGCATCTTCTGCTGCGTCGCGAGGTGCGTCAGCTCGGTCGTTTCTGCGACCCTTGTTTCGGTCATCGCGGTTTGATCCGCGCCGTTGATCTTTTGATCGGTCGCCCGGGCGGTTATCCTCCTGCCCAACCGAGTTAATTTTCCCCGCTGTCCTCCTGTCCACCACGACCGGATTATTCTTCTCGGTCGCAGTGGCAGCGTCATCTTCCACACGAATGTGTTCGTTGATCCGCTGCATCAAAGATTCCATGGTGGTGGGCTGATGCATCGTGAGTGAATCTCGCAGTCTATGTCCGACTGGGAGACCCCTCTTGTATTGAGTGATCGCCAGATTCGTAGGGCAGTCGAGGATCTCGTTGTATGTCTCCCAGTACTTCGCATTGTATGCCTTTAACGAACATCCAGACTCCATCTTGACGCCCAGGAGATGGTCAACCTCCTTCGGCGTTCGAGTGTTGGTCTTGAACCTGGTGACGAAGGCTTCTGCTAGCTGTTGCCACCCCTCTATACTCCCCTCCGGGAGCCTTTCGAAGCATTTCAAGCCCAGCTCTCCCAAGCTTGCTGGGAATATGAGACACATCAGGGCGTCGTTGCGCCGGTGGCCAGCCATCACCTGCCGGTAATGACTCACGTGCATGTACGGATCCGTCTTGCCATCGTACAAAGTGAATTTCGGCTGGTGGAATCCGGCCGGAAGTGGAGTACCCTCTATCTCTGGAGACAGCGGCGTGGCTGTAAGTCTCGCCAGCTCTTTGTCCACCAGCGCAAGGGCCATGACTCTGGGCGTCGGCATCACCACTTCTTCACTACAATGAACTGGGGCACTCAACCTCTGGAGCGCCGGCACCCTCTAAGCCTCTCGACGGCGCGCTCTCTCCTCCAACACGTCCCTGAGATCCCTGGAACGGAAGGAGGCAGAGTATCGCGACGTCGATGACGGGTGTGAGGGGCGATAGGCGCTGTCGCAAGTGAGGGATCTGCCCTCTTTCTGGTCGGAATCTCCCACCCCATAATTCCTGGTGATGGAGATAGAGTGAGTCCTCCTTTGGCAGCGACTGCTAGAACGAGGGGAGGGGGTGCGCTCGCTGAGGTTGCCCTCTCCAGCAACACCCTTCCCCCTGACTTGGCGCTTCAGCAGCTCCATCTCCGCCGCTATCTTACGAATGAGGGCGTTTTGGTCCTTGAGTTTGTGCTCCAGGCGCTGCTCACGGGACCCCCCCGGTGTCGGCGGCCCTCTGGACTCTGCGAGCGGTCGGAACTCCTCCCACGCTTGTCGCGCGCTCCTCGCGATGAAGTTTCCAGGCCTGCCATGGTTGGAACATTCGGGGGGCCTTCTCTCCTTCGGACATACTCTGGAGTGATACCATCGACGACGGACAGCGGAACTTCGTCGTTGTTGGCCATGGAAATGGTCGAAGAAGCTCGAAGAACAAGGGTTGAATATCAACCTTTTCCCACAGACGGCGCTAATTGTGCGGGGGCAAAATATCCTTTGCTCTCCGTACGCCTTGAACGTCAAGCTTCTGGTGACGGCGTCTATCTCTGCAACACAAAAATGGTGAGCTGCCTGGCGGTGGTCTGCTGGAAAAGCCCTCCGACGACCAAGTCAGTTCTCTAACCAAGAAGACAATGCGAAGAGAATGTTTTTTGAGAATGAATTCGCTTACCTCCAACGTTCGTCTTTTCCCTATTTCTAGGCTGGCCATGCAGCCCAAGATTGTGCGCGCACTACCTCTGTTGTCCTTCTCTGGACAGGTGGCAGTGCTCGCCTCTCACCACCTTATGCGTGTAAAGGTTTTGCCCTTCCACCAGTACACACAGAACTGTCCAACGGTATTGAGGAGTGCGTGGAGCAGATGTCCTCTCCCTCACGCCATTGGCCCAGGTGGCACACCCAACCGGGGTACCACGACCGGCCTAACACTTGTGGGAAATTGCCATCAAATGCACTTAGCCATGCTATGTGTCACCGACCTGTGACTTGGGATCAGGTGAAAACCTCACCACCTCGGCCGAACTACTCTCGACCGGTTCATCCGAACTACCTGGTTGCGAGGCATGCCGGCCTCCGACCGCTCTTCCCTCAATCTCGGTCGCACGCAACCGCTACATCTCGGCTGGACGGTCGGAGGCATACCGGCCTCACCGCATCCTCAGTCTAGCCCAGGTAATCCTTCAGCTCGGTTAATATTCGCCACTGCGAGCTTCACCCGACACGAGCAACCCACAGCTCGGCCACACCAAGATGTTGACCGGTTGACATCTTCCACCGCGCAAGCCAACCCGCTCGACCGTTCCAACCGAGCAATTTGCTCGGCGCCGTGTAGTCTGTAACGCCTGACGTTATCTTTGCTCGGTCGTACTAACCGGCGCGAATCTCCCCTCTCAGCTTCAAAGTTACAATCAAACACAAAAAAAAAATATTTTATTTTCTGCCAAAATAAATGGAGAGTTATTTAGAGTCTGATACATTTTCTCCATGGACGATAGGTTGAACATGACAACGGGAGCTGCAAGGCCGAACCCACAAGGAACTTTTAACGTAACGAACGTGACCCTGTCGTAGACCTTTGATGGATCGTTACACACATTAAAATTAAACACAAAATTATACTAAATTTTTTTAGAATAATAACAAATTTAGGTATTAATTCACAGGGACAATTGTGAAATTAAACTAATTTAATTGTTAAATTCCTAAATTAATTTTAATGAAAAGATTGATTGTTCATAACCTAATTTAATAACAAATAAATTAAATTAAGTAATTAAATTATCAATTATAAATAAAATTAGATTTACTGATTTGGAGAAAAACCTAGGGCAATAAGTCCACCACTAGTTACATAAATAAGGTTTCAAACTGAAAACAATTATGTTATGGTTCGAGCGGAATAATGCTTCGCAACTACAAGTTCAAAGCATTTAACAAAAAAATCATCACGTTTAATGTATGAGCACGAACCATCTCAAATAGTACGAATCGTTCACTCTAAACTAAGGTAGTGACACGACTCGTCTCTCGTAATATGGTTCGTCTTATACCTTGAATGTGAAAGAATAGAAAACTCTTATATGGAAAACATTCAATAATCACAGAAAGCCAAATATTTGAAGAAATAATGGAAAATAAATATATGAAACTTCTAAAACACCATACAATTGTTCAGACATTTACATAATTGAAAATAAAAAAGAAAACCTAATTACATGGCTAGGGTTTTATCAAAACCCTAGAAAAGAAGACTAGCACTCATGGAGGAGTGGGAAGAGGAAGAAGATGAGGAAGAAGACCCCATGGAAGTGTCCTTCAAACTTTTTAGAGAAAATCACCTCTTGGAACCCTAGCATCTCTTTCCTTGCAAAAAATCAATTTCAGAACCCTAATCTAACATTTTTCTTGCCTATTTGTACTTCTGCTGTCTTTCAAATAGGTTTAAAACATCGGGCCCGTTTTCCCAAAAAAGTCAACTCACGTGCAGAAAAGCCAACGCACGTGCAGAAATCTATTTTCTCTCCAAATTCTGTCTTTTTACCCATTTTGTGCTCCGACTATGTATAATCTGATTGACATTAAACACACATAAAATATACAGTTTGACAAGCAAGTAAAGTTAAGAGATCCTAATTAACGGCCTCAATATTGTACAATTCGGCCTTAATCACATCCCCCAACTTACAACTTGCTAATCCTTAAGCAAGTAATAAAAATAAAATAAAATAAAACAAAATCTAACTATTTCCTCTTTCGTGGGAAAACGGTTGCATTTAGCATGTGCAACAAGCCTTTGAACCACAGAATTACCCCAAGTGGACGAGTAAAGTCTCGTGAGAGTTTCCAGAAATGATACCCACAAACATTAACATATTCATATATACTCAACAACAATTAATCACACTACTCCACCTAACAATCAACTTATGTGCCACTACAGTGTAATATTGAGACATAATGAGTTATTAAAGGCACAGTGGATAAGCTTGAAGGAACCTATTGAGTCAAAACCATAATTCAGTTAATACAAAAGTAAAGTCCCCTGTACTTGTGCATGCTAGTAGACAAATCATCAGTACCTTCGGTGTAAAGTGCAATCTCCATATTAGTTAACTGTCCACTGTAATAGCCCAATGTAACTCATAATAACACCCAACATATACAAAAAAACTAAACTGTTGCAACCAAGATTCTCAAAAGTTTTTATTTTTTTATTTTTTTAATGATTGTGCAATGTCCTGATCCATTAAACTTTCTAATCAACCCATGTAGCAAGTATTGGGCCAATAACTCTCAAACCAGACGGTTTTAGGGCACTAGGTGTGAAGACACCCCTACGGGCTTAATAACTCGAGTTGAAAAGGCTACGAATCCGAGCAAGTCATTCTTCTTATTTTTCCTTAATTGTGCAATGTCTAAGTCCCTTAAACTTTCTAATTAACCTATGTAGCAAGTATTGGGCCAATGACTCCCAAACCAGATTGTTTTAGGGCACTAGGTGTAGAAACACCCCATACGGGTTTAATAACTCAAGTCAAAAAGGCTACGAACCCAAACAAGTCAAGTGTTTTTTTTTTTTTTAATTTTTAAGAATCTTGGCTCCTCATTTATTATTTTCTGCAACTCTAGCCATTATCAATGATGTACACCAGGGATTATAATAAAGAGGTCACCACTATGATAGCGTGTTCATGTGAATTAGCATACTTATGACAAGTGTACTAATACCACAAACATAAACAACTCTCCTAGTGCAATCATCACATGCAAGTATTTACCCAATAAACCCTTTTCATACAAGTCTACTATGTTCCCCAATTAACATGTGCAAATATCATCACCCTACTAGTAACAAGTCACATCAAGTGAAGTAATGCAATCAAATGAAATAGGTATAAGCATGAATTATTGAGCCAAATATAAATGCACAAAAGAAAATATAACGCTCATCCCCCAACTTGAATATGACATTGTCCTCAATGGAAAAGTAAAGAGAAATGAGAGAATATTACCAGAAATTGTAGATGCACATCCAGGTAGGCAGAGAGTAACAGACACACACTTCACACACTTTTTTTTTTTTTTTTCAATGAAAAGAAGAAATAACTAACAAGAAAAATAAAAGAGACAAAACAGAATAAAGGCCGGTACTAGGGAGAATCCGATAGCGGTGATGGCGGGAAATGTTGGGCAAACAAGGCGTTCATCAAAGATCGTGTCTCAAAGGCTTCATCTTGAACTCGTTGGCCGAGCTAATCGAAACGCTGCTGGCTCAACTCTCGATATGTATAAAAGTCAGTTTGCAGTGATGCAACTAACTGCTGATGTTAAGCTGGCGGGCGTGTAGCTGGTCGAAGGCCGCCTGAGAATAGTCTCAATGCGCCTGAAAATCTGTGAGTAACCCCATGAGACTCTGGTGGTGATCACGAAGAGTACTGTGGACCTGATCCACAGAGTGTTGAAGCTGTAAGTACTCCTCGCGAGTCATATAGAATGGGTCCCCTTGGGGAGGCACAAGGGAGGTAGGATGAGGTGGTTGGTTGTGGACAGGGTCCTGGGCCTCATCAACCGGGGCACCAACTTGCTGTAGGATGCGAGATATGCTATGCTGCCATTCCCGCTGGCCTAAAGTCGGATAAGCTCTATCAATCTCCTCATTCGAATCAATGGGGAGGCCGTTCAGCTCGAAGACAAGTGTGAGCAAGTTGGCAAATGGCAATGGCCAAGTCAGGTTCTGCATAGGTTTAGGCCGAATTGCCTCTCATAGAAATTTCCGCACATGCATCCATATGATATGCTCAAGCGGGACCTGATAGCTATGCTGATAACCGTGTAAGACCCGAACAAACTCCAAGCGACGTTCAACTTTATGCCCAAGTGGAAAGGCATTCTAATGGACCATGGAATCAATGAATAGCAAATGGCCAGGTAGCTTGCTCCGCCGCAAGCATGAGAAACTAGTGTCACCGTGGGCCCCCGGGAAGTGCTGTTGGATGAGGCTGTGTATGGATTGTTGGTCCTCAACTTCCAGGAAGGACTGGTATTTCGGCTTGGAGAAGAACCCTAACGCGTCAGCAATCATGGATTCGGTGATGGTGACGAGATGACCATCAATGGTGAACATCAGTCCGGGCTCGGTAAGTGACTCATACAGGTTCTGGTAGAAGAGCCGTACCAGACGAGGATAAGTGGGCGCTATCATAGTGCAAAGGCCCAATTGTTACCAGAGTTGGAGCTGCTTAACAGCCCAAGAAGTGGCCGGGTCACACTGAAAATATGAAATGTTGAACTGTGTAAGCTTGTGAAGCAAGCGTGAAGCCCACTCCGGCCGTGGCAAGTCACCCAATGGTGGTGGTGAGGATGGTGGTGACGGTGGCGGCGGTGGCGCCGAGGAGGTGGAACCTCTTGCCTTTTTGGAGGCCTGGGCGGATATCCGTCGACTCATGTCTTGCACACACCAACAATAGACACATATACATGTGAAACCAACATGAGAATCAAATAAAATATTAAAGCACAAGTCTGCCCACTGATGTACCACATGCAATTCTCATCATTTTTTTTTAAAATGTTTCCTTAATTTATTTATTTTTTGTTTTTTTTTGTATTTATTTATATAAAAACGAAAAGAAATAAATAAATGAATAAAAATGACATTAAATTAAAATAACAATTTTATTGAAGTAACTAATGACTAAATAATTAAACTAACAGAACTAAACTATCAAGTAAAGAATGAAGTAATAAAATTAAAATAACAGAAAAATAAGAAACTAAATAAATAAACAAATAACCTATGAAGTAAATAAAAAACTAAGCAGGAATTTTATTTTATTTTATTTATTTATTTTAAAATAGGGCTATTTTATTTAAGTAACTAATGATTGAATAATTAAAACTATCAGAACAAAATTATTTGCATGAACTAAACTATGGTAAGCAAGCCAAATAATAAAAATAACAAAACAAAACAAAAATAAACTTTTTTTTTTTTTTTTTTGGTATTGGACCGCACGTGCATCGTAGATGGCTGCACATGCGGAGGTCATCTTCTTCACAGCAATTTTTTTTTAAAAGGATGAACCATAGATGAACAACAAACAAAAACAAAAACTCTATATATCTATTCCTACATCCACAAATCTACACAAAAAGGAAAAGTTACCTTAAAAGAGTGGAAAAAGAGGGAGCAAGAAGGATGATTCGCCGGAAAAAAATGGTGGTCGCCGGAGATTCGACAGTTGGAGAGGAAATAGTGATACCGGCGATGAGATGGTGGTGAGGAAGAAGAAAGGAGGGTTGAGAGCATCAAGGCCGAAAGATACACCCTATCGCCGCTTTTAGTTGAAACCTTCACCAGAGATGTCGTCTATCCTAATAATAATTACCTCAGATTTACTATCCATGGTGATCCGGATCACTATATGGTTGTCAAGCCTACAGTAGAAGACAGCCTTGTGTTATTGGGGCTCGGTCGTATGTTAACCCCCCATACCCTTTGAGTTCTCTTTAGAATATAATCCCCTCGGGTTGTGTTATGATATCTACTTTGCTAAATACTTTGGGTTCTCTTTAGAATATAATCCCCTCGAGTTGTGTTATAATATCTAATTACCCTAAAAAGTACCTATACCCTTTGAGTTCTCTTTTGAAGGGTTGGTGATGGTGGAGTGTGATGAGTTGGTGGGTTTGTGGAGTTGTGAGAGAGAGAAAGATAGATAGAGATAGAAGATGAGAGGTAGAGAGAGAGAATGACAAAATCTGTGAGTAATTGTGAGAGAAGTGGGTTAGGTTTTGATGAGGTCAATTTTTTTTTTTTTTTTTTAAATACGAAAATAGAAAAATAAATAAATAAATAAAATGCAATTTTTATTTTTAGTTTTATTATATTTTATTTCAATTTTTTATATATATATGTAAATAAAAATAATTGCATATTTATTTATTTATTTAAAATTTATTTATTTATTTTGAAATAAGTAAAAAAATTAAAAATAATAATAATAGAAGAAAACAAAACAAAATCTGTAGTTTTTTTTTTTCAAAGAATTGCCGCACGTGCGGGAGTGTACGCCGCACGTGCGGACCCATACCCTGCACATACCCCGCATGTCCCCCGCGAACCTGCTTTCAAAGCATAAGACAAATTGGTGGAATCAAATAATTGCCGCACGTGCGGGATATATATATATTTTTTTTGAAGAACAACGTTCTGCACGTGTGGTGTGCAAGCCGCACCTCCTCCTCCGCACTTGCATTTAAAGTAATGTGTACTTTTGTGGGATGAAATTTTTCCACACGTGCAGTGGGTAGTGTCGCACGTGTGGGAATTTTTTTTTTTTTTTTAACCCAACTTGTACCTTAATTTTACAATCAAAAATAAAAGTTTAATAAAGGTATAATCTTCAAGCGAAAACCACGGGTACTACTTTTCTCCTTAACAGTGTTTGTAACTTTCTCTATTCTCCAATAGGGTGACAAACTAGGCTGATTCGGTATCCAGAATCGAGGCGCATAAAGCTAACTCGACCTATGGGGCTGCCATACAGAGTTCAAGCCAGGGTGGTTTTGAAGCAATCTCCACACTCCTGGGTATTTAAACCAGACTCTAGTCTCGGAAATTCCAAACCTTTGTATTCTAGGCTTTGCCATTCGAACTCTAGTTTTCATCATCACGCTATACCAGACCGTCAGATGCCGTTCGGGCATGGCGAATACCAAAAGAATTACACCTTTAGAGGATTTAAAGTCTCCTAAATGGAAATAAAGCACAACAAGAACAAAGAAAAATAGAATAAAATAGAAAGGAAAGAAAAGGGAACAAGACATCAATCTCTCAATCATTGTAAAAAGGGTCCATCAAAGCAATGGACTCAATCATATCCCCACTCCCAATCCCCTCTATATATGGCTTCAGTCTTTGGCCATTCATTTTGAAAGTGTGGCCATTCTTTGGATCTTGCACCTCAACGGCGCCATAAATAAATGCCTCAATCACCACAAAGGGACCATCCCACCTTGATCTAAGCTTACCCGAAAAGAGTCTCAATTTGGAGTTAAGAAGCCACACTTTTTGGCCGGGTTCAAAAGATTTTCTATTAATGGCTTCAGTCTTTGGCCGCACCTCCTCCTCCGCACCTGCATTTAAAGTAGTGTGTACTTTTGAGGGATGAAATTTTTCCACACGTGCAGTGGGTAGTGCCGCACGTGCGGGAAATTTTTTTTTTTTTAACCCAACTTGTACCTTAATTTTACAATCAAAATAAGAATAGCTCTTGCAAACAAATAAAAGTTTAATAAAGGTATGATCTTCAAGAGAAAACCACGGGTACTACTTTTCTCCCTAATAGTGTTTGTAACTTTCCCTATTCTCCAACAGGGTGGCAAACTAGGTTGATTCGGTATCCAGAATCGAGGCGCATAAAGCTAACTCGACCTATGGGGATGCCATACAGAGTTCAAGCCGGGGTGGTTTTGAAGCAATCTCCACACTCCTGGGTATTTAAACCAGACTCTAGTCTCGGAAATTCCAAACCTTTGTGTTATAGGCTTTGCCATTCGAACTCTAGTTTTCATCGCCTCAGTTGGTCTCCTAGGAACTCATTACAAACACAGTTAGGTGGCTATACCAGACCGTCAGATGCCATTCGGGCATGGCGAACACCAAAAGAATTACACCTTTAGAGGATTTAAAGTCTCCTAGACGCAAATAAAGCATAACAAAAACAAAGAAAAATAGAATAAAATAGAAAGGAAAGAAAAGGGAACAAGACATCAATCTCTCAATCATTGTAAAAAGGGTCCATCAAAGCAATGGACTCAATCATTTCCTCACTCCCAGCGCACTAAAATGACCGCCACATGCAGAAGAATGCCAAAAAGTAAGAATGCCATGCACCTCACTCTCTGACACACACTGTCAGATCACTTGGTCGAAGAAATATTTAAACAACTCCAGATCCTCCCAAAAATAATACCTGACCTGTGAAAAAAATCGGTCTTTGTCTTGCTTAGACCAATTTTGAGGAACTTGCCCAATGGCCAAGTAATTCACAATATGTGCAAACCACGGGGGGTTCGCTCGTGACAGCTCAAGGAGTTGTTCGTCCGAAAACGAATCATGCAAAATAAGAGGGTCACTAGTATACTCAACAAGGATTCGGGAGAGGTGATCTGCCACCACATGCTCAGATCCTTTCTTATCTCGGATCTCTAGGTCAAATTCCTAAAGCAACAAAATCCATCGAATTAACCTAGGTTTGGTCTCTTTCTTTGATAGTGAATACCGCAAAGCGGTATGATCAGTGAAGACTATGACCTTGGAACCTAGAAGATAGGACCGGAATTTATCTAAGGCAAAGACAACAGCTAGCAACTCTTTCTCGGTAGTAGTGTAATTCAATTGTGCATCCGAGAGAGTGCGACTAGCATAGTATATAGCATATGGTGCCCTATTGACCCTTTGACCCAACATAGCCCCAACAGCATAATTTGAGGCATCACACATGATTTCAAAGGGAAGTAACCAATTCAGTGATTTCATGATTGGGGCGGTGGTAAGGGCCATTCTCAGTGTTTGAAAAGCCTTCAAGCATGCTTCATCAAAGATAAAAGGCGCGTCCTTAACAAGTAAACTACACAAAGGACGTGATATTTTACTAAAGTCTTTGATGAACCTACGGTAAAAACCTGTATGCCCGAGGAAAGACCTAATTTGACGCACAGAATTGGATGGAGGAAGGTCTGCAATGAGGTCAACCTTAGCCTTGTCTACCTTTATACCTCGAGGGGACACAATGTGTCCCAACACTATACCCTCACGAACCATAAAATGGCTCTTTTCCCAACTCAAAATTAGGTTTGCCTCAGTACATCGTTCCAACACTCTAGTCAAATTCCTAAGGCATTCATCAAAAGACGGCCCAAACATCGAAAAATCATCCATGAAAACCTCTAAGAATTTCTTCACCATATCGAAAAAACTGGCCATCATACACCGTTGAAAAGTCGTCAGTGCATTACATAGCCCAAAGGGCATGCGCCTGTAAGCAAAAATGCCAAAAGGGCATGTGAATATGGTCTTTTCCTGGTTAGCGGGGTACACCGGGACTTGATTATACCTCGAGTAGCCATCAAGAAAATAATAGAAACCCTGCCCCGCTAACCGCTCTAGGATCTGGTCAATAAAAGGTAAGGGAAAATGATCATTCGTAGTCGAGGAATTCAGTCTCCTATAATCAATGCACACTCGCCACCCAGTAGTGGTTCGTGTGGGAACTAACTCTTATCTCTCATTCTCAACAACAGTGATGCCCGATTTCTTGGGCACCACTTGTGTGGGACTCACCCACTTGCTATCTGAGATGGGGTATATAATACCCGCATCTAACAGTTTCAATACCTCCTTTTTCACCACCTCTTTTATATTAGGATTAAGTCTCCGTTGCATTTCAAGAGAAGGTTTGGTGTCCTCCTCTAGGTGTATATAATGCATGCACACGGATGGATCTATCCTTTTCAAATCAGCCACTGACCACCCTATAACACTCTGATGTGCCACGAGAACATTCATTAATTGACTCTCCTGCTCTGCAGTCAAGTCAGATGCAATGATAACTGGTAAAGTATCCTGGGGCCCTAAAAATGCATACTTGAGTGTGGCCGAGAGTGGCTTCAACTCAAGTGTAGGTAGTGTGACCAAAGATGGTATGGTGGGCTCTCTCAACAGAGGAGGAAGTGACTCAAACCGGGCTTTCCATGGAGGAAAATCCGGTGTAGAAGAAGCATTAAGTAAGGCATTCACCTCCTCAACCGACCCGTCAATATCAGAATTTTCGAACCCAAAATGAGCTAGACAAGCCTCTAGAGGGTCCTCTACAAGAATGGAGGACAAAGCTTCCTCCACAATCCCATCCACAACATCCACAAATAAGCACTCCTCTCTCTAATGGGGTTGTTGGGATGCTTGGAAAACATTAAGTTTCACTTGCATGTTACCAAATGAAACTTCTATAACCCCAGTACGATAATTAATGCATGCATTGGCCGTAGCCAAGAAAGGTCGACCTAAGATCACTGGGATTTATTTCATAGAACGGGCTACCGGTTCCATATCTAACACCAAAAAGTCAACAGGAAAGTAAAACCTATCAACCTTTACTCGCACATCCTCAATCATGCCACGTGGCACTTTGAGGGACCAGCCAGCCAATTGGAGAGTAACAGTAGTGGGCTTCAACTCGCCAAGCCTAAATTCTTCGTACATAGAGTACGACAACAAATTGACACTAGCCCCTAAATCTAATAAGGCCCTATCAATGAAATGGTCCCCTATAATGCATGCAATGGTTGGGGGCACCCGGGTCTTTAAGCTTAGGGGGTGTGTTATTCAATAAGATGAAGCTTACTTGCTCTGTGAGTATGACCTTTTGGGACACATGCGTCCTAGATTTACGCTTTTGCGTACAAAGGTCCTTCAGAAATTTAGCATAGAAGGGTACTTGCTTAATGGCCTCCAACAGGGGGAGGTTGATTTTTACTTGTTTAAAAACCTCCATCATTGCTTCCATGGATGCCGCCTTCTTATTAAAAGGGGACGGTATATCAAGGCATTGGGGAAAGGGTGCCTCAGACACATATGGTGCCTTAGGTTCATGTGAAGTGCTAGGGACTAAGTCATCCCTCTTAAGTGTTTCCCCCTCACCCTTGCTCTCATTGGGTGTACTACCATGGTCACCCTTCTTAGCTCCAGTTGCATCAAACGCAACTGACTGAGGCTCTAACTTCCTCACACTTCTCAAAGTAATCACCGCTTGCACCTGCTCATGGTGCTTTCCATTCCCACCCGAACTCTCTACCCCGTATTGTCCCTTAGGGTTGGCCACAGTTTGACTCGGTAATTTTCCCTCATCTCTCCTATTCATGTTGTTAGCCATTTGACCCAATTGGTTCTGTAGCTTGGCAATGGAGTGAGTATGTGAGTGAACTACTGGTGCTAACCTCTTAAGTTCTGAGAGAACTTCTAACACCTGAGTCTCAAAGGCCGAGTTGCCTTGAGGAACAGGTGAGGGTTGTGGTTGCCGATACGGTTGTGGGGGTTGATAAGGTTGCGGTAGTCGGTAGGATGATTGGTTGGCAAAATTATTAAAATTCTGCCTTGGTGGTGGAGGATTGTAAGAAGTGCCTTATGAAGGAGGTCTCCATGAAAAATTGAGGTGATTTCTCCATCCAGAGTTATATTGGAATATGGGTCATTACCCGGGTTGGAGAATCCTTGAGCCGTATTCACATGCTCTTGGACTAACTCCGGAAATTGTGATGCCGAAGGGCACTCACTTAAGTCATGAGCAGGGCTCGCACATATAGCACATGCCTCATTAAATTGAGGCTGATCTTGCTGTGTAGGGGCATGTCCTGCAGCTAATAATTGGTCCATTTTGCAGGACAATGCCTCTACTTATTAGGCTAACTCTAGGTTTTGCCCGACCTCATAAATTTCCCATCTCTTTGGGGCTTCAACTATTTGTTGCCGGACTTACCGGGCTGCGGAGGCATGGTGAAGGGAATTATCACTTAGGTTTTCAAACAATTGCCATGCCTCGACATCATTTTTGGACATGAATGTCCCACTACATGATGAATCCACCATTTGGCGGTGCGACAAAGTTAAGCCATAATAAAATGTTTGAATAAGTTGTCAATCAGGCACTTGGTGGTGGGGACATTGTTAGAGAAGATCACGAAGTCTTTCCCACGTCTCATGAAATTGCTCGCCATCAATTTGAGCAAAATTAGTGATGGCTCGCCTAAGTTGGTTGATTTTACCTATGGGAAAGTACTTCTCCAAGAACCGTTGCTGTAATTAGTCCCAAGTTGTGATTGAATTAGCAGGTAAGGAATTTAGCCAATGTTTGACTTTATCCTTTAATGAGAATGGAAACAATCGCAACATTAAGGCCTCATTTGTGAAATTCTGGATCCTCACTGTCGAGCAAATTTCTAGAAATTCATTCAAATGTTTGTAAGGATCATCATGAGCTAGTCCATGGAAACATTGGAGCATTTGTATGGTGTTGGACTTAATCTCATAATGAGCAGCAGTGGTGTTGGGTAATTGGATGCATGATGGTGACATATATGCAGTGGATGTGAAATAATCCTTAAGGGTCCGGTTGGGCACATTCGGGACATTTGGGTTTTCCATCTCTAATGGATCAAAGTATGGATATGGATATGAATATTCAAGCCTAGGAACACGGGCAGAGGCTCTAAGTGTCCTAAAAGTCCTTTCTAGTTCAAGGTCCAAACTCCACAATTCAGGGTAACAAGAACGGTGCCCGTGCATACATTACTCACACACACACACATACTAAGTTCCGATTCTGTGCACTAAGTATGAAAGCAAAATACCAAAGGGAGAAATACTCACAACGATTTAACGAAAACGCTTTACTCGTCTTGCAGGTGCTTGATGTGTAGACATTGTCTCCAACCTCCAATTGAGCTTTGTCTTTCTTTGTAGCACTTTCGTGCCTTGCTTGCAAGTGTTTGCTTCTTTTTTAAGTACTTTAGTGTTGCGGTTTGTTTGTTTTTTTTTTAAAGCTCGGTTGGCTCCACTTGCACTCAGTAATAGCTTCCGCTTTCAAACCCTCTGCACACTTGGCAACACGAAAGCATAAAATCCTAAACTAAAAATTAAAATAAGAATATAACTTTAAATTAATTAATTTCGTCGGAAGTCCACGGCAACGGCGCCAAAATTTGATGGGTCGTTACACACACCAAAATTAAACGCAAAATTATACCAAATTCTTTTAGAATAATGGCAAATCTAGGTATCGATCCACAGGGATAATTGTGAAATTAAACTAATTTAATTGTTAAATTCCTAAATTAATTTTGATGAAAAGATTGATTGTTCATAACCTAATTTAATAACAAATAAATTAAACTAAGTAATTAAATTATCAATTATAAATAAAATTGGATTTACTGATTTGGGGAAAAACCTAGGGCAATGAGTCCACCACTAGTTACATAAATAGGGTTTCAAATTGAAAACAATTACGTTATGGTTCGAATAGAATAATGCTTCGCAACTACAAGTTCAAAGCATTTAACAAGAAAATCATCACGTTCAATATATGAGCACGAACTATCTCAAGTAGTACGAATTGTTCATTCTAAACTAAGGTAGTGATACGACTCGTATCTCGTAATATGGTTCGTCTTATACCTTGAATGTGAAAGAATAGAAAACTCTTATATGGAAAGCATTCAACAATCACAGAAAACTGAATATTTGAAGAAATAATGGAAAATAAATATATGAAACTTCTAAAACACCATGCAATTGTTCAAACCTTTACACAATTAAAAATAAAAAGAAAACCTAATTACATGGCTAGGGTTTCATCAAAATCCTAGAAAAGAAGACTAGCAACTCATGGAGGAGTGGGAAGAGGAAGAAGATGAGAAAGAAGACCCCATGGAAGTGTCCTTCAAGCTTTTTGGAGAAAATCACCTCTTGGAACCCTAACCTCTCTTTCCTTGCAAAAATCAATTTCAGAACCCTAATCCAACATTTTTCTTGCCTATTTATACTTCTGCTGTCTTTCAAACAGGTTTAAAACATCATGCCTGTTTTCCCAGAAAAGTCAACGCACGGGCGAGAATCTGTTTTCTCTCCAAATTCTGTCTTTTTGCCCATTTTGTGCTCCGACTATGTACAACCTGATTGACATTAAACACACATAAAATATACAGTTTGATAAGCAAGTAAAGTTAAGAGATCCTAATTAACAACCTCAATGTTGTACAATTCGGCCTTAATCAACCTTCGTCCTCCATGGATCAGAAACTTAAATCCATGGCTGCCCACACTACGTTGTCAACAATGTGTCGTATCTTATTGTAGATACACCATTGAAACTCGCTGATTATTTTTGCAACGGGTTGTCAGTGTACCAGCTCAATGCATTTCCAACCCATTCTGTGAATGGAGCTACTGCATACGGAGTCTCTGTGGTGTCCGTGATCCATAAAGGGTGGCTAGAAATTGTGTTTATGAATGATTTGGATGTCATGGATTCTTGGCACTTGGATAGTTTTGGATTCTTTGTGGTTGGGTAAACTTTCTTAATTTTCATTACAAGGGTTGAAAATTGATATTTTTAGTTATTTTTTAATTTTTTTTAAAAAGACATGTCAATAAGTAGAGAGAATGAGTTGACTTTTTGTCTTGCTTTTTTTTTTTTTTTTGGTGCGTGTGGGGTTATTTTACTACTATACTTATCATATAATTCATCTGAACCATAGGTTTGGAAATTTGTATTTTTTATATATGGGTTTTCAAACTTTTCCCAAAATTGCCACTAAAATGGTTTTAAAAAATATTTAGGGCAGCAAATTATATATGTGGTCTCTTTAATTTGTCTTTTAATCTTTCACATTGTGTTAATATAGTTGTAGTTTGCTGCTTCTTTTTTCCTTAATTTTCCCTATAAGATTTTATTTTTGTCCCATTTGAAAATTATTTCTTTTAACTGTCAAATACCAAAAATTTAGTGTATTATAGGTGAGATTTTGCCTCAATTGGATGTAAATCTTAGCTCCACCCCCAATTGGGTTACTTGAATTGTTTCATTCTCAATATGTTTAGGTTTGGAAATGGACAGTGGACACGGGCATTGCGTAGTACTTACAACCTCTTGGACCCTGTCGTTCGATATACAATCCAAGTGTACCTGAAAGGGTGGAGTGCAGTTTATGTGTACCTTGACAACATAGGAATGTGGAACTCGAGATCACAACACTTGAAAAATTGGTATATGGCCCAAGAGTTCTACATTAGGGTTTACCACAATAGTTCCAACCCTGCCAAGGAGCGACACCACCAGAAAATCTCTTGTTATGTGGTTAGTACTACCATATCGTTTTTAAATTTTTATTGTCCTCTTATTGTCTAATATCAACAAATATATGATTGTATTGTCGATACAAATACATTTACTGATTTGCTTATCTGCAGGGATATTTAATGATTCTATATTTGCTCCTGCACCAGCTCCCCAACTTGGATGGTTTTAGCAAATGTTGATTTTGTGATTATTCATATTAATGCTGAAGCTGTCCTGATCATGAGCCTGATTTGAGTCCTTGGTTTATATTGTAATAATTAAAGGGGAAATAATTATTTGCTAAATGCATAAAGATTTTTCTTTCCCCTGTTTATTTTGTAATATTATCCTAGAATTAGAATTTGATATGTTATGTATAAAGGCGAAATAACATTTGAGTTGTATGAAAAATAATATCAATCTCATGAAAAAAAAGTTTATGAGATTTCCGTTTGGGAAGTGGGTTGACTCTTTGGCTTTTTGGCTTTTTTGGCTATTTGAGTCTGGGCTCAAAAGCTTGGTTTGGAAATGGCTTTTTGGCTTTTTGGCTTTTTTGACTTTTTTTGTGAGAGAAAGTGCAATGATTATGGGTTGGATGTGATGTTTTGTCTGTTGTGGCTCAAATAGCCTATTCTGTCTTTTGTGGCTCAAAGAGCCAAAAGAGCCCAAATGAGCTCTTCCCAAACGATAGTATATCCATTAAGGTGAAATTATTTCAGTTAAATTCAATTGAAATGGTATTTTATTTAAGTCATTTTTTATCTCATAAACTATAATAAAAAAGCTACAAACACTCTAATATAGCATGCACACACTTCCTTTAAATGCATTGTTTCATATGAAATATTGAAAAGATCACCTGAAAGCACAACGGCGGTGAGCTGCCCGGCGGTGTGTGGCCAAAAAACCCCTCCGACGATCAAGTTAGCACACACCTTGGGATAGAGGGAGAGAGAGGAGAGAGTGTTTGAGTGTAAGAGTTTCTTACAAAAATGTTCGTATGTCCGCGTATGGAGGGCGCAGACATGCTTATATACCTTCTGCGTCCCAAATCTACTCCCAGTGATCTCTCAACACGTGGCACTGCTATCCCATCTGTCAGCACAAATCTTACTGAACATCACCTAACCCAACTGCCGACCCACTCTTATGGGAGCTCGGCAGCCGGGCTGCACCATCTCGGCTGTCAACGGCCATATTGCGCTTCAAGCCTAAGTATTCCCATAGCTAAGACCAATGAGGACCGGACTCGGCTGCATCCCGGCATAGCCAAGCTCGATCAAGCTCATGCTTGTCCGCCGTCGACCTTCTTTGCCGAGCAAACACAAGTAGCCCGGTCTAACCTTGGCCGCCGCCAAACATCTCACTTGACCGGCTTTGATACCATGATGCCGCGTAGCTCGGTCAGACCACGACCTGTCTTAACCGAGCAGATTCCTGCAAGGACAGGGCCGAACTACCTTGGCCCAACCTCGTTGGGCCCAAATCTGTCCGGCCCAATTCCAGATCATAAATCTCCCTCTCAATTGCCCCTTAATTCCGTCCGCGCAAGCGTGACTGGGATTACCCATTCTGACCGGGATAATCTCTTCCTCGGTTCATAATTTGCAAGAAACCAACCGAGCTAACTTCTGCGCTCGGTTCCTAGTCTTGCTCGGTCGATGTCTCGTCTGACCTTAACGTCTCTCGTCTTGCCCGGTCGACGCCTCATCTGATCTCCCTGTCTCTTCAACTCTGATGCTGCCATTAATGGGGACACGTGTCAATCCCCCATTGGTCCTCGAGCAGCCAACCCAGCCGTCTCCTAGAATTCAAATTTGGGCGGTCTTTCTTCCTCCATATACATGCCTTCCTCCTCCTCATTTCACCTTTACTGATTCTCATTCCTCCTTGCCGATCCAGAGCTTTTGCCATTTCTCACCTGCCATTCCTGAGCTCGAGTTCAAGGAAGTAACTACTGCCCTTCACAGGTATGCCCTCCAACTCCCCTTTTGTTGTTATTTCCTTCGATATTTCACACATTAGGGCACTAAAACGTAGCTTTTAGGACATAGGCACTAAAAACCATCCCAAACTTCCAACTGTGAATGGTGTTCTTCATTTTTCCTGAAGAACACTGAAGATCTAGGGCGGACCGGACTCCAGGTCTTCATTTGATCCAAAAAGCCAATCTGACCGAGCAAATAACCTGTTTGTCCCAACCTTAGTGAAAATCGGGATAACAAAAGGACTTGGCCGCCCGACCGGGCTAACATCTGGTCCGCTTGAGCGACCGAGCTCCTTGGTTAGCCTTTACAACCGAGGTGGTTTGGCACTTCTCATGACCGAGCTAAAGTCAAGCTCGCTTTGCGCGACCGCGCTCGCACTTACAATTCATTGCCATCCTTTTTCCTGCAAAGTCCAAGGGGACCACTGCCTAAATATTGAGGCTCCCAAAGACCGAGCAGCCATCAATACACCAGATAGTGCCAAACTTTCTCAGCCGAGCTAACCTAGCCGGTTTCACATGGGGAAATTCCGCTTCCTCGTCAATACTCCGGCTGTGCTGGCCGCATTCAGGGAGGAGAACGGTATCCCGACCGACGTCCACCTTAAGCTCGCACCAATTGAAACAACCCCTTGGGGCAGATTAGACCAGTGCCCCTTTACCGTGCTGTCCATCATAGAAGGAGGCCTCTGCTTCCCGGTCAACCCATTGATGACCGAGTTTCTGCGCCGGACTAAACTTGCGCCCACACAAGTATCAACGAACACTTACCGCATTATCAACGGTGTCCACGAGCTTAACAACCGGCTAAGCACCAACCTAGGTTTAGCCGAGATATTGAGACAGTACACACTTGGGCACACCGGGGATGGCCTCGCATATTACTTAAAAATCCGACCGGGCAAAGAGAAAATAGTGACCGGCACCCTAGACAACGACCTTCATAACGACGACTTTTTCTGGGTGTCCGGCAACTATGAACAAGCCGACGTACCGGGCTGGGCGATTAGCAAGAACTTCGGTTCCACATGTAAGCCGCACTAATTTGCTCGGTTATCTGCCTTTCTTCAATATTCTGTACTTTAACAACTTTTCATGTTTCTTTTGCAGCAATTCAGGCCTTGCAAGCCAACTACCAATTTCCCAACGTTGAGGCCATTAGGACCGTGCTCCGCTACAACCACCGGGATTATAATGAGCTGCTCGGCTACACCCCCACTTACAGATATTTAGCTCCACGTCGGAGTAAAGTAACAGACTTTCTCCGTGCTCCATCACCTCTTCCAGACCCAACTCTGCCAGACATTCCACTAATCCGGTTGATAGAAGCCGAAGAGATGGCGAAAAGAAGTCGCATCAAAAACTTGCTCACAGCAACCTCAACCGAGATACCGAGCATCGTCACACGTTCCCCAGCTGCCAGTCAATCCAGCGGCCCCGTGGTTGCCTTGGCATCTCCAGTTGCCGGGCAAACTAGACAGGAAACTCGCCGGGCTGGCAAAAGACCTCGCGCAGATCCATCTGCCAAGCTAGTTGCCGAGCTAACCACCGAGCAACCTGCCGACACGGTCGACCCTATTCCAGCATGGCGGCCGCAGCTAAAGCACCGGGGCAAAGAGATCTCGGCTAATGCTTCCATCAAGGCCGACAAGGAGCACTTGCTCGCCTTCGACCTTTCCAAAGCTCTTCTGCTGTCGAGCGACGTGGTTGGCAATGACCACGTCCCTGACACCCGGTTGGTGAAATCAGCCATGAAGTCCATGACCAGGGTAAGAGTCTCAATCCTCTACTGAAATTTTTACAAGTGTTTGCACGGTTTGTTCTCTGATCAAATTTCCTTCTTGCAGGCCATCCAAAAGCAGCACTTGGTCATGGAGCACATCCATCGACTACGGCAGAAGGCGAATGACACCGCCAGCCAAGTCCAGAGCCTTCAGACCGAGCTCGGCTGAGCAAAATCATCACTTGAAATCGCCAATGCTGACAACAACAGGTTGCTCGGCCAGCTTGGTGAGGCCGAGAAGAAGAAGAATGAGCTCCAGGCCGAGCTGGATGCACTAAAGAAATCAAGGAAGAAGGATTGCCAAGATGCCAACAATGTCGGCTTCAACGAAGCCGAGGACAACTACAAGAAGCAAGTCTTGGCCACTCAAGACATTTACTTCAAAGCCAGCTGGAAGTCTGCCTCCGAACATCTCGGTCAAGGTCCAGACACCGACGTATTTGCCACTCCGCCGCCTGCCTTCCTACCGACCTTTCTCGTGCCATACGCCAACGACGTCTTCAGCGCGTTGCAGGCTGAAGCCGAGGAAGAGCTTGAAGAAGAAGAAGAGGCCGGGGCAGATGCTGAGGGAGAGGACCGCGAAGAGCAAGAGCAGCCCGGCCAGACTTTGACCGGTGTACCAGGCCAATCTCCAACAATCAACTTGGAGACGACCGAGGATGAATTCATCAATCTATCCCCTTTAGCTTAGTTTTCTTTTTTCTGTGCTTTTTGCTTTACATATGTAACCGGGCTGTCAGCCCCACCTTTTGTACTTATTTGCCATCAATGAAAAAGTTCGAATTTCATCAGTGTTTGAACGGTATACTTGCCTCATAACTTCAGCCGAACAAAGCACCTCGGCAAGACAATCCACTTTAATTAATTCATACAATCGAAAAAGACATCTCGGCGTAAGCGTAAATCCCATAAGTCGAACAAAACATCAACTCTGCCAACCGGAATAAACATCTCGGTTTGATTCTGAGAGTTGAACAAAACATCAACTTTTTCAACCGGAATAAACATCTCGGTTGAGTTGAACAAAACATCAACTCCTTCAACTGGAATAAATCATCTCGGTTGGACATACCTTAGTTGAACAAAACATCAACTCTTTCAACCGGAGTAAACATCTCGGTTTGATTCTGAGAGTTGAACAAAACATCAACTCTGCCAACCGGAATAAACATCTCGGTTTGATTCTGAGAGTTGAACAAAACATCAACTCCTTCAACCGGAATAAATCATCTCGGTTTTATCTTCTAAGCTGAGCAAATCACAGACTCAATTGACCGGAACACATCATCTCGGTTTTCAAAACAACAATCTGAATGCTAAAGCAAAGAAGAGACACTTCTATATATTAACAAAAAGAATTACATTCTGAAGTGTAAGGCAAAAAATTCCTTTGCACAAAAAGAAAGCTAAAGCTAGAAATAATACAGTTTGAGGTTGGCCGCATTCCATGGCCGGGGTATTGTTCTACCATCCAGATCCTCCAAGTGGTATGCCCCCTTACCCGCCAGACTGGTTATCTTGTAGGGTCCTTCCCAATTTGCCCCTAGTTTGCCTTCGCCTGGCACTAGCGTGTTGCCCATGACTTTCCTCAAGACCTAATCACCTACTTTGAACGGTCTAGGGTGCACAGTTTTGTTGTATTTCCTTGAAAGTTCCTGTTGATAGGCGGCCACGTGGATGAGAGCCTTCTCCCGACGCTCTTCCACTAGATCCAGTTCCAGGGCAATGGCCTCGGCGTTCAGCTCGGGCTCAAAACTTTCGCTTCTGAGTGTGGGCATGCCAACTTCCAAAGAAATGACCGCCTCCATGCCATAAGCCAAAGCAAATGGAGTTTCCCCGGTAGAGCGTCGAGGGGTTGTTCGGTATGCCCAAAGGACGCTGGGGAGCTCCTCGGCCCACTTTCCCTTTGCCTTCTCCAGCCGTTTCTTCAATCCATCAAGGATGGTCTTGTTTGATGCCTCGGCTTGACCATTGGACTACGGGTAAGCCGGAGTAGAGTTGTAAAATTCAATCTTTAAATCTTCACAAAACCCTCTGAAAAGGCGACCGTCAAACTGGGTGCCATTATCAGAGATCAAAATCTTGAGGACGCCAAAACATGTGACAACATTCTGCCAGACAAACCGCTTCACGTCTTTCTCCTTGATTGTTGCCAAGGGCTCAGCTTCAACCCATTTGGTGAAGTAATCTGTCGCCGCGATGAAGAATTTCCGGTTGCCTGGTGCTGTTGGGAGCGGCCCCACTATATCTAGCCCCCACATTGCAAAGGGCCAAGGACTGGTGAGGGGAAGAAGTTCCCTGGCCGGCTGGTGGATCTGATGGGCGAATTTCTGGCACTTTTCGCACTTGCGAACATACTTTTGTGCGTCGGCCTGCATGCATGGCCACCGGTAGCCCTGCGAAATAGCTCGGTAGGCCAGGGACCTGCCCCTATATGACTGGCACAGATGCCTTCGTGAATTTCGTACAAGAAGGCCTTCACGCTACTCGAGTGCACACACTTCAGGTAGCGACCGGTGAAAGATTTTTTGTATAAAGCACCAGATGGAGAGAGCCAAAACCGCTCTGACTTCACCCGCACTTTATGTGCTTCCTTCTTGGCGGCTGGAAGAGTCCGGTCTCTGAGAAACAGGATTATAGGGTCCATCCAAGAAGGACCTAGCGCGGCGCAGAGTACATTCGTCTGCCTGGCTTCCTCAATGCTGGGCTACGGAAGGAATTCAATCAAAAGAGGGTTAGGAGATGTACTATCAACCATAGAAGCTAGGCCGGCCAACTCATCTGCTCTGCTGTTTTCTTCACGGCCAATCTGTTGGACTTTGATCGCTTGAAATCGCTTAATGTGGTCCCTAACCAGGGCTTGGTACTTCGCCATTCTGTCATCCTTTGCCTCGTAAACCCCAGAGACTTGGTTAACCACAAGCTGGGAGTCACTGTAAACAATTAGCTCGGATGCTTGCATTTGAAGCGCGCTCTTGAGCCCGGCCAAAAGCGCCTGATACTCGGCCTCATTGTTGGATGCTGGGAAGCCAAGGGTGATAGAATGCTCAATAGTCAGGCCATCCGGCGAGATCAGAACTATACCTAGCCCGGCACCGTGACGGTTTGAGGCTCCATCAACAAAAAGTTTCCATATCTCCCCCACAAAGAGCTTCCAACATTTTGAGGGGTCCTGAGAGGCTCGAAGGTTGATGGGATCACGGTTGCTCGGCTGTCCGGCTTCACGTTCTGTGCTGATTGGTTCCACCTCAGCCCCCCTTGGTGATTCGACACTGGACTCAGCAAGTTGATCTACAATGCCTAAGTCCGTAGGCGAATCTCCAGGTTGCGGTATTATGCCGGCCACAGGCTCTTACTGAGTGGTTCCATTTCTTCCCCCCTTGGTGATGCAGTACCGAACGGAGCAGGTTGGTCGGTGATACCCAACTCCGTCATCGCATCACCGGGCGGTGGAATTGTACAAACTGAGGGTGCTTCGGTAGGGCGCGCAAATTCCGCGTCGCCAACTCCACCAAGTTGTTGTGCCTCGGTCAGGCTTGCATTCACCTCCTCATCTGCCGCGGCAATATCGACCGGGCACATCGGATGAGTTCCAGGTGAGAATTCAGCAATGAAATCGGCCAAGGTCTGGGCTTTTATAACAGTGCGCGGCTGGAACTTTACATCAAATTGTCCCAATTCGACCGCCCACTTGAGAATTCGACCCGAAAAGTCCGCCGTTCGAACAAAGCCTTAAGGGGGAACTCGGTTAGAACGATGATGGTATGGGTGTGGAAATAGTGCGCCAACTTCCTTGAAGCCATCATCAATGCCAACACAAGTTTTTCCAACGGCAAGTATCTCAACTCAGCCGGTAACAAGGTTTTACTGACGTAGAAGATTGGGAGGTGCTTGATTCCTTCAGCTCGAACAAGCACTGCACTGACTGCATGCTGTGAAACGGCAAGGTAAAGGTAGAGTTCCTCGCCGGGCTTCGGTGTAACTAATAGTGGCGCCGAAGAAAGATACTCCTTCAGCTCGGCCAAAGCCCGGTCGCACTCTTCATCCCATGAGAACTTTGATTTTAATGCCTGAAAGAAAGGGCGGCAGCGATCTGATGACCGGCTTATAAATCGATTAAGCGCGGCGGCCATTCCGGCCAGATGCTGCACGTCCTTAGCCAAGCTAGGCTGCTTCAACTCCTGTACGGCTCTGATCTACGTGGGGTCTGCTTCGATGTCACGGTTCGTGACTAAGAATCCCAAAAATTTTCCAGATCCCACGCCAAAGGCACACTTAGACGCATTCAAGCGTAGCTTGTGCTTTTTGAGAATGGCAAACACCTCGGCCAAGTTGGACAAGTGATCTGCTTGATGCCGGCTTTTAACCACCATATCATCAATGTAAGCCTCCATCGTCCGGCCCAGCAAAGGCGCAAACATCTTGGTCACCATCCTCTGAAATGTTGCCTCGGCGTTCTTCAAACCAAAAGGCATGACTCGGTAGCAGAAGAGTCCTCTTGGAGTTGTGAAGGACGTGATTTCTCGGTCGGGCCTATGCATTGCAATCTGATGGTAACCTCGGTAGGCATCCAAGAAACTGAGTCTGTCATGCCCAGCCGTCAAGTCCACAAGCTGGTCAATTCTGGGCAGGGGGAAGCTGTCTTTCGGACAAGCTCGGTTGACTGTCTTGTAATCGACACAAACTCGCCACTTCTCATTCTTCTTGGGCACCACTACCGTGTTGGAGATCCACCGAGGGTAGTGCACTTCTTGAATCGCTCGTGCCTTAAGTAAGTTTTTCACTTCCTCAGCAACCACATCGGCGTGATACAGGGATGATCTCCTTGTACGCTGTATGACTGGCTTTGCTCCGGGGTAGACGTTGAGTTGATGGCAGATAAAACTTGGATCGAGGCCGGGCATGTCGTAAGGTGACCATGCGAAAACTTCGATGTTGGCCATCAAAAACTCAACCATCTCGGTCCTTTCTTGGGCAGTAAGGCTGGAGCCGAGCAAGAAGAACTTGTCCGGCTGCTCCGTATCAACTCGCACCTCCACCAATTCCTCAACGGCTTTGTCTTCTGCCTTAGTGCCCACATCGTCAAGAACTCCCCGGTCTTCTGGTCCTTCTCTCATTTGAACGAAGCCTTTGGCAGCCCGGCTACCGTTGACTGCCACGAAGCACTGCTTCGACATGACTTGATCTCCCCAAATTTCTTCGATTGCCCCCATTGCCGAGGGGAATCTCATCACCTGATGGTAGGTTGATGCCACGGCTTGCATCGCGTGAAGCCATCCCCTCCCAAGGATCAGGTTATAAGTGGATGGTACTTGCAACACCCAGAACTCCACTTGCTTGACCACGGACCCCGCTTTGACTGGCAGGATAATCTTTCCCAAAGGCCACTCTGGTTGTGAGTTGAAACCAACCAGTGGCGAAGTTGCCGAGGCCAAGTCTGTATCACGGAGCTTGAGCTGCTTGAATGCATCGTAGTACATGATCTCGACCGAGCTTCCCTGATCGATCAAGATCCGTTTGACATCAAATTCCTTAACGTGGAGCGTCACCACTAAGGCGTCATTGTGCGGTGTCTGAATGCACTCTAGATCCCTTGAGGAGAAACTGAGCACATCTCTTTCTTCGGTCTTCCCCCTCTTGATCGCAAGCTGAACTGACAAGACTTCCCTCATGTGTTCTGCTTTCTTGATTATACCTCGGAGCTCACATACCTACGGCGACTCTACTATGCCGTGGATGACATTAACAACCCCTTGTGGAGGCGCATCTCGGTCATCCAGTCCCTGCGGGTCAACCAAAGCTTGATTTGCCTTTATGCCCCCATCAATGTAAAGGTCCAAGTGTCTGGCTGCGACTAGCTCTTCCAAGTGTTGCCTCAAAGGCAAACAATCCTCTGTCCGGTGGTCGCGCTCCCGGTGAAACGTGCAACGGTACCGCGGATTGAAGCCCTTCTGACCGTCGCCCAACTTAGCTGGAAACCGAACATATTCCTCGTCACGGATTTCACTAAGTATGCGATAGATCGGAATCTTGAAGACCGTGGTGATGCCTGTCCTGGCCTTCAACCTTCTGTTAGCATCGGCTACGTCATCTCGGGGGTAATTATCTCGGTCATTTCAACGTCCTCTACCCCAATTGTTGCGATTCGAGCCACGGTCCGATTTCTCTACACGGTCACTTGAGCGGCTGGACTCTTGCCCAACTGCGTGCACTCTGCCAGCTGTCTTCTTGTCCATTGCGACCGGAGTCGCCTTTGCGGTGGATGCTGATGCATCATCCTCTACTCGGATGTGCTCATTAATGCGCTGCATGAGCTGGCCCATGGATGTCGGCTGGTGCATGGTAAGTGAATCCCGCAGTCTATGTCCGACCGGGAGACCACGCTTGTATTGAGTGATCGCAAGATTAACCGGGTAATCCAAGATCTCGTTGAAAGTCTCCCAATATCTGGAGTTGTATGCCTTCAATGTGTCGCTCGGTTCCATCTTGACACTCAGTAGATGATCAACTTCTTTTGGTGTTTTGGTGTTGGTTTTGAAGCGCGTCACAAAGGCTTCGGCCAACTGATGCCATCTTTCTATGCTTCCCTCCGGCAACCTCTCAAACCATTTCAGGCCTAGTTCGCCTAAACTTGATGGGAAGATAAGGCACATAAGTGCGTCATTTCGCCTATGTCCGGCCATAACCTGTCGGAAGTGGCTTACATGCATGTAGGGATCGGTCTTTCCGTTATAGAGCGTGAATTTGGGCTGGTGGAAGCCTGCCGGAAGTGGTGTTGTTTCTATCTCTAGGGAGAAAGGGGTGGCGCTCACCCTCGCCAAGTCTGAATCTACAAAGAGTGGCACTGCTTGGCGGGATGGAGGCATTCCGACCTCCTCGCTGGCGTGAACTCCGTAGGATAGCCGCTGGAACGCCGACACCCTCTGAGCCTCTCGCCGGCGAGCTCGTTCCTTTAAGACTGCCCGCAAATCCTCTGAACAAGCGGAATAGGAGTACCTCGACGTCGTCGCCGGACGTGAGGGCTGGTAAGTGCTATCTTGCGCGCTGGACTTCTTTGCGCGCACATCAGAATCACCAACCTTGTAACTTCTGGTAATAGAAATGGACGAAGTGTGTCGCTGACTCTGACTGCCTGAACGGCGGGGTTGGGCGCGCTCACTGTGGTCTCCCACTCCAGCTACACCCTTCCCTTTCACATGCCGCTTCAACTCCTCCGTCTCCGCCGCCATCCGCCGGATGACGGCGTCCTGGTCCCTGAGCTTATGTTCCAGACGTCTGGTGTGATTCTCGCCGTTGCCGATGACCGTCTGGACTCCGTGAATGACCATAACTCCTCTCGCGCGTCTCCCGACTGTCCTCCTGGGAATGTCTCCAAGTCCGCCATTGGAGGGATGATGGTATGACCTTCTCTCCGTCTGCCTGACTCCGGGGTAACTCCGTCGATGGCGGACAACGGAATCTTCTCGTTGTTCGCCATGAACGGCGATCATACGAGCCTAGAAGACAAGGTTTTGTCTGCAAAGCTTCCCACAGACGGCGCCAATTGTACGGGGAGCAAATATTCCGGCAAGCCCGTACTTCTTTCTTCCAAGCTCCGTTTCTGTCCGATCACCTGAAAGCACAACGGCGGTGAGCTGCCCGGCGGTGTGTGGCCGGAAAACCCCTTCGACGATCAAGTTAGCACACACCTTGGGATAGAGGGAGAGAGAGGAGAGAGTGTTTGAGTGTAAGAGTTTCTTACAAAAATGTTCGTCTGTCCGCGTATGGGGGGCGCAGACATGCTTATATACCCTCTACGCCCCAAATCTACTTCCAGTGATCTCTCAACACGTGGCACTGCTATCCCATCTGTCAGCACAAATCTTGCTGAACATCACCTAACCCAACTGCCGGCCCACTCTTATGGGAGCTCGGCAGCCGGGCTGCACCATCTCGGCTGTCAACGGCCATATTGCGCTTCAAGCCTAAGTATTCCCATAGCTAAGACCAATGAGGACCGGACTCGGCTGCATCCCGGTATAGCCAAGCTCGGTCAAGCTCATACTTGTCCGCCGTCGACCTTCCTGCCAAGCAAACACAAGTAACCCGGTCTAACCTTGGCCGCCGCCAGACATCTCACTTGACCGGCTTTGATACCATAATGCTGCGTAGCTCGGTCAGACCACGGCCTGCCTTAACCGAGCAGATTCCTGCAAGGACAAGGCTGAACTACCTCGGCCCAACCTCGTTGGGCCCAAATCTGTCCGGCCCAATTCCAGATCATAAATCTCCCTCTCATATATGTAGTGTAATTTAAATTTAGTGTGTTACAGGTCATGTCTAAAATGAATATAATTCAAACATTCAAATTTAAATATAATTTTTTTGACAGAAAAATTGTGTACCTCCAAAAATAAAGGAAAATGTTTTGTAGCACTAAACTGGGAGGCACTAATGCCCCTAATTTCCTTTCTGGGTAACTGTTTTGTTTTGTTTTGTTTTTTTTTTTTTTTTACCTTATATGGAAATTAGGGGCATTAGTGCCACCAATCACAACCCAAAAATAAAATATAAGATATAGATTTAAATTTTGTATATATGAGTCATACCCAAAATATATTTTATCCATACATTTTGTTTTCAAAATATTTATAAAATATTTTTTTCAAAGTGTATAATATTACTATATTCTCAGAATACATAACATTACTAACAGAAGAAACATCGAAAAGTATTATAACGGCACATCTAGGCATACAATCATTAGCTACCGCACCAATTAAATTGCTTCTGTAAAACGGGCTCATGATGTTAGGATATGCCAACACAAAGGACTAACAATAAATTATTAGTTGACTAGAATGTCGTGGGGTTATATCTCAGTTCAATCATAAATTTTTATGTTTTTTTATGTTTCTTAATTGAGGAATTATTTAAGATGTCTTAAATAAGTGTATTTTTGATTTTTTAGATTAAAAAGTTGAGAAAAAAAATTTGGATTAATTTTTTGACTTTTTATGAAAAAATGTGTATTAAAAATTTATATAAATTAGTATGTAGGGGAAAATTAAGATTGGGAGTTGTGCAGCTGTACTTTTTGACTTTTAGTGAATAGTGATAACTTTTTAACTTTTTGATTTTTTGACTTTTTTTCAATTTGTCAAACTTAGCCTAATAATACAAAATTGAAAATTTCATCATTTTCATCAATCACAATACATGTTGAGCTCCACGATGTTACCCTACTGTGTTTGATTGAGGAATTCGAGAAGAGATTTGGAAAATGAAAGAAAAAATATGTGTGAAATTATGTGAAATATAAGTATATTTTATTTACATTTCACTTATATTTTTTCTTTTCGTTTTTAAATCTCTTCTCAAATCTCCCAACCAAACGCAGTATAAACAATCAATAACTTCTCGGATACAGTTGGTATAATACAACTTGTCGGCTTTAATCTTTAATTTGAATCGACATTATGCCTAATTTGTGCTGATTAAACGACAAGCTTTAATTATTGGAGAAATGCTAACCACTGCGCAATGAGCAGTGATTAATGTTGATTCATAAATAAATAATGTATAATATAAATCTTATTTACATGGCCCTTGCACATGTTAAGAAAATAATAAATGATGTTTTAATTTTCTCCACCTCTATAAAAATAGAAAAATGTTATGGATCTTAAATAATATACTAAATTTTTGACCAAATCTCTTATATGGATGTGGAACTCACACAGACTCACATGTGTGTGAGTCTCACACCCATGTGAGAGGTTTGGTAGAAAATTTAGTAAATTATTTGGGGCCTCTAGCATAACTCTAAAAAATATAAATGTAAAAGGGATATTAATTATGATGTTATTAAAGAGTTAATTTTTTTTGAATAATGTTAAGGATACCAAATTTTCTACCAAATAAATTACTAAATGTCTCACATGGGTGTGAGGTATGCAATTTTGTTGACCCTACACCCATGTGAGACATTTGATCATTTATTTGGTAGAAAATTTGATACCTATAGCATTTTATATATATATTTTTTATATGTACATAAATACCCTTGTTTTCATAATACTGTGTTTGGTTGGGGATTTGAAAAGGAAAAGGAAAAAGTTATGTAAAATATAAATAATATATATATATATATATATATTTCATCTAGTTTCACGTATCTTTTTCCTTTTCCTTTCTAAATTTCTCCCCAATCCCCTAACCAAACAAAACGTAAAACTATTTTTTTAAGCTACTATTGCATATGATAAAAATAAAAATAAAAAAAACTATATGTTTATATATTTAACGTTCTAATTTAGTGACAACCCGACCAACATTTATGATATATTTGAATTTTAAAATATTATTTTATGTTCCAAAAAAAATCATATGAAAATAATTAGTGTTTGATTTTTATTTTTATTTTTATTTTTAAAGTCACCAAACTAAATTTTAATTTTTTTGAAAAGTATATTAAAAAACTCAATCAATATATATGTATATATGGAGTTTGATAAAATACAATTGAAGTATAAGTTAGTACCAATGAGGATGAAAATAATATAGAACATATTTGAGGAAAAAAGGATATTTTGGTCTTATTATTTTGAAAATAATTTACCACAAAAAAAAAAAGGTCAAGAAGAAAAAAGAAAAAAGAAAAGAGCAATGGTAGAGGGCCATAAAAAGTGTGGCTCAAATGGCTCAAAACTGCCAAAATGACGTCGTTTTGGGCGTAAAACGACGCAAAACGACGTCGTTTTGACAGTTTTGAGCTATTTGAGCCACACTTTTTGTGGCCCTCAAACATTTTTCAAAAGAAGGGCAATGCTAGAGACCACTAAAAATGATGCTCTAAAGCAACACTAATGATGTGGTATCCACTTTTTCAAAAAAAAAAAAAGACACAACAACATCATTAGTGGTGGCACTAATTAGTGCTCCCACTCATTTTCCTTAGAAATGATACATCTCTCTAATTTGTGAACTCTTAAAGAGCACTAATGATGTGGAAAATCGAAAAAAAAAAAATCAAGGTCAAAATATCACATCACATGGGACCCACACACCAATTAGAGCTCTTAATTTAGAACTTCCAATCTTTTTTTTTAAAGTTTTTCAACAATGATAGAGAACTATAATTTTGGAACTCTAAAGAAAGCTCTAATGATGTGGAAAGAGAAAAAAAAAAAAACACACAAAAATATAAATACACACATCACATCACATGTGAACCTGACCTTTTGCCACATTACTAGAACTCTCTTTAGAGTTCTAAAATTAAAACTCTCAGTCTTTATTTTAAGTTTTTACAACTTCCTATAATAGTGGGAATAGTTATACCTATTTAATATTTCCATAACATATGTCCTGAGGTACAAGTTAACAAAAACTTTTATAATAAGATTAAAACACCCATTTTGCTTTGCGCCCCTCTCCTCTTATTTTTGTATGCCTCTTCACTTTTTCTTCAAATTTGATATTTTATATTACTTTAGTTTGGTGGAAAAAAAATCAAATACTATTTTGATATAATTTTTTAACATAAAATAATATTTAAAAATTCACATGTATATTAATATTTATGTTTGTCAAAAATTTATAATTTTTTAAAAATAAATTCAAAATACAAATTCTAAAAATTTAATCAAATAAAAATATTTTACAACTAAAGTTTTTCAACATTACCTTCACATATTTTTGTGGGGTTCTCACCTTATTAAAAACCGTTACAAAAATAAAACAAAATAAAAAAATATAAGATAATTTTTTTAGTTGTTAAAAAAATTGTCTTAAAAAATAGGGTACTTGTATCTATATGGAGAAAAAAATACGGTGGTGCTATATGTATATACCAACACTAGTTATGACTTATTATTATTGACTCAATTCATTATATAAATTATAAATATAAAAAATATCTTAAATTATGTTACATCATCAATTAGTACATTAATTAGTACATATAAACTATAACATTATTAAAAAAAATAACTATTAAAAGTCATCATAATTAATTTCTCATATCCTCACATTCCCATGCAAGTGGAAGGAGTTAAAATCAATCATTGTTTTCTTAACATGCACCCTAAGGGCATATGTCAACAAGATCCTATTATAAATTTTAAAACATTAATTAAGATAGCCTTTAAAGTTGTGTTATTTTCTATACAAGTTGATATAAATGTATTTATTTAATGTCTTCTTAGCATGTGCCCTTAGGGCATATGTTAACAAACGGTGGTGTTACATATACTAATTAGTGTACTAACACTAGTGATGACATTGTTATTGACCTCACTCATTATACAAATTGCATATATCAAAAACCTCTTAAATTATGTTACATCATCAATTGATACATTAATTAATATACTAATTGATTCATATAGTATTATTCGTTAACAAAAACCTCTCTTTATCTGTTCTAAATCACTTTTCTATCCTTTGTAATAGAAAAATGATTTGAGATAATGAGAATAGGTGATCCATGCGATGTTCTAATTAGGCATATTTGAGTAGGTTAATAAATAAATAAAATTATTCATAAACACAAATTTTATATATAAAACTTATAATGATATAGCAGTAACATTTTTATAAGAGAAGTGATTGGGACCTCGAATATGGGAGCCCCGACTGCCCCTAATATATAAAACGGCGTCGTTTTTGTTTTTGTTTTTGTTTTTTTTTTTGCAGACGAAGGCGTCGTTTTTGTATTTTTTTCTGCAGACGAAGGAAGAAGACGAAGGAGGGGAGGGGAGGGGAGGGGAGGAGGAGGGGAGGGGAGGGAGGACTGGAGGGGCCTAAAAAATGAGGAGGAGGGGCGGAGGCGGTGGAGGCCGACGAGGGGCGGAGGCGACGATCAGGGCAGTGACGGCGACGGCAGAGCAGCGAGGCGATGGCAACGAGGCGACGAGGCGACGGCGACGAGCAGACCAGCGACGGCGACGGCGACGATCTCCCTCTCCTCTCTCTTCTCTCTTTCTCCCCCCCCTCTCTCTCTCTCTCTCTCTCTTCTCTGAAAATCGGGGCATTAGGGGCGGGGCTCATTCGGGGGGAAAATCTTTTCCCTTTTTATAATTATGAACCACAATGAAGTGTTATGACTTGACATTTTTGTAATTATGTGTGAAAATATATATATATATATTTTTTTTTTTGAAATAGGATTTATGAATTGGGTAAGTAAGAGGAGTTACCACTAGTCCATCCACTCTGCTCTATTAAAATTTTGATTGTTGTATTTGCACATAAATTAATTAATAAATAGGACACAACTTTTTTTTTTGAATGTAAAATTTGTAAAAGGTGAAACTCAACTTATGCAAGAGAGTTAAATCCTATATTGTAATCGATTTTGTTATCAACAATTTTTTTAAAATTTTGTTTGTATAAGATTACCCATAACTAAACACAAGGAGTGGTGGGCCAAGCAAAGAAAAAAACAAAAATGGACAACTATGGATGTAC
Source organism: Camellia japonica (assembly GCA_030407325.1). Classification (NCBI taxonomy): domain Eukaryota; kingdom Viridiplantae; phylum Streptophyta; class Magnoliopsida; order Ericales; family Theaceae; genus Camellia; species Camellia japonica. The sequence continues at coordinate 200,262,794 of JAPPVO010000002.1, read as the reverse complement.
TTAAAAGCATCTTACTATTATTGATTAAATTTAAAATTAAGAGAATGAAGAAAAAGGTAGGTGGTGGATTCATTTGGGAAGTGCAGTTTACTTACTGGCATTCCACACTTCCATTGTTGTCATCACTTAAGAGAGACAGAGAGGCTCTTTCTTTTCTTGTAAATGAAAACAATGAAACTTAAACCACAAAATACTTTTGGTTGTGGTGGTGGTGGTGACAATTCCAACCCAACCTCTCCCTCCTTCTCACTCTGTTACACATTCTTTACACTGAAAAACAAACAAAACCAATAAAATAAAATAAAAAAACTCAAAACAGAACACCAACTGCACAACAATGAATTCAAAGAATTTCAAGTCAAATTGTATTATTTATCAAGATGTGAAAAAACAAAAAAATAATAATAATCCAAAGAATCCCCAATTCTCAATGGTAACAATAAAAAAGAATACACATCATCTAACCCTGAAATTAATCATAAACAATCAATATTTAAAAGAATAATTGGGTTAGGAGTATAATAAAATTTCACAGAATAAGACGCAGATGTAAAGAACGAAAATTTGAACCTCGAATTAGTAGTGACAATCCACCAAAGCGGGGGCGATGGACAAGACAAGATGCGATTGTTTTTGCTGTTTTTGTTGCTCAGAGGCGAAGCAGAACTTTGATTCTTGATGATGATGATCATCCACATCTGGGGCTGGAAGGTTAAGATCCAGATCCAATGACAACACATTTCTTGCCCTCTTGGCTTCTTGAAGATCATCAGACTCAAACTCAGATGTCCTCAATGACAAGGATGTGGTTGTGGTGGCGGTGGTGGTGGTGGTGGTACCTATAGGTGGTGGTGCACGGTGGCGCCTCATGTGACCTCCCAAGGCCTGTCCGGACATGAACTCAGCCCCGCAAATCGAGCACTCATGAACCTTTGATGATGACTTAGAATGGCTATTCAAAGGCTTGTTCTTGAATTGTTGTTGTTCTTCATCGGAGGATGTTGTTGCTATCATAGTTGGTCTTTTTTCCTTGGGCTTAGGCTTTGTATGGCTAGCCCTGTGGCCTCCCAATGCTTGAAACGACGAAAAAATTCGAAAACATGTCTTGCATTGGTATGCTTGGGCCGATCTTTTACTCGTGAATTTCAATCCCATTTCATTATCATCATCATCATCATCAAGATCAATTGGGTTTTTTGATTCGTGTCCTTGTGCTAGAAGAATTAGGCAATTGGCCATGTTTTCTTCTTCCTCGGTGGCGCTATCGATGAATTCAGTTGATGTTTCAGGCGACGAGACTTTGTTAAAATTGCCTCCATTGTTGTCATAGCCAACACCACCACCACTCGAAGAATGTGTGGCGGCGATTGAGAATGGAATCGGAGATTGTGGTCTCTGTCGCTTGGTTCGCTTGCCTTTTACGATGTGGGTATGTTCTTTAGAACCACCACCACCACCCACAACTTCCTCTAAAGCTTCCATCTTCCTATCCTCCACCGCCACCGCCAACAATACAGAGCTAGAGGGGGGTGGGGAGGGGAGGAGGAGGGAGGAAGCAAGATGGGGGAGTGGGGGAAAATATATGTATATTTATATAGTGAATGAATGAGAGAGGGGTTTAGTTAGGAGTCAAAAGATAGGCTTGGAACAGAAAGAGAGTAAACTGTGAATTAGTCTGCCTAGCCATTATTGAAAGTTGATAGTTGTGTTTATGTCTATATATGAACTTGTGTGGGTATAAATTTAGAGAGAGTAGAAATTTAGAAAGAGAGAAGGGAGACCATTGTTGTAAGTGAGGGATATGCTAAATAAAGGGAAGTTAAAACAGTTGGAGGAGGAGAGGCTGGTTTGTTGAAGGGTGAAAGTCCGTGTCACACTCTCTCTCACAAAACCAACTTCACCATGGATTATACATATGTACTGAGTTAAATATAATAAATCTCTATTTCTGTTACAGTATCAAAATCATCCATTTTTTTACAAATGTTTTTAAGTTACAAATATTTGTACAGAATCTGTCATTTTCATAATTAAAATTTTGGATGAGGGGTATCTTTTTTCCAGTTCATATTGGTCTATTATTTTTTTGTAAGTTGCAATATCAATTTTATGTGGGTCACCATTATATGACTGAAAAAAAATAGCATCTGACATTTGTGAAAGAATAATCCTATATGTATCAATTAGTATACTAACTAATGTATTAACAGATGATGTGGTATCATTTTAGAGGTTTTGGGTATTTGTCATTTGTATAATAAATGGGGTCAATAATAATGTCATAACACTAGTTGATACACTAATTAATACACTAATTGGTACATGTAATACCACCGTCTGTGAAAAGGGCTTGATGAGACTGAGCCATGAATTTAGTTATTTATTTTTTTAAAAAAATGAAGAATTACAAATAAATGGATTATTTAAAGAAAAATTACGAAAGAGTGGAGAATTTAAAATGATGAAAAGAAGGAAATGGTAAGAAAAAATTGTAAAATTACTAAACTATACTTCAATTTATCTCCTCTCTTCCCTTTCTATTTTTCATCTCCCTTGTAAACCCTAAGCCAATTACAGCCACCCTCCCCCATAGTTCTCTGCTCTCTGCCCTTGGCCTAGCCCTGCCACACGCCGATGCCCTCCCTCCTGTCCACCACCCTACTCCTCTCTGCATGATGTCGCTTTCTTTATCGATAAAACTAGTCCCGATAACAGAGGGGACCGTGATGGCGCAAAACCAATAGAAGGGATAGTTGCCATTGCATAGTGTCATTTTAGATCCCAAAACAAACAAACAAAAAAAAAATTTGCTCAAAATAGTCAACTTTTATAATTTTCTCACAAAAAATTCATTGTAATCAAATACATACTAAAATAATAAATATTCAAAAAAAATCTTTTTTGAACATTTGTGCTTCACCTTCAGTTAATTTTGATTTCTATCACATTTTTTTCACTTTAATCAAACAATCATTATAAATGAAATAGTGCATATATAGATATGGCCAGAGTGGTAAGTCAATGGGTGGTGAGATATGAGGGGAGGAGGGCAACACAACACCAAGAATTATTTGTGGGCGGAGGTGGTGTGAGGCACGTTTGTTTTGGGGACCAAAAAGCTCAGCATAACCACTAGTTTCAGGACAAGCAAAGTATCACTTCATCATCCAAAAACACAATCTATTTGTTTAATATATACTTTGAGAAAGAAGAGTGGCAGGGAATAACTAAGTGCACACCCTTAACCAAGTATGCCAGTGAATATTACCCACCAACTAGTAATATTTTATGGAGAGAAAAAATAAATATGTACCCCAAAATGTATTATGAAATTTAATTAAGTGTTGGATGTAGATTCAAATTTAGAATTCTGCGAGTCATTTCTAAAATGAATACGGTTCATACATTCTATTTTAAAAATATTTTTCTATGTATTTTTTCTAGATATCTAATAATATTGTTATATTTTATGTCATATCTTGTGTCACATAACTCGCATTGTTAGGCTGTATTTGACTTTAAGTCAGTAAGGACTCATTTGATAATTTATCATGAGCTGATTTCCTTAAAGTTTTAAACAGTAGTATTGAGAGATAAATTTGTATTGATATTGAAAATATCGTATCAGAAACTAGGTGACATAATGATATTTTTTTAAAAAAATCGTTACAAAGTCACCAATAAGAGAGGCATGAGAGGGATTCAGTAGCTTCTGAGCAACTCAATATGGCATGTTTGTTGCAACTAAGCAAGCAAATATAATAATATTGAAAACTCAGGAACAGAGTGTGAGATAGAGAAAGAGAAAGCATGAAGTTGTGCTCACCTCACACTCACATATAAATGTCTGACTCATAAAATTCCGTGTAATGCTTGATTCGTGGTGTGAGTTCTTTGTCAAATTGTGGATAAATTAAAGAGTAATGGTTAGGATTCTTAATAATTTATTAAATGGTTTATCAAACTTCTTACATAGGTATAGGTCCCGTTTCGTAGAGTTGGGAAAGTGATTATGGCCCTGTTTAGTAGGGTTTATTTCCAGCTTATTTCAGCTTTTAGCTTAATTTAAGTTATTTTGATGTATTTGGTTCAGCTTAACAATACAGCTTATAACTTTTTGTAAGTCAAAAATCAACTTATTCTTTGAGTGGTGGAGAAGAAGCTTAATTTATAAGTCAAAAATCAGCTTATGTTCACAGTTATAAGTTATAAGCTGTTAGGCTATAAGTTATAATCACTTTCCCACAGTTTTACCAAACGGGGCCTGTAGCTTATACCTTAACCGCTTATAGCTTATAACTGTGAACAAAAGCTGATTTTTGACTTATAAATTAAGTTTCTCCTCTCCCACTCAAAGAATAAGTTGATTTTTGATTTACAAAAAGTTATAAGCTGTATTGTTAAGCTGAACCAAACACAACAAAATAGCTTAAATTAAGCTAAAAGTTGAAATAAGCTAGAAATAAGCCCTACCAAACAGGGCCATAGTACCTATATACATGTGAATTTGTGTGGATCTTACACCCATGTGAGAGATTTGGTAAAACATTTGATAGATTATTTTGGATTCATAGCATTTTCTTAAATTAAATTTTGTCTCTTTTACATTTGGTTATTTTTTTATTTTGACGTTTTAATTTTTTTTCTTCTTCATTTTAGCTCTTCATATTTTAAGTTTTTTCCACTTTACTCCTAAAACTAATTTCTGTTAAAAATGGACAAAAAATGACAAATTGATAGTTTTAACGAAAGTTTAAGCTCTAATATAATACAATATATATTTTATGTTATGTGATAGTTATTTTGACATTTTTTGTCTAATTTTAAATAAAAGTTAATTTTAAGAGTAAGTAGAAAAAACTAGAAATATAAAATATCAAAATGAGAAAAAATAAACTTGCAAGGCTAACTTAAAAAAGTGATCAAAAATAAAGAGGGTAAAACATAATTTACCCATCAAAATGTAGATCATCATTCCATTAAGAAATTATCACATCAATTCAATTCAGAATACTGTGTGATTAATGGGGTTTATAATTTATTCATCATCATTATTATTATTATTTTGTGTTACGTAAACATATAGTTCTGTTATTAGATGAGTGCACAATTAACATGAAATTTCAAAAAAATAGAATAATTATATCCAATCAAGTAGGGACTCAGACATGCAATCTTTTTGTGTAATGAATAGTTAGAATTGGATTGTCATCGTTCAAAACTTACATTAATCTATTTTGAAAAAAGATAACTTAATGCTGTGTTTGGTTGGGGGATATAAGGAGGAATTTGGAAAAAAATAGAAAAGGTATGTAAATAAAACATATCTATATTTCACCTAGTTTCATACACCTTTTCTCTTTTCTTTTCCAAATCTCTCTCTAAATCCCCCAACCAAACACAGCGTAAGTGTAAAGAAAAATTTTACAGATATGAGATTAAAGGTAGGCTATAAATATGGGATTCACACCTTTGTCTCATATTTATATTCCATTTTATAATTTTTATTTATCAAAATAAGCCAAAAATTTTTACTATTTTATGCTTATTTTTGTCCTTTTCTAAACTTTTTTTTAAAGAATTTTAATTAATTTTTATTTTTCAATTCATCTCATTGAGCAAAATCTAAAATTCTAAATCTTTTTTTAATTTAAAAAAAAAATCACTAAAGAGGATATAAATAATAATAAAAAATAAAAACACAAAAAAACAAAGAGGAGGCTGTGAGACTAGGAGGGAATGCTTCAAAAGCCCTTTAGATTTGATATCACAAGCAACAGAGGCCCAGCCTTGCATCCTGGGCCCCCAAATTGGTCCAAATTCCTTAGCCTATTATAGTGACAGAAGGCCCAATCTAACATAGAGGACCCAAAAAAAATTCAGACCTATAAATATAACGGTTATTTACACTAACTTTTTAAATTATTGAAAAGTATCTGACGACGAGAATCAGCCGTGCATTGGTCCGGCAAAATCAATTTGTCAGTTCCTCTTCTACTCTCTCTCTTTATTGTTTATCAAATTTTAATGGAGGACTATAGTTGTTGCCGTAATTTTTCCCTTAGTCCTAATTTTTGCTCCATAATTTCTTAATTTAATTGTTAACTGTTAATTTTGGCTTTTCACTGTTGTAGTTGTAGCGCTCAGTTTGCCCTAATTATACTTATTGCTCTAATTTGTGTTGCCTTGTTCTGTCCATTAATTCAATTTACTATTATATATGCTTACAAGGTTGGGGTCACTAGAGGTTAGCCCGGTTGTTAAATTCAGGACTCTGAGATTAGTTGAGGAGCACGGAAATTGGCCCGATTATCAATATATTTATGCTTATAAGGTGAAAAATGTATCTAATCCAAAGTCAAAATAGTGATTGTATATGGGACTAGTTAAATAAATAAGTATGGTGATAATATATGAAGCACGGACACGGACACGGATACGGATACGGATACGAACATGGACACAGACATGGGACACGGCAATTTCCAAAAAATGGGGATACGGACACAGCGGGGGACACGGCGAATTTTATTTTATTTATTTTATATATTTTTGTGTTACGTAGATTCATATTACATTCATCCTAAATTAAAATTAACAAACACTAACATAGTAACATTAATTGAATAAATATAACCATTACATTTAAACAAATTAATAGATCATCCATTCACAAAAAAATTTACAAAAAAGTCATAATAAACGATAATAAGAACTAAGACGAGAAGGGGAAAACATTATCCACAATATTTTTCACAAAAGCATTAAATAAGAGCGGCAAAAAATTAAAAAAAAAAAAAAAGAGCCCCACCATGTCCCATGTCGTGTCCCCTACAAAAAAATCATTAAATTAAAGGGACATGCCCCATACGTGTCCCCGGCGTGTCCCCGTCACGGCACTGATTTTGGAGTGTCCATGCTTCATAGGTGATTATATTAGGAACCATAGAAAATATTGTTTTACGGCACGTCACAAAGCCGAGGGTCATAGAAATTGACCCAATTATCAATATATATATATATGCTTATAAGGTGAAAAATGTATTTAACCCAAAGTCAAAATAGTGATTGTATACGGGACTAGTTAAATAGATAAGTATGGTGATAATATTAGGAACCATGGAAAATATTGCTTTAAGGCGCATTACAAAGTCGAGGGGCACGGAAATCGACCCAATTATCAATATATATATATATGCTTATAAGGTGAAAAATGTATTTAACCCAAAGTCAAAATAGTGATTGTATATGGGACTAGTTAGATAAACAAGTATGGTGATAATATTAGGAACCGTAGAAAATATCGCTTTAAGGCACGTCACAAACGTACAATTATTTGCCCCTACAAATAGTGCAACGGGTAATGGCAAATCCTCCCTAGGATACAATGAAATCCAGCTGAAAGTGATTATCAATCTGTGCTTTGCACTTAAGTGAAAATTAACCCAAAATATTTTTGGTGATGCACAAAACAAAACAGGTTAGGAAATTCTGTTTCTGCAAAAAACGGAACCCAGAAGAAGAATAGAAAGAGTAGTAGATTGCCTTTTGAGAACCTTGTGAAAATAGGAAGAGTAACCTGAATATTTTCTCCCATTCTTAAATGCCTAATCATCTATATATAGATCGGAACATGACTGTCTCTCCATTTAAATTTGAATTAGAATTAAATTAACTGTTAATAACAGTCATAAACTGCCACTAAATAGTTACTCTACATCTTTCATAATGACAGTCTTGAAATCTGACCCTTTGACCGCATTTTGTAGCGTTTTAACCATCCGATTAAGATAAGAAAACTCTGTTATAAAAGTACTTTGTTTTACCTTAGATCCTCTATTTCTGCTAAGATAAGTGTCTGCAATCTTAATACTTAAAATTCAGACCCCAAATACAATACACATGACACAATTCTAATCATGGAAGATATTTTGAGGTAATTTGATCGAAGAGACCTTGTTAGTGAGTTTTTTTTTTTTTTTCCTTCTCTATGTAATCAAATTTCAAAAAGAGGATTGAAAGAGGAAATGACCAATGATAATGACTGCACTGTTCAACGAAACCAAAATCCTTAAAAGTTGTTTTGATTTCATAATTTCCATTTGACTTATTATTACTTGGACGGTTTTAGATAAAACAATGACTAGGTAGGACCTCTCTGTTTCCATCAAACCAGAATTCCAAGGCTTTGGTTGCAGATTTTCAAACAATGTTCAACTAACTCTCCTTGATCCCCATGCTCATATAGACTTTGATTTGAGCCTTTTCTTTTCTTTTTTCTTTATTTATTTATTTTTTAAGCTGAGAACATACTTAAGCAAGAGTGCAAACTCAGAATACACATAACCGTCCGCTAGCTTCACATATTAGGCAAAGTTTCAGACACCCATTATAAAAAAGAAAGGAAAATATTACACAAATAGATTTCTTAGAGCATCTCCAACCCTTTACCAATTTTTTCATCTAATTTGATTCCAAATTTGAGTAAAAAGATGGGTTTGATATGAACTATTCAAATCCTTTCATCAAATTTTCATCAAAATCTTTTTAAAAATTCTCCTCTTATCCCGAATTTTCCTTTTCATCAGATTTGATGAAAAAAAATATCATCTCCAAAGTTTCATCTTTTAAAATTGGAGATGATTTTTAAGCACTTTTTCATCAAATTTAGATTTGACGAAAGAAAAAGGTGAAGAATTGGAGATTGCTCTTACGTGATTTTTTCAGGTCACAAGACAATTTTCATTCATGGTGCACCAGACCCTTCTCCTTACTGAAACAACTATTAGTAGTACTGATGGTGGAGTCCTGGTGGTGCAGAAGCCTTGGCGTTGGCAAAGGGGCAGTCACTGGTGGAATCTCAATGGAGTTAAGTGGTGGAGGTGGATGCTGCCACCGTGGGAGCGGTCCAGCCAGCAGGAGTGTTTGAAGTAGTGGCCCGGCTTCCATGACCACCTCCAAAAACTTCCCTTTCTCTGGCACTGGCTTTTTGGATGCCAATTTTTCTGTCAATTCTGCTAGTGGCATTGGTAAGGGTAGTTGTGGATTCAAGTTTGAGGACAAAGATCCAATATTGTTGGGCTCAGAACCCCCTCTTAGTTTATCTTTTTCATCGCGGGTAGTTCCAGATAGGTTTGCAGCAGCCTCTAGTTGTTGTTGAAGTTGCAGCCTCAGACTTTGGTATTTTGCTTTAGCTTCATCTCTCTCTTTCATGGCTTTGGTCAACAGCTCTTTGACGTAGTTTAGTTCATCTTCTTTTCTTGCAATTTCTTGTTGAGTAGATAGGATTGTTGTCTCTAGCTCCAAAGTTGTGTACAATAGACAATGCTTTAACTCTTCAATTCCCTGCCAAGTACGTAAAAGAACTGTAATACTATATACCCAGAATTTTACCCATAAAAATCTCAACCATACATTAATATTCGGGTAAAATTCTTGTCACTTTTTCTGGATAACTAGGTTTGATGATTAAATAATGTACATTGTGGTTGTGGGAGAGTGTGCTAATGAATAAAAGACAAAATAAAGTTAGTACTAAATTTTTACCTCTTCTTGGTAGTGGCAAGCCCAGCTCAGAGGATTACATTGATCTTCCATTTCTTGTTATGGTATGAATTAAAGGCAGAGTGAGAGAGACATAGAGATCTATATATGTGGTTCCTATACTTCTTATAGGATTTAAGTATTCTCTCTCTCTCTCTCTCTCTCTCTAGCTTTTCTTTCAGGGGACATAGGGTAAGACAAAAACACAAAAGGCCAAAAGATTTTCTTTCATAGAATGCCCCATTGGTTGAGCCGAATTTGGAAAGTCAAGCTATATGAAATGTGTGCAATTGTTCTTGAATTGTGCAAAAGACATTAGATTAAGTGCCAAAAAAAAATAGGTCGTATCCGGCGCACAATGACATGAGATGAGACAGATAACAAATAAGCAACTGTATCCCCAACTTGATTTATTTGTTTTATGTGTAGAGACTGATTCTTGTGATTCAAACTAGTGCCACACTGCTTAGGCGGATGTTGCCATCTTTCACCCCCCATTTTTTTGGATGAACCAAAATCAAATTGATCGTCTTGTGTAACCCAAAAAATTTTCATTTTCCTATTTTTTCCCCCAAGTACTACAATCTTTTTGGAGTAATATGCAACAATTCCCATGCATCTAACATGTATCCATTTGTTTATATGTATATATATATATATATATTATTGAATTTTTCATAATATTTTCACTGCCATATTCGTAAATTATATTATTTTGGTTCTTGGATATATTTGCTTTACCAGAATTATTATGAAACCATGTATCAGCGATCAGGCATTAATTGGTGATGTAAAGTTTTAAACACTGTAATGAGCAATGACCAAATCATAAGAGCTGTTTTGCAAATGTAGAATTTTTTTTGTGTTTGATTGAATTCAAATCCATGTTTATTGTATCGATGGTGTGACACGGTGAAACACAATGGTTGGACACAACCAACATCAATATCAGAAAATTGTCAAGTACTATGAAAATATTATTGATAATGTCTTGTTGCAAGACTTACAGCTTAATTTATAGCAAGACAAGTCATAATTTGAATAGAAAAAACCTAAATAGGTTAATTTTTTAAGGATTGAAAAATAATAATAAAGTAAAATAGAAAATTATGAAAAACAACAAATTTCAGTTAAATAACAATTTGAACAAATGTGGCAAAATAAGTTGCACTGGAAACATATATCCCCAATTAAGGTTATTACTAAAACAAAAGATTCTATAAACAGCAAAAATATAAATTCAAAAGCCTAAAATGATGGACCTTTTTGACATGAACAAAAAATTCTATAAACAGCAAAAATATAAATTCAAAAGCCAAAATGATGGAATTTTTTGACAGCAGGAAAACCGCGTGTCGCTTCCAATAAATGCATTAAGTCTTAAATTTCATCTCTGTCAACCAATTTCTTGCTTAAGGTCTTCTATTCTTACATGATCAATGTCATGTCCATCTCTCTCTCTCTCTCTGTCTCTCTCTACAATGGTAGGGTCCTCATGGAGCCCCTTCTGGACAACAAAGTGCTCCTTGAGCGGAATCCAGGATTTTTCATTTTGACAAAATTTGGAATTTACTGTAATTGCCCAAAACGCGTTCTGCATCAGTCCTACATTTTTCATACATCATGAAAGGGAGATGGGATCCTCTGTCAAGAAGGAAGGAGCATCAAAAAGAGAAGGGATACCCTCCCCCTGGATTTAGATGCATACAAAATATTGGCAAAGCAAGGAATTTACTATAGCAGTATTTCTCATGAAATTCAAAAACAAGAATCAGACCCCACAAGAAAAATCAATTTAAAAACACCCTCTAGTATAAACAGAATTTGCAGAGAGAAGAACCTTACCTGGGTAAGCTGTGCCAGACTAAATGCCGATAACAGTTTCTTCTGAAGCAAGAATGTGATCATGCTTTGGAGTTGTCTTATGTAGTTTCATTTGACAGCAACAGTCAGACAACACTGCCAGTATTTTTATAATTCAGCAAAAATTTTCAAGTTGAGGCATCACAACATCATCCTTCTCCCAATTACAATCAACAGACTTGTGCGAAACTAGCATTCTAGATATACTGATGAATCTGCGTACAAGATTTCTCTCTTCATATTGACGAATTAAACATATGGGTAAATGCTTATTATGAGAAACCTGCACATAGTGCAAGGACTGTCACTGCACCTCATAATAATCAAAAGGCAGGTCAGGGGGAGATTTACAGAGGAGTGTAAAAAAATGAACACAAGCTCATTGCAAACTAGCTGTAAATGAACTAAAATATGAAAACAACACTGTCGTGGACTCTAGACTTCTGGTTCTGAGCCACACACTCGGATATCCACATCAGGTTCCTGATCTCCTGCTCCTTCAACCTCATGTATGCCAAGAACACGGCATAGTGAAACTGCAGTTCAGAAAGTAAGTGAAATTGTTGACAATGAATTGACGAAACTGTGAATCAGAAGTAACTAGAATGTGAATCAACATTTTTTTTCGAACTTCCGAAATAAGTAACTATCACCGAAACAAATGTTTGCACTCAATACTAGCTCACTCTCTGAAATACAAACCTGTTGCTCGAAAGCTAAGCAGAGCCTCTTCACCTCCTCTTCATAGAATGCCTTGTCGAGCATCTGGCTCTCTCCATAGGATAATTTGGCAAATATGGACTGATAAGGGGGGTATTTTTCCATAACAGCACGAACCTATGACAGCACAATTGAAGAAAGAATTAAGAGCTACAAATGAAACATAACTGCAAAATATCAAGGTAACATAAACCAGTAGAAATGGGCCACATCCCCAATCAAGAAAAAAAAAAATTATGCCGTAAAAAAGACCAAGATTTACTACGTCAGTCTTAAAAGATTGTCGCGATATCACCAGCAGAAGATGCCATGGCAGAGCTGCAGCATTTCTATGTTGAATTGAAGTTCACTTCAGTTCTTTTCTTTTCTTCTCTTTTCCTTCTTAGAGGGAAAGTGGGTTCCTTACAAACTCTTTCTATTGTTACTTCTTGGTACAAATTACAATAAATAAACTGCCTGGAAGGCAAGAGAAACACTGAAAAGCATTTAACTTGAACTTAAAAAATGGTCCAACCCTATGTTGCATAACCCAAAGAAGATGCCATCAAAGAAGGCTTTTGATTCAGCAACCTCATTTACAAATTGCAACATCTATAGAAAAAACACTAATATTTACACCGTCAGTCACCAGAGATCATCAAGTTATCACATCCAAAGATGCCATTGCAGAGCAATATCATTTCTATGTTGAGTTCACTTAATTTCAGAGCGATAATTTCAGTTTATTTTGTTAAAGGGAGAGGAGGTCTTTACAAGCCCTTAGAATTTTTACTTCTTGGCACAATTAATCAACTGCCTTGACAACAAGAAAAATACATGAAAAAGCATTTAACTCAAACCTCAAAAAAGGCTCAACCCTATACGGCATAAACCAAAATCAAAAAGCAAAACCATCATATATGTAATTGAACTCTTACTATGAGAAGAAAGGAACCTGATCTATATCCTCGCAGACAGCAAGTTCTTCATGACCATATGGGTAACTGTTCACACAATTAAATCATTATCAAAACGAAACTGAAAAATGTCTATAACATCAAAAGTTGGAATAGAAATAAGCTTGAGCAGAAGCTTACAGCAAGCCAAAACTAGAGTACAACTTCTTACGATCATCTCGAGTAAGTTCCGTGCCAATGCTGTAACACAAAAATGACACAAAAAGAATATGGTTCTAAAATGAACTAAAAGACCACCATCATTAAAATAACAGAAATCAAAGGGCACAAAATTTCAAACGGTGACACCACCTGTTTATGGTAATATTAACAGCTCTTCTGTCAGCCTCAAAGGCAAGGAGGTCAGACATGATCTCTGCAGTGGCTCCACCAAGTTTCTATTTGAAAATTTTGCATTAGACTTTAGTAAAAGAAAAAGGAAATAGAATCTGCTTATAATATAAGAATGAAACAAACATCTGCACAATGGGCAGTTAACCCTAACCTGACAGAACCTGTAGAAATCCTCAAGATATGCCTTGTAAAGAGTATTCCTCATTATTTCAATGTTCATGTCATCCAAGTCCTGCAGATGATACAATTAAGTAGAATGAAGAAAAAGCATGATGCTGAACAGTGGATCTCTAAAATAAATCTACAACAATGTAGTCAAATAAAAATATAGGTTACATAGATGTTAACAAAGTGAATACAGAAAAGAAATATCAACCATCATTGTTCCTATTATTCATAGTATATATGAAGACCCATATATGCACCACTAATATGACAAATAAAAATTTTAACAGAAAGCCAAATAGAAAGAGGAAATGTTCTTTTCCTCTGTTTTTTAACTCGGTTCAACAGAAAAATCAACTGCAAATCTACATGTATGGGTCATTGTGTCCATATGTCCATTTACAGTTTTATATCATTCATCAACAAATACATGATTGCAGAAAATTTCCTCTCCAAAAAACACAAGATTAAATGTATGTTTTTCCTGGTGTCAGAAAAACACATCTCATACAAAATGTGAGGATCTTACTCAGAAGAAAACAAACATGAGTAGCAGTCACTAGTGAGTACCTCAGATGTGAAACACTCGGAGAAGTACGGAGCCAAAGGCGTGTCAACAAGCACCAGTCTATATAGCTCCCGCATATTCTGAGCAACTGCCAGGGTAGCAATACTGAGGAAACAAATTAAGAAAAACATTGCCATGTTATTAGTAGTCAAAACAAAACTACAAACCTGGATCAAGTAAACATTACCTCTCAAACATGCCCAAAGGGTGGCATTTCTCTAACAATTCCTGAACATCTCTTTCGTGCAAGGTTCCAGTAACGATCAGGACAACGTTGTCAATCATGTGACCATATCTGTACAATATGAAAAAATATTAGGTATTTAGGTTTCCAGAAAAATTTTAAGACAATCTATTTTACCAGCCAGGCATTAAATTAAAAACGCAGTAAAGTAAAGGTTCACCCTCATCCTGTTTAGAAGCCAGTGAATTGCACATTAAAGAAGATAAAACTGCATGCCTGTATGCCAACCAAACATAAGGTTGGACTTCAAGCAAGACTGGTAGCCAATGCACAGTTTGGGCTGAATTTAAAGGTATGTCAGACCAGCTAAAGCTTAACTGTTTGACACACTAAATACACCATGTGACTCAAAATAGCACAAACAGACACATTCTTACTGAGCTTCACATACCAATTATCCTGCCAATATAAGTAGGAATGTAACAAATCACACACTACAACTACAAAAACCTTGTAACTTGGGGACAGAATGATTCCAAATGCATGGAAACTTCTCAAACTTTACCAAAAGCATCAATCTTGGGCAGAGAACCCACACATTCACATTAGGGAATACATAACCCTAGAGAATTACCCCTAGAATAAATATTTTGGCAAATTCTGCATGAACATAAACAACCAAGTACACAGTTGGATCTTAAAAGTAGCTAAATTGTCTCAATACTTCACATAAAAAATTAGTCACGCTTGGAAAAGACTTAAATCTCCATACGTGATATACTCAAGAAAGGTTGACAATGGCTCTGTGGCTTGGCATAGCATGTGCTTGTACTCGTCAACCAGTTTAAGAGTGCATTTCTCCACAATTGTAGTTGTATGCAACGGGGAAGGTTCTGCAGGAAAATTACGATAACCATTATTAGTTCATAAGCTAGAACTATGAAATTCCACTATGAACATAATAAACAAATGAAATTCCAACTGCTATTATCTTTCTGTAATTTTTGCTATACATTAGTGTATTTTATTTTTCAAATATTCAAAAGAATCCATAGGATGCTCAAATTCTAGTCGTGAATGTGTGATATCAACCATTCTTTTCATTTATTTATGTTTTTAAGATAAGAAAATGTTGGAAGACTTAGGAATGTGTGTATCCTACTTTCAATAGTTTCAAGGACTCGGGCAATGCTCCTCAAATGCTAACTGAGAGTCTGAGAAGTGTTGACTGCATCTTAGCATATGCAATTTATTTTAAAATTATGGTGCATCCAATATGCTTTGACATGGCTCCTATCTAGAGTGTCAGTGTGATTCAATTCTCTACATTAGTAACATGATAACCATGATCGAGATAGTCTATTACTAAACCTAGGGCTAGGATTTGGTTCATGCTAATAGAAGACATAGAACACGCGATTAGCTAGATTTTGAAGTGTGATTCAAGTATATTTCTAGTTTAAAAAATACATTAGTTGAAAACTTTCCATAAAAGTTTCAACATAGATTTCAAAATTAAACACCTTGATTCCATTCTAGAACTTCAATTTAACATCGTGAAACGTATTAATTCAGCTAGAAGAACCCAGTTCAATTGAGAAACACAGAGACCCTGATCCAAACGAGAATTACAAGTTCATACATGAACGAGATCATAACCCAAATTCTAAATTAAGTTCTAGGGCTTCAATTAACACAGTGAAACATGGAATTTCAAAAGCAATTGAATTGAGAACAACGATGAGATCGATCTGAAATTGTAGGGTTACCGTTTTGGAGGTAGGGTCCGTATTCGGTAGCGGAGAGGTGCATCTTGATGTCGTCTAGGGTTTCACACTGGCAGAGATTGTTGTAATCGGCGGCGGTGAGCAAACCAGATCTGTATCCCCTGACGATCGCTTCCAGGTAACCGCCATGGATGTTGAATGTCATTGCTTCGAATCCATACATCTTTGTCCAAGACGATTTGAGAGAGAAACACAGATCTCAATTCCCAAATCGCTAGTTATATAGATTACGAAATAAATGTATATACTAGTATTGTGTGCGTTATGTAACGAACTTGTGGATCGTGAGAGAACCTAATTCGATGATATGACTAACCGCTTCGGACCGACCTTACATGACAATTGTTTCTAAAACTGGTAAATTTACACTTTGTCCCTTTTAAATTGGTCATTTTCCCTCTTTTAACCCTTAACATTTTTAAAATTTTCTTAATTTACCCATGCCCTAACTTCGAGTTTTTTTTTTTTTTTTTAATATTCTAAAAAATAATAATAATGTAGAGAATTGATCCACTTTTCAAATTATTTAGAAAATTAATCTATTTTTTAAAATCGTATTTTGAAAATACGATTTTGAAATTGAAATTGCATTTTCAATATGCTCACTTTAAAATCGCATGTTGAAAATGTAATATATCTTAGCCCCCGTTTGTTTTGGGAGATAGAATGGAGGGGATTGATAGTGAGGGGATTAATAGTGAGAGGATTGATAGTGAGGGGATTAATAATGAGGAATTGTTAAATTATTTTTATATAAAATAATAAAACAAATAAAAAAATATAAAAAAATTAAACATTATATTTAAAAAAAAATTCCCAATATATAAAAAATAAAAAAATTTCTAATCCCCTCACTATTTTCTAATACCATCTCTACCTCCTCCTTACCAATCCCCCTTCCAAGGGTATTAACAATACCAAGAGACTAATAGTCCTAAGGCTTTATCTGCAAACAAACAAGGGCATTAGTAATACCTTAGTATTACTAGTCCCAATACCCTCCCTATAGCCCAAAACAAACGAGGCCTTAGTGAAGTCCATGTCATCATAAATTACATTTTCAACATGCGATTTCAATGTGAAATTGCATGTTGAAAATACAATTTCCAATTAAAATTGTATTTTCAAAATTCGATTTTAAAAAACAGTTTAGTTTCCCAAATAGTTTGAAAAGTGAGTCAATTTTCTAATTTTTTTTTTTTGAATATTAAAAAAAAATAAAACTCCCCTAACTTCTGTCCAAATTTGAACAAAAAAATGCCATGTGCCATTGAAAATATATTCTTATACAAATCCAAACTAAAATTCTAATTGTAACTTTAACCCTAACTCCCATTCTCATTCTTTAATCTACAGTTAAAACTCTAATTCCAAATCAATAATTCTAGAATAATCATTTTTGTATTTATGTGACGTGTAATTATTATATGAAAAATAGTCTTCATAATTGTTGTTAGGAAAATGTTTCAGTGCTCGAAATTGGCACGGCTCGAACGGCTCGACAGTCCAAAACGACGTCGTTTTGGGCTGTATTTTTTTTTTTTTCTTTTTTCTTCTTCTTCTTCGTCATTTTGGACTGAAACCAGAGGGAGAGGAGAGGGAGAGGGAGAGGGAGAGAGAGAGAGAGAGAGGGGGAGAGAGAGGAGGCAGCCCTCCGCCCGCCGTCCGTCCGTCGCAGCCCTCCGTCCGTCCGTCGCCCCTCGTCGGCTCTGCCCCGATCGCGTCGCCTCCGTCGCCTCCGCCCCCTCCTCCTCCCCCTCCATTTTTTAGGCCCCCTCCAGTCCCCTCCTCCCTGCTCCCCTCCTCTCCTCTCCTCTCCTCTCCCCTCCTTCCTCCTCCCCCTCCATTTCTGCGTCTGAAAAAAAAAAAAAAAACAAAATTCGGGCCATTCGAGCTACGTAGCTTTCGAGCTACGTAGCAAGACCGTTGTTGTTAATATTTAAAAATGTGTAAAAATATTTTGAAATATGTAAATTATGTATTGAAATTATAAATATTATAACATTATGTGATGATTATTTGATGATTATTGATAATTGTTAGAATTGCCATTAACAAAATCCGTATATTAATAAAGAATATAAACGGTGGAATCTATCTAACTAATATAATTATAATAAATACTATAATAAACTAAATATAATATATGATTATTGTAATATTATAGTTTTAAAATTGAAACTATACTTTTTTATTTTCCGTATTTTTTTGTTTTTATTGAATTTTTTTAATATTTTGAGCAATTTTTTTAATTTTTAAACATACCTAACATACATATACCTAAAAAGTAAAAAAAAAATTGAAAAAAACCTTTTAAAAATTCACTAAAGACCAAAAATACAAAAAAATTAGAGAATTCAGTACATTTTTTATATTTTTATATATTTATTAATTTTTAAAAATATTTTTTCACAAATTTTTTATTTTTTAGATACATCTAAGTAAGGTGCATCTAAAAAAGTAAAAAAAAATGTTTAAAATTTTAAAAATATTCACTAAAAACAAAAAAAAATATGAAAACCAAAAAATTCAGTTTTCAAAAAACTTAATTCAAAAAACTCAAACCAAATAATATTTTGTTTGGATTTCTATGAAGTTTTTGACAATTACTCGCAATTAATTTTATTTTATTTTTTGGAGAACTAAAATGGATAATTTAGGGCACGAATCTCTTGTTAAAATGGAATTTGGAGAACATAAGATGTACACCATTTTACGTCACTTTTTAAATAAGTTGTTTTCAAGCTTTTTTTTGTTTTTTTTCACCTGTTTTTCTATTTTTCATTTTGTTCACTCTTGTAGTTCATTAAAATGAAAAAACAAAATGCTGACAACAACAACAAAAAAAAACTCTGCCAGTTATATCTCTAAATAACATACAAAAATCAAAACATGCATGATAGAAAAGATTGTGTAAATCCCAATATTAATTTCTCATATATACACAATTGCATAAATGAGGAGTATTTTTTATTTATTGTCATAATTTTCTTTTCCATATATATATAAGCAATCTATGTCACAACATTTTTGTGTTCTATTCTTGTTTCCCTAGACACACGCTATATTGTGCAACGGAAGGTGAGAGAGTTGAGTCATCATCTACTACTCCACAATAGCCCGTCACTGAATCACTGACTAAAAGTGATGTGAGAAAAAATTGAATTCACTTGCCGACAAAAATGTTTGAAAATCATATCCTCCCAAACCTTGAGATAGAAGAGCATAACACAATGACTAAATCGACAAAGTCAGTTCTAATTTGGGTGCAAGATGATTCCAACAGATGCTACCTGATGAGTTTGAAACTGGGTGGACAGGTCTACTACCTTAGAGAGGCCATACAGATTTTTAAGGATAGAGAACTCAGTCAAGGTCAGAAAATCGGACTTCGGTGGGAAAATGGGAAGCTGTTTTTCTCACTTCTATAGTGAGAAAAAGGTTAACAACCCTGTTTGGCTTTGTTTTAAACAAAAATTCGTTTTCATTTTGTGTTTTCTGAAATAAAACAAGAAAGAAATTTAGAAACACCACATGGCTGCTAAGCTAATACTCCATCAACAGATGGAGTTAACCAGACACCATTTCACACTTCATACCCAAATCAGTAAACTTCATTCTGTAATATGAAATTATGAGATATAAAACATCTACTCTATTATATAAAATCTACACAACTCTTCAGACCCAAATCAGTAAGCTTCATTCTGTATTATGAGATAATGAGATATAAAACATCTATTCTATTATATAAAATCTACATGACTTTTGGTGTGGAATGTCATGCTTTCTTGATTTTTCAATAATGCCCTTCATATCTAATAACTATATCATCCAATAATTGCTTCACCAAACTGCCTAAAACTGTTAAAAACCATTCAAAGCTTTGAACATAAAAATTGCAAATGCATCACCACTAGTATTTATATATGCACGCATCTATATATATACACACATTGTTATATGCAAGCACAAGAAATCGCAAAATCAATTCAGCATTTCATTCATCACCTAACTCAGTATTTAGCTACGAAAACCGCAGTCTGACAAATTACAACACAATCATATAAACCTGTCCACTTCAGTATTTCTAGTTATCATCCGCAGATGACTGAGTAAGATACACTTTAGTTTCAAACATACATTGGGTCAACAGCCAAAAGAAATCTACACAAGAGCGAGCAAGAAACAACTTTGAAAGAGAAATGAAAACAGTCAAAAGTGAAGAGTTTGGTCCTACGCTTTTCTGCTACTTAATTGCCCCCGAAAGACAGGGTTGGCCTAGAAAAAAAAAAAACTGACTCACTCGGGTCTCCGCATTTTAATGTTAAGTGGAGTTTCCTTGTAGGACTGAACCCTTTTGGCTGCTAGACGCGAAGGCCTTCCAATAGATGACCTTCGAAGTACAAGAGTTTCATCACTTGAGTCACTATTGACTTCTTTATCAATTTTTTTGACCAACAAACACATGGAAGGTGAACCATCTTCCTGCATTTGATCATCGTGCAGAGAACACGCAGGAAATTTTGCATCATCTATCTCAAACACATCTTCAGTAGACTCTGGTTCTTCAGATTTAAATCTAGCAGATTGCCTTCTGAAACAAACCCTGCTAAAAAGAGAAAAACAAAGATAATTTTATTCTGATGATCTAGTTAATAGTTGAAAATAGATTCCAACAAAATATTAACATGCAATATGCAACGTAACATCCCCAGATAAACCTTTTGTTCTCAGTTTTTGCATCGTCTATCTCAGACACGTCTCCAGTAGGCTCTGGTTCTTCAGATTTAAATCTGGCAGATTTCCTTCTCAAACCCACGCTGCTAAAACCAGAAAAACAAAGATAATTTTCTTCTAGTCTTCTGGATTAATAGTGGAAAAAGAGATTCCAACAAAATATTAACGTGCAATATGCAATGTAACATCCTGGACAAACCTATTACTCTCAGTTTTGTCCCTCAATAGAACTTGTTTCACAGAAGAAGGGCCCAAACCTGCAAGTGACACATGAGAGACCAGAAGGTCACAAAAGAAAATAAGTTTCTCAAATCTCAAATGGATAATCAGGTTCCAGCAGTTACACTGACTTTTTGATTGCTGCTTCCCAATCTTGTTGGTATTACGAGGTTTATTTTCAGCTCTATCTGCTTCTAAGGACTCCCTGGCCTCCTCAGACTTGCAAGTTCGCACCTTTTGATAATGAGAGCAATGAGAAAATAAACATGAAAGCTATAACTCTTCTAGAAAATTGTAAATGAGAAATTACCAAAAAGATTTTCTCAATTACCTGATTGTCCAATTTTTTACTTGTTCTTATTTTTGCTTTCTCCTGAGAAAGCAAAAACATGAATTAATGAATAGCATAAATTTTGATATACTCTGACAATGGTAGAGATGATACAAGATAGACTGACCTCCAGTTCAAGTCCTCTTGCTTTGAGCAAACCGTTTTTGCATCCAAGCTCATGATGTAGTGCTTTGAGCTGCAATGAATTAGAGGTCTATTGTAAGTTAGCAGAAGATATCCAACATAGTGGAAGCAGAAGTTTAACTTCATGTACACACTATCCACCAACTTGGATGTCTATAAAAAAAAAGCTTACCCTATCTTTTCCTGAATTAAGTTCCTGCAACGTTAAAGGAACAATATAATCTACGTCACCAAGAATCCAAATTTGTTAAACGAAAGTTGATAAAAAATTGAAGAATTCAGATCCATGGTTTATCAAGTATGCGGGAGGAAAACAGACCACTAGCATCTGGCTATTTGCTTGAGCGAGTTGCGAATTCTGTTGCTGCAGTTTCTGCAAATTGACTCTAAGTTTCTGTAACTCAATTCCACTCAATTCAATGATTTTACTATCAACACAAATCAAGGAAAACTTCAAACAAGAAAATTCTGACAGGCCCCAACAGAACTACCAATTCAGGAATAAAGCATATTAATGTATGTCCAATAAGGATGCCTCAAAAATGAACCAAATTGATCAAAAAAGGATACTTTCTATCCACTAAAAGCTTCATCAGTGCCATATTTTCCTGAACAAAAGTTTCAAAAAATACCACTAAGCTAAAAGATGAACACCACATAAACTCCAAAAACACTATTATCAAACCCACAAGAACTATACCTTTTGAAGCTGTTCAATGTACTCTTTTGTAGTATTTGAAACTAATAGTTCCTTGTCAACTTGAGACAATGGTTTAGTTTGCTGTGGCAAGTTGCTTATGTCGCAAAGTCTCTTCCTTGCCACACTTCCAAAAGAGCCCTTAGCTGTTTTCTCTACTTTAGGCTTATCTGATATCAATACCCAATTTCACAGTTATTGAAAAAAATCTCAACCTTAAAACACCGTCATGGGTAACAAAGATGCGTCCATACGAACTTAAAGAACAAAATTTTAGATTGAATCATACGACACAAAAATGAGTACTTGGGGGAAACCCTCAAATATCAGAATTACAGAAAGAGTGAAGAACTATTAGGGTAATTATGCAAATAGTCACATAATTCAACACATTGGGGTTTTTAGGCAACTAAAAATTAGGGGACAGCCGAATGAAGTTCAAATACAAAATTAGGCTCCGTTTGGCACAATTCTCAAATTATAATTCCACCCATTGATTTGAGTGTATTGTTTGTTTTGAGCTTTCAAATCATAACTCTACACCCATTTCTCAAACTTAATTCAAAACATAATCATTACTTTTCAAAATTTATAACCAAACACATAATTCAAAACTCAATTCAAATCAATATTTTAATTTTTTAAATATTTAAATATTTAAATATTTTAAAAAGATTTTAATTTTGTTAAGATTTTTAATATTTTAATATGTTACAATTTTTTTAGTTTTTTAATTTTTTGAATATTTTTGAATATTTTAATTTCAAAATATTACGATTTTAATTTTTAAAATTTTAAAATATTTTATAAAAATAAATTCAAACTCCATTTTATAAAAAGATTTTTAAATATTTTAATTTTTTTGTTATATGTTTGGTTACGATTTGAGTGTAGAGTTATGAAAGTAGTATGGAGTTTTGAGTTATGTGTTTGGCTATGAGTTTTAAAAATAATTTCTTAATTGAGTTTTGTTTTATGTGTTTGGTTACGATTTGAGTGTAGAGTTGTTTTTAAATTTAAAATATTAACATTTTAAATTATTTAAATTTTTTGAATATTTAAATTATTTAAATTTTTATGATTTAAATTTTTTGAATATTTATTTTAATTTTTTACTTATTAAATTTTTTAGATTATTTTAATTATTTAAATATTTATGATTTAAATTTTTTGAATATTTATTTTGAAAAAAAATTATTTCCTTTGTAGTATTTTCAATTAAAAAATTGATTAATGTTATTTTCTGTTAATAATAAATTTTTTTAATTGAATTTTAAAAAAAGTTTGGTTATGAGTGTTGATCAGAATTTTCAATAGTGTGAAAGTAGTGTGTTTTGTTATGAGTTATAGCAATTTGAATTAAGTTTTGAAAACTCTTTCCAAAACTCATAACCAAACAAATTTTTTTACTTCACATGTCAAATCAAACTTTCAAAACTCAATTCCACACTAAATTCAAAACTCAATTCAACACTCTATTCAAAAACCATAACCAAACAAATTTTTTACACTCAAATCATAATTTCACAACTCACAAACTCAAAATACAACTCATACTCTCAAATCATATTTACAAAACTCTACCAAACGCAACCTTAGAGATTTAATCATGTCAATGTACAAAAATGACAACTTGAGCAAGTCTCTCTCAACTAACCTAACTGATTCAGATTATAAGAATATATAAAAACATGAAACTTCACAAATTTGATGGCATAGCCAATTCTCAAATTACCCCAAAAGAAATCAAAATTACAACCACAAGCCCCCCCCCCCCCCCCCAAAAAAAAAAAATCCAGAAAAAACCCTAATATGAAATTCGTCCCGATTTATGGGAATGTATCAACTAACCTTAAAAAAAATCTAGATTTGGCATTGTTTTAGAGCCTAATTAACCAGTTTGAGAACAGTAAGATGAACATGGATCAAACAAACAAGAGTCGTAGTTACCTCCAACGAGGCTGTTCTCTGAGCCAAGAACGAAGAAGCCTTCAGTGACCGACATCGAGACAAACCCTTAAATCTACTTCTCTCTCTCTCTCTCTCTGTCTCTCTAGAATTGAAAACAGAGGAGGATATGATTGAAAAGAGTTGGGAGATTCGGGAACCGCACGGCCTTCCGAAGCAAATCCCAAGCCTACTCTTTGAATTTCTAACACGCTCCGAGCCTTCTTTATTGGGCCTCATTGGGCTGGGTTAGCCTCGAATACAATTTTGGGCTAAATGTTTCATATTGAGCAGACCCAAATCTGACAAGTTAGTGGTTAGTCACCGCGGGTGTTATGATGGGTGAGAAAGGTGCACCTCGTGAATTTGTGTTGGATGATTAAAAAATAATCAGACATAATATATGATTGGTGAAGAATATCGTGACTTGATGTCTCAGGGGCACCACTTTGTTCTTTGGACTTTGCAGCCCATTATTGTTATTATTAATTATTAATACTTTTTCTTATTTAAAAAAAATTAAAAAAATAAAAATAAAAAGGTATGTAAGTGTGATTTAATAAGGGATATTTACATGAATTTTTTTAATTATTAGTGAATATCACTTTACTCTCTTATTTATGAATTTGTATAATATTTTCAAATATAATATTGTTTGTATGAGTTTATAATTAAAATGGTGAATATATATATTTATATAATAAGGCAAGAGGCTTTTTGAAAATGTCTTAAAATGTATCAGAGATACATTTTGAATCAAGGGTTGAGATTATACTTAGCAAGTATTTAAGGGTCAAGATAATTTTTTCGTTTTTGCTTTTCCCCCCAAAATGTGTCTTTTCACTTACTCTGTCTCTCTTTCCTATGTTAAGAGACAGATTCATATATCTCTCTTCTTATATTCTCCAGCAACTCTCCATTCCTCACTGGTTTTAGCTTAAATTTCTCTCTCGGTTTCGATTTTACAATCTCCAACAACTCTTCAGAGTTGACATTCCTATTCTCCTTTGCCCTTTCATTCTTCTAACCTATGAAATGGATTTCTATTTCTGTAAATATTGAAATGGGTTGCAAATATGATGGGTTTTGATTTCATTGAAATGGGTTTCTATTTCTGTATGTATTTCAAAAAATGTGATGGGTTGAAAATTTGATGGATTTCATAAAATAAATTTGAAATGAGTTGCAAATATAATGGGTTTATATTTTCTCTCTTTACATTGATGGGTTTACATTTTCTCTCTTTACAGTGGAAATGAGTTGCAAATATGACGGGTTTAAATATTTCTATTTCATTGATGGGTTTTATCAATTAACCTATGATTATAATAGGTTTTGATTTCTATAAAATTGTATTTTGGTTTTGTATTTTGAAATGGGTTATATTTCGATTTTGTTGGTTTCATCAACTAAACCTATTTGGATTTCAGAAAATTATTGAGTAAGATTTCTATGAGTAAATGGGTGATTGCTGATAAAATGAGTTTCTATTTTGGGATTGAAACATTAGCATACTATTTTTGGTTTGATTTTGTTGCATTGTGACTGTTTGCAAGAACTGTTTACAGAAATCAAAAAGCCATAATCAAAAGTCCATTTTATTTTGCATCCTGTTTTTGGTGATAATAATTTATGGTGAAACAATTTCTGGTCAACCAATTTCTGCTTTTTTCTGATATTAAAAAATCATAAATTTAATATTTAAATTAATAAAATTAAAACTCAAAGTTTATTTTGTTACAAGTATTAGATTCTAAGTTTTTTTTTTTTTTGGGTAAATTTTCCTAAATTTTAATGATACCTAAAATTATTCAAAGAAGATTGGCTTATGTGTGTTGGTAGCATATAATTTTTCTAATATATTCCTGTTTCCCATGATTAATTAAATGTTGAGGATGCATGAAATTAATTAATTAATTGATTAGATATAAATCAGATAAAACACATTTTTTAGAAAAAAAAATGAATAAAAAATAGAGGAATTTCATTAGCATGCTGATTAGGCCACTAACAGCAAAAGTTGCCGGAGTTTTTTCACATGCCCCAAACCATGGCATGCCAACATGATTATTTTTTTAATTAATTAGCTTTGATTAATAATTAATTATCATCTTGCCAGCTTGAATAAATTAATGATTAAGATTCTTAATGCATGTTTTATACCCAAAAAAAAAAAAAAATTATTTTAGACATTGGGTTATCCTTTTCTTTTTCTTTAATGTTTCCTAATTTTTTGTGAAATTTATGCCTCTTAATGATGCTTTGCTTACATGGTTTGCATGTATCAACTGGTATGTGCGTTTCTGGTGAATATATATTTTTTTTGGCATAAATTTCTTTTTTAAATGGTGAACTCCATTACCCCTGAATTGTTTTTAACTTATTTCTATAAAGGGAGCTGCTGCAGAGCTCTAATTAGAGCTTCAGCTGTACAGCTCTAATGAGCTGTCCAGGAATAAATAAATAAAAAAATAGTGAAGTAAAAGACAAAAAAGGGGGAAGAAAAAGACAAAATAGAGCTCCATTAGAGGTGTTTTTTTAGAGGTCTAAATCATTTTTGTTTCTATAAATGGTGGCTGTCAAGTTTGTTGACAATGATTGACCCAGATTATTGGCAGTGATGATTTATTGCTATTTTTAAATAGAAAAAATTAGTGCTATTAATATACAAATTGGGAAACTTCAAAACTATGAGTCATGAATTAACCATCAAAACTTGCTATTTGGAAGGAAAGATTAGGCTACCAAAGAAATTAGGGGCATCAAAACAAGTTTTCTGGAGTTGCAAATATGGTGGCTTTACATTTTCTCTTTTTACATATTTCTCCTTCTACATTGAAGGGTTTATATATTTCTATGATCAAATCAAAATACCTATGATTATAATGGGTGATAAGGTAATAAAGTAATTTCAATCTCAAAATGTTTTGATATGTATATTTTCAACAAATGTACTAATATATATTTTTTTGTTTCCACAAATTACCAAATTGCTGTGCATGTTCCTCATTGGAGATATATACAGGTTGATACAAAAACTTTTTGGAAAGTAATGAGGAGGAAGTTTGGGCAAACACATGTTTGAAGACATGTTATTAAACATCTTTTGTAAAGCATACATATTTTGTTTAGCTTTAATCCACTTTTTGTGAAGCATACACATCTTTTGTAAAACTTTAACCCACTCTTTTGTAAAAACATACATATATTATCAACTTAGGTGTATGGCAATACAATGTTTGTTTTGCTTATGTGGTTATAATTTGATTGGCAGCAGTAGCATTAGCTGATGTGCATTTTAATTTTAATTTTTTTGAGATTGCAGAGCACTAGCTGGTGTGTATTATTTGGTATTTAATTTTTTTTATTTGATTTGTTTGGATTTGGTGAAATGATTTTGCAATTTGGTTGTAACTTGATTTCACTACATTTTTTCTTATACAAATTTGTTTCATGAATAATTACAAAAAAAAAAGAAAAAAAAATAGAAATAAGATACTTCACTCAATTTCTTGCCCAATAAAGGGCTGTGTTTGTGTTTGTTTCACGAATAATTTCTTGGATTAAGATGTGTCAAGTTTTTGAAATGATTAGCTTTGTTACAGGAATTCACTCAATTTTGATTGGAGTCTGATTGTGTTTGGAAGTGCCATTAAGATATCTTTGGAAATTGGCTTTATTTGTTGTTGTTCATAGTTAAGACGTTTTATATGGTTTCAATTACCTCATTTCTCTCTCTCTCTCTCTCTCTCTCTCTCTCTTTTGGGTCTATTTTCCCCTAAAAATCATGTCCCGCCGTGTAAAAGAAGTAAAGAAAACTGTTGGTGAACTTATATGGTTTCATGTCTCTTTTCATGATTTAAACTACAATCTATTAGTTGGTGAACAAGGCAAAGTAGGTTTGTTCTCCTCTATTTTGGCTAGAAGGCCAATGGAAACTAAAGCAAATAGACAATCATAATATGACTGTTTGTCATCTTCTTGAAGGTATGATTAGTTAGAGTGTATAGAGTATATAACCTCTGTAATCACCATTCTTGCGTTTTTCTTTGTTATGTATATCTTTGTTAGATAACCTGTCATCATTTTTGTTTATCCATCATTGTCCAAGAAGAGTGATTGAACAATAACTGAGTTGCAAGTTTAATTTGTGAACATAATCAAAACTGAGGACATCACTTTCTTGCATTATTCAAAGTATCTGAGTGCATGACTGATCAGCAATTTCTAAATTAAAAAATTAAACTCTTGACTGAGATTGCTTCTTTGTTTTTGTGTTTTTTTTTTTTTTTGGGGGCATATGCTTAGACTTGAATAAAATTTTAATTGGCAACCTCATCTCTACTCTATATTGCACATCTTAGTTTTTTTTAATTTTAATTTATAGAAGAAAAACAATTTCAATAATTGTTGGCTTCATATTTTGTATAAGCCAATTACAATTCGACGCGTGGCAGAATAAGGGTAATATAGGAAGATTATTCAAATCTTCGATCCTGATCATACACGTAGTAGTTAGTATTAGTTATTACGAGATTTGAGTAGCATTGGATCAACAAAGAGATACAAAGTGATATGGCTTCAACGGTTACTCACATTCAAATTCAAAATTAGGAGGAAAGCCTAACTGCAAGTGATGGCATAGTGGAGCTAATTATAAAGCAACATGATCAACGATCATGGAGGAACAGTTCGACAGTTGGAAATGCAGTTCGATGGTCATCCTTGAGAAGTATAAATAGCAAAGAAGGCCCTAGAAAAAATCCCCAGACTCAAATCCAAAAAACCAGTCTTATTCTACTTTATTTCCTTTCTAGTTTTACATTTCCTATTCTTTACATTTCTGCACTTTAAAATTCCTGCACTGCACTTCATTCATAGGAGTAGTTTCAAGTAGATTGTTGCTGTAAACCTCTACGAAGCTGAGTTTGGATCATTGTAAGTTTTTTCATTTTAATGAAATGCTTCAATTGTTCTTCATTTAATTATTATTTTGCTTAATTTTCCTAAATCAAGCCACCAGTAAAAGTCCTCTTTATTGAGGCTGAAAGAACTAAAACACAATCGTCTGATAATTGGTTGGCAATTAATTTTCTGTAAGGACTGATTGATCCTTGCTAGCACACTCGCAATTACAAAAATAACCTTCGAAAGTCAAAAAGCCAACATATATTTTTGGCACGCCCAGTGGGACTAATTGAATGGCTAGACGTAGGAGACAAGGAGAAAATGAACGCTTGGAAGAAGGCGTGGAAGGAGAGGTAGAAATACCTAATCCAGAGGATAATGTGACAACACATCCTGTGGAGACACCTATTTTATCAAAACCTATGGTCGAACAGACCAACACTTCGGAACAACTGCCACATGTTCATAATATTTGACAAGGCCAAGGAATTGGACCATCCACTGTTCCATCTACTCAGCCGATAAATCCATGGGGTGGCCTAGTAGATGCTATGGGACAGCAGTTAATGAACACAATGGAAAGATGGGCAATATCCTTTTTAGATCGAATGAATACCCATCAACCAACAAACACAAGACACATGGAGAAAATTTCAAATGTCCCTCAGCAAAGATTGGCTAGAGATAAACAGCCTATGCAAATTAATGGACATTCTAATGGTCAAACTAGTAATCAAAATTATGAAAGACCATCACCCCAGTCTTGGTATGAACCTATTTCGAGGCCTATGGCAGGTCAAAATGCATCAGTACTTAACAGTGAAGCCATGCAAGTTGGCGGATCTGGCCCAGTACAAGAGAATGGCATAAGAATGGTCCCAAATCCCATATTCGAAGTCATACCTGGCACGAGGGGGTTCACTAATCCCTTGTTCGAATTTATACCCGGGGGGGTTGGAAGGTTTTCCTACAAATGGAAGAGACACAACACCAGTTCCAGCACCTTTCGCAGGTCCTTTCGCAGGACAGGCTCAAAGGGGTTACCTACACCCCCAACAACAACCGGCACCACAGGGACAACCAGTCCCAAATATACCACCTTATGGACCAAGAGGACCCCAGGCACAAGGTTGTCCACCAAACCCTGTGTTTGTCCCTCCAGTAGTGGTTCAGCAGGCACAAAATATGGTCCCTAGGGACCAAATTGCTGATATTGTTAGAGAAATGTGTGGACCGATGGCTCGGGGGGTCCAGACTCCTATGTATAGGAAACCCTACCCAAAATGGGTAGATAGGGTACATGAATACCCAAGAGGTTTCAGGATACCAAATTTTGCCCTTTTTTATGGGAATGGAAACCAATCAACAGTGGAGCATGTTGCTAGGTTTGCTGCTCAATGCGGTGAATTTACTAATAATGACTATATGAAATTAAGATTATTCCCAAATTCTCTAACTGGGGGAGCATTTGTATGGTATATTAACCTTACACCTAACTCTATCTAAACTTGGCAACAAATGGAAGAGGCATTTCATGCCCAATTCTTCCAATTGGAGCCAGAGGTTTCCATGGCAGACTTGGCAAGATTGAGTCAAAGGCCTGATGAGAAGGCTACTCAGTTTATTGCCAGATTTAAAAGAACACGAAACAAATGTAGGGTCATCCTACCAGAGCCAGAATTCGTGAGATTGGCTCAAAATGGCTTAGAGTTTAGGCTTCGAAAGAAGTTTGACTCGACTGAGTTCAGAGACTTAGTGGAACTAACTTATAAGGTGTCTAGGTATGAAGCATTACTAGAGGAAGAACAAGATCGAAATAATGCATCGTACAAGACATATTATAGAGATCCTAATTATGAGATCGATGCAGCAGAGATTGTGGGGAAAGAACCTGTGATCTGTGAAGCATTAATTCATAAGGATACAACAATTGACCAGCAGTTTAAAAAGAAAGACCTTCATAGGAAATACTCTTTCGATTTAACTAAGGCAGATGACATTTTTGATCATTTGCTTCTGGCCAACTTCCTTAAGTTACCAAAAGGAGTCAAAACTCCATCTCCAGATGAACTTAAAGGAAAAGTATATTGTAAATGGCATAATTCTTGGTCTCACTCGACTAAAAACTGTATTGTTTTTCGAGACAGGATCCAATAACAAATTCAGAAAGAAAGTTTGAAATTCCCATCCAAAGCAGAAAAGGCCATGGGGATCGGCAGTAATCCATTTCCAGAAATTAGAGAGGTGGCAGCCAATGTCATTATGCTAGACTTTCAGAACTTGTCCTTGAAAGAATTGGAAGAAGTCAATGTGCAGATGCATGTTGCCAACCAGACAACTATCAAGAAAGACACTGGAAATCTACCAGCTATTGGACAAGGTTTCTCACACCAGAGGAAAGACTCTAATGAAGAAGCACTGGATGACGACTCTTTAGAGGCAGCTGTAATGCAAAGGATGTGTCCCAGGTGCAGACTGAGTTATAAGTGGTTGAAAAGACTTCTAATTGATGGGAATCAATATTACAGGGATGTGCAGAGACGTCCTAAACCAACCAATGCTTATAACAAAAGGCCATATCAACTAGTGGTAGGCAGCAGCCATTAATGGTTGAGCCAACAGCCGATAGAATGCATTCTAAAGGCAAGAGACCTTTATATGAGTCCAGGCCACCTAATTATTACAGAATTGAGAGCAGTCATTCTAAAAGGAGACTGGAGAAGGGTTCAGTTTATGGGGATCAAGGTTAGAGATTGGCCCCCTAGACCAGCCTCACGCAGGATAGAAAGTGGCCACCTTCATCAAATGCCTGAGTTAGGCCTAAAACATGAAGTCAGAACCAAGCAGTGACCTTCACAGCCAGCTTTGAAGATAGCTTCGAAGGAAAAAAGGAATAGTTCAACTTCTAGGTCAATAAGTTCGTGGGTACCTGGAGTTCCGGATTGGTTTGTCATGCAGAACAAACCTAGGGAGGTATCTACCCAAAGAGATGTTGTTGGAAACCAAGGAAGGATGGTCAAACCTCCTTTGGTGGCCCCAAACAATTGGGTATTGCTTAAACACCCAAAAACAAAGGAACCAGATATGGTCCCAGTAATTTCGAGATCACAAAGGAGAAAGATTCAGCGTAGGTACACTCAGTACCAAAAAGACCTGAAAGAAAGTGAAGAGAGCTCTTTATTCGTCCAGACAGAATGAAAGAAGAATCCAAAGTCAGACCATACTCCAAAACCAACTCTACAAGGCAAAATGGACTACAGCAGAGAACAGTTGGCCAAAGTTCACTCTGAACTAAAAGCCAGAGAGAAGTCCAGTTTAGCAGGATTGGAGAAGGCTTTGATGGAGAGTGATAGCGAGACAGAAGAAGAAGTTGGCCTAGGCCAAAAGAAAGGAATGGTTGAGGAAGAAATATTCGAAGCCTTCATGGCTAAACAAACATTTTTGGTTGAAAAGCCAGTCGAAAAAGGCCATTCGAAGGAGTCTGTTAGTAATGAAATGCCAGAATGCAGCATGGAAGATACTTCTGAAGTAACTGAACAAGGTGGCCAAGAGGAGAAACAGGTACAGCCAACCATCCAATTTGGCTCGTTTCCTCCAGTATCAGTGAATATGATACACATATTACCGCATCAATTTCAAGCTGGGGATGAGAACCAAGAGGGTCAAGAAGTTGACCCAATTCCCAGTCTCTAGTGAAGACTCACAAGTGAGTATGGTGCAAGATGAATCTGGAATGGCTACCCCAATGAAAACTGAATACGAGAGTGAAGAAGAGGTGAGTATTAATCTCTCATATCCTTTTGAGTATCCCTCGAACTCTATGACACAGCATGTCAAGCCTTTGTATATTAAGGCCTTCTTCGATGGGATACAATTGAATCAAGTCTTGGTGGATAATGGGGCAGCAGTGAACTTACTACCGAAATCTTCCTTAAAGAAACTAGGGAAAAGGAACCCCATGGTTAATCCCAACCAGCACAACCATTGCTGGCTTCGCTGGAGACAAACAGATAGTTCAGGGAATTCTGTCCATAAACCTGAGTGTGGGAACCAAGGACTGCATGACGGCATTCTTCGTTATCGATAGCAATGCTAAGTAAATGCTTTACTTGGTAGAGATTGGATTCACACTAACAAGTGTGTGCCTTCTCTTTGCATCAGAAAATAATGATGGCCTGGGCAATGGAGAGACAGAGGAAATTGATGCAGATCCTCAACCCTTCATAGTCTGTGCAGACTTCGCAGAGGCCAAATTGTATATTGAGGGAGTGACACCACTCAGTATACTAAGAAAACCTGATGGCTCAGCCGAAGTGACGGCTAATGAGGAAGTGACACACCTGAAACACTTAGTCCAGGAGAGTGCTGATGAAGAGGTTGTCGTTAAGGATGACAATGACGCCTGGTTGTAAACAAAGAAATGAAGCCCAAGAAGCCAAGTCATTGGCTCTAATTAAGTTTCAATATTGGTTGTAAAATCAATAGTCCAGAAAGTGCAAGAGCAAGAGAAAGAAGCCATGATAATTGGCTGCAAGCAGGAGCAGCAAAGGCCAGAGTTTTGCCCTTGATAAATACTGTGCATTGGACATTGAAAACAAAGTCCAAGAGACATGAAGGAGAAGCCTTATGGACAGACTTTGTCTATGAGGAGGAGGGTAAAGATGTTGAATCAAAGAACCTGGAAGCAAACAAAGCAAGGAGATTGCTTCGAAGGCAGAAGGAATCAAAGAAGGAGCTTCAGTAAGTTCTCAGATACAAGACCCCTTAGAAGAAGTAAATTTAGGGGAAGGTTCTATACAATAGCCCACTTATATAAGTGCTTGGTTGAATGCTCTTGACAAGAACCAGTTGTTGGTTGTTCTGAAAAAATATAAAGATTGTTTTGCACGGTCTTATAATGAACTACCAGGGTTGGATAGTTCATTAGTAGAACATAGGCTCCCTATGAGACCTAATTTCAAGCCATACAAGCAAAAACTAAGAAGAATGAGTCCAGAAGTGATTCAGAAAGTTAAAGAGGAAATTCGTAGACTACTCAAGGCAGGTTTTATTAGGACAGCCAGATATGTTGAATGGCTATCCAATATCGTGCCTGTAGTTAAGAAGAATGGTAAAATGAGGTTATGCATTGATTTCAAAAACTTAAATCTAGTAACTCCAAAAGATGAGTATCCTATGCCTATAGTAGATTTGTTGATAGACAGTTCAGCAGGGCATCAAATTTTATCAACGATAGATGGGCACTCTGGTTATAACCAAATCTGTATTGCAGAGGAGGATGTTCACAAGACAGCATTCAGATGTCCTGAGAATATTGGACCTTTGAATGGGTTAAAACGCCATTTGGCCTGAAGAATGCTGGGGCTACATATCAGAGGGCTATGAACACTATCTTTCATGACCTCATTGGAGGGTATTTAGAGTGTTATATAATGACATTGTAGTGAAATCTCAATCCATGAAAGAGTATCTGTTTCACTTAGAAGCAATTTTTGAAAGAATGAGAAAGTTCAAGTTGAAACTCAATCATCTTAAGTGTGTTTTTGGCGTATCATTTGGAAACTTCTTGGGCTATGTAGTACACAAGAAAGGAATACAGATTGACCAGAATAAAGCCAAAGCCGTCATTGAAGCCAGACCTCCATCAAGTAAGAAAGAATTACAAAAGTTCCTTGGACATGTTAATTTCCTTCGAAGATTCATTCTAATACTGTAGGGAAAACTAAAGTATTTTCTTCCTTGTTAAGGCTAAAAGATGAAGAGGAATTTGTGTGGACAACAAAGCATCAAATTGCTTTCGAAGGAATCAAAGCCTACTTGGCCAACCCTCCAGTGCTGATGCCACCAAAGGGTGATAAGCCCTTGAAGTTGTACATAGTTGCAGCAGAAGATTCATTGGGAGCTTTCTTAGCCCAAGACAATGAAGAAGGCAAGGAGCAAGGTTTATTACCTTAGTAGGTTTCTAAATTCTTGTGAATGTAAATACTCAGCTGTTGAAAAGCTGTGCCTTGCATTGTATTTTGCTACAATGAAATTAAGATACTATCTTTTGCCTACAACTGTCTTAGTAATTGCAACCACAGATTTGGTTAAGTATATGTTATCTAGACCTATGTTGATGGGAAGAATTGGCAAATGGATACTAGCCTTATCAAAATTTCATTTAGAATATGTTCCCCAAAAGGCAGTAAAAGAACAAGTTTTAGCTAATTTTTTGGCAGACCATCCATCTTAAACAGAAAGCCAAGAGATAATGGAACTTGGTATGGCTAGTGTTGAACCATGGCAAATGTGGTTCGATGGATCAAAAGCCAATGGTCTAATTAGAATTGGTGTGGTAATTAAGTCACCACAAGGAGTAGAAACCACACATGGTTTCAAAGTGGATGAAATTACTTGTTCCAATAATCAAGCTGAATATGAAGCCTTAATAGTGGGACTGGAAATTCTTATTGGATTACAAGTTCATGCAGTTTACATATTTGGAGATTCTCCAATTGGTGGTTAACCAAGTGAAAGGGATTTTCAAATATCAAAGTATAAGCATGTTGCCATACTATGTTGTTGCATTACATCTACTTTCTCAATTTCAAATAGCAAATGTAACTCATATCCCAAGATTCTTGAATAATAGAGCTAATGATGTGGCTCAGAAAGTTTCGAATTTCAAGAGAATGGATAATGCTCAAAGGGATATAAGCCAAACAACGTATTAGAAATTAATACCACCCTTAAATAAAAGGAATGTGGTCCTAGAAGTCAATCATAATGACTTACAAGAACAAGATTAGAGGCATCCAATAAAGCAGTATCTAGCTGGCCTATCTTCAAAGGCCAGTAGAAAAATTAAATTGCAATCTATGCAATACATGATATATGGTAATGCTCTCTACAAAAGGGGGGGAGATGGTCTATTGCTAGAATGTTTAGGCCCAAAAGAAGCATTGACAGCTATGGACAGCTCATGCTGAGATTCATGAAGGCATCTGTGGTGCTCATCAGCCTGGTGTGAAGATGAGATGGCTGCTTCGAAGGCATTCCTACTATTGGCCAACTATCCTTAAACACTACATAGAATATGTAAGAGGTTGGCAGGTATGTCAAAAGCATGGCACAATAAGGCATGTGCCCATAACTGACTTGCATGCAGTAGTGAAGCATTGGCCATTTAGAGGATGAGCCATGGATATGATGGGGAAAATACATCCACCTTCTTTGAAACATCATTGTTTCATTTTGGTGGCCACTGATTACTTCACTAAGTGGGTCGAAGCTAAGCCATACAAAGCTATAGACCAAACTGAAGTCATTGGATTCATTAAGGATTTAATCCATAGATTTGGTATCCCACATACTATAACTGTTGATAATGGGACAGTATTCGATGGGAAAATGGTAAAGTCTTTTGTGGCAGAGTTTGGAATTAGCCTTGTTAATTTTACCCCCTATTATGCACAAGCCAATGGTCAAGTTGAATCATCCAATAAATTCTTCAAAAAAGGAATGCAAAAGGTTGTGGAAGACAATCCTAGGGATTGGCATAAATTATTACTGGATGTATTGTGGGCTTACAGAACTTCCCCAAGGTCAAGCACAAGAGTCACTCCTTATGCCTTAGTATATGGCCATGATGCAGTGTTACCTGTGGAAATTAATGTTAAGTCCTTGAGGGTAAGATGCCCAGACCAGTTAGATCTTGAGCAATACCATCAGAGTATGTGCTTGGAGTTAGAAAGCATAGATGAAGCTAGAATTCTGGCATTAAATAGCATTCTTTTTCAAAAGAAGAAAGCAGCCAAAAACTATAATAAAAAAGTCAAACACATTGGCTTTGATGAATGTGATTTGGTATGGAAGACAATACTCCCAATAGGGATTAAAAACCATAAGTTTGGCAAATGGTCACCTAACTGGAAGGACCATATCAAGTTCATAGAGTCCTGCCTTTTGGAGCATACCATTTGAGAGAAATTTGAATGGATATGTACATCCCAAAAAGATTAATGGCAGATATTTGAAGCCTTATTTTCCAACTATATGGGAAACACAAGGAATAGAATAAATGTTGAGTAAAAGAGCATGAGAATATTCAAATGATAAATAAGAATTTGCTTTTCATAAAGAGTTGAATACATTATGCCATAAATTGGCCCAAAAGTCATTACAATGTCTCAGTTGTTCTTTTACAATAGATGTTCTATTCTTAAATGATGAGAACAACTGGATGGTTGTGGTCATTTCCTGCTTTCGTTTCGTCGCCATCCTTGATTGGTAATTTGCAACTTGGTGTCAGTTCGGATTAAGGCCTGGTTAACTGCGGAGAGCTCCTCTTCAAGTTGAGCTTTCTTCTCCAGTAGTTGAGTTCGAAAGTAGGAGACAGAGGAATGTTGTTCCTTTAGTTCTGATACTTTAGTATGTACTGTGGAAACAAAGCTCTGGTCTCTAACCAATTTCTCCTCTGCAACCTTGACAGCATGGCAAATGTTGATGTAAAAGTAATAGTGGCTGCTGCCTGAGATAAATGACTTGAGACATCCATGCCGGATTGCTCAACGATTTTGCAGCACTGAAAGAAGCCATTTCTTATTATAGTCCTCTGTAAGGCCTCAAAAGGGATCCTCGAAAAGAATGTCAATAGCTCCAGGCAGCTATCCAAGTCTATCAGAGGCGAAGAAGTCTTACTACTGGTGTAAGAGCTCTCAAAAATTTCTAGCAAGGAATCAGCCAGAACTAATGGCTCAGTCTCATCATTAGCCATTGGTGAGGTGGAAGGTATGTCGAAGAGACTAGCTAGTCTCGCTTTGAAGATGTCTTCCTCATCCTTGGACATGAAAGGCGCAGAAAGAGCTTTGGTGGAAGGCACAAAGGACTGCATAGGGATAGGAGAAATGGGTGGAGTATCTTCAGCAGTTTCTATGGTTCTAGCCACCAATAGATCGAGGGAAGAGGGGTTGGAACTAGGTAGAGGTGATAAACTATGAGTTGGAGAGCTACCAGTACCCTCTATAGAAGAATCAGCTACCATCAAAGAGGAAGTAGTAGCTAGAGTTTCCTTAGGAAGGGAAGGAAAAGTAAGGCTCGAAAGAGAACTAAATTGAGAAAAATCAAAAGACAAATAAGGAAGATATGGGGTTAAGCCAGAAGGAAAAGGAGCATGAATACTTGGCCTTAGGAAGGGTATAAAAAATATAGAGCCTGGAAGTGGCAGAATTATTTGAATGGTCTCCACATCTTGAGTTTGTTCCACTTCAACTAAAACTGAGGGAGTCCTTATTGGAAGAATAGACTCAGTGGTTTTTGCTGCAAAAGAAGAAGTACAAAGTAATGTCAAGTCTCTATACCAAGAAATTGACAAGGAAAAAGAATAGAGACATGAAAGAAGTTACTTGTCTCAGAAGTGGTAATAACAATGGGAGGGCTGCGAAGAGAATAGTGCTCAGCAATATGCTGCCTCCTTGCAATTTCTCTTTGGATTGCAGCAGCAGCAGAAGCTTCATCTCTTAACAGTTGTTGCTGCAGCCTTTTTTCAGCTCTCTGAAAAACAATTATGGCCTTAGAATGTTCCTGCTCTACTGCCTCGGCAGCTGCCTCATGAATAGGGTCTTCGACCAAATCAGAAGAGGAGACAGTCATCTTCCTTCTCTTTTTTCTCTGTATTGGTATTGCCTGCTCCTTCTCAATTTCTCTCTCTTCAATCTGGGATTCAGATTCCTCAGAAGTGAGTTCCTCTTTTACTACTCTGGCAGTTGTCTCATGAGTGGGATCTTGAACCAAATCAGAAGAAGAGACAGTCACTCTCTTTCTTCTTTCTAAGGGTGTCTCTTGCTCTTGCTCTGCTTATTCTTCTTCTGCTGCCTGAACTTCAGGTGCTTCCTTTTCAGGATTGAGCAAAAGTTTTCTTTTCTTCTTTTGATGTTTGCTCCTGAGAAGATTTAAAGCTTGGGTCTTCTGAGGAGAGTCTCCCTGTGAAGCACCCGCACCACCTTCACAAAAAAAGAACTAAAGATAAGGCTAAAAAGCATTATAAAAAAAGGCAAAAGGAGAAGAAACAAGGGTATATACCTTTCTTCGAGGCAGCCCGAGTAATTCTAGGAGGAGTGAAGGCAGCAGGAGCAGACTGTGTGGTGGCAGGCACAGGAACTGAAGTGGTAAGAGCAGTGGAAGAAGTGACAACTCCAGCTCCTTTGGGCTTGGATTGGGGCATATCCAGCACCATTAATAAGTCTTGAGGAGCAATGGCCAAGTATACTTCCATATTGGTCACCCACCAGTTTTGGTACCTCTTCAATAGGTTACCTTGAGGAATGAAAGGGATATATTCAAAATCGATCAAGTCCTGTATAAACTTAGAAGTTGCCTTTTCTAGTCTGGACCTTCGAACCTTTAAATCCCTACTGGTAAGACTTAGATTGGTGTTACTGCAGAGAGGTATTGGGACCCCTTGTGAGAAGCCAAATTGTCTAGCAAATTGAATAGGACAATAGGGCTCAGCAATGCATTTGTAGGCTCTGGGGTTCATAGTCCCAATGAATAACTCTCTGGGGATCAGAATAGAAGCCCATATATCCTCGTGAGGAGGTGAAGCACAGAACCTATCACTTAGAAAATTCTTCAACCAAGATAGGCCAATAGTAATGGGTTCGAAAGAATGAAAGCTGTAGGAAGGAAGGGAAGCTGGAAGTTGGTGGAAGAAAGAGAAGTAAAAAGCAAAGGTAGAAGGATAAAGTGAAGCATTGGCTAGCCTCACGCCATGAGTAGGAGGGTTTGGCTCAAAAAATTTAAGGCACTTAGATTGTAGCTCAGCAAAATAAGCAAAAAGCCAAAGCTGAAGTATCCAAAATAGACCCCCTTGATTGGCATCTAAGGGTTTCTCACAAAAAAGAGAACAAGCTCTATATACATGACCTAGAACGTATGGAGCTAAGGCCACATTTTCTGTAAGACAAGGGCTTTGGCAAGAGGGGCAAATTCAGGCATGATTCTTTGAGAAGAAGTGCAGAAAAGGAATTTGCAAAGTCAATATAGTATGAAAGAAAAGAATTCCCTATCAGTTACAGGGCCTTCCCTTCTATTCTTAGCCTTGACAAAGTCACTGTAGGATGAGTTAAGGGAGGGGAGGGAAAAGGGGATTGGTAGGTCAGGATAATCTGGTCCAATGGGGGTACCAATGGGGGACAATCCTAATAGATGACAAATATCAAGAACAGTAGGGGCCATCATCCCACATCTGAATTGGAAGAAATTAAAGGCAGAATTCCAGAAGCAAAGGGCAGCAGGTATTAAGAAAGGGTCCTCTGAGATAGTAAACCTGGATAATTGGAGGGCATCGAGAAGGCAAAGCTCTTGAAGGTCCAAAGACCTATCAGGGACAACCCGATCATACCATTCTTGCCACTCCAGTTTCACCGTGGGCCAGCATCGGTAGAGGCGGTTCATCCTCCAAGTTCCCCAATCAAGACCACCTTCGTAAAAGAGACAATGGTCTTCTAGACGTGGATATAACGCTGGAAGCTCAGTAAGAATCTCCTTGAAGATGGGCCCAAGCACATAGTCCTATTGCTCATGACGTCGAGGGATGAAGATGCGTCCGTCGATGGCGCTTTTCTGACTGGCCTTGTACTTTTCACATTCTGCCTCAATAATCCTTTTCAGGGTTACAGACGGGCTCGCACGCTCTACGACTGGTACTTTCAATGAAGAAGAAGCCATTGATAGAAAGCTTTCTCAGAGGACGAAGTTGGGAAAGGGAACAGAGAGAAGTGGAAGGTCGGTAGAGATAAAGGGTTTGTGTAATAGGGAAACGAGTGATTTCAGAACACGAAATAAAAGGGTTTTAAAGACCGTTGTGTCTAGAAAAATATCGTGTAATTCGTAAAGTACTAAAAATACAGATACGAAGAGTTTCCTTCAATATTGATGCTTTTGGAGGGAAAAACACATCCCAGATGT
The DNA here is from genome assembly GCA_030407325.1 of Camellia japonica. Lineage (NCBI taxonomy): Eukaryota > Viridiplantae > Streptophyta > Magnoliopsida > Ericales > Theaceae > Camellia > Camellia japonica. Next base: position 200,221,740 of record JAPPVO010000002.1, on the reverse strand, counting down.
TGATGCTAGTTTCGAAATAAAATATTTGGCTTCGAAACCAGATTTTGGTGCCAAGAGTCAAATAACAACGGCTTTGAAACTAAGAAGCCGACTTCGAAGTACGTTCCATACCTAAGGATGTATGAATTCACAGGTATTTGTTTACTTCTAAGGGATTAAAGACCTGTTTTAAGTTTCTTAATGAGAGTAATGTCCTTCGAAGCAAAACTTGATACCCCTTAAGGATGGCAATTGGTGTTCGAAACATCAAAACCAATAGTTGGTTTATATATACAGAAGAGATTGTCTTTTCGGACTAAAACAGTGCAGCCCTCAAAGGGTTTTCCATATTTTTGAAAGTATGGACTGTTGTTCGAAGCAAAAATGGTCAATTTAAAACTGATTGATCATACTAACCATGACCATATGTTGGTTATGATTAAAACAAGCTTTAAAGGGTAAGATTGTTAAATTCGAAGCACTGATTCTAAATGAAAATCAACAAAAACTATCAACTTTATTCCATAAATTGGAAAAGTTCATGTTGGTTTTTTTAGTGTTTCATTTAAAACGATTGAGTCCAGATTCAAAGGATAAGATTCTTCAATTCGAAGCCCTAAATTTGCTTTTAAAGACAAACGGGGACAAAATCAAACAATGCCAAACAAAGAGAAAAGTCTTAGTTGTATTAAAGCAAAAGCAGTTACATCGAATGGCCCTCTTTGGGTACAAATTCGAGCTCATAAAAGTAAGGAATAGAATAAATAACAAGATCATGGAATTTGGTCCAACTATGGTCAATGAATTTCTGTTATTTCTTTATTCTATCCTCTATTTCTTCCAGAATTGGCTGCTGAAATTGATGTGATCTCACTTGATAAAAGAGCTCTTCAGCCTTTATTTCGAACGATATTTCTTTCAATCCCCGTTCCAGTTCGTCCATATCCAAGTCATCCCAGTACGCAGAGTCTTTATTCTTGAAGTCATCGAATTCTTCAATGAGGTTCTCTGCTTCGTACTGGGCATGAACTCGAAGGGATGAGAGTTGGTCCAAAGATTGAATAGTGGCCACAGAAGTCCGATGCCAGTGAAGGATCAATGGGAGTTGGTCCAAAAACATGTGAAGCTCTGCTTGGGCAAGGGAGTTGAGGACGTGACCCTGAGTTAGAATATCACAAGCCCATCGAAGGTTCTTGAAAGGAACATCGTCCTCAAGAACATTGAAAGGCAAGTGAGAGAAGGCCGCAAGCAGAAGTTGGGCTTGCTTCCACTCAGTTGGAGTAGGGGAATGTGGAGGCTTGTAAGGAGAAAAGACCTTATCCGCAGAGAGGGCAAGCCTCAGTCTCTCTGTCCAGCAAGGATTTGGCGGAGGAGGAGGTATGGAAGCTTCCATTTCGGGAGAAGGAGCAAGGGCAGAAAGAACAAGGGCATTAATATAATCGAGCCAGTCAGAAGAGCAAAGCTTCGCTTTCTGGGCTAAGAACGATGGATTGTACCCTTGTGCCTCTTCTGGACGTCGGGTAGCGTGCACTATCATTGTAGGCATGGAGTATGTGTACCATGCTACAAGCAGATTGTCCTCTAAACTGCGTCGGCGGTCGATGGCACATAAGGATAAACCATCGAGCTTCGTGCATAGGAAGGAAACTCTAAAGGGTCAGTGAACTTGACAAAGTGATGGTTAATTCACTCCCTTAAATCACAAGCCTCAGGTTCCGACCAGCTTGCCCAGTCAGAAGCCCCAAAGGAAGAAGAAGCCACAGCCTTATCCCATGTAGAGGATTGTGAAGAAGAACTTCCCATGTCCATATTTGCAACTTTCTGAATCAAAGGATTGAGGGCAATTTGTTCGTAGTCCAAGGGTGAATCAGAAGAAGAGCTTCTTATGTCCATGTTTGTAACCTTCTTAATCAAAGGATTAAGGGCAATGCATTCGTAGTCCAAGGGTTGATAATTTGCAGAGGCTTCCATGACTTGAATATATAAAGGTGGGTAAAGGTGGCTAATTAATGCATGGAGGTTCTTTCGAGAAGAAACAGCATCATCGGATGACTCTCCGTGTGCTCGATCAATGGAGGAGAAACTTGATTTGGCCATAAAAAATGTATCAGTCTGTTCGACTACTAAGGTGGTGGGGGTGTTCAAAAGATTGAAAGAGAGTTTAATGCAAATGATGAATGACGGTTGCATTTCTGGAAGAATGCAAAGCCCATGCACGTTTTAAGACGTGAATAAAAGACCTTGATCCACTAATATCACCAAGTATTGGGTATATTAGTGCGGGGGGTAATGTTGGCTACATATTTTGTATAAGCCAATTACAATTCGACGCGTGGCAGAATAAGGGTAATACAAGAAGATTATTCAAATCTTCAATCTTGATCGTACACGTGGCAGTTAGTATTGGTTATTACGAGATCTAAGTAGCATTAGATCAGCAAAGAAATGCAAAGTGATGTGGCTTCAACGGTTACTTACATTCAAATTCAAAATTAGGAGGGAAGCCTAACTGCAAGTGATGACATAGTGGAGCTAATTATAAAGCAACATGATCAGCGATCATGGAAGAGCAGTTCGACGGTTGGAAATGCAGTTCAATGGTCATCCTTGAGAAGTATAAATAGCAAAGAAGGCCCCAGAAAAACCCCAGACTCAGATCCCAAAAACCCGTCTTATTCTACTTTATTTCCTTTCCAGTTTTACATTTCCTGTTCTTTACATTTCTGCACTTTAAAATTCCTGTACTGCACTTCATTCATAGGAGTAGTTTCAAGTAGATTGTTGTTGTAAACCTCTATGAGGCTGAGTTTGGATCATTGTAAGTTTTTTCATTTTAATGAAATGTTTCAATTGTTCTTCATTTAATTGTTATTTTGCTTAATTCTCCTAAATCAAGCCACCGGTAAAAGTCCTCTTCACTGAGGCTGAAAGAACTAAAACACAATCATCTGATAATTGGTTGGCAATTAATTTTCTGTAAGGACTGATTGATCCTTGCTGGCACGCTCGTAATTACAAAAATAACCTTCGAAAGCCAAAAAGCCAACAGTAATACCAATCTTTTGAACCAAGAATTTTTAATGTCTATACATGATACACCTAAAATTTTTAGGGTCTACCATGAGATAATTAATTTTGCCTACAATTCACTAGAAATATCAATAGTTTTGTAGGCATGGACAATTTTTTATTAATACATTTTAATGTGAATATTCTGGTTTGATTCACTAGATTTTTTTTTTTTTTTTTTTTTTTTACAGTTTGGTTTGTATCCACTGTATTGGTTTCTATTGTTTGTTTCATAAATAATTGCAAATAATTGTAATAAGATGTGCTCCAGGTCTTACAACGCGAGTTCTTTGCTTAGTAATAAGATTTGTTGCAAGTTCTTTTTTTTTTTTTTCCCTGCCTTTTCTCTCCTAAAATCATGTCCCACCGTGTAAATTACTCTCGAGTTTGCTTAGTTGGTGAACTTATAGAATAGTGAAAAGAAGTAAAGAAAACTTTTCGAATTTAAACTACAATCTATTAGCTGTAGCATTATATAAAATTACTCGAGTTTGCTTAGTTGGCAAAGGAAGCTTGTTGGATAAAAAACACCATTCTTCTGCTCTGCTTTGGCTAGAAGGCCAGTGGAAACCGGAGCAAATAGACAATCATAATATGGTTGTTTGCCATCTTCTTGAAGGGATGCTTAGATAGAGCATTGAGTAGATAACCTGTGTGATTGAACAATAATTGAGTTGCAAGTTCAATTTGTGATTTTTGTTTAGATATCTTTGTTATGCTTAATTTTGATTTTTATTTAGATATCCAAGAAGAGTGATTGAGCAATAACTGAGTTGCAAGTTTAATTTGTGAACATAATCAAAGTTGAGGACATCACTTTCTTGCCTTAATCAAAGTATCAGACTGAGTTGCAAGTTTAATTTGTGAACATAATCAAAGTTGAGGACATCACTTTCTTGCCTTAATCAAAGTATCAGAGTGCATGACTGATCAACAATTTTAAAATTAAAACCTTGCTTTAATTGGCAACCTCATCCCTACTGTAGATTTTCTTGGTTTTGTTTAAGAAAATGTAATCTATGTGAATTAGCTATAAAGTTCAGTACAATAGTTCTTTTGTATGAATCTATTAAGGGTATTGAATCATGGTTTTATGTAGAGATTTGGAAAGGTAAAAGAAAAAAAGTGAGTAAAATATGAATGAAATATAATTTTTCTTTTTTCTTTTTTTTTTCATTTAAATATAATTCCAATTTAATTCTTTTAAACTACCTTTTAAACAATTTAATTCCATTGTTGTTGTTGATTTTTACATTGTTGTTGTTCATACTTTTGAATTATTTATCGATAAATCTGTATTAAGCAAGTTATAATTTTTGAATCATTTTGTTGTTCATGCTTTTGATTATGAATATATTAAGCAGTTTATAATTGTATTAAGCAAGCTATAATTGAAATGGATTGATTTTAGGGAATAATCAGGAAATCAGACATTTTGGGGCTGTTTTTCTTATTAATAATCTAATGATGGGTTGTTTTTTTCATATTTTTTTCTTTCATTTTTCTACTTTCAGTGATCGGTATCATTTATTAATCCGGTAAATTGGATTGTGATAATTGAAATGGATTGTCTTACTTTTTGGCTTCTTATATAGTTGTGGCTTTTTGCTTATATTATTTTTTGATTGTATTTGGCTATAGAAAACCCAAGTATGTATTCAAAAATAGCAAAACTTAAGCCCTTTGATTTTAGCAACTAATATAACCTTAAGTAAAAAACATTGGTTTTTCAAGAAATGGATAGAACACCAAGTTTACACACAACTAGAGAACTATATGCAACTGTTTGGTCCAGTCTGATGAATGCATATTGCAAAAATGATGAGTTTCGTGCTCCAAGTTGAAAGTGTGTCAAGCTAAAGGGGAAAACCAAAATGAAGAGGTAGGAAAATACAGAGTCTTATATGACATTTAGCCAAAAAATCACTCTCTACCCCAACAACTCTGATATGTAACTCCCTCGCTCGAAGCCCTCTCCCCACCCCCACATTCAACACCCATCATTTCATTTCATTTCATTTTACGTTGTTATATATCTATTTTAGTTTGTTTTGAAGATTGATTGTTACATTCAACCTTTTTTTTTTATATATAAATATATTTATTACATTATTACAATGATGCTTAGTTTGTTGTTATGCTTTTGAAATGGATTGAGCAGGTTATAGTTGTTTCTTGAATCATTGTTGATTATGAATGAATAATGGAAATGGGTTGTTTTTCTTTGTTGTTTTCTCATCTCAGGAAATCAGACATTTTTGGGATATGGGATGGGATTTAAGTTTTTTAACATATGTTTTATATGTTGCTGGAAATTGTTGTTTAGCGGATAGAGCTCTCAACTTTGCTAAATAGGAATTGTTGTTTATAGGCTTGGATAGCCAAAATTGTTGATTTTTGGATTTTTCCTATCATTACATTTTTTTTTATTTTTATGTGTAACTTTTTTGGGTGTTTGATTATTGAAAAAAAAAATAGAGGAAAATTTTATAGCTTCTGGAATTGTGAGGTTGGGGTGGTTGAGTTTGATTTGAATAAATTATTTGTTGGTTGTTTAGAGTTTGACTTTGTTGGTTGTTTAGCCACGCTTGGGTGGGTTTAACTCTTTGTAGAGTTCAGTTAATTGCCAATTTAGACAACTTATGTTCAAGCAATGCCTTGAGGATAGAATTAATTACAATCTAAAGCACCTTTCTTACCTGAAAACAAAAAATGAAAAAAAAAAAAAAAAAAAAAAAAACACACTTCAAAAATAAATTTTGGGTCTTTAACTCTAACTTGGAACTTAGTCCTAAATAGATTTGCTTCTTTCTACATCTCCTATATTTTATTCTTGCAATTGGATATAGCCTTTTCATATGTAACATTTTCTTCTTACAATGTAACATCTCTCCTACAAGATGTGCCTAGCCAAAAAAATTAGTGCCAAAAGTGGCAGACTTTGGACCAAAACTCATCCAACAACCAACTGTATGTACAACATTACTAGATTGAAAGGAATTTTGCATATTTACATTAGCTTAGAATTTGGACTTGCAGTGTCTTCAATTGATGATTGATTAGGGGAAGAGAAAAAGTTGTTTACTTCCATACTATTTATTTGGCAGTTTGATTGAGTTTCTTCCCCTGTTTTTAATCTTCTGGAATGAAATGTCACGTGAAACTCTAAGGTAGTCTTTGGTTCACTGTAATAAAGTGCAAAGATTCCTTACACTTCTCATATTTGGTTGACTAAAAGAATAATGAAGAATTCATTGCAATGGGAATCATCATTTACCTCATTCCAATGAATCAAATAAAGAATCAATGAGATTGAAGTGTTTCAAATATGATTAGTGTTCTGATAAATGATTTGGGTTATTTTGCAAAATAATGTTATTTGATTGTTAAAAATTAAAATTATAGTGAGAAAGAAATAACCCATTGTACTTAAATTATGGCACAATTAAGTAATCAAATAGTCATCGTACAACCCATTGGTATTTAAACCTAATCTATTTATAGCACTATTAAATGAGTTATTTCTTCACTACAGGTCTTTGGTGTTTCAACCTCTTCAACAACCTTGAAGTTCATTTTAATTAATATATAGACAACATTTATATTTTTGGTTATGTATGTTTACTTTATAGTTTATGAATCGAGGCTTAATTTCTTACTTATTATATAGATTTTTTCTCATAATCAAATGCTTTTGTATTATTTTTTACAGGTGGATGATATGTTAGAGGAAACAGTAATATTAGATCTCTATACTCATTTTTTATTTAATCTTCATTACTTATTATAATTTTTCTTTGACCTTTCAAATGCATTTCTATACATACACAGGTTCAATTTCTTCAAAACAGAAATGTCAGTGTTGTGATCCATAATGAACGGGACTTTAATGTCCTCTGTGTTTGTGGGGTAAGCCCACTAATCAAATTTATTTGCTTCTCATATTTTTTTTCGTAATAATTTTTGCTTATTTTCTTAAAGGCAAAAGCAAAGGTAAAGGCGAAGGAAAATGAGAAGTTTAAAGGAAAAAGAAATGAAGACTACTCAAGAAAGGGAATAAAAAAATACACAAATGGTATGGTTGTTTTCAAGTTTGTTTTGGAACATGTGTAAAGAAAATCATGGGGGGAATGTGATATTTTGGAGGATGCATAATCTCTGTGTAATTTTCTTTTTTACTGTAAAGTTTGTGAAGATGGACATGGTGCTTTTAATGATGTTCAAACTAAATTATGCATCCTTAAAAAATTATGAAGGATCTTTTACAAAGATATATAAAATTTTGCAAATAGAAGAGGGAAGTAACTAAAGTTTAAAAAAGAACACAAATGCTAAAAGAAGGAAATAAATTGAAGGTGTATTTTAATTAAAATTGTGTTTAAATTATGATCAAGTCAAACTTTTGTAGGATTGGGTTGAAAAAGTTAGAGCTCAAGAGGATAAATAAGATTATATTGCTCCGATGGAATTGTAATATGGTATCCTTGATCCATATTGTTTCAATATCTATTTTTCGTATTGTTTCAATATGCTAATGTTATTGTTTTTAAATATTAGATTGTTGTGCATGCTCCTCATTGGAAAAAGTACACAGAAGTTGATACATGGACATTTCAGATTGTGATGGAGAACAAGTTTGAAGGTGTCCAAGCACTTTAGAGGCGGCCAAGTACTTTTTGTAAAAGAACAAGTTTGAAGACATTATATGGCATACATTTTGTAAAGTTGACAAATATTTTGTAAAGTATATCCTTTTGTAAAGCTTCCTACTAATATGTACTTCATTGAATTTCTAATATTTTTGTAAAGTCTCTTATTAATGTAAAAGATTAGATCTTATGGATGGTTATTGAGTGTGGACAGTAAAGTGCCCTTGAAAATTCACAAAATTTAGTATCTTTGCATATTTTGGTAGAAGTAACTGTAGACACCCCATTTTTGACCGCCCTTAAGACTTGGGCACTACTGATGGTTTACTTGGTGGTGAAAGGTGTGCAGGGCAAAAGTTCGATTTCTTCGGCAAGAGGAGAGTCAAATCCTAACCTCACACTCCATTTTGAACCAAAGCTATTTTGAATGGTTTTTAGACCTTAAAACCCTCTCTTTCAAAACCTTTTTGAAAATAGGTTCTTACGATGTCCCGACGCTCGCATTTTGTTAAATATCGCGCCTTTTGGTAAACCGAGCAAGGACAGAGTGGAAATGAATGAAGGAGAGATGAAATCTTTGAAAAATCTTTCAAAACACCTTGTTTAGGGGTTTGGAGTTGAAGAAAACGGGAAAGGAGAGAAGAGAATTAGTTTGGAAGAAGTTCGGCATGACTCCGGGTAGGACCAAAACTGCGCAGCTTCACCAAAAGAGGGATATCTCTTAGCACAGTTAGAGTTTTGATACAAGGCTGCCACCATTGGAAACTTACTTCCGGGGCTTCAATTTGCACACAAGAATGACCTGAAAAGGCATCCAGATGATGGAGTTAGGCTTTCTTCAAGTCGGGGACTAAGGCTGATTTTTTATGCTGGCCTCTATGGAAGTGTGCCGCCATTAATGGCCAATGCCTGCCCCATGCCGGCCAAAAATGGTAGGGTGCCGGCTAACAATGATAAGGTGCCGGCCATTGATGCCAGAAAGCAGATTTCAACAGATATTTTATCTCTAGCTGGCACAGCTGTCTTGGCTGAGATATTTTCGACCAAACCTGTGCTTTTTGCTATATATGAGGCCATATATCATATATTCAAGGGGGTTAGAACACTTAGAACTTCTTGAGCAAGTTTTGAGAGCCTCTCTCTCTACACCTCTCTCTCCACATTCCTCTCTCTCAAGAACTCTTGAGCATTTGTGCTAGAAGGCTTGCATACAACCATCTTCAACCTATCAACCCTTGAGAAGAGTTGATCACCATTGGCATGAGGTCCCTTGTTCTTGCACCATTGCACTACACCTCTTAGCCTAACCTCTCCATCATCCATCCAAGCATCTTGGAGCTCATCTTCAGAGGTTGAAGACTTGCTATCTTGGTCCAGAAGTTGCTGGTTCCTTTGGCTACAAGGGTAACACTCCATTTCTCTTTTTTTGACATTGTTTTGCTTCATATCTTAGCCCTATTTGCAAGCAGTTCTGGGATTCGACATAAACTGAAAAGTGTCTTATTTTGAGCTCCTCTTGAATATTGATTAAGGACACTTTTCTGTTTGAGGTCATATACCTCCTTGTATGCTCTATCCCTCTTTGTAGGCTTATTTTGCTTCATATCTTAGCCCTACTTGTGAGCATTTTCGAGATTTGTCATAAACTGAAAAGAGTCTTATTTTGAGCCCCTCTTGATGTTTGATTAAGGGAATGTTTCTGTTTGAGGTCATTTGCTTCCTTGTATGCTTGTTTGCCTCTTGTTTTGAGCCTTGCATCTAGGCCTTTGTTGCATGCTTTGTTTGGCTTTCTAGCCACTAAAATCCAGTGGATTTTTCAGTGGCTAGCACACTATTTTGAGAGCCAAAATCAGAGGGGGGTGACCCCCTCTCTCCTTGTCTTGTTTGTTGGCCCTTTTGGCCTTCCAAAGGGGCTCCATTTTGCATTTTGTGAAGTCACATTTCAGGCCCTATTTGGTGAGTTTTAGGTCTACCTTGACTCTGTCCGGAGCCCTTTTGGCCATATTTTGTGTCTATAATGCATGTGTAGAGTAATCCTCTTCAAGGCCTTTCAAAGGGACCTTTCATTGCATGCTTCATTGACTCATTTCAGGCTCTTTTTGTGTGAGTTTTAGGACCCTCATAAGTCATTTCCAGAGTTGGTTTTGCCATGTTAAGTGTCCTTGTTGTATGTGTAGAGCAACCCCTTGAATAGCCTTTCAAAGGGGCTCGTCATTCTTGCATGTGTTGACTACATTTCAGTGGTTATTTGGGCATATTTTAGCATACCATGTTCCTATTTGTGGCTGGTTTGGTGACCTCTCTTGTGCTTCATATACATGCCATGTAAACCATGCTTACTAGCCTATGTTGCATGTTGTTTTAGCCCTTCATGTTAGCACCTTTTGGCCATGCTTGGAACTGATTTGGTGCATGTTTAGGACTGCATTGGCTCTGTTTTCATGCCTCATTGTCAAATAATGCTTGCTTTGCATGCTTGTGGTTCAATGCACTTGCTTAGCTTTGAGTTTCGGGGTCCATTACATGCATATATTAAGGAATTTCCTTGTTTTGGGGCCATTATACATCATATTTCAGAGCTTGTATCAATGCCATATTTCCATGTTTTATACTCTTTAAATGCGTTTGAGAGTCGGGCTTGTATGCCTCATTTACAGACCATTGAATGAGCTCCATTTCGTTGCATTCCGAGCCATCATTTTAGGCCATTTCCCCACTGTTTCAGACCTGCCTAGGGTCTGTTTGGGGTTGGTTTTTCCATTAATGCATTGCTTTGGGTACCTCTAGAGTAACGAACTTCACTAGTTTCGGTACCCGGGCCCCCTAGCTTGCATTGTGTGCCATGTTTGCATGTTTCGGGACCTTTTTGTATCATGTTTCAGAGCTGGAATTTGTGTGTTTGTATGCCATATTGCATCATTTTCCATGCTTTGGTAGTGTGGCATTTGATGCCTTAAGATCGATCCCTTGCATCGTGCATGTCTGCATGTATTTCGGTTGTCTCATTTCCATCACATGGCCACTGATTTGAGTGTGGCTGAGGTCCACTCATATGGGTGTAAGTCCATCTTGCATTGCGTATGCCATTCCAGTCCATAGTATTGCGTATGCTAGGTTGCATGTTAGTGCATTGCGTATGCCATGTTACATCACGTGCATTGTGTATGCCATTTTAGTCCATAGCATTGCGTATGCTAGGTTGCATATTAGTCGCATTGTGTATGCCATCTCATTTGCATTGTGTTTGGGGTAGGAGTTAGCCCAAACGCGGGAAACGAGGGACGTTTCGTACTCCAAGTGACGAAACGCATCTCAATTCCCGGTCGCCGACACTCCGGATTACCCATGATGGAGTTTAGGTCTTGTTGTGTTTTCATGTGCATTCATTTCATATCGAGTCGTGCAATTCGACTCCTCGGCCATTATGCATCGAGATGCGTGATTGGTAGCACGAGGATCGAGGACTACACTCCTTGAAGAGTAGTCATGCATACATATGTGAAAATACTTTGCCATGCCCCTTTCTTGCTCTCTGTTGCAGCAAACCAGAAATCAGCAACTTTCTAAAGCCTTACACAGCATTCCGGGATTAAGTGCAAACAAAGGCAAATCGGGGCATCGCAATGGATTTCCGTGCAAGGCAACTCAAGCATTCATCATTCATCATTCGGAACAGAGCTGAGGCAGTCTATGGCTTGCATGCTAATTTACTTGCTTTCCTAGATTAATTTGTTAATTAATTAGGGTTTTGTATTTATTCGGACTGTATTATTTATTCGGACCCTCCGAGCGAGGGCAATGTTGTAATAAGTGTGCGTGTGTGTGATGTATGTCTTCCAACCCCACGTCTTTCTCCCTTTTATTTACCAACTTATGATGGTTAGATTAGGGCATGTTTCAATTAGCATACTTATGCTCGCATGTTTGCATCCATTCATCTGTCTTGCATGTACCGGGCTCGGTGCATCATGCTAACTGCATTGTATTTCAATTCTAAGTTGAATACTTGTTAGTTGTAGCATTTCACATGCCATCTTTAGGATAGCCGAGCCTATTGTAGTTGCATTCCTGCATGTGTTGCATTAGGCATTTCTGTATAGTTAGGATCGTGCATTGATTACTAACTAGTTTCTGTTTTGGCTTGGAGTACTCGGTGAGTGTTTATGCTTTAGCATCCTTGCATGCGTGTGAGTGACTGCCATGATAGCATGCTTACCATGAGGCTATGTGCTTATGTGATATACCTGCCTGAATGCCTGTGGGTGAAGATTGGGTTATTTGGATTGGAACAATTCATTGACTGTGAGTTTTAAGCCCACTAGATAGTGGCAAATCATCTTGTTTTCTAAGCCCACCTGAGGTGGCAAACCCACATTTTAGCTTACTTGCGAGTAGCAAACCGTTTTCAAACAAACATGAAATGTTTCGTTCCAATTCAGGCGATCCAGTCTATAATTGTATGCTGTGTGCATCACATAGTAAATCTAGGCTACTAACCGGAATAAGAACGCATAATGTTTTCAAAACTAGATATCATGGTTAGTAGAGGCCGATCTTTGATCGGGCGAGCGGGGGTGCTCACGAAGTGACCTTCCCCAATCGTACCCAAGTTCCCGAGCCGAGGTAACTTTTGTGATGACGAACACGTGGCCTTAGGCAACGAGTCAAGGTTTCCTAAATTTTTCCAAAATAAAATATTTAGGTGGCGACTCTGTATCTGGCAAAGCAGTCCATGTTTGGCACTTCTTTCAAAAAATCTGTTTTCAAAAACGATTTGCCGGATTTGGACTCTTTGATGATTCATCGGTCTTGCATTGCACTCTGCAAGATTAGATACAGGACCATGACATTGAGTCCTGAACTGTAGTGAGCCCAAATGAACAAAACGGGATTTCCCTCCCGGGACGTTCGGGGACATCTACAGTAACATATGCTTGACATGGATTTTTGTGAAAATTTAGTGTCTATTGTGCATGAAAAATTTATTAGTGGGTTGAAGGAGGATGTTATAGTATTATTGCCTCTTAATTTTTATATACTTTAGTTCCCCCTCCCCCCTATCATGGTTATGAATTTTCATGGTTTGTTTCTAAATTTATTTTTCTTTTCAAGACCTCTGACTTTCCAACACAGTTGGTTTTGAAATTAGCTTGGGTTTGTTGTATCATCCATGATATTCTGGTATTAACAATAAGGTTAGTCTTTAAAGTAACTTGGGTTAGTTTTATTTCATTTATTTATAAGTAGTTAGTTGAAACTGTGAAAAAGTTTGAAGGATTTGAAGTATTCATTTTGATTTGATGTTTTATTTGATTAATTTGAATTATTTCTTAAACAGGGCTGATTTTGAAAATATGTTAGAGAATGAGGTGAGAACTCTTGAAGGCATCACCCCAATTATGTGAATGAGGTGGGAAGCCTACATTCATGATAAATTCATTAGGAAATAAAAAATTTGAAATTTATTAGTTATATATTTCAATTTTCTTTATATCTTTTATTCCTGTTTTATGTGAAGTTTTAAATTGAAGTGATATTGTCATTTTAAATTGATTTATTATAATTAAATTTCATAGCACGTATCAAACAAAAATTGTTTACAGTGCCTTCAGGCACAGGCTATCCCTAATATATATATATATAGATGAAAAAGATAAAGTGATGCTCGCAAATAGTTGAATGGTTATAATGTAATTAATTCATTTAAAAGAAAAATGAAAAAGAAAGTGAAAGGGTAGAATTTATGAAACATATCTTTTAAATATTTCATAAAAGCTAATTTTGTTGACATTTTTACATGTTTTAGAACATGTTCTACCGAATGCTTATGCATATAGATCATAATTACAAAACGTTATTATCTCATTAAGGTTGAAAATTATAAATCTTTTTCTTAATTATTTGATTTTGTTAATACGTGTCATAATATGATTGATTTATAAATTAATTTTATATCCTTAAAATAGAATTTTAAATTTGAATTCTTACTTAAATTATGTTATTATAATTGGAATGAGATCAATATTCATTCCTTAAATTATACATCTTTTATTTAATTATTATAAAATAAAATTTAAATTTAAATTCTTTTTCAAATTATATTACTACAATTAAAATGAGATCAATGTTCACATGTATCATAATGTTATTGATCTAAGAATAATTTGTTTTAAATATACGTGTTCAAATTATTAATCACTATTAAATTTTTTTTTTCTTTTTTGATTTTAAATTTTATATAAAAAAAATTATATCCTTCTAAACTATAAGGATTTGAACAATGATATCTTTTAATATAAAGTTTTTTTTAATAAAAGACAAAAATATTAAGAAAATAAATAACTTTTTAGCACTTGCCAAACATGGTGGATTCTGTTAAATTTTTTTTTTAATCTCAATTGTCAATTAACAAATTTTAAAAAAATAAATATATTTTTGGTTTAAATATCTAAGAAGTGACTTTTGCTAAAATCAAATATAAATAAATATTTTTTTTTTGGTTAAAAGTAATGGTTAGGGAAACTTAATTTTTTTTATAATAAAAAAATGGAGGTTACACGTATAGGTTACAGTTCATCTAGACTTTTTTAGCATTTGACAAATATGGTTGATCTTGTTAATTTTTTTAATCTCAATTTTTAATTAAACAAATTAAAATAAAAAATAAAAATATTTTTGGCTCAAATTGTTAAAAAGTAACTTTTGCTAAAACAAATTAGAAAGCATTGTTTTTTTTTTTTTTAATTAAAGTGATGGTTCATTAAACTTTTTTTTATTAAAAAAAAAAAAAGGGTTATAGGTGATAATTTATTATTCATCTAGAATTATTTTTAAATTAAATGAGAATGCCATATTAAATTTTCTTCTTACCCTTTTTTTATTCAAATACTTTTTTTTTGTAAGAAATTTTATTTTTATTCTATTTAATATTTTATTGTAATTTTTAAATTAAAAATAATTTCTGAAAATTCATATTTAAATTATTTCATGCCATTATAAAAAGTAATTTATTTTAATATCAACTTTCCAAAAGGTATATTTTTTAAATATTTTCAAGAAAAATTATATTGAAAAATCTTAAGTATTTTGCTTTTGCTTTTGTTTATTAATATTAAATTTTTAATTAATTTTATTTATTATTTTAAAAAATAAATTAGCAAATAATTTTATATATTTATATATACAATTTTGTTTTGGTTGCTCAAGTTATTTGGTGTCTCTGCCTAAATTCAATAAAATTTAATTCAAAATTTTTAATTTCTGCATAGGTTCTTACTTAATTAAAAACTATATTACCCAATCTTTAAAAAAATTTATGCTTGACTCGAGTTGCTTGGATTGAGCTCACTTAAGTTAGCAATTCTAGTAAGAAAAGTTGAAAATTACATGATTGAATTTGTGACAAATTAAAAATTAATAAATCAATTGTGATAAAATTTTAGAACTTAAATATTTCAATTTTTTTGTTTTTAGAATTTATATACAAAAATTTAATTATTTATATTATTTTAAATAAAAATATAATATTAAATTTTTTTAGTATAAATAAATTATAAAATGAATGAATGAATATGCTTGTCCACATGTTCCAATGAAGTTCTCAGTTGCAACTTGAATTGGGCCACATAGGCGTCCATTCAACTCTTAGAATTGGGCCAAGTCGGCCTGCAACCCTAGCAATGATCCTCCCCTTGCCTTTGCTACTTGGTCCCCTCCTTACAATGGCCCAAATCAGCCCAAGCAAATCTAAAGGGCCAAATCACTTTATTAAAAAAATTTAAAATTAAAAAGTATTTTTTTTTTTTTTTTTTGGATGATCTGAGCCATTGGATTCTCTTAGGATGAATCTTAACCATTGTAAGGAGGGGGCCAAGTAAAGAAGGCAATGAGAGTATCCTTACTCTTTCAACCCAACCTAACCAGCCCTAGATTCGTATGACGTGTCATTTGATCATCATTATCATAACTTCATAATATTAGAGATCTCAAAAGTTTTATCAAATTTTCTATCAAATGTCTCACATAGGTATGAGACATACACCACACGAGTCCCATATAAGTCTCATACCTATATGAGACATTTAATAAAAAATTTGATAAACCTTTTGAGATCTAGTATTTTTCCAAAAACAACATCGTAAATTTAACCCTAGCCAAAAAACAAATCATAAAATCCACCTTTATTTTATGCTTTATAAAATCATGCTTTTATTTTATGCCACAAAAACGTTTCTTTTCTCACATGCCACGTAAAGCACATATCCTTTGGATCATAAAGATATAAATGGATAATTACTCTTCATATCGTGATAACACAATCCCTCTCAACAATAATTCAATACTGGCGACAAAAAAGTAGCTTTTATTACACTTCTCTTATTTTTTTTCCTTAGTTTTTATTTTTGTTTTGCAGCCAAAGATTTTAAGGAGAAAAAAAAGTATATATTTTGCGTAGCTCTTTCAACTTCTCTCTTTACAAGCCAGCATTTGTTAGTGGGTCAGTTATTGAAATGAAAATTATTTTTATATACAAATGTTTGGAATGATCTAAATAAATGTACTTTTTGTCTTTTTACGAAAAAATGTGCAAAAAAGTAGAGAGGTGATGTAATGAAAAAAAAATAAAAAGATGAATTATATTAGGGATGCCAAACTTGGCCTAAATATAGAAGTTTGTTGTTTTTGTAAGATGTTCAAAAAGCATCTTAAATAATTCTTTTCTACAAAAGTAAGATAAATACATTGAGAGTAACAGGGTCATCAAACTCACCCAATGCAATTTAGCTCTGTTGTGAATAACTTAGAAATCATGTTTTAGCAGTTGAGTTTTTTTTTCCTTTAATGTAATTTTGAGGTGCACTAATCAACCATTTATTTGGACCATTTTGAACAAGTAATTCCTTTTTAGAAAGAAAAAATATATATATAAAAGCTCACTTTTTTCTTTTTCTTTTTAAATTTGTACTTAAATTCATAATTCAAATACAACTTAAAAACATCGAGGACAAATTCAATAAAATTTTCTATTCTTTTATTTCACCCTTCTTCTTATAAAATGAAGACGAATTTTCTTTTATTTTTTTGATGCCTCATAGGTTGTAACCTTGGAAGTAAGATTTTTACTTATGATAAAATTTGAACTCTTGACTTCTTAACGAATAAGAAGTTATGATATGCTAAACACGATATCTTAGTCATTAATTGATGTGGCCTTTACATAAATTACACACCAATCAATGATTGAGATGTCGTATTGGACTACTCCTAAGTCTCAATCAAGTTTTTATTTTTTATTTTGTATATCTTTATCTTATCATAAATTTGATTCTTTGTTGATGCAAGAAGTCCGGTGTTTTTTTTTGAATAATTCTTTGAGCTGATGCTTATGGGTTTGTCTCTCTCTCTGTCTGATGTGGGCAATGGGCAGTGTATAAAACCTTTAATTCGTATTAAGACAAAATACATGTCATTAAGCAATATTCATGAGCTGGAAATGAAAATAATACAAGTTATGGATGCCATTCCTCTCCCTTTCTGGGCGTTTGAATTTGATGGAACCAACAGCCAACCGAGAGAGAGAGAGAGAGAGAGAGAGAGTGAGAGTGAGAGTGAGAGAGAGACAAGGGGGATGAACAATTTGACATTTGGGTCAAGCAGCCTTGAGGAAGAATAACAATATTGGGTATTGTTTATTGAGATGTTTATAATTTATTTTATTTTGATAATATATATGTCAATATATTTAGTATAATTTTTACTTACAGCTTATGAAATCAAACTACTTAAATAAATTTATTATTAAAAAAATTAATAAATAAATATTATTAATTATCAACTTTCAATTAAAAAAAAAAAAAAACAAACCCTTTAGACTAAGCTAACTGAAGAGCCATCAACCTGGATTTTCAACAAAAGACACTTTACACTTGCAAAGCTTATCTGTTCTATTACCTCTAAAAAGTCTAAAGAATCTCCCGTGGCTCAAGAAAAGCACTACTTCCACAGAATCCTTTGAATTTATCTTTATGGTTTCGTTTTTTCTGCCCAATAAGTCAATGCCCTCCTTAATCGCTTTTAAATTAATTATTCTTTATTTATGAAGACTATCTTTGCTAGCGTTTGATAGAATTTTCTAAATATGATTTGAGAATAGAGTTATATTTTAAGTTTGTGAGTTTTGAAATTATGATTTGCGTGTGAAAATTTTATTTGGTGAATGAGTTTTGAAAAGAGTTTTGAATTGAGTGAGAAATTTTTTATGTGACATATGATATTTGATATAAAAACTTACAACTTATAATCAAACACAACTAAAAATTCTGTTCAAAATTCATAAAAAAAAATTTAAAAATTTTGAATTTTTTTTATTTAAAATATAAAAAATACCAAGTGCAAATTGTAAAAATATATATATATATATAGTACTGCTCCGGTCAACCGAGAGGACGACCGGTTAGTCCAAATTTTTGTTATCATGGTATGTGCATATACTGCACTAATGCTATTCAAGTTGTGCAAAAAGGAATAGAACGATGAGTTTGATTTTATTTCACTCAAGTGACCAAACAGAATCAGCATAGCTTTGCTCATAATGTAATTAAAGCTCCTATTAGTTTAAAAATAATTGTAAGTTGGTGTTTCGAAAGTACTTTAATCTCGTGTCATTTTATTTTTCTTTTGCCGCCGATAGTTAAGGAGAAAAACACACATAAAGTAGCTCCTTTAATTCCCATTAACATTTTTTACCAAAAAGGAAAAGAAATTCCAACAAAAAAGTTGAACAAACCATTTCATTTTTCATATATTTTAAGTTTCATTGGGCCGTGTTTTTTGAACAAGAATCAAATTTTTGGTCATCTCTTTTGCTTATATTATGGTGATAATCACCATTTTGCTTATAATATGATGAAAATCAAAGTTAGAGTATATAGTTTGGAAAATGATATACGCACCTACTAATTATCAATTTTTTTTACCAATCACAGTCTACATGTATGTATGAGACTACACCGGTATTCGTGATTGATAATTTTTTTTGGTAATTTAGACTCTATTAGATTTTGGTTAAAAATGTAATTTTTTACGGGATATTACCAGCCGGTCCTACTTTATCAACTTATTTCTCATTAGGTCCTAAAGGCTTTTTATGTACACCACTAAGTCCTTAAATGTCTTTAATGTCCTTATTAAATATTTTCTCTTTTATTCTTTGTAATATTTTTGCAGATCTCTCTCTCTCTCTCTCACACACACACACACCCACACACACACACATTTTCCTACTATTTTTGAAACTTCTATTAGGGAAAATATATGATTCCTACAAGTAAATCAATCAATAGGAATAAAAACTAATGCGAAAAAATTAAATCAAAAGCAACACAAAAATTTTTACATGGTTCCCTCAATGTAAGGTACGTCCACGGGATCGAAATTCGATTCCACTATAAACCAAATAAGTTTCCAAACGATTACAAACGAGACACGAATGGTCTCACAAACCACTCTTAGGTGAATTTCAAATAATCACAAATAAACAAAGAGGAAAGACCTCACCAAATAGATGAACGAAAATCTTTAGAACCAGAGTTGAAAAAGACCCAAAATAATGCACCCAAAACAGAACCAAAAGCTGAACCAAACGAAGTAGAACTGACCCAAACTTTTTGATTCTACAAATTGCTTTTTAACCTAAGCACTATCTCACCAATCAATTGATCAAGAAGGTGCTGCTGCTCCACAAGCAAAAACGGCTGCCCCTTTTTGTTTTCTCACCCAATTAAAAAACAAACAATACCAATATATATATGGTAAGCTTGTGGGCTTTTTTTTATCAAACCCTAGTTGTAACCAAATTGGATTGGGTCTCTAAAAATTAGATATAATATATTAAAATATATTATACCTAAATCAAACCAAATTAAAATTCTTTTCTAAAACCAATTGGGTCCCACACTCTAATAAGGAGGTATACCCAACAATTCTCCCCCTACCGACTTAGGTGGAGACATCAACCATACCCGCCAAAGTTCAACACTTCAAATGTTTGTTCCTCGACAAAGTCTTTGTCAACATATCCGAAATATTATCACATGTGTGAACCATTTCGAGTTGTAACAATTTCAAATCTAACACATTACGAATCCAATGGTATCTCACATCAATGTGCTTCGATCTCGAATGAAAAGTAGAATTTTTACTCAAATGAATAGCACTTTGACTATCATAATAAAGCACATACTTTCTTGCTTCAAACCCAACTCTTGTAAAAATTTCTTCAACCATAACTCTTCTTTGCAAGCTTCTGTAATGGCAATAAATTCAGCTTCGGTAGTTGAGAGTGCAACACATTTTTGTAATTTAGATTGCCATGCCACAGCTCCCCCCGCAAAAGTCATCAAATACCCCGAAGTAGATTTCCTAGAATCAATATCACCGGCCATGTCAGAATCTGTGAACCCATCAAGCATCGGCTTACCATCTCCAAAACACAAACACACCTTCAAAGTCCCTCGAAGATATCTTAGAATCCATTTTACCGTTGCCCAATGTTCTTTACCCGGATTAGAAAGAAAACGTCTCACCACACCAACGGCGTGAGCAATATCCGACCTTGTACAAACCATGGCGTACATTAAAGAACAAACTGCTGAAGCATAAGGAATTTTCAGCATCTCTTCCTTGTCTTTCTCACTTGTAGGACATTGATTCGAATTAAGCTTGAAGTGACCCGCAATTGGACAACCAACCGGCTTTGCTTTATTCATGTTGAACCTCTCAAGAACTTTCTCAATGTAGCTTTCTTGAGACAACCAAATCAGCCCCTCTTTGCGATCACGAACAATTTTCATACCAAGTATTTACTTTGCCGGCCCCAATCTTTTAGCAAAAGACTTGCTCAACTCCAATTTCAACCTGTTAATCATAGTGTAATCTTGATCCACAATTAACATGTCATCAACATAAACCAAAAGAATAATAAATTTACCATCCGGGAAATTTTTCACAAACACACAAAGTCCGAAGTGGTTTTAGAAAAACCATTATTCATCATGAAAGAGTCAAATTTTTTGTACCATTGCCGCGGGGCTTGCTTGAGGCTATACAAACTTTTCTTCAATTTGCAAACAAATTTCTCTTTCCCTTTCTCCACAAAACCTTCTAGTTGCTCCATGTAAATTTCTTCTTCAAGATTACCGTGAAGAAATGCGGTCTTCACATCAAGTTGTTCAACTTCAAGGTTCATACTTGCAGCCATGCCAAGTACAACCCGAATAGAAGACATCTTCACAACCGGCGAAAAAATCTCATCAAAGTCAATACCTTTCTTTTGCCCAAAACCTTTCACAACAAGACGTGCTTTGTACCTCAGATTCTTGCCATCATTCTTCAATTTGAAAACCCACTTATTTTTCAGAATTTTCCTCCCTTTAGGCAACTTCACTAAATCATAAGTGTGATTTTCAAGTAAGGAATTCATCTCCTCTTCCATGGCCTTTTTCCAATCACCTTTCTTTGCATACTCAATTACTTCTTGGTAGCTCTCAGGCTCCCCTTGATTGGAAATCAACACAAATTCATTGGGAGGATACTTTCTTGAAGGTTGTCAATCCCTTGTAGATTTCTTCAACTCAAGTTGTGGCGGCAGTTCTTGAGTTGGATGCTCTTCCTCAATTTCTGGCTCAACTTCATTAGAATTAGCATCATCCTCTACATCTTCAATGGGTGGCTGCACATCTCCCTCTTTTTCATCATCAACTAAAGATGAAGGAGATAGATCCATGTCAATGAGGTCACTAGTTTTTGGCTCCGATTGATCACCTTTGCCAAAGTCTTCAATTGTTTGGTCTTTAAGAAACACAACATCACGGCTTCGAATGACTTTCTTGTCGACCGGATCCCACAATCTATACCCGAATTCATCATGCCCATAGCCAAGAAAAATACATTGTCTTGACTTATTATCAAGCTTGGACCTCTCATCTTTTGGAATGTGAACAAAAGCTCGGCAACCAAACACTCTCAAGTGCTCATAAGACACATCTTTACCGGTCTAAACTCTTTCTGGAACATCACCATTCAAAGGATAGGAAGGTGACAAATTGATCACGTCAACCGTTGTCTTCATTGCCTCACCCCAAAAGGATCTTGGCAATTTAGCTTGTGAAAGCAAACACCTTGTTCTTTCCACAATGGTGTGGTTCATCCTCTCGGCAACGCCATTTTGTTGAGGAGTCTTTTTAACTGTCTTTTGGTGTCGAATACCTTGGCTGCAACAATACTCATCAAATGGCCCAATGTATTCACCATCATTGTCTAATCGGATGTACTTCAATTTCTGCCCTGTTCTCTTTCAACCATGGCCTGAAAATGCTTAAATATTTCTAGAACTTGACCTTTAGTTTTTAGTAGAAAAGTCCAAACTTTCCTTGAATAATCATCAATGAAAGTAACAAAATAAAGTGCACCACTATGTGTTCTAACTTTCAAAGGACCACAAACATTCAAATGAATCAACTCCAACACATTTTCTTTTCTAGAAGCAACATTTTTATGAAAAGAAACTCTATGTTGTTTACCTGCCAAACAATGAACACAAGTTTTAAGATATGTACCTTTCAAACCAGGTAGAAGCTCTTTCTTGAACAAAACTTGCAGCTCCTTTTCACTCATGTGCCCAAGTCGCTTGTACCACAATTCAGTAGAAGTATCATCTTCAAGTGCATTGACAACACCTTTACAAATTTTTCCTTGCATCGAATAAAGTGTACGAGTCTTCTTGCACTTAGCCACCACCAAAGAACCCTTTGTGAGCTTCCATATTCCATCACCAAATTTGTTGTTGAAGCCTTCATCATCTAGCTTCCCAGTAGAGATCAAATTGAAGCGAATGCCGGGAACATGCCTCACATCTTTAAGCAATAACTTGCAACCCAAATTTGTTTCCAAGCAAACATCACCCATGCTAATAATCTTGGACAAACCTTCATTACCCATTCGAACAGAACCATAATCTCCTTTAGTATAGGTAGTGAAGAAATCAACTCGAGAAGTCACATGAAAAGAAGCACTGGAATCAATCACCCAATTGCTCTCTTGGCCCACAAAATTGATACAATCATCTTCACAAACAACCATGAAATCATCGGTAGTAATTGCCGTTGTGTCTTCTTGCTTCTTATCCACACTTTTGTTACGCCTTTTCTCCTTATTCTTGAGCTTTCGGCATTCCCGCTTCATGTGCCCTTTCTCATGGCAATAATAGCACTCAATGTCTTTCTTTGAAAAAGAACCATCTTTTAATTTGTCACGGCTTTGATCACAACTATGAGGAGTCTTACTCCTCCCCCTTGTTTTGCTTCGACCTCTCACAACAAATGCTTCCGAATGAGAGGAACCCGTTGATTTTCTTCTAGTTTCTTCATTCAACAAGCTACTAGTGACTTGGTCCATTGTGACAACCCCATCGAGCGCCGAATTACTAACTGTCACAACCAAAGTCTCCCAACTTTTGGGCAAAGAACTAAGTAGCATCAAAGCCTGCAACTCATCATCAAAAACAATTTTTATAGAAGCAAGTTGGTTAACAATAATCTTTATTTCATTCAGATGTTCCGGAATAGGGCTACTGTAGACGTCCCCCGAACGCCCCGGGAGGGTTAAGTCCCGTTCTGTTCATATTGGGGTCACTACAATTCAAGGACTCAAATGTCACGGTTCTTAATCTTGAACCAAAGAGTCCAAATCCGGCAAATCGTTTTGAAAACAAATTTTTTTTGAAAGAAGTACCAAACATGGACTGCTTTGCCAGATACAGAGTCGCCACCTAAATATTTTTTAAATGGGAAATTTAGGAAACCCTGACTCGGTGCCAAAGGCCACGTGTCCGTCATCACCAAAGTTGGCTCGGGAACTTGGGTACGATTGGGGAATGTCACATCGTGAGCACCCCCGCTCGCCCGATCAAAGACCGGCCTCTACTAACCATGATATCTGTTTTTGAAAACATTGTGAGTTCTTATTCCGATTATTAGCCTAGGTTACTATGTGATGCTCGCAGCAAACAAGTATAGACTGGGCCGCCTGAATTGGAACAAAACATTTCATGTTTGTTTGTTTGAAAATGGTTTGATGGTGCTACCCGTAAGTAGGCTAAGACGCGGATTTGCCACCCTCAGGTGGGCTTAGAAAACATGATTTTGCCACTGTCTAGTGGGCTTAAAACAAACATTTAACGCATGGTCCCAATTCAAGTAACTCAACCTCCACCCACAGGCATTCAAGGCAGTTATATCACATAAGCACATAGCCTCATGGTAAGCATGCTATTCATGGCAACACTCACACGCATGCAAGGATGCTAAAGCATAAAACTTACCGAGTACTCCAAGCCAAAACAGAAACTTTATTAGAAATCATGCATGATCCTAATTATACAGGAATGCCTAATGCAACACATGCAATAATGCAACTATAGCAGGCTCGGCTATTCTAAACATGGCATATGGAATGCTACAACTAACACGTATTCAATTTGGAATTGAAATACAATGCAGTTTGTATGATGCGCCGAGCTCGGTGCGTGCAAAACAGATGAATGATGCAACATGCTATCATACTGTATGCTAATTGAAATATGCCCTATATCTAACCATCGTAAGCGGATAAATAAAAGGGAGAAAGAAATGGGGGTTGGAAGACATACATCGCACACACCCACACTTATTACAGTTATGCCCCCGCGCAGAGGGTCCGAATAAATAATACAGTCCGAAATAAAAGAATAATACAGTCCGAATATTACAGATTCCTAAATAATTAACAAATTAAGTAAGAAAAACTGTAAACTGGCATGCAAGCCAAGGGCTGCCTCGCTTCTGATGAATGATGCATGTTGGGCTTCCTTCTCGCGGAAATCCATTGGGATGCCCAATTTAGCCTCTGTTTGCGATATTTCTCGAAATGCGCGCCATACTCCGAAAAGTTGCTGATTCCTTATTTTGCTGCAACAGAGAGCAGGAAAAGGGCATAGCAATGTATTTCACAGATATATGCATGCCTCGATTCTCGTGTCACCAATCACGCATAACGATGCATGATGGCCGAGGAATCGGTTTGCACAACTCAATATAGGGTGCAATGCAGATGAATGCTACAAAAAAACCTAACTCCATCATGAGTGATCTGGAGTGTCGGTGACTTGGGAATTGAGACTCGTTCCGTCACTCGGAGTACGAAACGTGCCTCGTTTCCCGTGCCCGGGCTAACTCCTATCCCGAACACGATGCAATATGCATGATATGTATGAAATGCAGCTAATATGCAATCCTAGCATGCACAATGCTATAGAAATGAGATGCCTCGAAATGCGTGCACCCGGGCACGCAAACCGAGGCGATGGCCCTAAGGCATGAAATGGCATACGCAATGCAATTGGACTTACACTAACATGAGAGAGTCTCAGCCACACTCACATAAGAGGCCGTCGGATAAAAATGAAGTGCCTCGAAATGCATGCCCGCGGACGCGCAAACCAAGGCGATGATATGAAATCATGAAATAGCATGAAAATGATATGTAATAGGACTAAAATGAGATGTCTCGAGATGCGTGCCCACGGGCACGCAAACCGAGGCGATGGCCCTAAGGCATGAAATGGCATACGGAATGCAACGGGGCTAGAATGTCATACAGAATGCAGAATGGACTTACACCAACATGAGAGAGCCTCAGCCACTCTCACACGGGAGGCCGTCGGATAAAAACAAAGTGCCTCGAAATGCATGCCCGCGGGCGCGCAAACCAAGGCGATGATATGAAATCATGAAATAGCATGAAAATGATATGTAATAGGACTAAAATGAGATGTCTCGAAGATGCGTGCACACAGGCACGCAAACCGAGAAAATACATGAATACAATCTAAGATACGACCTGGTATGCACTATGCTGTGAACATGAGATGAAAATGAGACGCCACGAAAAGCGTGCACGCGGGCACGCAAACCGAGGCGATGATGTGGAATGCAAATCGGATAAAACCGAAGTACCTCGAAATGCGTGCCCACGGGCACGCACACTGAGGCGATGATAAAATGGAAATCGGATAAAACCGAAGTGCCTCGAAATGTGTGCCCCACAGGCGCGCATACCGAGGCAATGATAAAATGGAAATCGAATAAAACTGAAGTGCCTCGAAATGTGTGCACACGGGCACGCACACCGAGGCGATGATAAAATGGAAATCGGATAAAATCGAAGTGCCTCGAAATGCGTGCCCACGGGCACGCACACCGAGGCGATGATGTGAAATGGAATGAAATGGCATACGGAATGCCACGATGGGCTTACACCAACATGGGAGAGCCTCAGCTCACTCACATAGGAGGCCGTCGGATAAGAATGAAGTGCCTCGAAATGCGTGCCCACAGGCACGCAAACCGAGGCAATGATAAAATGAGATGGAAATGCAAATTGGGCTTATGCTAACATGAATGGACCTCAGCCACACTCACATCAGATGCCGTCGCGTAAAACAGAGGTGCCTCGAAGTGCGTGCCCACGGGCACGCAAATCGAGGCATGGCCCGAAGGCATGAAATAGCACGGGAAATGATATGCAAGCATGCAAACCAAATTTCAGCACCTAAATGAAAGGGAAAACAGCCCCGAAATGATGCGAAACGACAACCAATGCACGAAATCATCCCGAAATGTGATTTTAAGTACCCGAAATGGCCTATAGCCATACTAAACATGCACAACATGATCATGACATGCAAACCAGTAGCAAGGCAGCCCCAAATATGGCATTTTTTCAGTACAAAGCAAGGCTAAAAAAAAACAACCACAAGTATGGCAAACTTAGCATGCAAAAACGGGGAAAAAGAGGGGAATTACAAAGCAAGTAGTATATACAATGCTCAAATCAGAAAAATCAGTTCTACAAAATTAAAGAGGGACCAAAAACATGCACATTTACAGTAGATTAGATCCTCCAATTCAGTATGTAGATATGCTTAAAATAGCATGCAAAAATGAGCCAATAAAGGGCTACAACATGAGGTATCATAAGCAATCACCAAACAACTTTGAACCCTTAACAAAACATGAATAATGAGTCATTTTAAGACACTTTCTAAGCCTGATGAAGGCTGAAATCCGAAGTCAAGCAAGCCTAACAAAGCATGCAATTTTACGGAAAATATGGAGGATACAACATGAAGTACCAAAAGCATGCATCAAACAACTTTGGACCCTTAACAAAACATGAAGAATAGGAAAAAATAAGGCTCTGTCTAGGCCTTATGAAGGCTGAAATCCGAAGCATGGTGAGCTTAAAAAAGCATGCAAAATGGGATTGTGACAAGAATTCAAAGCA
Organism: Camellia japonica; assembly: GCA_030407325.1. Lineage (NCBI taxonomy): Eukaryota > Viridiplantae > Streptophyta > Magnoliopsida > Ericales > Theaceae > Camellia > Camellia japonica. Next base: position 200,194,663 of record JAPPVO010000002.1, on the reverse strand, counting down.
AGTGATATGTAGAGAAAGAAAACCAGGTTGAGCCCTTCTTCAATGTTGAAGAGGGGCTCAAAATAAGCACAATATCAGTATGTTGAATTCTCCAAATCGGATCACAAATAGGCCAAAACAATCATGCAATTTTACGGTAAAATGGAAGCATTTCAAAGGAAGTGCATGACAGAGAAGTCAAACATGGCTGAGCCCTTCTTCAATGTTGAAGAGGGGCTCAAAATAATCCCACTCACAGTATATAGTATACTCGAAATCAGATCACTCAAAAGCTAAACAAAGCATGCAAAACAATGGCCTAAAGAGTGATATTGAAGAAAGTATATCATAGAGACACCAAATGAGGTTGGGCCCTTCTACAATGTTGTAGAGGGGCTCAAAATAAGCACAAAACCAGTAGGGGTCGGAGTCCAAAACAAAAAGCAAATAGGGCTAAGAAATGACTCAAAATTTTGCTAGAAAAAGGGATTTAGAGGCTTACCCTTGAAGATCCAACTTTGGTGGCCTCTTGGCTTGAAATTGTTGCCTCTTAGCCTCTGAAGAACACTTCCTTGCTGCTGTAATGGAAGTGGGGATGGTAGAGCTTAGGGTTGATGAAGGAATTAGCTAGGAAGCTTGAAGGTTTTTGAGTTTTTGGCTATGAAAATGGAGATTTTGGAAGATGAAGTGTTAAGGGAAAATGTTCCAACCCTAGCAAAGGAGGAGTTAGACCCTTCAAATAGGCAAGAAAAGAGTGTAAAAGGGAGGGAAATGCACCCAAGCTTTCCCTCCCAAAATATCCCCCGGATGCTGAGATATTTTGGGAAAAACAGCTGGACAGCTGTAAAGTGCTCAAAAGCAGAAAGCTGGCCGGCCAGGTGGATTTCTTGAAGGTGGCCGGCCAGCCACCCCCATGGCCGGCCAGCCACCTCCCATGGCCGGCCAGCCAAGGGCAAAAATGAAAAGTTGAATTAGTGGCCGACCACCATTTTTTGGTGTCCTCCCATGTGTGTAGAACAAGGTTCCAAGGTCGGAAATTGACAACTCTGAAACAGGAAACACAACATTGCACTTGAAGGAGAGGCTCAAAAATGAAAATAACAATTACTGGCCGACCACCACTTTTTGGTGTCCTCCATGTGTGTAGAACAAGGTTCCATGGTCGGAATGTGGCAACACTGAAGCAGGAGTCACAACATTGCATTTGAAGGAGAGGCCCAAAAATGAAACTCTGAATTGCTGGCCGAGCATGCACTTTTAGGGTCCTCCCATGTGCCCTCATCACAGATATATGGTTGTGGTTGGAAGAAAATGGGCCTAGGGTGTTCAACATTAGCCCGGAAGTGAGCAAAACGGACGCCGGAGGAGCGAAACTGGTTATCTGGGATAATTGCTGGCCTCCCCCCCCAGTGATCTTCCTGGTGCTGAAACAGAGGTACCTGCCAAAAATCGGAGAAAACCGATGAAAAAAAGAATGCTCGGGGGCCAAACCGCGAGGTTCGGGGCCCGAAAATCGGCTGTAAGCACCGAAAGTGGCATTCAGCCACGAAGTGGGTATCTGGGACCCCAGTGTGCCCTGTTATGACAAAACAGAGGTACCTGCCAAGAACCGGAGAAAACCGATGCAAAATGAATGCTCGGGGGCCAAACCGCGAGGTTCGGGGCCCGAAAACCGGCTGTAAGCACCGAAAGTGGCATTCAGCCACGAAGTGGGTATCTGGGACCCCAGTGTGCCCTGTTATGACAAAACAGAGGTACCTGCCAAGAACCGGAGGAATCGGAGACGGTTGGGCGGTCCCGAACCGAGGCACACGGCCTGACGGCTCCGAAAACCGGGAACCGGGCTCCGAAATGGGCAAAATGGCCTACGGCCACGAAATGTAGCACACGGCCACCGAGAGATAGTCTACGGGACCACTCCCTCCCCTCAGGAAAGAAAACAGAGAAAACCGAGTCTGGTTCGCAAACCGAGACAAGGCACAGAAGAGGATTCGGAAGTTCGGAGGCAGGGCGCACGGCCGCGACTCTGAGACTTCTGAACGAGCACAGTATGCAACATCACCGAGCGCTCAATCGGTGACGTCTGAGTCTTAAGGTCGGTCAAAAATGGGGTGTCTACAGCTACTCTCTTTATATTTTAAATTAACCAACTTACGAAACAAAAAAGCTTTATTTGTGGCTGATTTCTTATCATAAAGGCCTTCATACAAATCTTTACAAAATAATAGGTCCTCCATTTTAGTTTTCTAAGTTACCCAATTGCTTCCATTGAAGCTAGACATAAGACCCATATTCCTCTCCATTGATTTACACAAATAAATAAACCCAAATAAACCGTAAGCTTTGATACCAGTTGTTAGGGAAAATATATGATTCCTACAAGTAAATCAATCAATGGAAATAAAAACTAATGCGGAAAAATTAAATCAAAAGCAACACAAGAATTTTTACGTGGTTCCCTCAATGTAAGGTACGTCTACGGGATCGAAATCCGATTCCACTATCAACTAAATAAGTTTCCAAACGATTACAAACGAGACACGAATGGTCTCACAAACCACCCTTAGGTGAATTCCAAATAATCACAAATAAACAAAGAGGAAAGACCTCACCAAATAGATGAACGAAAATCTTCAGAACCAGAGTTAAAGAAGACCCAAAATAATGCACCAAAAACAGAACCAAAAGCTAAACCAAACGAAGCAGAACTGACCCAAACTTTTTGATTCCACCGAATTGCTTTTTAACCTAAGCACTATCTCACAAATCAATTGATCAAGAAGGTGTTACTGCTCTGTCACGACCCAAACCCGCCCCTATGGGTTTAGTACCGTAACCGGCCAATAATCCGAGATTACCGAAGGCCTGCTTAATAGTAAGACAGTAATACAGAGTACAGGGGCATGGTGGAAGCCAAAACAGTAAATAAACAATGTCCAATGAGCTGTGACAGTCTGTATGCGGAAAGAACTTTCCATACATATATGCAGTCAGTGACAAAACCATATGTACAATATTTACAACCATTCAGATCAGGGATCTAATCCTTATTAAACAGTACAGTACAGTGCTATCGGTCTATACAGTCATACAAAACGGACACAGAGTCAGACAGGGGAAATAAAAACATCCCTAAGCCATAGCTTGGCAGGCTCGGAACCTCGTAGTGAGGCACAGTGGTTGGCTTGACAAAAAAGGGGGTCTAACCCACGCTCCTAGCTCCGGTCCGGTGCCTGAACACCTACATATATATATATATATAAACAGTGAACTAAAACCCAGTGAATAACACAATGCGTAAAGATGTTTAGAATGAATGTCCTTACAGTAATAAAAACAGTTCATCAACTCAGTATTTCGGTCGTTCAGTCATTCAGTTAAAACAGTCATATGTGATACATCCATTAGCATAGCAGTACAGTAAACAGTAGGTCTTAAAAGACCGAACAGTAAATGATGGCCATCAATCAGTAAACAGTAGTGGTTCCAACAAGGAGACCGACAGAGATCTCTGTAACAGTAACAGTAACAGTAACAGTAACAGTAACAGTAACAGTAACAGTAACAGTAAACAGTAGTTGCTAAGGATGCCACAATACAGTTCAAAATATAGGACATACATTCATTCAGTTAACAGCATCAGTTCAGAAAACAGTTCAGTTAAACAGTCAAAAATATTCTCAGTTGAACATATCTTTACACAATTGTTACTCACAGAGTTCTGGGCTACAGTTAGGCTAGAGCGCGTCTCCCGATGCCAACCCTACACAGTTTACAGAACGAAGACACACTAAGCTACACAGTTGGGAAAGATAATAACTTAATCCCTAATTGCCTCGGTGTGTTCTACATCTATATCCTCATTAAGATGCTTTAAACTAGGCCTAAAAATGCCTATGATGGAATGAGGATGCAAGGATGCACTTTAAAAGCATTCTCAGAATTTTCAGAAAACAGAGGTCCCGCTCGAGCGTAGGTTTCCCCGCTCGAGCAGACATGCAGACAAAGTTTCCGCTCGAGCGTCACTTACCACGCTTGAGCGTAATACAAAACATGGCAAAAGTACTGGATGCTCGAAAATCACGCTTGATAGCCGCTCGAGCGTAAGACACAAGGTCCCGCTCGAGCGTCAATACTTCTGCTCGAGCGGACTTCAAAACAGTGCAAAGTATTGGGAGCACGAATTTCCCGCTCGAGCGCCACTTTCCCCGCTCGAGCGGGAGTCCAAAATCTGGAATTTCCAGATTTGAACTTCCAAGCTCAAAACAAGTTTAAATGCATTAAAATCGATCCTCTTGGGCTAAAAACCTGGAAAACATTTGTAAACACATAATATTACATGTTTCAAAGGTCAATTTGATAAATCAAAGCCTAAGGGTGTTTCAATTAAATCCAGTTTCAAACCAATTTTCAAGAACATGATCTCAAATGAACATGCATGAACTTCAAACAATTTTCAAGCTTCAAAACATGCTCTAATGAGCCAATTCCTTTCAAAACAAGATGGAATCATGGTCTAAAACATAAACATGAACATGCATGCAAGATTTCCATGAAATCAAACCGCACAATGCAACAATGTAGACATGCATGCATGACATGTGCTACAATTCAACATTACAAGACCAATACATGACTTAGCTCCTTAAACTTCCATGACCCATGCTAGGTAGAGCTTAAATATACAATTAAGAGGTTGAATCCTTACCTATGGTCCTCTATTACAAGTATGGAAGCTCAATTGACAATCTACACTTCAACTTTTCCACTTTCAAGCAAATCTCTAAGTAAAACACAAGAATGAACTCAATTCTCTCATTTCCTCTCTCTCTAAGTCGGCTAGAACAAGAAAGGAGGCTGAGGAAATGTTTTGATCAAGTGTACAAGGCTCTAATATAATTAGCCTACTTGGCCCACTAACAATGGCAAAATGGTGAATAAACCAACTCTTGAAATTAGCTTATTTTAATCTATTTTAATCATACCAAATCAGTTTTCAGATAATTACACCATAAAATCACATATATTATGATGATCATAAAACGTCAATTAATTTCTAGTTCGGCCGCCGATAAGGCTTTCAATTCGCAATTTAAACATAAAACATGAACAGATCAATTAACAACCAAGAGATAGAAAATGCGTTTAAACAGATACAGTCAATCAATCAGTTTCAGATTTCAGTCAGTCAGTTCAGTATTTCAATCAGTTCAATTACTTATCATAATTAGTCTCAGTTTAGCAGTAATCGGTAGTTAATCGATAAACAGTGACGAGGGTTGTTACATGTTCCACAAGCAAAAAGCTGCCTCTTTTTGTTTTCTCACCCAATTAAAAAACAAACAATACCAATATATATATATATATATGGTAAGCTTGTGGGCTTTTTTTATCAAACCCTAGTTGTAACCAAATTGGATTGGGTCTCTAAAAATTAGATATAATATATTAAAATATATTATACCTAAACCAAACCAAATTAATTTTTTTTTTCTAAAACCAATTGGGTCCTACACTCCAATATGGAAGTATACCCAACAACTTCACACCACCACCATCCATCACCACCATCACCATCTACTGATGGTCGCCGCTGCAACTGCTTACACTGTTACTGCCATCGTCTACCCGCTATTGTCGCTACCACCTCTTTGTTTGATCTCCCCATCGTTCACCAATGATTTCCACCATTTTTTATCTCCATTGTCATCGATATATATTCACCATTGCCAATCTATGCTATACAACCTTCGATCTACAACCCATCATTATCGATTAACTATGACTATTCACCAACCACATCTATCATCACTGATCTACATTGTTCTTCATATATGGCCATTTACAATGTCAATCTAGTACTGTAGCCATCTTCACTGTCAAGATGAAACCATTACATCATTGGAGCTCTTTCTAATGATATCTGGTCTCTCTCTCTCTCTCTCTCTCTCTCTCTCTCTCTCTCTCTCTCTCTCTCTCCATCTCCATCTCATTTCCCTCCCTCTCTCTATATTATGAGATAGATTTCCATAATATAATCTGAATAAATTTATCAATTTTACACTTTTTTTGTAGGGCAAATTACCAACACCCCTCTCGAGATTTGACTAAAATACGGATTCCCCTAAGGTTTGAAATATTACAAATTGTCCCTTAAGATTTATATTTGCATAACAAATGAAGGGGCAATTTGTTATGCAAATATAAACCTCAAGAGACAATTTGTTATGCAAATATAAACCTCATGAGGCGGGATGTAATTTCTCAAATCTTAGGGGGGAATCCGTATTTTAGTCAAATCTCGAGGGGGGTGTTGGTAATTTGCCCTTTTTTGTATATGTAAATGAGTGACTGTGTTTGTGAATGAATATGTAAGTTAAATTGTATGTACGTGAGCATGAATGTGAGAATGTAAAAGAGTACTGGTTAAATGGTTTGGTTATTTATCACTGATAAATTTAACCAAACCATTTATCAGTGATAAATTTAACACTAATCTTTTATCCTCCCTTTTTTACTTTCTCTTGGTGTGTAAGTCACTACAACAAATTAGGTCTTGAATGATGATTTTTTTTTTGTCTCCAAAGAGCTAATTTCATCACTATATATATTTGTAAGGATATATTTTCCTTATCGGTTTCATCATTGAATGTTTGTCACTAAAAATGACTGTGACAAAAAAAAAATTCGTCACCAGTGAAATTACTATAGTAACGAAATTTTTTGTCACCAATAAGACAACATTTTATCGCAAAAAATTTTCATTTTCGTCACAAAATAATTACTCAGTACTGTATATAAAACGTTAGTTGACAAATAAATTTGTCACACATGTTAATCATTGGTGAGGAAATAATTTCGTCACAATAAGATGTAAAGTTGACGAAATTTTTCATCTCAAAAAATTAGACATGGGTAACGAAATATATTTCATGACAAAAAGATGTATACGTGACAAAATTTTTAGTCACCAAACAACAAAATCAACAAAACTTTTCATATATAAATTGCGATAAATTTCGTCACAAAACTTATTGTTCCATATTTTACAATTCAATTTAAATTATTATTTCACAAATATCCCTGCTCATATCTCAATAGCCTTCAAATATACTAACAAATCCTCTAGCTATTATATAGCACTCCACAAAACAATTCAGTAACCAATTTATATCATAAATCAAAATATATCTATCAAACAAATTTAATAATAATTCATTAAGTATAACAAAAACACCATCACAGCAAATCTCAAAATGAACCAAGTATCAATTGACAAAAAAAATAACACTTGATCTTGATTTACAAGTAAAACTAAGTATTAGTCCACTAAAAAATATCAACACTTGATCTTGATTTGCAAGTATACTTCCAAATGTCATCAAAAACCAATTTGTAAAGAAAATAAAAAGAAAAACATTAATATATTATCAATTACATCTAAACTAATATATATATAATTTTATTTTGTAAACCAATTTAGCAAAAATGAATTTTTTTAATATTGGACTTTCATCTGTCCTAAATCACAAAAAATAGCTGATCTAACTGAGGGCACGTGAATCATGTGAAATGAACACATATAAACCTGACAATGTTGAAAACAATCAAGCAACATGATGAGTTTTATTCTCATATAGAATGGTTCAATGAAACTTGGAAATTAGAATCAAATGTGGTCCACTATTATGCAAGCATCATACCCAGTTGGTGAGCAACGAACCAAAAACATAATAAAACAACTATACAAATAAACATAGGAAGGAACAAAACTAATGTACACCCCTTAAGCTACCATCCCTTGAACTAGCATACATTCCATTCATCAGTAACAACTAAACACATTCTATATCAGCAGCAAAACCAATATACACTCCATTTATTGGTAGTAGCAAATATACACCTCAATAGTAGCAAAATAATATGTCTTAGCTAGTTTTGAAAATTTAGTAACATATGCTCTATAAACTCAAATCCATTCAAGTTCCTAACTAAATTGAAATACTTAAAAGCTTAATTTCCTAAGACTAAGTTTGAATCATGATCTTCAATTTCCTACAGCATGACAAACATAGAATTACTAAGTCTTTCGCTTTAATCTTGCATTTCAGGCCAGCACATCCCAAATGAAACCATATTTTTTAAAACCAATCTAAAAAATGAAATTACTTGTTCACAAAATAATTATTTCTCGTAACTCCTTAAATAACCACAAAGAAAAACAAAACGTAAAAATAAAATAATCTACCAAAGAACATTATATGATTACATTCTAATAGTATATAAATAGAGTAATGCTAGAGACTCCAAATATTTTATCAAATATTCTACTAAATGTCTCACATGGGTGTGAGACTCATATAAGACTCACATGGTGTGAGTCTCACACCTATGTGAAACATTTGGTAGAACATTTGGTAAAACATTTGTGGTCCCTAGCATTTTTCATATAAATATTTGTGGTGGAGATCCCAATTACACAAACATATATGTTCAATACAAAATACTTCACACAACCAAAGTGAATAAACTTCTAAATGAAAAATGGAAACTATTAAAAGATTAAGATATATGGTTGTGGTGTTAATGCAAGAGGGATTGGCACATAGCTTCCTTATTGGTAAAATGTAGTATAATTGAGTCTAAAAGTGTTACTTTCTTAAATTGTTGTGCTTTAACTAATATATAGGTCTATTGTCACTCAACCGTCAACAAAAACCAAAGCAATAAATAAGTTAAAACCCATCAACTCACCACAAGATAAAAGAAAACACTTAGAGCAATGTTCACTCAACCCTCAACAAAATGCTCCAATATCTTACCAACACTAGATTAGGGGCAGCATCCATCTGTGCCGCTACATCAACATCAAGAGGCTATGAGTGTTGGATTTCTACATCGTCATGTAGTGACATCAAGGAACCCCCATTCGAAACAAAAATAGCCTTATGTGAGTTTTGAAGAGATGGTACTAGTAGTAGTAGTGCATAAAGTTTTCACTTATATTCTGTTATCCTCTCCAATTAAAGTGATGATAAACCAACTATCATTTTTTAATAAACTCAAAAACCTTCTCTACCTCTTATTGTCTATCTGAACCCGATATATGAGAACATGAATGACAGGACACTGAAGAAGTTTGCTCCTCAACTGGATCCAATTAACTGATTCATCCACTTCATACTACCAAGTTTTGAAAATATGAGAAACCCCTTTCCTATTTATTTATACACTCAAATCAGCACTGTTTTAACAACTAGAAAGGGTGTAGTTTAAATTAGTGTCAATTTCACCATTTTCAGTAACTGTCAGCCACATAACACACTCAAATTATATCAATTGTCACAATAACAGAGGTTCTAATTGTAAGATATTTTACAAGTAGTTCAATGGAAGAAAACAAGAACTTAAAAAGGTCCATATTACCTCTAACTCAGCAACTGCAAGAGTAGTTTGTGATGAGGGACTCTAGTGAACTGGTTTTCTGCCTCTATATACCCTTGAAAGGCCATCTCACCAAACACCTTAATCCAGTAAAGGAAAGGGTGTAGAACAAACAACAGCTAAGCAACTTAACAAATTATAACACCAGCATGAAAAAGATAGAAACACCCTTTCATCTGCAACTATATAGTGGTGTCTCTTCAATATGACTACTATCCTAAAGAGTGATAACAATCAGAAACATTAATAGAATCCCAGAATTAATGGCACCTCAGAGAGTTATAGTTCATCCTACAGATTTGTAAGACTACATTGCCACAAGAACTTCGCAACTTAAAATGTCGAGAATCCATAGAAAAGAAACTTTTCAAAAAGTCGTACAAGGTAATTGAGCGCCTCATAATTTGGATCAAGAGTCAGATAAAGATAATCCCAGTCTCCCCATACTCCAATCGCTGTAAAAATTGAACATATATGCTTAATATTCGAGCATCTCCTAAACTAAAAATTAGCAATGATATGCAAGCAAAAATGAATTTTTTTTGGTGAAAAATGAGTATACACTAAGAATAATTATTACCTTTACAAAGACTACAAAGGCCATATGTTAAAGATTACTTTGATGTTTTATTATGGATACCAGCAATTCAAGCAACCAACCTTAAATGAAGCCATTTGTGTCTTAATGATGGTTTTCACAAACTTGGTTGTGCCTTTGCTCTCAATTTCACTGATGTGAGCTCCTTTCTAACATCGTGCTCCAACGACTGCAACACTGAAATAACTCAAAACAGCAATCAAATCTTAAATAGAAAGTAGAAGAAAAAAAAAGAGGGACATAGATTCTGCAGAGAGAGCGAGAAAAAGAGAGGTATGGAGAAAACTTAGTTCTTAATAGTGCCAAAAGTTTTGATAATTCATTACACAAAACCAGTGAGCCCTATATATAGGCTTCTCCCACAAAAGGAAATAAATAAATGAAAGTCTAAATTAAATTTTAAAAAAAAAAATCTTAAAATAAATTTGAACTTCTTAATAAATACTCTTATGTGAAGCTCTTGTCTTCCTTGATTTCCATCAACATTTGAGCTTCCAACACTCACAAATTAGCAATCTAACCGTTGCAAATCGAATATGGTTCAGACAACAATTGTGAAGGTGACTTTTTATCTTACTAAACATTGAAAAAAAAATGTAAATATAGTATTTTTCAAAAAAAAAATGCAAATATGTCAATAAACTTCACAGTAAAATGACATAAAGCCTCCAACTTTCAAGATAGCCCGCCATAGGCAATATGTCAATAAACTTCACTGTTTATAGTTAATTGGAAGCATCATTGTCAACGAATCATAATACCAAGAGTTTAAATTATATGGCAACACTACCAAAAAAAAAAAAAAATTTATATAAAGAAATACTTGCCTTTCAACTCAATGCCATGACAATCCCAACCAGGCACATACTTTATAGTTTTTCGAAGAAGCTATTGCAAAAAAAGAGACTAAATACGAAACATCAATAGCTATATTAATATTTTTGTGTTTCAGTATGTATAACGTTGACAATGTACAAATAAATTATGCAACCTTCAGACCATAACAATTACCCTAAAAAAGTGCTCAACATGTCTGGTAATGTTGTAATGCTCGTTCAATATTGGGCACTACCAATCTGAATATTGCATGCACTAAGAGTGCAAAATACACGCCCTTGATGCCTCTTAGCATCCATTAAGCTCACCATAAGAATATTGTATTCACAATTTTAAGCCAAGTCACCTCAAAGATGGATCAACTTTACTAAAATTATGAATCGGTAGTAAAAAAGGATACGAATTTATTTAATTCAACTAAGAAATGTTGAAGGATCATGTAGACATATAAATGTATCGTATGACCATGTGCCATTAATTTTGAAAGGATGAATATTAATCTGAAAGGAAGGAAGAGAAGTTTACGTTGAAAGAAAGGATGAACATTATTATGAGTTTGAGATTGCCTCTAGTTCCTTAATGTTTGAGTACAATTACAAAAATAGGTTGGAAAACCAATTATAAATGAAGAAAATATTGAGGTTACTATGACAAGATGTATATCCAAAAAATTGTGAAAGAAACTCACAAAATTCTAATAACCATTTCCTTTTCTTTTTTCTTTTTTTTCTTTTTTGTAGTTGCTATAATTAAAATAATTAAAGTAAAATTGCTACTAGTTTTCTAAATAAACAAATTTATTGACATGTTTTTTTATTGTTTCCCAATTTCTTTTTCCTCAATTTTTGGATTTCATAGAAGAAAAAGAAGAAAATCCAAAACATCTCCAAAAAATTTCATCTGTTTACAAATTGAAGAGCATGAAGTTACAGTACCTAGTCATATAATTCACCAAAACTATTCTGGATGCAACAAAAAGTACTCTGCAAATACAATCAAAACCCATATCCCTTGCGCAATGCTCGACTACAAATAATGTCATAATTACATATAAACAATTAAGTTAAGATTGGTAGGGTTTTGGAAATTAAGGAAAACAACAAAATTAGTTTTGAAAATTAAGAAAAACAAAGATAGAAAAATAAAGAAATTGAGTGTGTGTTTGTGTGTGTGTGTGTGTGTGTGTAAGAGAGAGAGAGAGAGAGAGGGGGACCCATACCTGAAATTGGGTTTTGGGAGATAGGCAAACTACTAGTGCCAAGAAAATGATAATGGAGGTGTTGGTAAGTGCAAAAAAGGAGTAATGGAAAACAAATACAAAGATTGAGAAAGAGAAGTGTTAGAAATTGGGCGCCCATGTGGCATGGCCCTTTGAGCTTTTTGAGCCTGAACCTCTTGAACCTTATCCATGTAAGTTTGAATTTTAATTCAAACTTATTTGGATAACCATTCAGGATATCTATATCTATCATATCAATAGATATGGATAGATAGATAGATATTGGTTATATATCAGATTATATGGTTAATCTAATATATTGAATCAGATACGTATATCAGATACGTTATGGGGTTTTTACCCATAACCTTTTTTTTTCCCAGACTCTCCTCTCTCTCTGACTCTCTCTCAAAATACAACGATGAAAGCCATTTGCACTGTGATTTGTGTGGGTGATATTCACCATTGTAATATCACCCCACTGCTGGATTGATTGACCAGATTCAGAAAGCACGTGATTTACCCACGAGGTTCTTCGCTAAAAGGTATGATCTAAACATTTAATCCGCTGCGTTTTAATGCCTTTTGATTTACAAGAAGTAATGGAAAACATATACAAAGACTGAGAGAGAGAGAGAGAGAGAGAGAGAGAGAGAGAGAGAGAGAACTCCATACAAAACAATGGAGGCTGATCGAATACTTGAAGCAAAGCCGACAACGCTGACGCTTGCTCGAATATGTGACGTCGGCGATGATGCTGAAGGAATAGAAGACGTCAACGACGACGCTAAAAGAGGACAAGGGACGCTGAAGGGAGAGCAGCGAAGGAAAGCTAACATGTGTTTAGATAAATAGAGAGAGAAAGAGAGAGAGAGAGAGAGGAGGAAGAGGAAAATTGATAAACACAAAAAAAAGAGAAAAATTTAGTAGCCATTTTTTTTTCCATTACCCACTCAATATCTCAAAATTCTTCTTTCAAAATTTGTGACAAAATAATTTCCTCAACAAAAAAGTCTCAAAATATTAAAAATTATTACCCACAAAAATATATTCCTCACCAAATGATCTCAAAATATTTAAAATCATTGGTGACGAAAATATATTTCTCACTAATAATTTTATAATTGGTGACAAATTTTTTCCTCACGAAAAGTCTTAAAAATTTGGTGCCACCCAAAAAATTTAGCAGGAAAATCTTCGGTGACGAAACTTAATTTTTCTCCACATAAAAGTTATTATTTATTGACAAAAATAAATTTCCTTACCTATTATTTTTATTTTCTTATTATATGTGACAAAATTTATAATTCCTCACAGATTATTCTTATTTAGTGATGAAATTTATTTTCTTCACTAGTTTTCGTTACTATAGGTTACTTTTGTTGTAGCATAAATTTGTTTTTGTGAATGAATAAATGAATGAGTGTGTCTCAAAGTAAGAGATAATTATTGATTAAAATGGTCTAGTAAATACTGATAAATTTATCACTGCTAAACTTTTCTCCTCATTCCTCATTTCTATTATCATATCATATCTGAAGAGGTGGTTTGAGTGGTGATGTAACGGAGATAAGAGTTGTTTTATATGTAAAAATGGTCAGGGAATTGGAAAAAATAAAATAAAAAATCACTAGAGGTGTTTGTTGAAAAAAAATATTTTCAGATACAAGGTCAATGATACTCGCTGGAAAATATCATTGCAGTCTAATGGTGGTTAGAGATGGTGATAGGAGATGATCGTCGGTGACTGGAGATGGTGATCGGAGGTGGTCGGTGGTTGTTGGCGGAGGAGAAGAGTGTTGATAATAGTAATGAAGAAAATAAAGGAAGGGTATTTCAGAGATATTAATAGGTGAAAAAAGGATAAATAAATAAGTCTCTTCAATAGGACTGGCTCATAAGTCCCCCATTTTTTTATTATTTAAGAAACAAAAATATGTATGTTTGGTTTTGGCTTATTTGGGCGACAGAGAGAGAAAATTTTTAACCAAAACCTATCCTATTTGACAAGTGCTAAAAAAGTCACATTTTATTTATAAAAAAAATTAAAATTATTTATTTATTACTTTTCAAGTCCTAATCCAGAAAAATCTAAACAGTAAAAAAAAAAAAGTTTATTAAGAGATAAAACTTAAATTTCAAGACCCATTGAACTTTCCCAATAACACAAAAACAACTCACCTGATCAATTTTTATTTTTTTTTAGCAATAACAGTTTAAGAAAATAAAAAATACTAAATAATCAATTATCAAATAAACCCTTAATAGGATACGTAGCAAAGTTGATATTGTTTTGTGCCTCAATACCTTAGTAATTACTTTTGGAAGAACCATGTAAAAAAATTGTTTTACAACTAATGAAGACATAATTTTTTTTATAAAATGAAGCATGGATATGACACCAAAGGTGAGTCTTACATTTGAGGTCTACTATGTGTGAGACCCATTATTTTATTTCGTACTTGTACCCGATTATGTAAAAATGATATCCATATTTAGTCAAAGTTCTAATTAATAATTTCAATTATCAATGTCGCATTCATTGCTGAATAATCAATTTTGATTCTTATGCGAGCACAAAAATTCTTGGGAGTGTTAGTTAAGTTAACTACCTAAACTTTTATCAAAAAGTAATATTATATGTACCATTAATAATATTGTCATAACTAGTATTGGTACACTAATTAGTTCACTAATTGGTGCATGTTACATGCACTAATTAATATACACACTAGTGTACCAACTAGTGTTATGTCATTATTATTGACCCCACCTATTATATAAATTATAAATACCTAAAATTTCTAAAATTATGTTACATCATCTGTTAATATACTAGTTAACACATTAATTAATATATACATAACATTATTCTTTATCAAATTGATGATTATCTGTTGAATATAGTATAGTATGCAATTACCCTTAATTTAGTTAGGCAAATGATATTGTCATAGACTAAATTGTTGCTTCAACAAGAAGCGAAAATGAATATTGCATATTCTAAGTATTGAGTGAGTTTGCGAAAACAACAGAATTTTGTGCTCAATTATATTTGCAATAATAACACTTTCGCAATCAAACATATCCACCAAGAAATAATAGGGATGTGTGGGCCTCAAAATGCGATTTGGGGTGGCTGCTGTGCACCCGCACAGAAGCCATTGTTGTACGCCTAAATTGTCTTATTTCGTCACCTGTTTCGATAATCTGAATCATTTATATTTTAAAATATATTAAGTAGAATATACTTGTAAAAAATTAAATTAATCAGATATCGTTTATCCTTTCATCCACTCACATTTGTATTCATTTTAATACTTTAAATTAAATTGTTATTTACAAATGTGAGTGGATGAAAGGATAAACGATATCCAATTAACTTAATTTTTTACAGGTATATTCTTCTTGATATATTTTAAAATGTAAACGGTTCAGATTATCGAAATAAACCCCAAAAAGAATCCATTTAAATACACAACAGTAACTTCTGTGCGGGATGCACAGCAGTCACCCCATATTTCAAATGCACCTTTACAGCCGCCATCCCAAATTTCAAATGCGCCATGATGGTGTTTGGGAAGTGGATTTTATGTAAGTTTTTTTAAATGTAGGATATTATTGAAGAAAAAAAATTTTGTATTTGGGAAGATAGTTGGATTTTTTTTATGGTTAGATGTGATGTTTGTGAGAGAAAAAGTGAAATTATTATGGAGTTAGATGTGATGTTTTGTTTGGATGTTTTTTTTTTTTTATTTTGCAAAATTTTTGTCTTTTAGTGAAAAAAATGAGAAAAAACCCAACTAAAATTCTTTCAAACACCACCACATCTTCTTGATATGTTTATTCGTAGAAAAATCTAACGTACTTATAGAAATTATTTGAAAAATGTATAAAAAGAACTTCAAGGTTTAACTTTTGGGGTACTTACGTGTTGGTCTTATTAACTAGACTTATTTACCTACAGGTCCTAACTAATAAATTTAACACTATAAAAATAAGAGATTGATAAATTTATCACTATAAATTTATTCATAAAAATAAAATACCGATAAATTTATCTTTATCACTTAATAAATTTATCAACAGGACTTAATGGGTAATAAGTCTCAAAAGTAGGACCTATTGGTAGTTTACCCTTAATTTTGTGACAAAATAATTTTTTTATTTTTTATTTTTATTTTATCAATTTAAACTTCAAACATTTGATAATTCTATTATCTTAATTTAATTACATTTATTTTTAAAAAAATTAATGATAAATAGAATTTTTAAAATAATTTGTTCATACTGTTCAAAATAAATTTATTTAAATTAAGTGGCTATAATTATTAATTTAATTTAATATTTTTTGTATGAATGATTTACACATTAAATTGGTCAAAATAAATATAAGAAAATTATAAAATTAATAATTTAAATTATCAAAATCAAACCCATAGCTTACGAGTCTGACAAGTCTCAACTAGACCGATTACAATTGTTCTAGAAAGATGGTTAAAAGTTGAGATTTTAAATTTTTTCAATTTTCTTTTAAAAAAAATATAAAAAATATAAGAGATGATATAACTAAAAATGAGTTAACATCTTCTCAAAATAGCCTCAAATGTGAGTTCTAATTTTAGTGTGGGGGTAATGTTAATGCTACGAATTAAACGAATTACACGCGCATTTCAAATGTAAAATTACCATTAAAATCACAAGTCACTTCTTTATTTTTTCTTCCGGATATATTTTGCGTACATCAACTATTGTCTAATATTGTACCATTAACGTATGTCCGTACCAGAAGATTTGGTGTAAATAATATTAGAATTAAAATATAATTATAATCTCAATATTATTTAAATTTATTTTTTAATTTGATAAAATCATAAATTTATTATAAAATTTTAGAGTTCTCACAATATTTCTCACGAAAACTCGCTTTTACTTATATAATATATAGCTAAATAAATATACTTGGCATACATACAATTTTCACGAAGATACATATAATATTACTTTTGCTTATATAATTATATGGAAATTGTATGTATGCCCATAATGTCCTAGTGTATTACGGGCACACATACATTCTATGAAAATATGTGTAAAATATATTGAACAAAAAGAAGAAAATAAACAAATAAACAAATAGAAAGAAAAATAAAAACGGGAGAAAACAAAAAAAAATAAAAAGAAAAGAGAGAGCAATGTGGAATCATGGGATCATGAAAGGATGAGTGAAAAAAGAAAAAAAGTAAGAGAGAGAGAGAGAGAGAGAGAGAGAAGCAGGACAGTATAAAATGTATATGTAAGATTATTTTTTGAAAAAATATATCTCAGTTATTGTTTTATAATTTGAACAGATCTGAACCATCCAAATGTCCTGATAAGATAAAAATATATTGAAGATTCAAAAACCGCCCTGTTTTATTAAAATATGTTGAAAATTTATATAAGGTCTAAATTTATGAAGTCTATCAAGTATTCAATATATTTAAAAATAATAATTAATTGTTCAAATTTATTTAATTTGTAGATTATAAATTCATTAATTTAATCTCCACTACACAAAGTAAAATCTGGCTCCTAATTTTGGGATCGTAGACTTTTCCATATAATATGAATAAAAATAAGTGAACAAAAATGAGAAAAATAAAATTAAAAAAAAACAAATAGAGAGAAAATAAAAAAATAAAAAGAAAAGAGAGAGCAATGTGGAATCATGGGATCATGAAAGGATGAGTGAAAAAAGAAAAAAAGTAAGAGAGAGAGAGAGAGAGAGAGAGAGAAGCAGGACAGTATAAAATGTATATGTAAGATTATTTTTTGAAAAAATATATCTCAGTTATTGTTTTATAATTTGAACAGATCTGAACCATCCAAATGTCCTGATAAGATAAAAATATATTGAAGATTCAAAAACCGCCCTGTTTTATTAAAATATGTTGAAAATTTATATAAGGTCTAAATTTATGAAGTCTATCAAGTATTCAATATATTTAAAAATAATAATTAATTGTTCAAATTTATTTAATTTGTGGATTATAAAATTCATTAATTTAATCTCCACTACACAAAGTAAAATCTGGCTCCTAATTTTGGGATCGTAGACTTTTCCATATAATATGAATAAAAATAAGTGAACAAAAATGAGAAAAATAAAAATTAAAAAAAAACAAATAGAGAGAAAATAAAAAATAAAAAGAAAAGAGAGAGCAATGTGGAATCATGGGATCATGAAAGGATGAGTGAAAAAAGAAAAAAAGTAAGAGAGAGAGAGAGAGAGAGAGAGAGAAGCAGGACAGTATAAAATGTATATGTAAGATTATTTTTTGAAAAAATATATCTCAGTTATTGTTTTATAATTTGAACAGATCTGAACCATCCAAATGTCCTGATAAGATAAAAATATATTGAAGATTCAAAAACCGCCCTGTTTTATTAAAATATGTTGAAAATTTTATAAGGTCTAAATTTATGAAGTCTATCAAGTATTCAATATATTTAAAAATAATAATTAATTGTTCAAATTTATTTAATTTGTGGATTATAATTCATTAATTTAATCTCCACTACACAAAGTAAAATCTGGCTCCTAATTTTGGGATCGTAGACTTTTCCATATAATATGAATAAAAATAAGTGAACAAAAATGAGAAAATAAAAATTAAAAAAAAAAACAAATAGAGAGAAAATAAAAAAATAAAAAGAAAAGAGAGAGAAAGGTGGGATCATGGAATGATGGATGAGAAAAATAAAAAGTAAGAGAGAGAAGTGGGAAAATATAAAATGTGCATGTGAGATATTTTTTGGAAAATATATCTTAGCCGTTGTTTTATAATTTGAATAAATCTAAGCTATCCAAATGTCCTAATAGGACAAATGTGTGTAAGGCAAATTCAAAAACCATCCTGCTTTATTATATAGATGTTGAAGATTCATATAAGATTTAAATTTATGAAGTCTACCAGGTATTCAATATATTTAAAGATAATAATTAATTATTCAAATTCATTTAATTTGTGGATTATAATTCATTAATTTAATCTCTGCTACACAAAATAAAATCTGGCTTCTAATTCTAGGATCGTAAACTTTTTCATATAATATGAATAAAAATAAGTGAACAAAAAGGAAAAAAAAAACAAATAGAGAGAAAATAAAAAATAAAAATAAAAAGAAAAGAGAGAGAAAGGTAAGATCATGGGATCATGGAAGGATGTGTGAGAAAATGAAAAAAGGGCAAATTACACAAATAGTCCCTATAGTTTGGGGCTTGTGTCACTTTGGTCCCTGACTTTTCAATTGTGACACATTTGACCCTGAATTTTGAATCTTGTTCCAAATAAGGACAATTGAATATATAATTAGATTTTTTAAGGGTAAAATTGTCAATTTGATAAAATATAAACTAATTTGACAAAAATAAATGTCAAACAAATACTTTTGAATTTTAAAAATTATTTCTACCTACTAAAAATAAAATTATGTAAAATTGATAAATCTTTTAGACATTTATTTTTTTTTTTACCAAATTAATTTTTATTATGTGTTTGGATAATGATCATGTAAAATTAATTTTAAAAATTAATCATGTAATTTTTATTAATTTTACATAATTTTATCATTAGTGGATAAAAATAATTTTAAAAAAATTTAAAATATTTTTTTGACATTTATTTTTGTCAAATTAGTTTATATTTTACCAAATTGACAATTTTACCCTTGAAAAATCTAATAATATTTTCAATTGTCCTTGTTTGGAACAAGATTCAAAATTCAGGGTCAAATGTGTCACAATTGAAAAGTCAGGGACCAAAGTGACACAAGTCCCAAACTATAGGGACTATTAGTGTAATTAACCCATGAAAAAATAAGGCTTGGTTTGGTATAACCTAAAAAAGCAAAAAAGTCAAAAAGTTAATATCCTATTTAAATCACATCATCTTATTTAAATCTCTCTACCATCACTTCAAACTCAACCCATACCCAACCCATATTTCATAAAAAGTAAAAAAGTGCACTTAACAATCCTTAAAAGAGAGAAGCGGAAAAATAGAAAATGTACATGTGAGATATTTTTTGAAAAATACATCGTAACCGTTGTTTTATAATTTGAATAGATCTAAACTGTCCAAATGTCCTAGTAGGACAAATTCAAAAACCATCCTGCTTTATTATATAAATTTATAATTAAAAATTATAATACTTAATGCCACTAATTTATTTATTTTAATTAGGAAATTCTGGGTGTGTTTGGTTTGTATTTTGAAATAAATTTTTATAAAAAATTTAGAGAGAGAGTTTAGAAAATTTTTAAATTTGTTTGGTTGTATATTTTGAAAATAGTTTTGAAGTTTGGGAGTTTGAGACGATTTGATATTTGAGCAGATATGTGTGAAAGAAAAAGTGATTGAGAAAGAGAGAGGAGAGAAAAAAAGTGATTGTGGAAAAAAAATTTCAAAAAATTTAAATCAAACAAAATTTTGAAAATTTTTCTCAAAAATTGTATCTTGAAATACAAACCAAACAAACCCAGATTCACCCTCTTTGGTTGACACACTTAGGCCTCGTTTGAGAACAGGCTAATTAGTAACTTTTTGGCTATTTGGTTAAAATATGAGCTAAAAAAACTAGTACGTTCGGGATGACTTTTTGTCTTTTTACGAAACGATGTGCAAAAAGTAGAGAGAAAAGAGAATCATTGGGTATGTTTGGTTTGTGTTTGAGAGATGTGTTTTAGAGATAAAAAGTACGAAAACATGTTTGGTTTGGTTTTTTGGGAAATTTGTTTTGGAAAATTGTTTTGAGAGAGAGTTTTGGAAAAAGTGATTGATTTGATGTGTGTGTGAGAGAGATTTGTTTGGAAAACTTGTTTGGTTTGTGTGTTTTGGGAAATTTTTTTGGGAAAATTTATTTGGTAGAGAAAATTTCTGAAATTTGTTTGTAGAGAAAATTTCTAAAATTTTTTTCAGAAACACAAACCAAACCTACCCATTGACTTTTTGGTATGGATTGTTGGCTTTTTGACTTTTTTAGTAACTTTTTGACTTTTTAGCTAAACCGGTTAATCCCCAAACGAGGCCTTAATGAAAAATAAATTTTATTACAATTTTACCATGAAACAAAATGATCATAATAAACATCAGTACACACTAAATAATAAAATCTAGTTTTCCCTATACACATTTTTTGGAAATAATAATTCTCAATGCACATCTTTTCGAAAAACAAAAAACTATTCGTTTGGTGGAGCTTTCAAAATATAGTTTCACACTCACTTTTGAGTGTGGCTTTTGTTTAGCGTTTTTAAAAATTAATTCCACATTTTTTTTAAAAAACTCTTTCAAATGCGGGAAAATTTGGGCTAACCGATCATTCCACCGGTTGACTGGAACAGTGTTCGTTTTTTTTTTTTTTGCACATGTTATTTTTATATTACAAAAAAAATATTTGTGAATTTCTTTTAAAAAATTTTATGAGCTTTGAATAGAATTTTGGGTTATGTGTTTGGTTATAAGTTGTAAGTTTTTGTATCAACTATCATATGTCACATCACTCAATTCAAACTTAATTTAAAATTCTTTTCAAAACTCATAACCAAACAAATTTTTCCACATTCAAATCATAATTCTAAAATTTTACCAAACACTACTTAAACCCCTCTATTGTTTCCCATTTTCCCCATTGCTACACTCTATTGTCTTCCATTGTTTGCCATAAAATCATCTGATATTTCTTTATTGTTCACACTTTAGGTTGTATAAGTTCATACTCTATTGCTTTTGCCATTTTTCCATTTGAACCCACTATCATTCTTGATTTTTGTGAATGACGATTTACAAATCAATAGAAGCTCATATTCACATAAGAATATGACTGTTTACAACCAATACAACAATGAAAATGTGAGTTTTATATGCATAATTTGATTTTTCTTTTTCTTTTTCTTTCTGTTCGTGATTCCTATTTAGCAAACCAATTTCGAACAAATAGACAAAATTCAGAAATATAGAACTGAATAAATTTAATATTTTCAAAAGTCTATAACCAAATAAAATGAATTGATTCGAAAAACCAATTCCAAATAAATTATTTATGTCTCATCATGAACCAACGCTGAACGACAATCGAAAATAGTAAAATTATAACTTGTTTTTGCAGATTTATTTCAGAATTACTACAAAATGGGTGGGAAATAAACATTCCTTATCTTCAAGAATACAGTGGAGTTGAATGTAAGTTTCCAATAGAGTCGGGTATTGCTGGAAATGTGTCGGATTGCCGAAAGAAGACTGGATTTGACGGAGTCAAGTATTTGGTATGCACAGCGCAAATTATTTAGGGGTGTGACGATGTGATGTGGAAATGTGTTTTTTGGTGTGTACAAATTATGGGTTAGGGCTATACTTGAAACATTTGATGTGTCAAATGAGAATAATAACATATAATCAAATTCATAAATGTGTGAACTAAGATATGATGTGCAGAGAAATTAAATGATGTTTGAAATAGAATTTTCCTTTTAAATTTTGATCTTAGTTACTGTACGGGGAGCAAATATTCCGGCAAGCCCGTACTCCTCTCTTCCAAGCTCCGTCGATGTCCGATCACTTGAAAGCACAACGGCGGTGAGCTACCCGGCGGTGTGTGGCCGGAAAACCCCTCCAACGATCAAGTCAGCACACACCTTGGGATAGAGAGAGAGAGAGGGGATGTTTGAGTGTAAGAGTGTCTTACAGAGTGTTCGTCTCTCGCGTATGGGGGGCGCAGACATGCTTATATACCATTCTGCGTCCCAAACCTGCTCCCAATGGTCTCTCAACACGTGGCTCTGCTATCCCATCCATCAGCACAAATCCTGCTGAGCATCACCTAATCTCAACTGCCCGCTCATTCTACTGGGAGCTCGGCAGCCGAGCTGCACCATTTTGTCCGCCAACGGCCGTGCTGTGCTTCATGTCCAAGCACTCCACTGGCTAAGCTCAATGAGGACCGGGCTAGGCAACATCTCGGCAAAGCCGAGCTTAGGACAGCTCGTGCTTAACTGTGGTCGGCCTTCCTGCCGAGCAAACAGGTACCTCGGCTGACCACGCCTTTCCGGGCGCCGGTCACTTAACTTGACTGGCTTCGCCTCCGCCAAACATGGAGCTCGGTCCAACCGAGCGTTGCCTTAATCGAGCAACTTCTTTCCAAACTGGGCCACACATCCTTGGCCCAAAACTCTGTCCGGCCCAGTACCAGATCATTAATCTCCCTCTCAATTGCCCCTTAATTCCGTCCGCGCGAGCGTGACTGGGATTACCTATACTGACCGGGATAATCTTTTCCTCGGTCCGCGGTTTGCAGAATGGCGATCAGGCCGGTTATCATTCCTGGCGTCAGGACCAGCCCGGTTGACTCCTCGGTCGTCGCCTCGTCTGACCTTCATGTCGCTTCAACTCTGACGCTGCATTAATGGGGACACGTGCCACTCCTGTATTGGTCATCGGGCAGCCAACCCCACCGTCCACTCAAATTTGAATTTGGGCGGCCTCACCACCTCTATAAACATCCCCCCCTCACCTTCTTTTCACTCTTACTGACTCACTGCCATCCCAAGCAATCCAGAGCTCTTGCCTCTCCTTTGCCGTTCCTGAACTCGTGCTCGAAGAAGAAGAATACACTGCCCTACATTGGTAAGTCCTTCAACTCCTCTTTTATTGTCATTTTCTTTGATATTTCACACATTAGGGCATGAAAACGTAGCTTTTAGGACTTGGGCACCTAAAACCATCCCAAACCCTCCATTGTTAATGGTGTTCTTCATTTTTCCTGAAGAACTGGGGCGGACCGGGCTCCTGGTCTTCATTTGATCCAAAAAACCAATCTAACCGAGCAAATAACATGTTTGTCTCAACCCCAGCAAAAACCGAGATACCAAAAGGAATTCGTCGCTCAACCGGGCTAACATCGGGTCCGCTTGGGCGACCGAGCTCCTTGGTTAGCTTAGACGACCGAGGTGATTTGGCACTTTAACGACTGAGCTAAAGTTAACTCACTCTGCGCGACCGCACTCACACTTACACTTGCCATCCTTTTCCTGCAGAGTCGAAGGGGACCATTGACCACTTCTGAGGCTCTCCAAGACTGAGCAACCACCAATTACCACAGTGCCAAACCCCTCAGCCGAGCTAAGTTAGGCCGGTCATAAATGGGGAAATTCTGCTTCCTAGTGGATAGTCCGGCCGCACTTGCTGCGTTCAGGGAGGAGTACGGCATCCCGGCCGACGTCCATCTTGAACTGGCAGAAGAAAAGACAACACCTTGGGGCAGACTAGACAAGTGCCCCTTCACCATGCTGTCAATCGTAGAAGGAGGCCTCCGCTTCCCGGTCAACCCTCTGATGACCGAGTTCCTGCGCCGGACAAAACTTGCGCCCACTCAAGTGTCCACCAACACCTACCGGATAATAAATGGTGTGCATGAATTAAACAACCGGCTAGGCATAAGCCTAGGGTTAGCCGAAATCCTGCGCCAATACACCTTAGGGCACACCGGCGATGGCCTCGCCTACTATCTTAAAATTAGGCCGGGCAGAGAAAAAATTGTGACCGACACACCAGACAAGGACTTGCACGATGACGATTTCTTCTGGGTGTCTGGCAATTATGAAACAGCCGCGGTACCGGGCTGGATCATAAGCAAGAACTTCGGTTCTACATGTAAGCCGCGCTTATTTGCTCGGTCTGCCCACTTTCTTTATTATTCTGTACTTAACCAATTTTTTTGTTTCTTTTGCAGCAATTCAAGCCTTGCAAGCCAACTACCAATACCCCAGCGTAGAAGCCATCAGAACTGCGCTCCGCTACCGCGACCGAGATTACAACCAGTTGCTCGGCTACACTCCAACATACAGATACTCAGCTCCCCGCCGGAGTAAAGTTACAGACTTCCTCCGTGCTCCATCACCTCCTCCAGATCCAACTTTACCAGACGTCCCACTAATCCGGCTGACAGAAGAACAAGAGATGGCCAAACGAAGCCGAATCAAAAACCTGCTCACCGCCATTTCAGCCGAGATACCGAGCGTAGTCACCCGCTCACCAGTCGCCGGTCAATCAAGCGGCGTCGTGGTCACTCTGGCTCCACAAGCTGCCGGGCAGTCTAGCAAGGAACTCACTCTACGCCGGGCTGGTAAAAGAGCTCGCGCAGATCCGTCTGCCGAGTTGGTGGCCGAGCTTACCACCGAACAACCAACTGCCACGGTCGACCCAATACCGATCTGGCAACCACAGCTGAAACACCGGGGACAAGACATCCCGGCTACGGCTTCGATCAAGGGCGATAAAGAGCACTTGCTCGCCTATGATCTTTCCAAGGCATTTCTTCTACCGAGCGACGTGGTCGGCAGCGACCACGTTCCAGACACTCGGTTGGTGAAATCATCAGTCAAGTCCATGGCCAGGGTAAGTCTCAATCTGCCTCTGAAATTTTCGCCAAGTGTTTGTTCGGTTCCTTCACTAATCAAATTCGCTTCTTGCAGGCCATTCAGAAGCAGCACCTGGTAATGGAGCGCATCCATAGACTTAGGCAAAAGGCAAGTGACACTGCCAGCCAAGTTGAGAGCCTCCAAGCCGAGCTCGGCCGGGCAAAGTCTTCACTCGAAATAGCCAACACTGACAACAACTGGTTGCTCGGCCAACTCGACGCAGCCGAAAAAAAGCGGGACGAGCTCCAGGCCGAGCTGGACGCGGAAGAAGTCGCGGAAGAGAGACTGCCGAGATGCTAACAACGCCGGTTTCAACAAAGCCGAGGAGAGCTACAAGAAGCAGGTCTTTGCAACTCAAGACATTTACTTCAAAGCTGGCTGGAAATCTGCCTGCGAGCATCTCGGTCAGGGCTCTGACACCGACGTATTTGCCACTCCGCCTCCTGCTTTCCTACCGGCCTACCTTGTGCCATACGCCAACGACATCTTCAGCGCGTTGCAGGCTAAGGCCGAGGAAGGGCTTGAAGAAAAAGAGGCTGAGACAGATACCTAAGGCTGACAACAACGAAGTGCAGGAGCAACCCCGCCATGACGAGCCCGGTGCACAAGACAAAAGTCCAACCATCAACATAGAGGCCACCGAGGATGAGTTCACCAACCTCTCCCCCTTGGTTTAGTTTTCTTTTTTTTCTCTTTTTGCTTTTCTGATGTAATCGGGCTAAGCTCCCCACCTTTTGTACACTTTTTATTAATGAAAAGTTCTGATTTCAACAAGTGTTTGCATGGTTGTCATCAATTTCATTTTCAGCAAAATATCTCGGTATAAATCACAAAATTGAACATATCAACAGGCTTTGACCGGAATACCCATCCCATCCCGGTTGAGACAGCAAAGTTGAACAACTCACCAACTTCTTCAACCGGAATACCCATCTCGGTTGGAACAGCAAAGTTGAACAAATCACCAACTTCTTCAACCGGAATACCCATCTCGGTTGGAAAAGCAAAGTTGAACAAATCACCAACTTCTTCAACCGGAACAAATCATCTCAGTTGGGGATTGCCTAAATTGGACAAAACACCAACTCTTCCAACCGGAGTAAAGCATCTCGGTTGGGAATTCCAAGTTGAGCAAGACATCAACTTCTTCAACCGGAACACCCGTCACGGCAGTAAATCCTAAGTTGAAAAAATCACCAACTCTTCATCAAACCGGGATAAATTATCTCGGTTGAGATTGCCTAAGTTGGACAAAACACCAACTCTTCAAACCGGAGTAAATCATCTCGGTTCTTACATTAAAACAATAATTTGAAATGCCAAAACAAAGTCACTTCTATATATGGACAAAAAGAATTACATTCTGAAGTGCAAGCCAAAAAATTCCTTTGCACAGAAAAGAAAGCTAAAGCTAGAAATAATACAGTTTGAGGTTGGCCGCATTCCATGGCCGGGGTATTGCTCTTCCCTCCGGATCCTCCAAGTGGTAAGCCCCCTTGCCTGCCAGACCGGTGATCTTGTAGGGTCCCTCCCAATTTGCCCCTAGTTTGCCTTCACCTGGCACCAGGGTATTGCCCATAACTTTCCTCAAAACCCAATCACCAACTTTGAACGGTCTGGGGTACACTGTTTTGTTGTATTTCTTTGAGAGCTCTTGTTGGTAGGCGGCCACGTGGATGAAGGCCTTCTCCCGACGCTCTTCCGCTAGGTCCAGTCCCACGGCAATAGCCTCGGCGTTCAGCTCGGGTTCAAAACTCTCGCTTCTTAGGGTGGGCATGCCAACTTCCAAAGGTATGACCGCCTCCATGCCATAAGCCAAAGCAAATGGAGTTTCCCCGGTAGATCACCGCGGGGTTGTTCGGTATGCCCAAAGGACGCTGGGTAATTCCTCAGCCCATTTTCCCTTTGCCTTCTCCAGCCGTTTCTTCAACCCATCCAGAATAGTCTTGTTTGATGCCTCGGCTTGACCATTGGACTGTGGGTAAGCCGGAGTGGAGTTGTAGAATTTAATCTTCAGATCGTCACAAAATCCTCTGAATAGGCGACCATCAAACTGGGTGCCGTTATCAGAGATCAAAATCTTGGGGACGCCAAACCGCGTGACCACATTCTGCCAGACAAACCGCTTCACGTCTTTATGTTTGATTGTTGCCAAGAGCTCAGCTTCAACCCATTTCGTGAAGTAATCTGTGGCCGCAATGAAGAATTTTCGGTTGCCCGGTGCTGTTGGGAGTAGCTCCACTATATCTAGCCCCCACATGGCGAAGGACCAAGGACTGGTGAGGGGAAGAAGTTCCCCAGCCGGCTGATGGATCTGATGGGCGAATTTCTGGCATTTTTCGCACCTGCGGACATACTTTTGTGCGTCGGCCTGCATGCACGGCCACCAGTAGCCCTGCGATATAGCTCGGTAGGCCAATGACCGGCCTCCTATATGACTGCCACAGATACCTTCGTGAATTTCGTACAAGAAAGTCTCCACGCTACTCGAGTGCACGCACTTCAGATAAGGACCGGTGAAGGACTTTTTATACAACGGTCCAGATAGAGAGAGCCAAAACCGCTCTGACTTTACCCGGACTTTGTGCGCTTCCTTCTTGTCGGTGGACAGAGTCCGGTCTCTGAGAAACAGGATTATGGGGTCCATCCAAGAAGGACCTAGTGCGGTGCAGAGTACATCCGTCTGCCTGTCATCCTCAATACTCGGCCGTGGAAGGAATTCAATCAACAGGGGGTTAGGAGACGTGCAATCTACCATTGAAGCAAGGCCAGCCAGCTCATCTGCTCGGCCATTTTCTTCACGGCCAATCTGTTGAACTCTGATTGCCTGAAACTGCTTGATGTGTTCTCTAACCAGAGCTTGGTACTTTTCCATTCTGTCATCCTTTGCTTCATAAATCCCAGAGACTTGGTTAACCACAAGCTAGGAATCACTGTACACTATTAGCTCGGAAGCCTTCATCTGAAGAGCGCTCTTGAGTCCGGCCAAAAGTGCTTCGTACTCAACCTCGTTGTTAGATGCTGGGAAGCCAAGGGTGATAGAATGTTCAATGATGAGGCCATCCGGTGTAATAAGAACAATACCTAGACCGGCACCGTAACGATTCGACGCTCCATCAACGAAAAGTTTCCACATCTCCTCTACAAGAGTTTCCAACAGTCTGAAGGGTCCTGAGAATTTCGAAGGGTGATTGGACCATGGTTGCTCGGCTGTCCGGTTTCAAGTTCTGCGTTGATTGGTTCCACTTCAGCCCCCCTTGGCGATTCGACACCGGACTCAGCAAGTTGATCTATAATGTCCAAGTCCGTAGGCGAATCACCAAGTTACAGTATTATGTCGGCCGCAGGCTTTGTGCTGGGTAGGTCCATTCCTTCCCCCCGTGGTGATGCGTACCGGACAGAGTGGATTGGGCTATAATACGGGGAGCAAATATTCCGGCAAGCCCGTACTCCTCTCTTCCAAGCTCCGTCGATGTCCGATCACCTGAAAGCACAACGGCGGTGAGCTACCCGGCGGTGTGTGGCCGGAAAACCCCTCCGACGATCAAGTCAGCACACACCTTGGGATAGAGAGAGAGAGAGAGGGGTGTTTGAGTGTAAGAGTGTCTTACAGAGTTTTCGTCTCTCGCGTATGGGGGGCGTAGACATGCTTATATACCCTTCTGCGTCCCAAACCTGCTCCCAATGGTCTCTCAACACGTGGCTCTGCTATCCCATCCGTTAGCACAAATCCTGCTGAGCATCACCTAATCTCAACTGCCCGCTCACTCTGCTGGGAGCTCGGCAGCCGAGCTGCACCATTTTGTCTGCCAACGGCCGTGCTGTGCTTCATGTCCAAGCACTCCACTGGCTAAGCTCAATGAGGACCGGGCTAGGCAACATCTCGGCAAAGCCGAGCTCAGGACAGCTCGTGCTTAACTGTGGTTGGCCTTCCTGCCGAGCAAACAGGTACCTCGGCTGACCACGCCTTTCCGGGCGCTGGTCACTTAACTTGACTGGCTTCGCCTCCGCCAAACATGGAGCTCAGTCCAACCGAGCGTTGCCTTAACCGAGCAACTTCTTTCCAAACTGGGCCACACATCCTTGGCCCAAAACTCTGTCCGGCCCAAATCTGTCCGGCCCAGTACCAGATCATTAATCTCCCTCTCAGTTACAAAAATACCTTACTATAGTGGTACATTACACTTTATCCCACTGAGAATGATCACATCAATATCACATTACTTCTCAACTAAAAAAGTTCTTTGATTTTTAAGTTAAAATAGAGTTTTTGAGTTTTTTTTATTTATTTTATATTTTTTTTGTTTTTAGTAACTTTTTTGTTTTTCATGTGTTAGTCAAAAATTTTAAAAATCCACCAAAAACCAAAAAATTGAAAAAAGGTATATTTTTGTATTTTTCATGAAAAATTAAACAAAATGGATCGATAATGTAATTTTAGACATTTCATTTAAGATGTTATGTGTAAGTCACATGTTAATTTTTTTTACCTATTGAAAAGAGATATCCTTAACAAAATATTTATATTGATATAGGGAAAATTCTATTATACACTCCCTTTGAAAGGAGCGTACCATACGCAATCATGGTTATATGTAATTTTATTATTTAAGTTATGATAATATATTAGTTATGACTCATGAGATATGTAGTTATGTTATGTAATCTTGTGTTTGGTTATGACTTTTATTTATTTATTTTAGTTATGATTCAAAAAATATGAAATTATGTTATTTCCTTCTTTAGTTATAAAGTGCATATAATACATACTATAGTCTTTCTTTGATATAAAATTATAATTTAAAATGATAAATGTATCATTTTTTAATTGATGGAGTAAAATGATATTGGATGATAGTTTAAAGAGTAAAATGTAATATATCCTCTTGATAAAAATGTATTTTCGTAAAAAATGTTCAAATTTAAAACAAACATAATAATAATAATAATAATAATAAAGGGAGGTTAAATATTATAAATTTTAATTTTTATAATAATTGAGGGGTAAAATGTAATTTACCTTTCTTTCTTCAATCTCCCCTCTCTCTCTCTCTCTCTCTCTCTCTCTCTCTCTCCATATCACTCGCCCATAGTTTTCTGTCTCTAAAATAGGGGAAGTTAATTGGTTGGTCCTAAGCGGTTGCCTGTGGTGCCTCCAGAATCTTGTTGATGGGTGTAAAAGGGTAAAATTCATAATTAAAAAATATGAAAAATCATCCAAATTTATGATTGATAAAAAATATTGTCTCTTCATGCTTTAAGAATTTTTTTAAAAATAGATCCAGACTGTGTAAAAAAAATCCCAGGCCTCTTTTAAAAATTAGGTTAAAAGTCCCTTTACAATTTTTAATTTATTTTAAGTTATATCATTTTTTTATATTTTTTATATATATATTTTTTAAAAATCTAAACAAATTAAGACTTCGTTTGGGAAGCCGAACTTGGATAGGGGTGTAATTTTGGCCCTGCCCGGCCTATACGGGCTAGAGCCGGGCTCGGCCCATGTCGGGCCTTGCGAGCTCCGGGCAAAAATCGGGCTTGGCCGGGCCGGCCCACGGGTCAAAAAACTAGGCCCAGACCTAAGGGTATTCGGGCTTTGGGCGGGCTAGTGGGCCGGGTCCATGGGCCTGGGCTCAGGCTTTGGGCGGGCCTAAACAATTTTTTTATTTTATTTTTTATTTTTTTTACAAAAAATTTATTATTTTTCATTAAAAAATAACACTGGGCCTCGGGCGGGTCAGCCGAGCCGGGCTTTTGAGTGGGCATTGAGTGGGCCGATGGGCCAGCTCACGGGCTGGGTCGGGTTTCAAAATGATGGCCCAAGGTCTCGGGTTGGGCTTGGGCCTAAACGGGTCAGGCCCGCTCCAGGCTGTGGGTGGGCTTCGGGCTGCCCACGAACCGCGAGCCAATTTTACACTCCTAAACTTGGAACTTTTTTAGCTATTTTAGATACAAAAAATAAAATAGGCTTTTTAGCTTAATAAGACAAAACATCACATCCAACCCATAATCATTACATTCTTTCTCTCGCAAAAGAGTCAAAAAAAAGTCAGAAATCATTCCCAAACCAGATTTTTTAGCCCCAAACTAAAACAATCAAAAAAACCAAAAAATTAAAAACCTAACCCACTTTCCAAACGCACCCTAAGGAATTATGGTGTGTTTGGTTTGTATTTATAGAGTAGTTTTTGAGATGAAAAGTACAAAAACTTATTTGGTTTGTCTTTTTAAAAAATGGTTTTGAAAAATTATTTTGGAGAGAGAGTTTTAAAAAAAATGATTGATTTGATGTGTATAAGAGAGAGAGTGATTTTAGAAAGTAAGGTCAAGTTTGGCATGTCCAGGAAAAGTCAAAAAGTTACTCAAAAAGTTTAAAAGTTAACACTATTCATCAAAAGTCAACAATTACGGCTGCACAACTCCGGATCCTAATTTTTTCCTACAAACCAATTTTTACAATTTTTTATTACACATTTTTTCATAAAAATTTAAAAAATTAACCCAAACATTTATATTTTCTTCCTCAAATTTTTAGTCCAAAAAGATAAAAAGTACACTTATTTAAGACACCCCAAACAACCCCTAAGTAACCAAACAAAATTTTGAATTTTTTTTTTTAAAATTTGTTTGATTTAATTACTCTTAAAAATTTATTTATAAAAAAATTTTTCCAAAATTTTTTCTGAAAAACAAACCAAACAAGTCCTTAATTTCTATCCATCTTCTCAAAATACCTCAGAATATGACGTGGGCCTGAAAGTCAAAGGTTCGATTCCAACCTCTCTCTCTCTCTCTCACACCATGCACTGCACTGTCCATATCTGCAAGCCCCTTTACTCTCTCTCTCTCACACTGTCTCTCTCTCCATAAACGTCAGCCTCCTCTGTTTCGCTCTTCCAAAACCCAAATCTTGGGCCGCGTAACCGCGTTGGCTTTTTTTAATCACATTACTCCTTTATTTTTTTATAAAAAAAATAATAAATAAAAAAATTAATTTTTATCTTCTCAAAATATTAGGGGTGTAATTTGGACGGACTCAACCCAAGTAACCCGAGCCCAGCCCGAATTTTTTTAGGACTTGGACAAAATATTTTTAAATTCGGTATGGGTTTGGGCAAAAATTCAGAATCCCGAATTAAATCTGGGCGGGCTTGGACAAAGATGTCAAACAACCCGAGCAACCCGAAGCCCGAATTATAAATATATAGATATATAAAAATATTAAATATAAATATAAATTATTAGCCATTACATGATATTAAAGTAATTTATATTATTAAATCATATTCAATATATATTATATATACAAATAATATAAAATCTTACTTTTTTTTCTTTTTATTTTCACTCTTAAATTGTAAGGACTACTATAGTGGCATCTCTCTTACATTATATAAATTATTTGTTTTGATGGTATTAATGATTTTCTATAATAAAAAAAAATTGAAATTCATTTACAATTTGGGCAACTCGGATCGGGCTTGGGCAGACAACCTCGGGTTACAATTCGGGCTTGGGTGGGCTTGGGCAAGTCTTAACACAACTTGGGCTGGGCTTGGATAACCTCCCAACCCGACCGAACTCGCCCAAGTTGTACCCCTACAAAATACCATTCTGATTTTAATAAAAAATTTTAATTTTTTTAAAAACTCATAATAATAACAACAATTCAAAAACATATCAAATTTAATTCAAAATTATTTTTAAAACTCATACTTCCTTTATCTCAAAATAATGGTCATTTTTAGAGATTTTAACTTTTTTTAGTAATATAATTATTACACTTTAAAAAAATTAATTTTTCAAAATTACCCTTTAATAGTACATTTTTTAGAAAATATTAATGTCATAATTGTACTTTTTATGTTATTAATGAATTTAAAAGAATGGCAAAATAGAAAATTTATATTATTTTTGTACTTAATTTTAAAAAATGTACTAACATTTTGAGACAATAAAAAATGAATAAGGGACTAATATTTTATGACGGAGGGAGTAACTAAATATATAATTCAAAACTCAATTTCAAATTCTTTTCAAAACTCAAGATCAAACTATTTTCAAAATTCTATTTTAAAAAAATTAAAAATTATTTTTTATTTTGTTTTTTAAAATTATTTTTAGAATCAAAATTATAGTGTAGAGTCGTATTTTGAATTTTGAGTTAAGTTTTGAAAAAAGAAAATTTATTTAGTTGTTAGTTTTAAAAAGAATTTTGAGTTGTATTTTGAAATTTTTTAGATTTATTTATTTTTAAATATTTAAAATTTTCTTAATTTTTTTAGAGTAAATATTTTATATTTTTAATATTTATTTATTTATCTATTTTAATGTGTACTGTATTTCATACATTTGTGTTGTATATTTTTTGAATATAATTTTTATTTTAAATATTTTATTTTGTTTTGTTAATATATTTTTAAATATTTAATTTTTTAGTTATATCTTTGGTTACGATTTGAATGTGAAATTTTGAAAGTAGTGTAGAGTTTTAAGTTATGTGTTCGGTAATGAGTTTTGAAAATGACTTTTGAGTTGAGTTTTGAATTTTGTGTTTGGTTATTATTCGAATATGGAGTTGTATTTTGAGTTTAAAATATAAAAAAATTAAATAA
This sequence comes from Camellia japonica, assembly GCA_030407325.1. Classification (NCBI taxonomy): domain Eukaryota; kingdom Viridiplantae; phylum Streptophyta; class Magnoliopsida; order Ericales; family Theaceae; genus Camellia; species Camellia japonica. The sequence goes on along the minus strand of JAPPVO010000002.1, from coordinate 200,160,512 downwards.
AATTTATATATTTAAAAAGAAAAAATAAAATTTTCTTAAACATTCTTAAATATTTAAAAAAACAAATCCTAAAATTTTTCCAAATACGACTCAACATTTAAAAATTCAAAATTCAAAATACAATTCAAAACTCATTTCAAAATTCAAAATTTAATTTTTTTTTTCAAAATACTTTTCAAAACTCATAATTAAACAAATTTTGGGTGTGCTTGGTTTGTGTTTTGAAATAAATTTATAAAAAAAGAAAAAGAAAAATTGACGAGAGAGTTTAGAAATTTTTTTAATTTGTTTGATTGTATAATTTTGTGCTATTTTGACAACAGGGTTATAAGTTGGTTATAAGCTTATTATAACCAACGCCAGACGCCAGCGTTTTGGACAACGTTGGGGTATTTTGGGAAGATGGTAAAAAGTTAACTTTTGGCTTTTTATCAAGTTTTTTGACTTTTTTAGAAAGTGATTTGGGAAGTTGGTAAAAAATTACTTTTTGCTTTTTTGGTTAATATTTATTTATGATGTCACATCACAATAAAATGACCAAACTACCCTACCTAATTTAGAAAATTTACATTTTCATCAATGTATAACCTTTAATAATATTAAGGGTATAATTGTAATTTTATATGTAACTTTTTTTCAACTTGCCAAATGACTTTTTGCCAAAAAAGCTAGCTTTTTTGGAACCAAGCTAAAAACGTGACTTTTTACCACGTTGCCAAAAGCCCACATTGATTTGGGAATGTGATATAAGCAATTACATGAAATTGCAATACTACCCTCATTGTTGTGTAGGGTTACATATTGCAATAGGGCATTTTGGCAATTTTACACTTATACTACATGATATGACAACTTAAAAAAATATTATTCAAAAAAGTCAAAAAAATGTTTTTTACCAACTTTTCAAGTGATTTTATGAAAAATCTAAAAAGCTTGGTTAAAAGTCAAAAAACAGCTTTTTACCACCTCTCCAAAATAGGCCAAAGGGTTTAAGAGTTTGGGAGTTTGAAATGATTTGATATTTTGTTATAATTGAGTAGATGTGTGTAAGAGAAAAAATGATTGAAAATGAGAGAGGAGAAAGAAAAAAAATGATTGATTGATGTGTAATAGAGAAAAATAAATTTGAAAATTTTTTGCAAAAATTTGTAACCAAATATATTTTTGAAAATTTTCTTTCAAAAACATATTTGAAAACACAAACTGATTGTTTGGGAAGGACTAAAGTGGCTATTTTAGCCGTAAAAGACAAAATAGGCTATTTTAGCCACAAAAAACAAAACATTACATTCAACCCATAATCATTACACGTTTTTCTCACAAAAAAAGTCAAAAAAGCCAAAAAGTCTTTCCCAAACCAAACTTTTTAACCTAGACTAAAATAGTCAAAAAAGCTAAAAAGCCAACAAAAAAAGTCAAAAAAGCCAAAAAGTCTTTCCCAAACCAAACTTTTTAGCCCAGACTAAAATAATCAAAAAAGCTAAAAAGCCAACCCACTTCCCAAACGATGGCTAATATACCTTTTATCTTTTCAAAATTTAACTCACAATTGCACATTTAAATTGTAATTGTACACTCAAATCACAATTTTTAAAATTAGGTCTGATAATCCCCAAAATCTTGAAGGAAAAAAAATAAAAAAAAAAAAAAATAAATTCCGATCACTGGTTAGAGTCAAATTGGGATTGGTTTATCAAAGCACTTCTTGTTTGAAATTTATTAGGACCAGTGGATATCCGTGCATGAAGATATGGTATAAATAAAATAAGTGAGTAAAAAATAGAAAAAAAAAATAAAAAAAAAATAGGAAGGAAAATAAAAAATGGGAAAAAATAATCAAAATAAACAAAATAAAAAGAAAAGAATAGAGGAAAGAAAGTGGGCAAAAGAGAGAGAGAAAGAGAGAAAGAGAGATTGTATGAGTGAACAAAAATAAAAAAAAAAAGTGGATGAGTGAGTCTCAACTCTTGAAACAAAATGTACCTCTAAGATTTTTTATACATTTAAAAAAATTCTCCTACTTTATTATATAGATTTGTAATATTTATGGCCTATATTGGTTATATAATTCTCTTTTACAGATAAAAACATCTTTAATTAAACTATCACAATTTATTACCGATCCAGACCTTTCATTTTGATTTCTTCTTTTTCAAATGATACTGAACTGTTGGTTTGTGGCGGCCATGATTCTGGGTTTGATGGCTGTAGTGGTTGGTTTGTGGTGGCTTGATTGTGATTCTGGGTTTTGGGTTTTGAAGGTTTTTTTTTTTAGATAGAGGTTTTGGGTTTTGAAGTCGGTGGAGGGTTTATGATGGTGGGGCTTAAGAGCATCTCCAACATACTCTATTTCTTCAAATTTGAGGCATCTTCTTTCTATTTTCAGCTTCAACTCATCCTCTATATCCTTCTTCATTTGGGACGATGGATGTTTCCTCCTTCAAATATAAAGAGAGTATGAAAAATGAAGAATGATTTTTATAACACTATTCATATTTTTTAAATACCAATTTTGTCCTTAAGCTCTTTTGCTTTTAAATTTATATACCAATTATATCATTTTGTGTCTTTTATTATATGTTATAAAATACAAATAACTTTTAATATGTACATCTAAATTTTATAAATTTGGTATCATTAAAAATATTAAAATTATATCTTTAAAACGAGTTTAATATTAAATATATTTAACAAAAATTAAAAAATTAAATATTATTAATGTTACAAAATTTATTAGCTCCTGTACAATCTGAATTAATTTTCTATAAGATAATAGATGGTAAGGAAAATAAATGGAGAGAAATATTTAGAGAAAAAAATGAAGGTTTGTGATTGGAGTTTAAATGAATTGTAACATACTCTATATTTATTTTTTGAATAAAAAAAATTATTATCATCCTCTTAGTGAGAGGATTGGGTTGGAGATGTTCTAATGGTTGCGAAAGAAAAGGGATGCAGAGCAGAGCAGACAACAGAGCAGAGAGGAGTTAAGGAGGAAGATGAAATGAACCCCCCACCCCAAAAAATTTGTGATAAACTTTAACAATTTTAATAATTAAAGTTATAATTTTTTTTCATAAATTTACAAATATTCTGTGGCACAATTGGATTAACTCTCTGTAAAAATCTTTAGAATTCAGTTGAGCCTCGTGAACCCTATCCAACCATTTTCAACATAAAGTCGTCATTGTCTTCCTGCCTTTTTATCTCTCCAACTTGAAAAGTGAAAAAGGTTTATATATAATCTACACACTAAAAAGGGATTATGAGAACAATTACTATGTAAACACCAATCTTTGCTTCTTTCCGGCAAATATTCTCGCAGCCAAAAAAAATAATCTTAAACCCACTTTTTAAAAGATAATTAAAGAAAACATGGAAAAAATTTAATTTTATACATTTTAATTTACTGTCACATTATTAAATTATAAAATTAAAGGGCAAGTTTCACATTAGCCATTGTGGTTTGAGCTATACGCGGATTATTCCTTAACTTTTATAAATAATCACATAATCTCACGTTGTTTGTAAATTAAAATGTACCATAACTTCTATTAATAGAATATATAAATTGATCTTTATGCCCATAAACAAGATTTGTTGTTTTGACGGCTAAAATTGCCCAGCATTTCATACGTGATGTTGTTTTATTTGCTTGTTTGGCATGCTAAACGAAAGCTAAATTGGTTGTTTTATTTTTTATGGGCAAAAATAATTTACTTTGGTTGGAAAATTTGAGAAATGAATACGAATTTGATAAAAAAAAACACAAGCTTGAGCATGCTTGGAGTACAAAACAGAAACATAAGCAGTACAAAAGAGAAAAAGGAGAAATAGAAACGAAAGTAATAAACTCAAATTGCAAATTAAGAGCATTTAGCAACTCTAGTGAAGGGAAAAAAGTTTTAATTACGTGGAAAATCCGAACAAATGAGGCATTTATTTATTTATTTTTAATTTAAAAATTCAAACTCTGTATTTGCTTGTCTCTTTATTTCGCATACATATGTTTGGGAAGTGGCTAAAATAGCCAAAAAGTCCCGGGTCCTGTTATGGTGTGCAACTTATGCTTTACACTTACGCCTTTCTGTTTTCCGTCCTGTTTTATGTTTGTACCTATCACTTACACTTTTTGTGTAAGTGGCATATGGTGTGCAACCTTGAGGGTTGCACACTTAAGAAAAGTCATAGCCAAAAAGCCAACTAAAACACATCACATCAACTCTCTATTTTTCTGCACACCTTTTCGTAAAAAATCAAAAAATTACTAAGATAGCCTGTTCCAAACCAAGCCTAAGAATAAAACTGGAACATAATCTGCTTCTTCCATTTATGTACTTAAAATAAAACAAATGCTCCAGTCCATGAAGAAACTGAAAGTGGATTGGCATCATTACTAAATTATGAACAAAGAAGATATTGATATCCAAGATCCTCCCATCACATTCAAAAGTAATTGATTTCGTAACTTGCTACCTCGTCACATATCACAGATCTAATTGGAAAAAACATTACCCTTCCTACTGTTAAGCAAGCATCTTCACTTTCCCATCCAGTTGGACACACCATTTTTTCCTTCACCAAACAATTTTGTGCTCTTTCAAAAGGGGAATTGATGTTTGCAAAACTTTTATAATACAGCTTTGTCAAGGGGGTAGTTGGAAAATGAAAAAAAAGAAGAGAGAGGAGGCGAAGAAAAACAAGGAAGATTGGCGTTGCTATTTGGCCTTGTTTAGCAACTTTTAATTTTAGTTAAAAAGTCATTTTTTTCTTCTTTTTTTTTTTGCATATATTTTTATACAAATTAAAAAATTATTAAAATAATTTATTTCCAAACAAACCGTAAAAAAAAAAAAGGTGAAGAGAGATAGAGTTAGAAAAAGTATGGCATTTTTTTATAAATTTAAAAGGATACAAAGGGTATTTTTGTCATAAAAATTGACCCACTTTCTAAAGAGTGTGACTTTCACTCATGTTGTGTTTGGTTAGGAGATTTGGAGAGGGATTTGGAAAGGGAAAGGGAAAAGGTGTGTGAAATTAGGTGAAATGTAAGTATATTTTATTTACATTTCACCTAACTTTTCTCTTTCCTTTTTCAAATCCCTTCTCAAATCTTCCAACCAAACACAGCGTCAGTGTTATTTTTCATGGAAGAGTTAATTGTGCATTTTAATGCACAAATTATGTGATTATTTTTAAATATTAAAAGATAAAACCAAAATTACAAGAGGTAGCGTAAAGTTTGTCTAAAATTAAATAGAATGTTGAAGAACTTATGATTTCGGACAAGAATCACAGCGGGAGATCAGACTTCTTCATTCTCTCTAAAACTTTCTTTTCTCGTTACAAGTTTTCCTTTATTTTCTCACCTTTGTAAAATGAGTTTTTCCCTCTTATCCCAAAGAATGATTAGCTAGCAAGGTAGGAATGTGAATTTCTGACGAGGGTTGCAAGGGAGAAGTAGAGAGAAAACCTTCTCTATCTTCTCTCTCTCTCTCTCTCACCTGTTCTTCTTCTCCTATGGCTCACCTCTCCATGGACCATGGTGTGTCCCCATCACAGCCACCCCCAAATCTCTTCCTTTCGTGCTGAAATAAGCAATGAAAACCTTCTACAACCCTACCATTGAAAGTAACATTTGAGGTTTAATTATTTAGTGCAATTATTATGTGCAATCTTATTATTATTATTATTATTATTATATAAAGAACATCACACATTTCCCCAAATTGGCAGCTTCCTATGTGAACGTTCAACAGGAAAGGAAACAACAGCAAAACATCACACATCTGTTGAGTTCTTCTCTTTTATAGAAGCAAACAACAGCAAAACATATACCATACGCCATTATTGCTCCTCCAAGGATGCCTCCTAACACCTGCATTATCTTGTTCTGCCTCTTAACTTCTCTTTCTCCTCTCATTAGAGCCACCTTCAATCTCACCCTCCCCCACCAACACCCCAACCCCGAAGCTGTGGTTCAAGAAGTCCAGAGGTAAACATCATACCCTCTCAACATTCCACACATTATCACACAAATGCACATCTGGGTTTTGGGCAGTAAAGCATTCCCTCATTTGGGTCTCCATGTTTTTACAGTACATTTGGCTAGATCAACAGAAAACCCCATCTGGGTTTTTGTTCATTTCAGCTCTATTTGGAGTCTGAACAAAATTTATAAAAATCTTCATGTGGGTTTTGCTTGTTACTATTACATTTAGGACTTGCTCCTCTGTTTTCAGAGAAAACGCCTTGTCCATTTTATCTCCATTATGAGTTGGAACTATATGCTTTTACATTGTTTGCCACAAAAATTGTAAAAATCTTCATCTGGGTTTTGCTCATTCTTACATTCAGCACTTGCCCCCCCTGTTTTCAGACAAAATCCCAATCTAGATTTTGCTCATTGCATTTCAAAACTGGGCATCTGTTTTACTCTCATTTTAGGGTGTCTTTATAATCTGGATTTTCTAAGTCTTCACACATCTGCTATTACATTGTTTGCCACAAAAATTGTAAAAATCTTCATCCCGGTTTTTCTCATTATTACATTTAGCACTTGCCCCCTCTGTTTTCATACAAAATCCCAATCTGGGTTTTGCTCATTGCAGCACTTTCAAATCTGGCCCTTTCTGTTTCTCGTTTTAGGGTTTTTATAATCTGGGCCACTCTGTTCTTCTAAGTTCTTCACACGTCTCCTTTTACATTGTTTCCAACAAAAATTTACAAAATTCATCTGGGTTTTACTCATTGCTACATTTAGGACTTTCCTCTGTTTTCAGACAAAATCCCAAAGGGGGTTCTCCTCATTGCAGCATTTTCAAATCTGGACCTCTGTTTTTTCTCTCATTTTAGGGTTTCTATAATGCCATTCACTCTGTTCTTCTAAGTTCTTCACGCATCTGCTACTATTACATTGTTCCCAACAAAAATTTACAAAATTCTTCATCTGGGTTTTGCTCACTATACCATTTTATAATCTGGGCTCACTGTACATTTTTCTAAACAGGAGACTCAATGTATCAATATCCAGAAGACAAATGCTATCCACCACCACCACCAACAATGGCGGCTCCAAAGACCAGCTCTCGTGCCTCACCGGAAACCCAATCGACGATTGCTGGCGGTGCGACCCAAACTGGGCCAACAACCGCCAACGACTCGCCGACTGCGCCATCGGATTCGGCCACGCAGCCCTCGGCGGCAAAGGCGGCCAGATCTACGTCGTCACCGACTCTTCCGATCACGACCCAGCAAACCCAACTCCGGGCACACTCCGCTACGGCGTGATCCAATCCGAACCCCTCTGGATCATCTTCTCCGGCAACATGCTCATCAAGCTCAAGCACGAGCTCATCGTGAACAGCTTCAAAACCATCGACGGTCGCGGCACGAATATCCAGATCACCGGCGGCGGCTGCATTACGCTTCAATACATCAGCAACGTCATCATCCACAATATCCACGTCAGCCACTGTGTTCCCTCGGGAAACACTATGATACGCTCCACCCCAACCCATGTTGGGCATAGAGGAATATCGGACGGTGATGGTATCTCCATCTTCAATTCTCATGATCTGTGGATTGATCATTGCTCTCTGTCTTATTGTACGGACGGTCTGATTGATGCGATCATGGGGTCCACGGGGATCACGATATCGAACAACTATTTTGCACATCATAATGAAGTGATGCTGTTAGGGCATGATGATAAGTACTTGCCTGATTCCGGGATGCAGGTGACCATAGCTTTTAATCACTTTGGTGTAGGGCTGGTGCAGCGGATGCCTCGGTGTAGACGCGGGTATATACATGTGGTTAATAATGATTTCACGGAATGGAAGATGTATGCTATCGGCGGTAGCGCTAACCCTACTATCAATAGTCAGGGTAATCGCTATACCGCGCCGGTGGATCCCGACGCCAAGGAGGTAAATTTTCTCTTCTTTTTGTTTTTTAAAATTATTTTATTTACCGGTGAATTATACTGTGCCATTTTCTTATTTTTATTTACTCCAAACACTAATTTCTATTTAAAATTAGACACAAAAAAAAGAGAGTAATGTTATGAATTTTAAATATTTTCTCAACATTTTTATTAAATATTAATTCAAATTAGTGTAGGATCACATGAGATCCACGTGGTATGGTGTGGGTATGTGAGATACAGTATTTGGTAGAAATGTTCATAAAGCATTTGGTTGGGTGCCTAGCATGATATACAAATATATTATTATTATATTAAAATTTTGAGTTTGTGTTTTGTAAGTTGTTTTGAGATGATGGTTAAAAATTAATTTTTTAATTTTTTTTTTGTGAGAGAGAAGTGGTTTAAAAGTTGGGAAACCGGTGTTTGATGCATGATTACATGCAATAAAATATTTTTATGTTATTCGATTATTAATATATTATTATTTGTCTAATTTTAAATATAAATTAATTTTTAAAGTAATTTTTTTAAAAAAAATTACTTTAAAAAAACAATTTGACAGGTGAAGTGAGAGAATAACTAAACATAAAGAGGCAAATTGTAATTTATAAAAATGTTTTAGACTTCTAATTGTTATACTTTAAAGCCAGCTCATTTCATTAGTGGATTTCACTTACAGTGATGTGATGTGATGTGATGTGATGTGATGTGATGTTTTGGTCTTGGTTTATGTTTTGTTCTTGTCATGTTATTAGTGTTTCATTAGAGCACTAAAATTAATGTTCTGAATCATTATTGTTGTAATTTATCCTTTATTTAGGGGTGGTTTGGGATAATCTAAATAAGCACACTTTTTGGGCTTGTTTGGTTTGAGTTTCAGAGCTGAATTTTAGAAAAAAATTTCCCAAAAATTGTTTGGTTTGAGTTTTTCTCAAAAAAATTTCAAAATCACTTTCTCTCTTACACATCAATCAATCACTTTTTTTCTCTCCTCTCTCATTCTCAATCACTTTTTCTCTCACACACATCTACTCAATTCTTTCAAAATATCAAATCATCCCAAATTCTCACAAAAAATTTCTCTCTCAAAATATACAACCAAACAAATTAAAAAAAATTCTAAAACAACTCTCTCAAATTTTTTTCAAAAACAACTCTCCCAAAAACAAACCAAACAAGCCCTTTAACTTTTTATGAAATATAGGTTGGGTATAGGTTAAGTTTGAAGTGATGTGATAAAGAAGTAATATGACTTAAATAAGATGATAAAATTTAAATAGAATAATAATTTTTTAATTTTTTTAAAATATGACAAATAAAGCCTTACTGTTAATTTGTTGGAAAAAGAGAGAGAAAAATATTAGGTATCTTAAATATTTTATTAATATTTTTATTAAATGTTTGATATGATTTTGAGATCTTACACCAATCATATGAATCTCATGCAAATCTAATAGCATGAGAAACATTTAAATATGAAGAAAAGTAAAGTGCCTTAACATTTAGCTTTCATTTGGGAAGATGGTTTGAAGGTTATTTTGGCTAAAATAGTCATAAAAAATAAAGAATAAAAATTTAATCTATTAAGACAAAATATCACATTTAATTTTATAATCATTATATTTTTTCTTTCATAAAAAAGTTAAAAAAATTAAAAAAGTCAAAAGTTCTTCTCAAATTAAATTTTTAAATTTCAGACTAAAAAAGTCAAAAAAAAAAAATTTTAAAAAAAAAAATTTAAAAAGTCAAAAATCTGACCACTTCTCAAACGGAGGCTTATATCGTGAGATCTATTTGTCATATGTGATGATAGGTGTACCTGTGTATATTTCTTTTTCTGTTTTTTTTTTTTCTTTGAGCTCTTTTTAAAACTCACATACTTTACACTCGCTATCATTGCTCAAACATTAATACAATTACTCGAGAAACTATTCCATGTTATTCACCCAAAAAAAAAAACTATTCCATGTCCAAATCAAATTCTGTACGACTCGTGAACTTTTTGACTTATGTCATGTGGTGGGATAACGTTGTCCTACTTACTGCGGTGGCGCGTGAGTACACGCGCAGCCTGATTCTGGAACACCTCTGGTGGGCACCACCTAGATATGGACTGTTTCGTGCAAATTTTAAGAAATTGAAAATAAATAAATAGAAAACATAAGTTTAATATTACTTGCTAAGGTTTAACTAGGTTGTAACCTGGGTGAGTTTGATCAAACTGAGGAGGGTATGTCTAAACTTAACTCTCTGTAGTTTGATTTGTCTTGGTTTTGGCCGAGGCTGATCTTCGGGTTAGGCTTGAATTGTTGGAATACAACAAATAAATTATTTTTGTTTGAGCATTGTTCTAAATTAGTGTATTCTACTTTTTTTTCAAAAAAATAAAAATCAAAAATCAAAAAAATTCACAAACATAAGATATAGCTAGAAATTGATTTGAGTCAATACGGTATAAAGAATGTGATGGCCTTATTTAGTTTGTTTTTGATAGAATAGTTTAGAGAAAAAATTTTAAAATTTTGTTTAGTTTAGTAATTTTGGAAAAAAAAATTTAAAATTACTTTCTTTTTCTTACACATTAATCAATCACTTTTTCTCTCTCCTCTTTATTCTCTCCTTCACTTTTTCTTTCAAACGCATCTACTCAACTATATCAAATCATCTCAAATTCTCATATTCCAAAATATACAACTAAACAAATTTAAAAAATTCTAAACTCTCAAAAAAAATTTTTTTGAAAATTTATCTCTCAAAATCAAATCAAACACATCCGATGTCCTTATCTAATGAAATTAAAACCATTAATTTATGGGGGGAAAATTGAGTGATAATATCCCCTATTGGCCAAGTTGGACTCAAATGGTGTTTCCTTTTGGCATGCATTGCCCCTTTCACCTTTTACTTTTTTGGGCAAATTATTAGAGATTTGGCTAAAATACAAATTTTTTTCTGAGGTTTGAAAAATTACGAATTGCCTCTTAAAGGTTATATCTGCATAACAAATGAGGAGGTAATTGTTATGAAAATATAAATTTTAAGAGGCGGGATGTAATTTCTCAAACTTTAAGAGAATCTGTATTTTAGTCAAATCTCGAAGAGTGTTGGTAATTTGTCCTATCCTTTTTTTATTATTACATATGGTAATGAATTACATAAAGTGGTAGTGGGTATATATAAATAAATATATTGTAGATGAAATTTATTATTGAAATGCAAAATGCAGCTTAAAAATAATTGTAGCTAGTTTGGTTGGCCAATACTATTGATATCTTATTAAAAGGTACAAAGTTTAAATATTGTCATTAACAAGTCCTTTCCCTTCTCTCAAATTATGGTCTCCGATATATTTTTGTAGAATTGTGAATTCATATTCCTAGTTCCACTGATATAGCCTTCATTTGAGATGTGATGTGAGTTGATTTTTTGACTTTTTGGCTATTTTAACCTGAAGATAAAAAGTCTCGTTTGAGTTGAGTTTTTTTTATTCTTTTTTACTTTTGTAAGAGAAAAAATAAAAGGATTATGGTTTGGATGTGACATTTTATCTTACTGACGTTTTAGGGTGTTTTCAAAAGATAGTTAAAAGTTAATTTTTTAGCTTTTTTTTTACTTTTTTTGAAAAAATATGTAAAAAATGTGAGTTGATATGACCTAAAATGAGTTAAGAGTTGGTTTTTGGCTTTTAATTGGCTTTTTGGAAGAGTGTTTTGTGTTTTTGTGATTAAAATAACTAAATTAACCCAAGCCAGCCCATGCCAAGCATAGCCATAATATATTTTCTTAATTTGGCATATTGTTTTTGGCATGACGTTTATTTAAAATGAATAATTTTGAATAGTTCATTTAATTTGAAAATAAAATAAAAAACATATTTAAAAATAAGGATAATTACAAAAAAAAAAAAGAGCTCTGTTTTCTTTTTATAACAAAATAAATCTGGACTGTTTAATTTTATTAATTTAAATTTAAATATTTTGATTTATTTTCAATTAAATTATAAATTTATTTTTATTAGGTAAAATTGACGAAAAAAATAATATGATAGGCATTAAACTCTAGATATAGCTTCTAAATTATCTCTTTTTGTTGAGTTGAACAACTAAAATATTTTTTTTATAAATTTTACTTAAATGAAAATAGACAAATGATTGCTTGGTTTGGGTTGTTAATTGGGCCTAATTTAGTACATTGAAAGGCTAAATATGTCAAAAAATTAATAAAATAAAATGTTGTATATAAATTATAATTATATATTTTTTTTTCATAAGATTATAAAAAATTTTAAAGTTTATTCAGATAGAATTTTTTTATAAGTTTAAAATAGTCACAAAAAAAAAAAGAAAGAATCAAATTAAAAAAAATTTATTTCAAACGTTTTTTTTTTAAAATTTTAACGTTTAAATTAATAAAATTAAAATTTTATTTTGCTTCAAGACTCGAACTCTAAAGATTGTGTTTGTTGATTGTTGGTAATTTTGTCAAAAGAAATTATTGAAAAGAAAGTATGATTCTGTTGTTGCACATGTTGCACATACGACCAAGTTGTGATGGACACTAGACAGTGCCTGCCATGCCAAACAAATTGTTTTTTTTTTTTTTTATAATTTGGAACGATATTCAAAGCTTGGTACTGCACTAGTCATAGTCATAGAGTTAATGACGCGCTTTGTGGCCCTTGACTCTGTGTGTCTGTGTTTTGTTGATTGATTGTGTTGTGATGGGTGATATTGATGAGGTAGAAGTGTTTGTTTTGTGGTGTTGTGGGGACAAAAATACACAACACAAAACAGGTGACGAAGCGCGTGGATACAAACGAGAAAGATTGGACGGATTGGAACTGGAGGACAGACGGGGACATAATGGTAAATGGAGCATTCTTCGTTCCCTCCGGACAAGGCCTCACCGCACAGTACACCAAGGCCTCCAGCGTCGAGCCCAAGTCCGCCGCCCTCATCACCCAACTCACCTCCAACTCCGGCGTCTTCGGTGATCCCAGGTTCTCTCTCTCTCTCTCTCTCTCTCTCTCTCTCTCTCTCATTTTTTACTCATAACTGAAAAATACCTGCCCCCTGTGAACAACTTGTCATTTCAGTATAATATCACCACACTTATTTTGTTTTGTTTTTGTTTTTTTGCATAAATTTTTCCTTTTAACAAATTACTGATGAATTACCCCCTCTGCAATCTGGAGGTTTTGTTTTTGTTTTGATTTAAAATAATATTATATGTACCAATTAATATATATACTAGTGTACCAATTAATATATAGGGGGATGCACCAATAAATCTCAAATTAATAACTTATGCACTGTTTAGTCCTAAAAGTTTTCTTATAGACTGAAAGGTCCCATTACAATGTTAATAACATTAGATACAATGTTAATAACATCAGAGTCATGTTACAAACATTAGATTTCAAACATCTAATGTTCATCAAATTTCAATAATGTTTGAAAATATAGGATGAAAAACATCTAATGTTCATCAGATTTCAATAAATTTTGAAATTATAGAATGAAACATCAGATCATTTACATCATTTACATCATGCTGATGTAAAAATGGGACTAAATGGAGCATAAGAAAATTTTTAGGACTAAATGGTTCAACGTTTCAAAAACTAAGATTTATGGGTAAATTTTCCTAATATATATACTAGTGTATTAATAGATGATGTGATAGTATTTGTATGATTTTGAATGTTTATAACTTGTATAATAAATGTGATCAATAATAATATTATAACATTAGTTAGTATATTAGTGTGTATACTAATTAGTACATGTAGCACTATCGTTTGTTTTACTTTGTATTTTTTTTGCATTGGAAATAGGGTCACCAAACATGTTAATATAAAATATGAAAAAGTACGCCACAGAAAATATAGCAGTGTTTTGGAAAGATAATTAAATTTTTTATTTTTTTTTTTGACTTTTTTCATTGTTTTATGTGAGATAATATAATTCAAAATGAGTTAAAAGTTAACTTTTAATTTTTTTTAATCTTTTGCCAAAACACCCATAACCTAGGGGGAAGGTTGTTGTCGAGCGTGTGAAATTCACCATGAATTCGATTTTAACAATTTAAAATATTCATTTTATAAAGCATTATGTATATTATTCTTGAAAAAAATTTAATTTAATTTTTTACATTTTATCATATTTATTTTTTGAAAAGAATAGACAATAAATATGTTTTAAAAAAAACACAATCCATTTAGAGCTTATTTGTCATGTGCTAAAATAATACATGCTATGTTAATATATTATTTTATTTAAATCACATTATCTTTATTTGAATCATATCAATTTTTTATTACATCACTTCAATTTTAATTTACATTTTATATTTTATATGTTTTTTTAAAAAAATTAAAAACTATTCTAATTTAACATTTATGAAACAACCTTACAGGGTAAAATAGGGTGCAAAGTGAAGTGATCTTTTTATGGGCAGTATTCAGAAGAAGTAATGGATTAATTCTTGAACTAATCAAGTAGTGGTATGTAATAATTTATTCATTAAAATTAATTTTAGAATGGGATGGAAAAAGTGAATATATATATATATATATATAATAATGGGACATGGCGCCACGTGATCATGCGGAGAACTGAGAATCTACTGTCTGCATCTCTAGCCTGTAGCCATGGGACCCCTACAGCTTTTCCAGTTTTTTTTTTTTTAAAAGTTAGGTGTCATTAGAACCTTTTTCCCACTTCTCTATTTCTTTCCTAGATTGCATTTTATTATTATTAAGGATTAATTACACTAATAGTCCCTATACTTAGGGACTTATGTCATTTTGGTCCTTAACTTTTTAATTATGACACATTTGATTCTGAATTTTGAATCTTGTTCCAAATAACGACAATCGAAAATATTATTAGATTTTTTAAGAATAAAATAGTCAATTTGATAAAATATAAACTAATTTGACAAAAATAAATGTCAAAAAATATTTTTAATTTATTAAAAATTATTTTTATCTACCAATGATAAAATTATGTAAAATTAATAAAAATTACATGATTAATTTTTAAAATTGATTTTACATGATCATCATCCAAACATATAATAAAAATTAATTTGGTAAAAAAAAAATAAATGTCTAAAAAATTTATCAATTTTACATAATTTTATTTCTAGTAGGTAGAAATAATTTTTAAAAATTCAAAAATATTTGTTTGACATTTATTTTTGTCAAATTAGTTTATATTTTATCAAATTGATAATTTTACTCTTGAAAAATCTAATTATATATTCAATTGTCCTTATTTGGAACAATATTCAAAATTCAAGGTCAAATGTGTCACAATTGAAAAGTCAGGGACTAAAGTGACACAAGCTCCAAAGTATATGGACTATTTGTGTAATTTATCCTATTATTAATGTTTGTTTTTGTTGGGATTGAGGTTTTATTAAAGCCAAGTTTGGGAAGACTAAATAAGTGCACTTTTTGACTTTTATTGTATTATGTGTAGAAAAAGTAGAGAGGAGATGTTAATTGATATGACCCAAAAAAGATAAAAAGATGAAATAAGTGCACTTATTTTGTTTAGTCAAACTTGGCCTTACTAGTATTATATAGGCCGTTTGAGAATAGTCTATTTTAATTAGATTTTTTTTATTATTTTAATTTAGTTAAAAAAATTATGTTTAAAATAATAGTTAATTTTTTAATTAATTTAATAATTATAAAAAATATATATATAATAATTATAAAATAAATATAATATTTTATGTTTTTAACTATTGTAATGGCCATATTGAAAACACCTTGTGTTGGACCCTTCGAAGACTGTTCCTCATGGGGATCCAATTGTGTGTTGTGCTTGCCCAACAGCTGTTTAACAGTATATCCTACGTGGGCACCATAGAAATTTATTAGGGCACGGTCCCTCAAATCTTCCGCTTGGGCACCATAGAAAAATCTTTCCTTGGAAGTAACGGTAACCAATAGTTTTTAAAAATAAAATTAAAAAACCAATTATCTTAAGGCATGGACTTTCTCATGTGATTTTTTTTTTTTGCCATACGATATGATGTTACAAGGTTAATAAGTTAGATTATAACGAAGAACTGCAGGTCTTTCCATCAACTCGAATCTCTCTAAACCTCTAACTTTTTCACCATCTCAAAGAATAGTTATATAAATCATTAAGTCAACTGTCCTGTCTGATGTGATTCTATTTGCACTATTTTTTATTACACCCTTTTAAAATTACAAATTATTAAATTTATATCCTTACACCTAGTGGCGGAGCCAGCAAATTAAGTTAGGGGATACTCTTATTAATTATAAGCACAAAATAGGGTGTAAGCACAAAAAAATTAAATATTCATTATTAATAGCAATAAATCAAAATTTTATAATAATGTGAAATAGTTCGATGCGGGATGGTGATGTTAGTTTGCAATTATAGCACAAAAAATTATGGATCAAAATTTTTAATTTTAGAAAATAAAACATATCATTTATAACAAAAATTATTATAAAATTTGTTTAATTTTTGTTTGACAAAAAAATATTAGAGAGATGATATTGCTTATAAATGATGTGTTTTGAATAAAAATTATTAAATAGTCTTTAAGTACCTTATGACGTTATCTACGTGATGCTCACAACATGGGAAACCACAGCTCACACTAGTGTGTCTGTCATTATCTCTTAATTATTTGAAAATGATGAGTTAATTATATCTAATCTATAAGATTTCTCGCTAAATTATTGATTTAGACTACTGTTCTCAAAATATCAAATAACTATGTATTGTGAACAATACAAAAAATCCTTAACTAGAGAACATGTTAAAATAAAAAAGAATACATTTTACATATAAAAAATAATAATATAAGGTTCAAAACTGAGGGGGCACGTGACCCCCATTAGCCTTTTTTGTCTCCGTCCTGCTTACACCCAACATAATACCAAACATTCTCTCATTTTTACAACCCTAACCTCCTCTCCAGCCGCCCTTCCCCCACCGGCAACCCCTCTCCCCGTCTCCCTAGCCACCAATGCAAGAATTAAAGAGAGAAAGAAATAGGGCTTTTAGATCTAGAACAAAGATTGGCGACTGAGAGGTGGAAAGGGTGCTGGGGGACCCGTGGAGATTTGGGGGGGGGCGGCGGCGGCGGCGGCGGGGAATGCAAGTGTAATGAGAATTTGAGGTTTTTAATTTTTTTAATTTGTATACTTTTTTATAATTTTAAGTGGCAATAAAATATTAATAAAAAAAACAAAACAAAACAAATGGGAAGTGTAAAGAGATGTTTTTGTGGT
Source organism: Camellia japonica (assembly GCA_030407325.1). Lineage (NCBI taxonomy): Eukaryota > Viridiplantae > Streptophyta > Magnoliopsida > Ericales > Theaceae > Camellia > Camellia japonica. Next base: position 200,143,293 of record JAPPVO010000002.1, on the reverse strand, counting down.
GTAAACAGAGTCACCCACTTTTCAGACTTGAAGGGCATTTAAAAAGTTAGAATTCCCCACTTCACATGGTACTCTAGTACTTTTTTGGGCGCTTTACTGCGATGGTATATAGTTATTTTGTTTCTGGAAGTTTGTATTGAACATTTGGTAATTTATGTGACAAAAATATTTAAATGAACCTTAAAAAAAAATAATTACCTAGGAGTTAATTTGCAAGAAAGTTTCACCAAATGAACCGAATTGTGAAAGGCATATTGTGCTTGCTTTACTGTCTAATGCAATGGGATGGGATGGGATGGGTGTCTCTTTTGCAAAAAGAGAGGCAAAGCCTTGTATAAGTCATAAGCCATGCAGAAAACAGGGAAGCAAATATGTGTGTGGAAACAGTTTATGATGTTTTCTTTTAATATATACAGACACTGACTTATTGGTTAGTGTTTGGGAGGATAATGTAGGGACCCTACCCCCCACCAAAGTCATTTATTGGTTGGTGTTTTCTTGTGAGTATTTGAGTATTGCTGACTCATTTATATTCTCTACAACCTGCTTTCCAGCCAATTTTAGTGGGTTCCACTTAAAATATTTTTTTTAGATATGGGCCCACATCTGATATGTATCAGTACTGAAAAAAAAGGTTCTTCTCCATGACAGCATTTGCTGCCCTGGCCCCCATGTTGCATCAGACTTGTAGAAATAGCAATCAAGTCCTTGGAATTCTTTCATCTTTGGTTTTCCTCCTGAATCTCCTCTGTATTTACATTTTGATCACAAGGGTGTCTCGGACTTCACCCCAACCAATTACTTCAGTGTATATTGTTTTATTGGGAGAGGCATTTTAGACATTTTGTTTGGTCTTTTCATTGAATTGAATCGAACTCGGACATTATAGACAATGCTATAAACATTTTGCGTTATTCTCTGTTGACTAGTTATATTTGGAGAGTTTTTTGAGGCTAGGCAAACTAATTTTAAGAGCAAAGAGGGTTGGTAGAGTACACATTAGGCAAAGTGGTTAAACAAAATGTAGAATTTATTATTTATTTATTTATGTACTTTTGTTAGGGAAAATGCCTATTAGAGTTGGAGTTGCTCTAAGGGAGAGTGGAGAAGACAAATTTTAATTATTGTATGCCTCTTGAAGTTCATTGGAAGAAGTAGAAAAAAGAATAAACATAGGAGATTATATGTTTCTTCATCGCCAACTCATGACTTGTTAGGGATCGTTGTTGTTGTCGTCGTTGTTGTTTGTATGAATTATTATTATTATTATTTCATAAAAAGTTTTTAAAGAAAAGCTTTTTAAAGTGGGAGGAAAAACACAAAGGAGGAAAATTTCCCCTCTCACTTTCTTTGTTTTCCTTTACCAATTTCAAGTTCCAAACAAAGTCTAAACTTTGGTAAGTTTTAGAAGAGGTTGGCAAAGCTATTGTAGTATGGTTGGGAAGAAAGATGGCGAAATGAAGGCCTCTAGGATTAGGTTATTGAATCTAGCAAATGTCATTATGTTTATGCCCCCCATTTATAAGACTCCCACCATGGTAACCCTCTCAAAAATTAGGAAATTTATTCCAAATTGGTTTGTTTCAAACAATAAAACTTCCCTCTGCTTGTGTCCTTTTTATTTTCATGGAGTTTAGCTTTTGAGGCATTTTGAAATAGTTTCCACCTGTTACCACTTCAGAGTTTTTTTTTTTTTTTTTGAGCGAAGGTAAAAACATTCATATTCAACACAACAGCAAAATATACCTAACGAGAGTTTGAAAAGAGTCAAACCACCCACACATCCCAAGAATCACTAGACAAGATGTATATGAATGAACAAGATTTTTAAAAAATGAGTCTTATCAACAAATTTTATAAAATATTATCCATTCATATGTATTTTGTGTTCTATTATGTATTTAGTTTTTATGTTCATATCATAATAGAAATGTGATAATAATAAATGTGATTGTAACAATTTGATGCAAAGTAGCCATAAAGAGCTGAGCTAACTATTTGGCATGTTCCTTTCATGTGGGGGCCCTATATTGTTCCCACAATTTTCTTATTGGATTACTTGGATCTGAATGGGGTTGGCAACTTGGAGAGGTTCTTTCCCAACTGTGCCATCATGTGAGAGAGGCTTTTTCTTCCTAGTTGAAACAGTTTAATTGCACAGAGGATTTTCACAGAATGTGACATAAATGTGAGATAAAAGGTAGGTCTCACACCTTTGTTTCACATCTGTGTCACATGTTCTGTGAAATTTTTCTGTATTCTTAACATAACCGTGTCTAATTTTACACAATTCAACTGAAAAAATTCCCCCAACTGGTTTTTAGATTCACATCAACCACTTGGGACTTGGTACATTTAATTGTTGTGATATTGAAAGTGAAACTTATCAAAAAAAAAAAAAAAAAAAAAAGAAGAAAGATACTCGTAAATATTGAATGATCTAGGCCCCATGATGCCATGTCTTAACATTTCAAACCCTTGTTTTGTTTTGTTTGTTTTATTATATTGACATTATTGCGTTGGTGTAACTACCATTCTCTATCAGGGACACCAGTGTGAGCATTTCATACCCTGGTGTCAATGGCGTTGGTACCAGCACCAGCGGAAGCGGTTCTGATGGGGGGTCCGGTAGCAGCAGTGGCGATGGCGGGAACTTTTTTGGGATGATATTTGGGAGCAGCGCGCCACCACCACCTTCTTCATCTACAACCACTACCATCCTCTTGTCTCTTTCAATTATTTTAAGTTTATACATTACCACCAACTATGGTACTCTATTATCATTACCATTGTTATCATCGTCACTATTATTATGATTATTATAGGAAATTTGGAAAGCAAAGGAATTGATATTTAAGAAAGAAAATGAGAAATTTATCAATTTGATTGATTGTGGAGGTCCCACTTTGTATATAATTGGATGGGTTATCAAAAGACTTTTGATCAAATTTTGTGGGCTAGCCAAGCTACATGATTTATTTTTTGGATAGGTCTGTATACCAAATTAAAATATATACGTCAGTATAATGGGATCTAAATATAATATCTTCATCTGCTGATTATTTTTTTTTTATTATTATTATTATTATCAAAAGTGGATTGATTGCGATGATTTATTTAGCGGAGTTTATTGACTCTTTAGGTTTCTAATAAGACGATGGTGAGAAACAAGATAGGATATGGGTGGCTCAAGTGGTACTTTCGGATCCTACGTCAATTTCAGAACCTTTATTTATTATCTCTTCAACACTTAACTTTTTTTTTTTTTTTTTTTTTTTGGGGGGGGGGGGGGGGCTTTACATAATAATGCCCTTAATAACATGGGATGTCTCCATGTCCGAAGAAAATGGCCAAACCGTCCAAGTGAGTATGCAGTGTCACTGCTGTGCGTGAAGCACTGCAGTGTCACTGCTGTGCAGTCCATGGAACTGATTTCGGATCTTATTTTGATGATCCAAATCGTTGAAAATTTAAAAAATATCGAGAACAATATACCTGTAAAAAAATCAAGTTGATCGGATATTAATAACATGTTCATCAAATAACATCTTTATATAAAAAAAATGAATATATATATCAAACAAAATACAAATGTTATTTGATGAACAGGTTATTAATATCCAATCAACTTAATTTTTTACAAATATATTATTCTCAATATTTTCTAAATTTTTAACAATTCGGATCATCAAAATAAGACCCGAAATAAATTTCACAGGCCGCACAATAGTCAATGCTTTGATTCTGGCAAAACAATGACACTAGCTCCTCCAAGTGATTGCTCTCTCTATCTTTGTATTAGCGGTCCACACACATTATGCGGCTCAAAAAAAAAAATAATAATATAAAAATAGTGACAGAGAAATATACATGGGTTGTTTAAGGTGTCCTAAATAAATATACTTTTTGTTTTTTTAGACTAAAAAATTGAAGAAGAAAATATAGATGTTTGGGTTAACTTTTTGACTTTTTATAAAAAAATGTATAATAAAAAATTGTAAAAATTGATTTGTAAGAAAAAATTAAGATTGAGAATTTTGCAGTCGTAATTGTTGACTTTTGGTGAATAATGTTAACTTTTTAACTTTTTAAATAACTTTTTGACTTTTTGACTTTTTTACAATATGCCAAACTTGGCCATAATATGTATTGTTTAGATAGTAAAAATTTTCTTCAATGATCTCGATTTCAAGTTCTATCCTCCCATCTCAAGGGTTCACATAGTACAAATATATAGATATAGACACTAACCTTAATGCATGGTGGTACCAAAATGTGAAAGTTCTAAAAACTAGTTCTAAATTTACACTTCTACCCCTCAAAAAATATGAAAGAAACTCATTTAAACTATAAAAATTGAAGTTTTAGGAAAAATTTTGAATTGTAAACGATCCAAAATCAAGCTGCTTGCAAATAGCTTGGTTGGTTTTGAAGCAGCAACAATTTTTTTTTTTTATTATTGTTTATATTTTGGGATAAGTAGTGTAAAATGAAATTGGGCGCATGCAATTTAGGTACTGTAAATTAAAGAAATAATATCATTTCATTACATCAACAAAAACTGAAGCAAAATTTTCAATAAAAGTCTGTTACATTAAAAAAAATAAAAAAACAAATGGACCAATCTTACAATCCATAAAAATGAAAATACCTTCGAATGCCTCGAATCATATCATCTGTCAAGTAGCAGCAAAATTCAAGAAAGCCAGATCTTACTGCATACAATTGGGCAATAAATGATAATTTTATATTTTACATCGCCTATTGAATCTGTTCTTCCAAAAAAAAAAAAAAAAGACGGTCCAGCCAGAAACAAAATAATAGGTTATCACTGCTATTATTTTTATCGCAACAAGAAAAAAAAAATACAAAATAAAGGATCAAGGGCTGAGCTTCATCTATTGAACAAACAAAAACAGTACCTTCTTCTCCCTTCTGGGAGTGAAAAATGAGCAGCTGAAGCAGAAAGTCCTCACAAGATGAGCAGATGGATCAAGCAATTCTTCATTTGCAGAAGACCCACAGCTACAATTTTCCTAAAGTTATATATATATATATATAACTTGATTTTTCGATTAAACCTTGATACGGGTTTCAACAGATAAGAGTAGACATCGGCTAAAATTGAGAGAGACGCGAAGTAGCTTAGGTTTAATTCGATACTTGTTTCAGCTAACCATAACCATATCATCCCCACCAGATTGAGCAGCAACTGCTTCGAGTCTCTTCCATGTCAATTCACGGTGCTCTTCTGATTCCCGGGCCCGGGCTTCTCGCTCGGCATATTGCTGGTCGCATTCTTCAAACAGCTCGGCATCCATTTCCAGGAACATTCTTCGGACATTGGCGGTCAGACCGTGAACCGCCTGGTTCCAGTGACCCCTCATGTTCTTCTCCAATGCTTCATAGATGAGTGGCAAAATCACTTGTCGGTTCTGGGCAATCAAGGAGACTACGTGTTCATTGTTCCACAAAAAGAGTGCTCGTTCTGCAACCTGTCGTGCACCTTTTGAATTAGAAAACACTCGTGGAGGAAAATTAAACAGACAATACGTGAAAACCGTACAATAATGGGAACAAAGACATACAAGAGCAAGCAATTCAAGCTAGACTTGTTTGGATTCAGTTGTCCATAAAAGAAGCTCATAAGCATCATTAGACCAGCTTATGAACCTAATTCACACAACCAAGCGCATTCAGAAGAAACAAGCCTGATTACTGGCCGAATTCCTCTCACAGACAGCAAATAACTATGGTAAATCTCACACATCTGACCACCGGGGAAAAAAACAAAAAGGCAAAAACAACTGACTCTACAAATGGTGCCTAATCACAATATGTAGTAAAACAACCACCTAATGAGCCAATCTGAATTGATTCAGAACTTACCCAAAAGGGAGAAACAAATAAACAAAAAGAGCTCAATTCACATGCAATTTAATCTACAAGTCTTGAACTCAATGTCAATATGATAAATGAGATCTCAAGGAAAGAAACGAAATACTCGATGCAATACTGAAGGGGCAACATTTCATTCTAAGCCATGGCATTGCTTGATTTTTTCTCCCCCAAAAATTTCACATGTACATTTGTTAAAATTGACTAGACAACTGCATCTAGCCTATCCTAATCAACATCTAACATAGAATAACATCCACTGCCAATAAGTCAGTGAAACTCGTTCTCTTTCAACTAGTGCATCATATTCACCACAAAAAAATAATAACTACCAAAAGTAGAGCAACACAAATTTGGCAAGCAAATTTCATGTTGCTCTAATTTGTGGATTAATTAGATTGAATCCAAGGCACTGGTGAGCAACAAGAGAGAGAGAGAACGTGTGTGTTCAGTGTACATTGGTATTCATCACATGGGCTCAATGTTGTGCCAACTAAAAAAGTCCTCAACGAGTAACGGGCTCAGGAGAAAATAGAAAAGAGGTCATAATTCTGAAGTGTTTTCTTATAGCCTATACTATAGGTGGCATTGATGCAAATGCAAACTTGCAAGTTTGGGCATCAATATCAGCATCAGAATATTTTTTTTGTCCCATGGAATTAACATCATCAAAACAACCATCTCATTAACAAATAACAAGCACAGTTTAGAAATAAGTTTGAAGGGGAAATATAGAGTTCAGAAGGAGATGGGATAGCTTTCAATTCCAGTTGGTTTTGGCCAAACATGTTACAAAGGGCAAGATGATTAAAATAATTTGATTACTATGCTACATTAGGTGGACTTGGGTGTAGGTGTCCAATGCAGGTACATGTCCAATCGTTAGATTCATCTAATTCTTGTGATCAATGAAACCAAGACAACTAAATTTTACTTATTTCTTAGACACTTTATTTTTAGAGGGTCAAATGGTGTTTACAAACAAACATAGATAATTTCATGCATATAATTAGAGTCTATGAATAGTTTGTATGGTAAAGTCGACAACTTAGGCATGCTTAATTGGTTCATGTCCAACTAGACATGTTGGACACATCCCATACCCTTGCTCAAGTGTTGAGTATCTGACACAAATAGCTTACAAATTTAGAAAAGTCAATGCAACATACTGAAAACATATCTAAACAAGTACTCTGTTATCAAAATCTTACGATTCACGATTCAATTAGCAAATTTTGCAAAATCGATACGAATCTATGGGTGCATCTATTTTGGAAGTGAATCTCTAGTAAATCACACGATTCACAATCGATTCACGATTCGATTCACTTTTTATGATTCATGCAACTTTTGAAATTATTATGTCCAACATATTTTCGACTATTTTTTTCTCCATCTTTTTAGTGAAAATGACATTATATAACTTCTAATAGCGTTTAATACCAAAATAACCAACATATATGCATGATTTGTTATTATTTTAGTGATCATGGAGTTTTTAATAGGATCCAATCAGATTCAGTCGGACCCAACATATTTTTAACCTTTCTTCTCATTTTTTTTCCTTTTAAAAAATCATAATATATCTTCTAAAGATGTTTAAGATTAAAGTTACACTATGAATTATCTATTGCTATTTTATTAAATTGAATATAATTGAATATTACATGTGTAAGGTCAATTATATCTTTTAAAATGCTTTAGGCTTTAAAATAAAAGATTTTAAATAACCCTTTCTTATTATTTGCTCATTGTTATTTACAAAAATATGTATGTTCATTGTCCAAATATCAATATCGTTGTTAATTATTATTACTTTGAAAATTGATAATTGATAATTTATCTATTTGGTTATTATCTTTATTAAAAATGGTTGATAAGAAATATCTAAAAAAAAAAAAAGGTAAGATGGTGATCTTACATAGAAACCTTTGTTAACTTCATACCTATTAAACTACATGATTATCATTCAAAATAACATTTTCATTTATTTAAGTCCAAATATTTCATATTCATCAGACATATTTAACATCTAAATGTGTAGATATATTTAACATCCAAAACTTTACGATTCACGATTTGATTCAATTCACGATTCAGTACGAGACTATTTCAATTCACGATACGAATCCCGATTTGACAACTATGATTTAGATTACAAAATATAACATCTTATGAATTGCATAACAAGCTCATGAGAAAAGGCTTTACAAGCCTCACTTCGTCTCGGTGGTAGAATTTTATTTAGATTTTGGTGCATTGATAAAAAATATCTCATCCAAAATCCATCTTCTATGAATTTTCCAGTTCACATCCTACTTTTTCTTCCCCTTGCAAAGCAAATCTGGTTGGCATTGAATGGCTTTTAATTTGTAATAGTATACATGATTTTGTTACAAAAGAAGACATAAAACTAATAAAAGCAATGGACAATTTAGGGGCTGTTGGTTGAAGAAGAAATACAAGAGAGACTAGATTGAACTCTTATCAATATCAAAACTAAAAAAAAAAATAAGTATAAGAACATTGAACCACATACGAATCATATCAAGAATAAAACAATTTCTTTTCTTTTTTCTTTTGGTAGAATGTTCTACCATATGAAAGTACAAGATCATTTAAAAAAACTTGGAATTAGTAAGAAGAAGGCATTTGTCAAGAATGAACCAATGGATTCACAACCAAAAAAAAAATAAAAATGAGCATGTTTTAAAATTACTTCCCTTTATAAGATACATAAGAGAAATCTTTTTGTCAAATGTATTTGTGATTTTTTTTTTTTGCAGAATTGTTCTCTATTAAGAATGAAATGCAGTCATCAATGAATACAGGTCAATTATTGTTATAAGCTGCATTATGTAGTCAACAATGAAATAAAGTCAGAGGGGTCAATATTTGAATACAGCTTGTCCAAGGTGTTCAGACTTTTCAATGTTCTATCAAAATATTCAATAACTAAAGAAAGGACTGAAATCTGGTGCCGGCTGTTGAACTGTAGAGAAAGATGCTATGATGTTACATACAGAAGCAGAAGAATGAAAACAATGGCAGAAAAGAAACAAAGCAGAACAAGTTCTACAATTGTCACCAACTTTAATGAATTCTAAAAGTGTCGAGAAGAATTTTTTGATCATACTACAACAAAGAAGAATTAAGTAGAAAAAAGAAAAACTACTATACTCAATTGCACTAATTCATCTCTCCTAAGAAATAAATTATTTTCAAAAGTCTAGAACTCTATTATCAGAATCTTATGATTTGCGATTCGATTCATAATTCGATTAACAATTTTTGCAAAATCGATACGACTCTATAGGTGAATCTATTTTGGAAGTGAATCTCTAGTAAATCACACAACTCACAATCGATTCACAATTCGATTCACTTTTTACGATTCATGCAATTTTTGAAACTATCGAGTCCACATATTTTTTACTTTTTATTTCTCTTTTTATTGAAAATGACATAATACAACTTTTAATAGCATTTAGTACCAAAATAACCAATATATGTACATAATTTGTTGTTATTTTAGTGATCATGAAATTTTTAATAGGATCCAATCAGATTCAATCAAACTCAACATACTTTTAACCTTTATTCCTATTTTTTCTATTAAATAATCATAATATATCTTCTAAAGATATTTAAGACAAAAGTAACTTACACCATGAATTATTTATTACTATTTTATTAAATTAAATATAGTTACATATTACATGGGCGAGGTCAATTATACATTTTAAAATGTTTTAGACTTTAAAATAAAAAATCCTAAATAATACTTTCTTATCATTTGGTCATTGTTACTTGAAAAAAGTATGTATGCTTATTGTCCAAATATTAATATCGTTATCAAATTATTGTTATTTTGAAGATTGAGAGTTTGTCTTTATTTACTATCTTTCTTAAGAATGGTTGACAAGAAATATCTAAAAAAGAGAAAAGGTAAGATGGTGATCTTACATAGGAACCTTTGTTAACTTCTTACTTATTGAACTAAATGATCATCATTCAAAACAACATTTTCATTAATTTAAATTTAAATATTTCATATTCATATGATATATTTAACATCCAAGTGTGTAAATATATTTTTTCAAATAATTTAGAAAAAGTGACCGAATCTTTACGATTCGATTCGCAATTTGGTACGAGACCATTTCGATTCACGATTCGAATCCCGATTTGAGAACTATGGTCTAAATTGAATTGGGATTAACGCTTTCTTGAATTCAGCAAAAAAGTGAACAGTTATTTGTAATTGGACAATGCATATTGGGCCACAAATAATAAGCAAGAGTTTAGTATAAACATGCATGCATTTGCTTGATGTTTCTGTAGTTTAATGGCTCTAACAAAGGTATATTAGGCACTAAAGAACTTTGGACCATAGATATTAACACACCATAAATCATAACACATTCATCTAATGCATGAAAGAGGGAAACAAGCCTTAATCACATGAGAGCACAAATTAGTAGATAAAGTTTGAAGAAAACTCAGGGACAGAAGAGATTAATAGAGTAAAGGGGAAAAGAAAAAAGATACTTGCTAAGAATAATCATATGCAGAGTTTGAGAAACAAGAAAAACCCACAAAAGGAGTAAAAATCACCTCTAAACAGGGTGACAGCAAATGGAAATAGTGATTTTTCCTAATTCTAAGAGACCCTAGATGTATTTCACTAATATTTATTCTGGTTCATATGATTCTAACCACAGACATGCACTCAAATTAGAGCTGAAACTTGATGAATTAAATCCTCTCAAATCTACTTTCAATAACAACTAGGAGAGAAACATAAAGTTGCACTCTAACATTGAAAGCAGAAATGGAACTACAAAAATGGGGAGAAAAAGCAGAAAAGAACAAACACAATCAGACATACAGAACTTGATAAACAGGTAAGCTATAAAATCAAAGTTAACCATAAGAAACGAAAACAAATGTGCAAAGTGCAATGTATCAACTCATCAAGAAGATAAAATAATAAATAAATAAAACTCATCAAAAAAGCACATAACAACATGAACAGGTAGCAAAGTAGAAGACAGTCTATGAGGGGGTCTATGACCTAAAGTGCTTCCTCAACTACACATACCTAGCAATCTGCATGCAGAAAGATCAATGGGAGAAAATCATTACACTGGTTGTTTCCGAAAGAATAAGTGAAAAATAAAACAACTATAATCCTTGAGAACTCTTAAATAAAATGAAGCCTCTTTAAGGCACTATCTTGCATTCATTCTGTCAGCAAACCAAACAACTTAACTGTTTATTGGCTAGAATAAATAATTTGAACTATATTCCTAAAAAATAAATAAAAAATACCTTAATCATATGAATCAAATAATCCTTCAATGATAAAAGAATGGAAATGATAACTCATCCCATATCCTGCATGAATGCCTAGGAGTAGTATAAAATACCAGTACATAAAACATTGATTCTCAAACCTGGAAATGAGAGCTGTTGAGGCAGCGTCCAATCTGTCTGAAAAGAGGAACCATACAGCGCTGGAATTCTGGAGGCTGTGTTGCTTCCAAAACTTCTTCTAATTCTCCAAGAAAGAGAACCTCCTTCCCACAATTAGTAACCGGCCAGTACTTCAATAACCCCCTAATAACAGTATCTGCCAACTTATAATCTTTTTCAACAAACTGGGTGATGCAGTACAACAGTTGTTGATGATACACAGAAATAGATTTAGGCTTGTGAAGTGGAATGAGCGCCCGAACAAGAAACAACTTATGCTCCTCTTTCATTGGAAGTGCAAACCCATTAATTATACTCCCAAGAATCTCCAACAATTCACCAATCCCACTATGCCTCTCGGTTTCAAATATAAAACGGTAAAAGATATTATTTATAGCCTTCCTAATAAACGGGCGATGAACCATGAATTTCCCGTAGATACGGTGCAGAATAGTTTTCAAATACTCCCGCTCTCGTGGATCCTCAGAATCAAACAAATCAAGCAATTTCAACACAAACGAGTGGTCAATGTATCGCTTGGCAACCTTAGTGTCGGTTTCATTTGACACAACATACCTCAAAAGCAACTCATAAATGAGTTGCAAGTGAATCCAAGACGGCTCCAAATACACATCATCCTCCTCCGGATCACCAGCTTCGGTCCCACTATTTTCATGAGAAGCTGGTGGTAAACACCGGAAAATATTAACTGAAATCATCCGAATCAACTCTTCCTGAAGAGTTTCATTCAATTTACACGTACCGGACTGGACCAAATCAATCAGCTCCAAAATGGTTTGCCTCTTAATCTCCTTCTCCCTCACCGACTTCAACGTGTCGGAGAAATCGAATGAAAAGCAACAAATTTGAAGCTTTCGGAGGAACAAAACATGCCGGTCTTGAGGGGGGGAGTCTTTCAACATAGGCAACACTTCAACGACGCCGGAATTGGGCGGAGCAACCATAGATAGAGGTTGAGAATTGGGGGCCGATGACGGCGGGCCAACGGAGGTGCGTGAAGCATGGTTGACGATCACACTCGGAGGTGGATAATTGGATGAGGGAGGTTCAATTGGTTCCGCTTTGGAAACCTTTCGTTGGCCTCGTTTGATTAATTTGTTAAACATGATTTGGGAAAAAACTATATATATATATTTTCTAGTCTACCAAACACTAACCCTAGTATTTTTTGATGAATTAGATGATATTATTATCATATTGTTTTGATTGATTGATTGATTGAGAGATGAATCAAAGCAAAACCCTAGAAATGGATCAAATGTAGAAGTAAAAAGAGAGAGAGAGAGAGAGAGAGAGAGAGAGATGATACAAATTTTACCTGAAAAGATGAATGAAGAAATGGGGAGGATGAGAGAGATCCGAAAAGGGAGACATTTGGGAGGACGAAACCATCTCCGGGAGAGTTGGCACTTGGGCACTGAGGAGGAGGAAGAAAACGAGAAAATACAGCTACTTTATTATTATTATTATTAATTAAAATTACTAAACCATAAAACAAAATTTGGAATTTTCTTTTTTAATTTCTTTTATAAATGCATGCCGCTACTAATATATACTTTTTTTTATAGTATGTTCTTAATTATAAATTTGAAAAATTATTCCTTAACATATTAAAATTAATTTATATACTTTTTTTTATAGTATGTTCTTAATTATAAATTTGAAAAATTATTCCTTAACATATTAAAATTAATTTATGATTTTACTTAATTTTGTTGTATCCAAAAGTAATAGTTTGTTAGAATTGATTGTATTTTGTGTTTTGTTGAATATTTTTAAATAGTTCTTTTTACTATAGAGCTTTGGTTTGGGTAGAGCTAATTTAGCTTGATTTTTTTGACTAATAAATTAGTTTTGTTTGGAAAAAAATTTTTGATTTTTTTTTGTTTGACATTTTGTCTTATCAATGAAACTAGTCTATTTTGTTTTTTTTGGTACTTATTTAGTCACTTCAAATCTTGCTAAACGACGCCAAAGTAAACTGAATTAATACTCTCAATCAATAATCTGTCTTAACAAATGTATTACGGCTGTCTGATATAGAGGGTAATTATAATTTAGGCCTCGTTTGGGAACAGACTTTTTTAGTAACTTTTTGACTTTTTGGCTAAAATGTGATGTAAAAAAAATTAGTATGTTTGGGATGACTTTTTGACTTTTTACGAAAAGATGTGCAAAAAGTAGAGAGAAAATAGAATTTTTGACTTTTTGGTATGAGTTGTTGATTTTTTAGTTTTTTTAGTGACTTTTTGGCTAAAAAACCACTTGCCAAACAAGGCCTTATTTTAATTTGAGTCTCTACCAGACTGTTTAGTACAACTTCTGCTTCTAATTTATATTTTATTAGATAGAAATAACTTATATAAATTGAAAAAAATAGATTATTTTGAAGTTAGGAAGTGAATGTTTTTGACTTCTACTTTCTCATTAGATTTTAACTCTAAAAATAAAAAAATTAAAAAAAAAAAACTATCACACAGGCCATCATATCAAAAACTATTCAATTAATAGTTCAAAAGTTTAATGACCGAAGTGTAATAATTTAAGAAGGCAAAAATGTTTCTCAGAAAAAGAAGAAGAAAAAAAAAAGGGCAAAAATGAATTTTCCTAGCAAGAATCATAGGTCTTCAACTAGTGCTCTTTATGGAAAGTATAGTTGGGAAGGTGCCTTTGACTTTATTTTATTTATTTAAAAAAAAAAAAAAACATTTTATCCCAATAATATCCATCATGTGCATATAACCAAAAAAACACTCATGAAAAAATAATTACAGAACCACTAATTATTTGTGTAAGAAAAAATGCAGAAGTGCACTTCAATTCAAGTGATCATTTATAAATGACTAAGTACACTTTAATTCATGCCTATACCATATACAACGATGAAGTGAAATTTGCAAATTTTTAGATCACAAACAGTGAATCAGCACTTCCACTGACCTGCAAATCATCTTTAACCATAATGAAGTCCACAAATAATTCTACTTCCGCAGATTCAGAAATAATCAAAGGGAACAAGGAGAAACATATTCAAGTAAACCTTAATTCCTTTCATAGCAGAAATGCATGCACACACATGCGAAGATCCAGCTAAAAACTGTAATGCATAAGATCCAGCTAAAAACCCATCATGCCATCAATATAAAACAATCTTAGCAGAGCATAGAAAGAAGGAAAGAGATTTCAAGCAACCACCATTTCCCAAAGGAGAGAATCCTGGAAAAAAATAAAAAAAAAAACACTACAGATACCAATCCATAACAGTCGCAAAACAACTACATTTCATATGGTTCATCAATTCACAAAATTAACACAGTAGTAAATACTAAAAAGATTAGAGAGGCAGAGATGCATCAACACCCTTCTTTATCTAAGAGCTGGGGCATTCTCGGGCAAAATGCCCTTGCTCGCCACATTTGTAGCAACTGCCGCCGCCGCCGCCGTGCCTTCCACCTCCTCCGCCGCCACCCTGAGGGCATTCCCTGGCCATGTGTCCTGTTTCACCACACTTAAAGCAAGCATTCCCACCACTGCTGCCACCATACCTACCTCCTCCGCCACCACCCTGAGGGCATTCCCTAGCCATGTGTCCTGTTTCCCCACACTTGAAGCAAGCATTCCCACCTCCACCTCCTCCTCCTCCTCCACCACCCTGAGGGCATTCCCTGGCCATATGTCCCGTTTCCCCACACTTGTAGCAAGCATTCCTACCACCTCCTCTTCCCCTGCCCCCACCTGAACCACGCCCTCCGTCAAATGATTTAGTAGCCCAGCTTTCTTGTTGATTTGAGTCATCTTTCTTCCAACCACCAGATGGCTTACTCCAGCTATCACTTTGACCTGTGCTTCCCTTGGACACATCTTCCATATTCGCATCATTTTGCTTACTCCAAGAAGATCCACCTGCTTGGTTACTCCAAGAAGATCCACCACCTTGTTTATTCCAAGAAGATCCACCATCCTTCTTATTCCATGTAGATTCTCCAGCAGTTTTTCCCCGAGAAGATTCTTCGGTTCCTTGACTCTTGGGTTCAGCCGTCGAACCACTAACCCATCCTCCAGTTTGATTCTTGGCTGCATCCGTAGACCCACTACCCCATCCTCCTGTTTGATTCTTGGGTTCATCTGTAGAGCCACCACCCCATCCTCCCGTTTGATTCTTCTTGGGTTCAGCCTTAGAACCACCACCCCATCCTCCTGTTTGATTCTTGGGCTCAGCCGTAGAACCACTACCCCATCCGCCACCAGTTTGATTCTTGGGTTCAGCCATCGATCCACTACTCCATCCCCCAGTTTGATTTTTGGGTTCAGCAGCCATAGAACCACTACTCCATCCTCCAGTTTGATTCTTCGGTTCAGAGCTAGAACCATTACCCCATCCTCCGGTTTGATTTTTGGGTTCAGCCGTAGAACCACTACTCCATCCTCCAATTTGATTCTTGGCTTCAGAGGTAGAACCATTGCCCCATCCACCGGTTTGACTCTTAGGTTCATCCGTCGAACCACTACCCCATCCTCCGGTTTGATTCTTGGGTTCAGAGGTAGAACCACTACCCCATCCTCCGGTTTGACTCTTGGGTTCAGCTGTAGAACCACTGCCCCATCCCCCAGTTTGCCTCTTGGGTTCATCCGTAGAACCACTTCCCCATCCTCCGGAACCACTACTCCATCCCCCAGTTTGATTCTTAGATTCAGCCAACGAACCACTCCAAGATACCTTGCCTCCACCGCTGCCAACCTGAGAGCAGTCCCTGGCCATATGCCCCGTTTCCCCACACTTGAAGCAAGCATTACCCCCACCACTGCCACCATACCTCCCACCACCACCACCCTGAGAGCAGTCTCTGGCCATATGTCCCGATTCCCCACACTTGAAACAAGCATTCCCACCACCCTGAGGGCATTCCCTGGCCATATGTCCTGTTTCCCCACACTTGAAGCAAGCATTCCCACCGCCGCCACCTCCGCCGCCACCACCCTGAGGGCATTCCCTAGCCATATGTCCCGTTTCCCCACACTTGTAGCAAGCATTGCCACCCGTCCTCCCTCCACCGCCACCACCCTGACTGCATTCCCTGGCCATATGTCCCATTTCCCCACATTTGTAACAAGCATTCCCACCTCCACCTCCACCTCCACCACCGCCGCCCTGACTACATTCCCTCGCCATATGTCCCGTTTCCCCACACTTGTAGCAAGCTCCTCCGCCGCCTCCTCTTCCCCTTCCACCACCCGAACCACGTCCTCCATCAAATGTATCATCTTTTTTCCAACCGCCAGAAGGCTTACCCCAGCTGTCATTTTGACCAGTTTCCTTGGACGCATCTTCCATATTCACATCATTTTGCTTACCCCAAGAAGATCCGCCAGCTTGGCTACTCCAAGAAGATCCGCCTGTTTGTTTATTACCCCAACCCCCAGTTTGACTCTCTGGTGCAGAGGTAGAACTGTTCCAAGCTGCCTTGCTTCCACTAGAATCATCTTTACTGCTGGACTTCTCCACAGTTTTGCCCCAAGAATCTTCTTCAGTTCCTTTACTAGCACCGCCCCAACCTTTTGCACCACCATCATTTTTCATTTTCCCCCAGCCACTTGATTCAGCTTCGGTTTCAACTGAGTTTCCACCTGCACTACCCCATCCCCCAGTGCCTTTATCTGAGGAACCAACAGCTTTGCCCCAAGCAGAACTATCATTAGTTGCATCATTTTTCTTCCCCCAAGAGGGCCCAGCATCGTTTGCAGAATCAGAAGTTCCGATTTTGAGTTTTCCCCAGCCTCCAACTTGTTCACTAGCTTTTTCATCAGGTACAGCACTACCCCAAGAAGAATTCTGATTTGAAGTTGCTTTAATCTCCCAAGCATTATCTCCCGCTTCACATCATAAAACAAGAAGATTATGCAGTAAAATAACTAGTAATTATATCGTAGACATGTTCAAAAAAATTATTATAAAAGTGAATAACGCTTTTTCAGAGACATAGTTGATGACTATACCTTTATTGGTATCATTATCAGCAGTACTAAGACCATTTGCAAAACTGGATTCTGGCTGAAGCTGTAAACCAAAGACTCGTCAAAAAAAAAATTGGGAGAGGATAGAAAAGGGGGAGAGAAAGACAGGAACAGAATAAATTTAAAGCGAGTTCTAAACTAACCGAGAAGCCAGAAGATTGGAAAGCAGGCCAAGAACTCCTGAATTTAAGTGCCACCAGAATCAGCTCAATATTCAAAGTTAACCAAAATTGAATGAGAGTGCACTATATATATGTATATATATACACCCACAGATAATAGAATATAAAATAAATACAAAAAAGACGAATACGACTACCATCAGTTGAAACGCAATCTACAATTCATGTAATAGATTCCAAAGTAGTCAAAAAATCCAAATTAGACAAATATATATATATAAACTTCTTAAATTATATAATTTTAGTTCAAAAAAGTAAATAGAAAATTATACCAAGATACACGTGACAACTCCTTAACTAAAGAGAAAACAATTACAGTCCCCTCTAATTTTGTATCTTTGCAAATATATAATTTATTTTCGCTCTTCAAGATTGCCACTTCTCTAATTTTCACAGTGATTATCACATCTACATCAATGTTCCAAGGCAGTCAAACTATAAACAATGCACATTTTAAAAAGCTGGGGAAAAAAAAAAATAGCACACTGAGCAATCTGTTCAAACCATCAATTAAGAATTTAAGACTATTCTACTCAGAAATTATGAAATAGAGCACACAATAAAAAAAGTCTTGTCATAATAAGTTCCAAATGTGACTGGACTATTGTTAGATCATGCGCCTAAGGTTCTGCATAATAAATTACATGCACTACAAAATGAGCCCACCCACCCACATACAGTTAGCAAGTTCATGGTCAGAAGCTAATATGATCTGCCATGTGCATTTTCATACAGATACAAACAAAAGAAAGTCCACTCTGAAAATTTTAACCATGACATGATTTAGCACGTATAAACCTTCACATGATAAGGCAAGATGAGAATGTGCACAAAAAATATATAAAATGGACAAGAAAATTATTTTTGACCTTTCAGTAGACAGCCCTCCAGCACCCCATCTATCACCCCCCTCTGTTGATGTTCCTGCTCCGGCCATCCAATCTTCAAAATATATGACCATATATTATCATAACATATAGCACCCCACGAGATAGAGAGTAAGAGAGTTATATGCAGAACATTCAAAGCACACTCCACAAAGAATATATTCACTGACACCCTTACAAAGTTTTGGTAAAGGGAGACAATATCACATAAAGTAAAGCATACATTCCTACCTGTGGAGCCGTCTTGAGTTCCAAGCAGGTCAAATGGCTTTCCAGACTCCGCATCATCACTTCAAAAGAAGCAACAGTACATCAAAACGGTATCAAGATATTGTCACAAACTTTTAAATTAAAAATTGTTCAGACTCTTCAAAGTTTATTAAAACTATACCCCAAGGAAATGGCAGAACTCTTCCCACGGACCTCAGCAAGATGCTCAGATTTAACTGTCGAAACAAACACATGAGAGAAATTACAACAAAGATTGACCCTACCACCATAAAAGAAGCAAACACAGGCATTCATAACCAAACCTGTAAGAATTTTCTGCTGAGAATCAAGCTTTACGGTGATATCAGAACGACGCACAGCCAAGACACGGCACAGGTATCCCTTCAGAGGACCCACTCTGATTCTCAATGATTGACCAACAGAAAACATTCCATCTTTATCCCCTTGGTTGACTGCAATCATAAGAATATGTCCATATAGGGAGAAAGGACGTTAGTATCTTAAAATGGCAGTTGTATATATCAAGAGAACAAAACTTCTAAACATACAGTTGCTGCCATTTTCCCTCGATTGCCAAGCTTTTTTAGGTGATAGAGGAGATTTAGGAGATGAAGGAAAATCTTCAAAGCCTGAGGCCCCTGATTCACCTCCCTGATCAAAATCAAAAATTACATTAAAAAGAAAAGGGAAAAAAAATAGGGAAAAGCAATAAAACAACCCTATGTCTACATTCGAGTAAAAGACGAACCTTTCCTTTACATGCATCATCAGAAAGTTTAATTTTCTCACAAAACTGTGCCTTACAGCAGATATAACCACTATTTTCCTGTTCATTTTCGTCATATAAAAAGACAATTCCTCTATAAATTTGCTTAACAATTCCTTGCCGACCCTGCAATACATGACAAAGTATAGTTATATGCAAATCATTTTCCCTAAACTAAACAACTGATCCAAAAATAGCTTCAAACCTGAAATGGACCTTCCAAAACCATGACAGTATCATTAATTGATATTGTCTTAGTGCCATGGTCTAATGCAGTCAATTTCTTATCAAAGGACCCATTCTTTAAGCGATGCAGTTCAACCGTCACCAACATTTGTCCGTCTGAACCATGTTTTAAAATCTGGAACAAATCATAACATGTAAGAGGCCAACAACAGAGGGAAGAAGCACACAAATTAATTTATATACCTTGAAATAATCTTCTTTTTCAGTGCCTACAACAACGCCAAAATCCTTCCGACTGCAATGGGAAGGAAAAAAATTAAAAATAAAATAAAATTACAAAACAAATTAATATGCCCGGTTGGTAAAAGATCTCTGACACAACAATTAAATCGTGAGCTTACCCAAAAAACACAAGATCATGCACTTCAAAACCACTTGCCATGTTAGAGCTTGATGAACCCTCTCCTTTCCCACCACCTTTGTCACTCTTTATGACGAGTTTTTTCTTCGGCTCACCAAAAAGCTGAGTAAGCCACTCTTGACAATCAGATTCCTCTTTCTTAGAAGGCTCAAACTTAAGGAGCTCGTCTTCAGTAGGCATTACACCACCGAAGCATAATGATTCAATTGATACTTTTTTGTATAAATAACCATCTTTGAGCATCATCCCATCAAGGACATCAAAAGCTTGGCCAGTATCACGGTCACGCCTATATTGAATGAGAGGCCGGAACTCCCTACACAAAGGTCATGTAAACAAATATAACACAAGCTGTAATGTAACATTCCAAACTCACTCTTAAAAATGTGCGTGTGCATATTACTCAAGTTCAGTAGAGCTAATCAATCTTGGTGCAGGAGTAGCTGCAGTCTTCTTGGCAGCAATTCCTCCACCCTGTACACATGAATGAAACATGTCTCAAAAATCTGACAAAATAAATAGGTTGTAGCCTATAAAATGCAGAGACAACAAAAAGAACATAAGGAGCTCTTGGCACAGTCTTTTCGAATAGATTCCTGTTGTCATAATAAGATGAAACAGAAAAGACCATAAAAAAACGTCAGCTATCACCTCTATCAAATTTATGGCACTGTACCACCTCTATTAAATTTGTTATCTACTTCAGGTATCACACAAAGAAAGAAGATAGAAAATTAAAATAAACCAATTTAAACAAATTCAATAAAAAAAAAGCTCCTCAAAAAATAAAAAAATTAAGCAAGTCGTGCAAAAAAGTGACCAATATAGAGTATCAGTATGATCCACTCAATAATATCTTCAATCTTTAAATAACAATAAGAAAATAAAGAGCCACAATGAAGTTTCACCAAATGAGGCAAGTTTCTTCTACAATTTTGTTGGTTGAAATAAGGTAGTTTTTTGTTTTTCCTTAAAAGAGAAAAACAATTTATTACTTATGAAATTCCTGCCAACAGAAAAAGTAAAAGAAAATGCATTTGCCAGAAAATATTATCTAAGATAAGAAACAATCTGCATTACATATTTTTCAGCCATTGCTTGTAGATCAACTCTAGGGATCAACTTGACAGTAGCTTTTTTCCGTGCATCATTCACAGCTATAACCTGCAGAAACATGATTGAAACAGTTAGTGAATATCAACACCAGCTAGAGAACAGTTAGTCCTTCAAATAAAATAGACACGAGAGAAAAAGTAAAACAAACTTGTCAATATCTCTGTTCAATAGACAAATTCATAATACCTGTGCTAGGTCCCCCTTATATTTCCCATTCTTCACACGGGCCCATGTGCCAACTGAAACTTCATTGTGTTTGCTTCGCACAGTGAGCAAATGAGAAACTTCATTCTTTGTGACAGGGGCCACTCGGCTAGAATATACAGTGCAAATCCCTTTACATGCCTATATTAAATAATCAAGTGTTTGCTCATTAGCTTAACTACTGTGACACCACCAATAGAAGCAACAGTACTGAAATAACAAGAAGTAATAACAAGAAGTAAGAAAATCACTTTTTCCATAACCAAAACCCCAAAGCAGAAGAATACCTCATTAACATCAAATTGCCTTTCGGCTTCAATATAAATAAAACCCTTCACATGTTCAAGCGCAAATGCAGAAATTATCTGCAGCTTAGTTCCAAGGGCATGTAAGTCCACATACTTCTGCATCAGACAAAAGGCAGAATGCCTCTCCCGTCCAACCTACACGGAAGAAGTTGCTCAGAAATACAAAAAATGAGAAAGAAACAAAGAAGATCAAAGAAGCTGTTTGAAACATAAGCAATAGAATTCTAGAAAACTATACCATGCATTTGACTTTCCAGATGGTTGGATCCCTGGAAGAAGGTATGACTACATTTCCTTCAGTCATTCTTTTAGAATCGTATAGATCTTCTGCATATGTCACAAAACTGGAGCCTGGTTTGTAACGCTCTTCCAGCAGTTTTTCCAGTTCTTCCTCACTAAGCTCCTCCTCTTTGGGCATAACTGGAAAATTATGGGTTTTTGCAGGTTCACTTTTTACTTTAAGCTGTGTTTTAAATTCGTCTTCCAGGAAGTCTGTTTTCAGAGAAGAAAAGAACAGAGTCGTGAGCCTTTTTTTACTAGTGAAGTGGTCAGTCTCAATAAAAATGCAAATAAGCATAGACAAGCAAGTATAATTCCATCACCGCATTGTCCAAACCAACAAGACTAAAAGCATATTTACAGGCATAAGAATAAAGTACAAAACAGATCACATAGTTCAAATGCCAAATAAATCATAAATACTTTTCTGCTTTTTTCATATTAGAGAAAGAGAGAGAGAAAATAAAATAATTCTTCATACAAAACCAAAATTGAACATTCAATTTTAACAACCACTTTATTGTACTGCATAAATACTAATCACTCTCCCACGGGAATCTACACAAAAAAATGCATATAGACATTGTGTGTGCATGCATCCACTTATAAAATACAGATATATGTACATATATATATATATATATAAGCATTGCTTCTTAAATGACTTATCACCTATGAAGTAGTGATGGAGGTATAGATACGATAACACAACCAAACCTTAAAAACAAGATACAATACAACTAGGATACATTCATTAAAAAAATAATAATTTTATAATTTCTATAATTATATTATACATAAACTCAAAGAATGATCAGAAACAATTAATTCGGATACATAAAAACACAAACAGCTGAGAAGCCCTGCTCCACAAAATGCCACTAAAATTTCAACAATTTTCATCAAGGCTAACACTCCATGAGCTAGTTAATCTTGACAAGTGAACCCCCTTCCCAAAAACAATTACTAAAAAGGAGCACAACTTCAAGAAAAAGCAATAACAATCAAAATACAGTTTAACACCTTAAACCAACAACGCCAAAATAAAGAAAATGAAATCACCAAAAACAAAACAAACCCAATCAACATTTCTCTCCTAATTCACACACGCCTCATAATAAACCCTACTCGAAACAAATTGATCCTCATTACCGTTACATCTACAGTAAATCCACTCAAAAAAAACCCCGAAATTCATGCTATAACTGGCAACACACAGAGATTCAACAACTTTAAACCAATAACACACTCATACAAACAAAAACCCACCATACATTTCCATCAAACCCACACAAAAAAACCCTAGTAGACAGATTTTAAAACCCTAGTATCACAGGCAGAAAATCTACAGAAAACACACACTCACAGAGTGAGAAATTAGGTTTTAGTTTTACCATCTTCGAAATCGCTTTCGTCGCTGGCATCGTCGCCCTCATCGACCTCGTATGCGGCGTCATCGAAGAACTGAACAACACCGCGGTTCTTCCTCTTCCCTCGACGGCTGTTCTTGCCGCCACCGTCGTCGCGCTTTCTCTTCCCCGATGAGTCATCTACGGCGATACCTTTACCCTTATACGACATTGTCAGCTCGGAACCTGCAGATCAACGAGCAGAGAGAGAGAGAGAGAGAGGGAGAGAGAGGGAGTGCGTGTGATGTGGGCGTGGCCGAGTGACACCAGACGTCATATGTAGGTGAATCAAATCGTCTTTGCAATTAAGTCCCTTATTTTCATTTAATTAGACTTTAAACCTGCATGTATAGGTGGTAGGGTGAGCAGCGGATATACCGATCTGTCAAAACCGATCGAACCGAACCGATCCGTCGCATTTTGGACAGATGCGTGATGACGAGCGGACGGTTGCGGATTGATTTTCTCCAATCTGCCAATCTGGCGGACGGATGGCGGATTTGAGATTCCTTTGGCCGTAACCGAACCGCCAAATCGCGAGCACCCCTAGTAATTTAAAGACTTTATATTTTCAGTTTGTTTAAATATTCTGTTTGTGTTTTCAATTAAAAAAAAATTTAAATATTTTGTTGAAAAAAAGTTTTCTACTTGAATATCCTTTTTTAATTGAAAAAAATAAACGTATTATTCATTTATATTTTTTGGTTTTTAAATCTATCCCTAAAAATAATAAATAGAAAATATGATATATACTGGTTGATTTTTGTTTTCAAAAATAGATATAGATGTAACAATACAGAGACATACAATCTCTACTACTGCTCTGTTCATGGTTTTTGTGGTTTGAATTGTTTTTATATTTTAAGAACCACAGATTGTAGTACTTTATGTGGATGAGCATTTTGTGATTGTAGTATGTGGATGAGGCATGCAGTGATTGTGATAATCTAAAGTTTCAAACTTTCTTGCTTTGGATGAGGCATGCTGTGATTGTAATATTTTTTTAAGTCATTGACTATAATACTTTTTTTTTTTTTTTTAAGGAAGTGCACAAGTTGAATTATGTTGAAAATTTATAAAATTTTAAACCGCCAAACCGATTCGCATCCATCCGCCAAACCGCCAATCCGCTCAATCCATATTCGCCGGATTGGCGGACGGATGCGGATTGATTTTCTCCAATCCACCAACCTGGCGGACGGATGGCGGATTGAAGGTTCCGTGGCCGCAACCGACCCGCGCCCACCCCTAATAGGTGGAATCCAAATCGCCTTTCGGGACTAAAAAATTTAATTAAAAAATTAAAAAATCACTATAAATTATTAATTAAAAAATCACTACAAATTATTAAATTATTTTCTGTATTTTTTTATATATTTGTAGAATCCAAATCGCCTTTCGGATTAAAAATTTTAATTAAAAAATTTAAAAAATATTTTTTATATTTTTTGTATATTTTTTTTATAAAATAGTTTGTTTCTAAACTAGAAAAGTTCCTTATTTTTTAGCTTTGTTTGACATAATTTACCATAGTACACTTTTTTATTTTTTTATCTTTTTTTAATCACATTACATTTCTATTTTTTTTACAAATTTTTCATAAAAAATTAAAAAATATATTTATTTAAATCATTCTAAATAACTCCTTAATTAGACTTTGATCCTGTGTTTCTTTATCTTTATTTTGTGAAGCTATTTGATGGTTTTTTTTTTTTTTAACTTTAACAAAATAAAAAATAAAAACAACTTAGTTGCTATAAAAATAAATTATATTTATGATCTTTAAATTATGAGTTACATTTTAATTTGGCATTTTAAATTTTAATTTTATCAATTTTGTCTTTGAAAATTCTATTTTGAATCAATTCGGCTTAATTTTAAACAGATCATCTAAATAATTAACGGAATTATAATAAAATACACGTATAGTTTTTTTTTGCGTTAATTTTGTCCCTAACATTTAGTTTTTTAAGTTTGGTGACAGAATATTAATAATATAAAATTGATAAAATTAAAATTTTAAAGACTATAATGACACAAAATATATATTTAGAGACCATAGTTTTAATTCATAATTATTTAACTCGAATTGAAAAATTTAAAGATGAAATTAACAAAATTAAAATTTTAAAATACAAAACTGATATAATAAATATATATATATATATATATATATATTAAGGACACTAGTCTACGTTATCGTTCATAATATCTAATTAAAATGGAGAAAATTATAAATCAGTGAAATAGTGAAAAAAAATGTTTGAATTTTTATGATGGTGTGTAGTTTTTTTATTTGTTTTTTTGCATACATAGTGTAAATCCTTCTTGTAACTAGTGCAATTTTTTCATAGTTGTACCATAAAAGATTTCATTCATAATATAATAATTTTTCACAGTACCATTTAGCTTGTTTGATTTTGATTTTCAGAAAAATACTTTTCAAAAAAATTTACTTTTTTATTTTTCGTATTTTTTTTGTTTTCAATAAATGTTTTTAATATTTTAAGTAATTTTTTTTTTAGACACACTTAATATAAATATACTTAAAAAGTATAATATTTGTGAAAAAAATCTTTAAAAAATTCACTAAATACAAAAAATATAAAAAATATATATATGAAAATTTAGTATATTTTAGTATTTTTGTGTATTTATTAATTTTTAAAAATATTTTTTCACAAATATTTTACTATTTAGATACATCTAAGTAAAGTGTATCTAAAATAAAAAAAAAATATAGCTTAAAATGTTAAAAAAAAAAAAAAAAACTCAATTTTCATAAAACTAAATTAAGAAAACTGAAACCAAACAAACTGATTGATTTGTAATTTTCCAAAACAAAAATGTTGATGCTTTGGCACTTCAAGTTTTCATAGTAACAAAAATATTATAGATTCCAATGTCATACAAAATTTTATACGAAACACTACACCCATATGAGTATTTGATATAAAATTTTGTATCCTTTTTTGTAACATTTCATCATGGGGAAGAAATTTGGACCCAAAATTTTATAAAATTGAATATGATTCCAAATTTTTTGGGCCCTTCAATTTTTAAAAAGGCATATTGGGCCTTAATATTAGACTGTTTTTTTTTTTTTTTTAACTACTAATATTATGAGGGTTTAAATATTTTGGAGGGCCTATTTTTTATTCAAAAATTCGGCCCGAAGGGAGTTGCCTTTTCGGCCTATCACAGGGTCGGGCATGCTAACGGAGGAAATTTTAAAACTAAAAGCTTGTTTGGAAAGAATATATTTTAGTTAAAAAATAAATAAACAATTCATTATCTTTGTTTTATAAAAAATTTAAAAGTCATTAAAAAAGTCACTTTCTAAACAAACCATAACTAAAATAAAATTGTTTAAAAATAATGTGGAAAAACAACTGATTAGTGGTGAAAAAAGTTATAAAAAAATTTCAAAACTCACAATCTTAGACACAATACAAAATTCATTGCACACCCTTCTTTAGAGCCACACCCTTCACAATCTATCTTCATTTTTCATGGAAAAAAAAAAATTATAAAGAAAAACGTCATTTTTTTACTCATTTGTTATTAGCCATTAGATCAACACTTCAAACGATCACTCTACAAATTTCAATCTAGCGGATCCAGATCCCTTCTTTAAAGCCACTCCACCCATTTGGCTTGATAATTACTTGATATGTGAAATGGAAAAACTCAAAACACCTTTTTAAAAAACTAATTGTTGATTATTCTATAGTTTATCTAGGTTCATGAATTCGTTTTCTTTTCTTACAAAAATAAATTAAAAATTAGCACTTATTCAAATTTGTTTGACAAACTATTTTTTGAATTTTTTCTCGAAAACACTCATTGTTGGAAAACATTTTAAGTTGTTTTCCAATTTTTTGAAAATTGATTTTTCACCAAAAAAATAAAAACAATGAGTCTTTTCAAATTTTGTATTCTTCCTATTTTTAAGAACACAAAAGGGATAAATATAAAACGAAAACTTTACAATGATACCAAACTGAAGTGCATTTAAGTCCTGTTAAAATGGACCCATCTAAATGGTTTGGGCTTTTTCAAATGGGCCTTTCCAGTCATGTTTGGGTGATTCTATTTGCACCCAAAAAATTGTTTAGTACGCCCCATTTCTTATTATTCTTTATTTAATTATTTAATTTTATAATTTATTCTTCATACACTATATTTTTTCCTAAATTACACTTCAATATAAAATAATAATTTATGATACACTCAAATAATAAACAAATCAATTAAAAAACAAAAGACTTTCTCTTTTTCCTCTCTCCTCAACACTGGGTATCTCCCTCCCCCATCTCCTCTCTCTCTTCATATGTATATATCATATATGGATCTTGGTTAGGTCTCATGAACTTTGTTGAGGAAGGTTTTGTTTTTCATCAAGAATTGTGCGCTCTCTCTCTACAGTTGAAAACTTTTTTCTCTCTAGTTTGTTTGTTTGTTTTTTTTTTTTTTAATGATGATTCTAATGGTTTCATGGTTCTAGAATAATGTTTTGTGAAGTGGATTTTATATTGAGAGATTGACACGATTTATTCTTTTCTAAAAATCTCATCACAAACATTCAAAGAATGATTGACAATGTTGTTTTACTCCAAAACTTCATTACCTCTTCCTCTTAGACTTTCGTGCAAGATCTAGGGTTCCTTTTTGTTTGATGATAGTGGTAAATTTTAGTAGAATGGATTAGAGTTTTGATAAAAGGAAGAAGATAAAGTGAAAATAATTAAATTTAGAGAAGAAGATGAAGAGATATATGAAAAATAAGTATAAATGATTAGGATTTACCATTAAAAAAAATATATTTTAAGATTTAATGTGAATTATCCTTATTGATAAATTTATATTAGAGTATAAATTAATTAAAATTTTAAATTTTTTATTAAGCGTACTAAATTATTATTTGAGTGTAAATAGAATCCCCCGTCATGTTTGCATATCCAAAACAGCATATCAAATGATTTTTTTGATGGGCTGATCCAAGTGCTCACCAATCTATAATGTGTTCGTAGATCCAGTCACTCCTACACGTTGTTGGGAGTTACTTGAAAACTATTTAATAATTTTTTCTATGGTACAATAAATGTGTGTACGAATATCAAAAAACACTATGTGGAATGGCTCAAGGCTCATAGGTTCTTATTCTTGCCGAGGAGAAAAATGCTATACTATTTATATAGAAAATATTCTATATAAGTCTTATATTTATGTGTGTATTATATTATGTATAGATCTTTTGTACATGTGACATTATTATTGCTGAGGGTGGTAACCTAATGGTTAAGAGTGTATTTCTATGTATGGTCATTTATGGATTCGAGTTTTTCAAGCCGATATTTGGTGACAAGATTCGTGTCCATTAATCGTTAGTTATTGATTCATAATCATTTTTTCTTTAGTAAGTTTGGATCAAATTATAATTTAAATTTGGTGTAAGTATTGTGGGGACATAATTTTTGAATGACAACATGTGGCCGAGGTGTCACCGAAGTGCCAGCCGAGGTGCCAAGTGTTCTGGTCATGACGCCGAGATCATCTAGGCTAGACCGAAGTTATCTGCGAAGATACCGGAATTCGAGATAAGCGGATAAGGGACGAGTCTTAGAATAGGAAAAGACTTCAGTTTGAGTAAAGACTCTTAGAGAGTTTATCTCAATCCTACTGAGAATTCAAGATTAATAGTAATTCTAAGTCCATTGAAGCTAAGTTTCTATTGAGACTAGGTTTGTGTTGCTATAAAAGAGAGGCACTCCCATGGGTCTAAGATTATGCTTTTTGCATATACTTTTTATATTCTGAATAGTGAGTTAAGCACTAAATGATATCTTTGAGAGATAACTGACTTGATCGTCGGAGTGCATATGGTTTTTATATTCTGAATAGTGAGTTAAGCACTAATTGCTATCTTTGAGAGATAACTGACTTGATCATCGGAGTGCCCTCGAGTGGACGAACCATTGCCAGAATCTCTTCTTTTCTGTGACAGGTCGTTCAGACAATCTATTCTGCCAGTGTTCTCCAGCTGAGTACCAATTTGACAGTGTGGTCGAAAATTGCCATACACAGTATCTATGCATCTTTCATATGAGAAAATTATATGCAATAAATGCTTTTTTTGATCAGAGAGATATTTCATGACTGAAGCCAAACGGCACTTACATAGGAATTCATCCAAAAAAAGCTTACACCAAGCTAATAAAAATCAGAAAATAAGCACACAGATATAAAAACTATGAAATCTCAAACGCACATTAAGTGCTCGCGCTTGTACTGCAAAGCAGAGGTCGAAAAAATCAACTGTAGAGCGTGTCTGAGATCATAGATTGTAACCACAGAGTGGGTAAGCCCTAAAAGCATCGATGGATTCTTTACAATCACACCCAAACAAGAAAACAAAAGAAAAAAACTGGAAAAACACCTCATACCCGGAGGCACCAGATCTGGTTTGTGGAAAATGGAGGCAAAACAGATCCAAAGCAGATCTGGTTGAAGGAACGGCGAGCAACGGAGAAGAAGACCAAGGCAGATCCGGCACCGGTGGGAGGAGGAGCAACCCAGCAAAGCTTCCACCATGGGGGAAGAGACGCCTCACGAAGAGGGAGAGGTTGGGAATAGATAACTCCCAAGGTTTATTAAGCAGAAAAGAAGGAAAGAAACAGGGGGGAAGAGAGGAAAGGGGTGGCCGGAGGCCGGAGGCCCCTCCCCCTCCCAAACAGCGCTGCTGGCTTGAAACCCTAAGAGGAGAGACTAGAGAGAGAAGCTCTCGTTTTTAGAGAGAGAATGAAAATGACTTTTTGTAGTATATGAGACATGAATAGGCATGGAAATTAACGATTCAGGAAAAGAAATGAAAATGATTTGCCAACAACCCCAATGGACCGTCATGAGAACTTGATGAAATGTTAAGGAATTTGATTAGATATCAGTAAAAATTTCTTTTCACATCCTAAGTTGGTTCTAACTTTAAGGGTTGTGTATCTTTAACCTTTGGATCAATTTTGATTTGTGGCAAAGGGACAATATTAGATTAAACAAGATTTGGTTAAAACCTTTTAATTTGGGATAATTAACTTTGATGTATGACAATTTCTATTGGAATGTTATTCTTTTGCAAAATTTTAAAAACATCTTTCTTGAAATTACTTATTCTACAATTAAACATGACTTACAATTTAAATTAAGATTAATTACGTTTTTGATCCTCAAGTTTTGTCATTTTAGTCTCCAAAGCTCAAAACCTTTTAATTAACTACACAAATAAATAACAATGCCCTCATATTTTATCTGATGGTTCGTTTAGAAAGTAATTGTTTTAGTGATTTTTTAATTTTTTATAAAAAAATGTATAATAAACTAAAATAATGAAAAGAAAATTTTTAATTTATGTATATTCTTTTAACATTTTAACTAAATAATCTATTGTGAACGAGACCAAACATATGTTTTTTTTTTTTTTTTTTAATGTTGGGTATGTCATTGATTTGCATTTATTGATTTGAAATATTTTTGAAGTGTACAGGTCTAGGTCAATTTTTGTCCTCCCACTACACAACTTTCCAGTTCATTCCCTACTTTAGGTTTTGTGTTTTTTTTTTAGCCCAAAAAAATATATATAAATCTTTTCAAAATAAATCGCTGTTTTATGAAAAAATTTATAAAGTTTTCATTGATCTAAACTTATTTTTACAAACACTTACTGATTTGTTATTTTCTTTTTCTATTTTTTTAAAAAAAAAATTAATGAAAAAGTAAAAAAGTGAAAATCTGTCATATCCTGAAATTTCTTTTTCGTGCTTCAGTTAATTGTGAAGAATTTACAAAAGAAAAATGCAAATTATAGAATCTTATACTGGGTTTGGATAAGCAGAAATTTGAAAGTTCATTTTCTTTTTTGGATGTTAATAGTGAGTAATTTAAAATTTGGGAGAATACACTTTGTTTGGTTTAGTTTTTGAAAAAAAATTGAGTTTTGAGTTGTATTTTGAAAGATAAATTATTAAAAAAAGTTTTGAAAATTAAAAATTTGTTTGGTTATGCGTTTTGAAAATAATTTTGAAATGATTTGTAATTTTTTTTATTTTATAGTTGAATAGATTTTTTGTGAGAGAAAATTTAATTGATTAATGTGTAAAATGTGATAGAATGAGAGAGGAGAAAGAAAAAATAATTGATTGATTTATTAATATAAAAAAAGGAGAGAAGAGAGAGAAAAAAATAATTTTGAAAAAAGTTTTAAAAATTGGTAAATCAAACATGTTTTTTAATTTTTTGATCCAAATATTAATTTAAAAACTAAATCAAACAATACCTTAACAATGGGATAGAGAAAAAAAAAAAATTATAAAAATATGATTGATGCAAGTGAATGTGGTGGAATGCAAGTGAAAAGCTGTAGGATTGCAAATCTCATTCGCACCCCTCCATGTTTATGTATTTTCATTTGTTCTGTTTAACTGTTAAGTAACTCCCCCTTAGAATTTAAAAAAATTCTCTTTTGGTTCTTGAAACAAAAAGTTGATTCAGCTTGTTTGGTTTGATTTTTTTAGATTTATTTTTCAGAAAATTAAAACATTTTTTTTCATATATATATATTTTTTGTTTTCATTGATTTTTTTTAATATTATAAGTATTTTTTTAAAAAAAAAATTAGATACACTTAAAAAGTATAATATTTATAAAAAAAAAATCTTTAAAAATTCACTAAATACTAAAAATACAAAAAAAATGAAAATTCCGTACATTTTTCATATTCTTGTATATTTATTGATTTTTAAAATATTTTTTTATAAATATTTTACTTTTTAGATACATCTAAATAAGATGCATCTAAAAAAATAAAAAAATTGCTTAAAATTTTAAAAACATTCACTGAAAACAAAAAAAATAATTTTCAAAAAATTGAATTCAGAAAATTGAAACCAAACACAGTGAATCTTTTAGCTAAAATCAAGTGTAATTTTTCAGTGTTTAAAAAGTTGGCTATTTTAGCAAGCTATTTTAATTTTTGACAAATTTTTTTTTTGATACAATGGAGGCCGCAACCTGAACTACAAGCAAAACACTACGGTCATGTTGTTTACCAGCATGGATGGCTGGATTAGATTGCTATGGCTGTGGGTTCCACCTATAACGTGTTTGATGATGATTTGGGAGGGGAGATTAATAGTGCGAGGGGTTAAGTAATCCCCCTCAGTATAATCTCCCTCAGTAGGGGGATTAACTTGGTTAGATTTTGGCTGGGATTAGGAAAATAGTAAGTGGATTAAGTCTATTTTATATAAAATTTTTGTTTTTTCAATTTTATTTTTTTTACCAAGTGCACCGGTTCGTTTTAGTTTTTTTAATATAGAAATAATTTATTTATTTATTTTATATAAAAATAATTTAATAATCCCATCATTAATATCTCCCACACTATCATCAAAACAAGCATACTTTTACTTAATTTTCTCATTAATAATTTCATTAAACCTAATCTACCAATTAAACTTGGCCAACAGAGAGGAGCTCCCTCTCAACTTGTTACTAGCTAGAGCCAGCTCCCCAGAAGAAGGGGCTGTTAATAGAATTTCAACGCCATCAACCATATCAACAGCAGCTTTGGCTAACAGGACTGCACAATGGTTAGCTTCTCTCAAAATAGAATGCAATTCACACTGCCAATTTCTCTTGAGCATTTCCCCAATCTCTTGGCAGAGTTAAAATAGTTATATTTGGAAGGATAATTGAATTTTTTGTAATTGTCTTAAAAAGTGATATATAGTTTAAATTCCATTATTACATAATAGCAATCACCCTTCAAACAAATTACAATCACACACTATTTTTTTGGAATTTTTTCTGAATATTTTTTTTGAATTCATAGCATTGTTGGTTATTGCAATTTCAAGAAATGCCAGAGATCTTCAAAACATTGCTAAAAAATGCGTAAAATTTTAATTTTAATTTTTTTATTTTTACAATACGTAGTATTTTTATGCAATTTCTAAGGAAACAATATAGAATTGAACAGAAACATCAGGAACCAAACTATAGTGCTGTTTGGTACAGCTTATTGTAAGTTAAAAATTGATAATCAAAAAACAAAAATCAAAAACACATTTTCCTTAGCTTTTAAATAATCCGCTTTTCTCAGATTATTTAAATTATTTCTGCCTAAAAAGCTATAAGCAGAAGCTGCACCAAACAGTTTGACACAGATTCCCAAATTAAAATGATACATAATCACCCATTATAATCCACACCAAACACCCCTATGTCAAACACGATTGAGGCAACTTTTTACTTTTTAATATTCAGAACAGTAAATATGTTTTAATTGGATAACAGATTGTAAATAGTATTTAACATTGAAAACATGAAAGTTTAAATTCATTAAACTAATGAACAGGTGATGCATAAAATGGTATTTTAAAAATTGAATAAATTATAAATATATCTTTGAGATTTATTTAAAGTACAGATTGTCCACTGTGATTTAGAGAATTATAAATACCTCTTATTAGAATTTTTTATTTAACAGAATTAACTAAAAAAATGAAATTCATAATTACTCTTTTATACAATAATAAAATTACCTAAATTATTAATTGAAACATATTTCTAACATCATTAAAAACTGTTAATTGATTTGATGATTTATTAATAAAATGAGCAATTTGTTATGAAATTAGAAATCTCAAGGGGTGAAATGTAATTTCCAAAGCCACAGGGAACGATTTATATTTTAATTAAATCTCAGGTTATGTTTTTGTAATTTATCCTTTAAAATTTATTACCTAAATTTAATCCAATAACATTATTATTTATTATTATAAAAAAACTAATATTTTTATTTTCTTCTTTCCCATATAATAAAATTAGAAATAGATATGTATCCTGAAAATATATTATGAAATTATTCTAAAAGTGAAGTGTAGTGTGGATTCAAGTTATTGTTGCTTAGGTTATTAGTAGATTGAATATGGTACATTCATTTCATTTTCTTGATAATTTTCATAAATATTGAGAAAATTATTTGCATATCAATAAACTTCTGACGAAGTCATTAATAAGATTGTGTACTAAGAAAAACAAAGTGCATGCAAATAGAAGCACCCCTAACATTGTCGTATAACTTAGCCAAAAATAAATAAATAAATAACAATATTGTATAACATTACAATAAAACTATTTGTCATTCATAGAAAATTATTTTGCCATGTGACGTTTTGGCTAAAATAATTAATAAAATAAAATAAATTAAAATAATTAATAAAATAAAATGACACATTTAAATCATAATTATTTCATTTTTCTCTCACAACTATCAAGGGTATTTTGAGAAGATAGTCAAAAGTTGATTTTTTGACTTTTTTTAAAAAAAAACTTTTTAGCTTCTTTTTTTTTGTGAGAGAGGAAGTGGATTAAAAGTTGAGAAGTGACTTTTAACTCACTTATCAAAATAGGCTTCTCTAAATAGGCCTAAATCAACCAAAAAAAAGTCAATCAACTTTTTAAACATAATTTTTTAATCAAATTAAAATAATTAAAAAAATAAAAAAAACTTATTATAATAATCAACTTTTCAAACGTGGTCAATCTTAGAACTCCAACGTGATAGTTGATAAACCATGATATAAGGAGTAGGGGTGAGCAGCGGATATACCGATCCGCCAAAACCGACCGAACCGAACCGATCCGCCGCATTTTGGACGGATGCGTGATGACGAGCGGACGGTTGTGGATTGATTTTCTCCAATCCGCCAATCTGGCGGACGGATGGCGGATTTGAGATTCCTTTGGCCGCAACCGAACCACCAAACCGCGAACACCCCTAGTAATTTATAAGACTTTGTGTTTTCAGTTTGTTTAAATATTCTGTTTATGTTTTCAATTAAAAAAAAGTTTAAATATTCTGTTGAAATTTTTTTTTTAACTTGAATATCTTGTTTGAATTGAAAAAAATAAACGTATTATTTATCTATATTTTTTGGTTTTTAAATCTATCTCTAAAAATAATAAATAGAAAATATGATATATGTTAGTTGGTTTTTGTTTTCAAAAACAAATATAGATGTAACAATACAGAGATATACAATCTCTACTACTGCTCTGTTCGTGGCTTTGGTGGTTTGAATTGTTTTTATATTTTAAGAACCACAGATTGTAATACTTTATGTGGATGAGGCATGCAGTGATTATAGTATGTGGATGAGGCATGCAGTGATTGTGATATTCTAAAGTTTCAAACTTTCTTTCTTTGGATGAGACATGCAGTGATTGAAATATTTTTTAAGTTATTAACTGTAAGACTTTCTTTCTTTTTTTTTCTTTTTTTTTTTTTTGAGAAGCACACAAGTCGAATTATGTTGAAAATTTATAAAATTTTAAACCGCCAAACCGATTCGCATCCATCCGCCAAACCGCCAATCCGCTCAATCCACATCCGCCGGATTGGCGGACGGATGCGGATTGATTTTCTCCAATCCGCCAAGCTGGCGGACGGATGGCGGATTGGAGGTTCCGTGGCCGCAACCGACCCGTGCCCACCCCTAATAAGGAGTGTTTGGGTTTAGGGCTGCAAACGAATCGAACTGTTCATAAACAAGCTCGGCTCGGCTCGTTAAAGGCTCGGCTTGGTTCGGCTCGTTTAGTAAACAAGCTGAACTCGAGCTTGCATGAGCTCGACTCGTTTATCTTTATTTAAATTATATAATAAATATATTATTTATTTATTATATATAAATAATAATATAAACAATTTTTTATATATTAAATAATATAAATAATATTAAAAAAAAATTATCGAATCGAGCCGAGCTGAGCTGAGCTTGAGCTTCATTAAAATTAACGAGCCGAGTCGAGCTCGAGCCCAGTTCCTTATCGAGCCGAGTTTGAGCTCAATAAACAAGTTCGATAAGTAAACGAGCCGAGTTTGAGCTCAGCAAAGCTCGGCTCAACTCGGCTCGACTCGGTTCATTTGCAACCCTATTTGAATTTGAGAAGGGGGTTTAGGGGTTAAAATACCCTCAAAGTAAAAAGAATTAAAAAAAAACAAAAACATATGCAAACAAAAAAACAAGTACAACCATCTGCAACTAGTCCACGTGGGGTGTTGCAGGGCTGGCCTAACGATTTTGCCTTTCAAAATTTTTGAAGACAAGTGCAATCCTTCAATCAATTGCGGTATTTTTATTATTTCTCATCTTACATCTTTTCAAACATATTTTTTAATATAATAATTAAATAAAAAATTTAACTCAATTTTTAAAAAATAAAAATAAAAATAACCTACTAAAATAACTAAATAGTTAAAAAAAAGAAAGTAGTTACTCTCCAAACATTCCCTAAGAGCATCTCTAACGATTCACTAATTTTTCATCAAATTTGAGTAAAAAAAAGATAACTTCCTCAATCTGATATCAGTCGCGCCAACGGTTACACTATAACTTGCATCAAAAGGCAGAGGATGTCCAATTGGACAATCGGTAGGTCGACTAGACAAGGCAACTGAATTTTTTCCCCCCCTTCATTTCTGTTTCCCAATTCTTTTTCCCCCATTAAATCTTTTCCATTTTTTTGTACCTCCAATAATGATTTCATTCCAAAAATTGATATAAATACATTAATCTATGTACCATATACCAGAAAAGAGGTACTTTATATCTGCAACCAACCAAAATTGAAAGCAGAGCTGTTGGCTACATATTTTGTAAAGCCAAATCATAGTTTGACACGTGGCAGAATAAGGGTATTATGGGAAGATAATTCAAGTCTTCGATCCTGATCGAACACGTGGCAATGAACATTGGTACTTACATGATCTGAGTAGCACTAGATCAGTAAAGAGATACAAAGTGACGTGGCTTCAACAGTTACTCAATATTCAAATTCAAATACAGGAGGGAAGCTCAACTGCAAGAGATGGCGTAGTGGGGCTACTTCTAAGGCAGCATGATCATCGATCATGGAGGAGCAGTTCGACGGTTCGAAGTGCAGTTCGAAGGTCATCTTTGACAAGTATAAATAGCAGGGAAGCCCTCAGAAAAAACCCCCGGACTCAGATCATACAAACCAGTCTTTACTTCATATTTTCCTTTCCAGTTTTACATTTCTTGTTCTTTAAATACCTGCACTTTAATACCAGCACTGCACTTCGATTCATAGGAGTAGTTTCAAGTAGATTCAAGTAGACTGTTGCTGTAAACCTCATCGAGGCTGAGTTTGAACTATTGTAAGTGTTCATTTTAATGAAATACTTCGATTGTTCTTCATATTAACTGTTATTTCTCTTAATTTCTCCTAAGTCAAGCCACCAGTAAAAGTCCTCTTCGTTGAGGCTGAAAGAACTAAAACACAATCGTCTGATAATTGGTTGGCAACTATAATTTCTGTAAGGACTGATTGATCCTTGCTGGCACGCTCGCATTTACAAAATTACCCTTCGAACAGCCAAAAAGCCAACAAGAGCATAATGAATATCTCAAATTCTTATATGTTCACTTCATTTTCATTCTCTTCTTCTTTCTCATCCTCTAATGATGAAAAAATGGTCACAC
This sequence comes from Camellia japonica, assembly GCA_030407325.1. Taxonomy (NCBI): domain Eukaryota; kingdom Viridiplantae; phylum Streptophyta; class Magnoliopsida; order Ericales; family Theaceae; genus Camellia; species Camellia japonica. Next base: position 200,105,334 of record JAPPVO010000002.1, on the reverse strand, counting down.
GTTTGGGGGTTTATGAGATAAATAATGCTACTATGATTTAGATGCTGCAATCAACTGATCAATCAAAAAAAAAAGAGGTGGTTTTGTTGTAGGACATAATTACATATGTCGCGATAGATGGAAGGGTCATGAGCGATTGTTTGCGGATTATTTTGCGGCAAATCCATTTTATACACCGGCAACATTTCAAAGACGTTTTCGAATGCGTTGTCCTATGTATCTGCGAATTTTGAATGCCATTGAAGCACACGATCTATATTTTGTTCAAAAACAAGATGCAGCTTATATCCTTGGATTGTCTCTCCTGCAAAAGATGACTACAGCAATGAGAATATTGTCATATAGAATAGTAGCAGATGCAGTTGATGATTATGTACGTATTGGGGAAAGCACTGCAATTGAAAGTTTGCAACACTTTTGCAATTCAGTAATTGAAATCTTTGGATCAGAATACTTAAGATCTCCAACAACAACTAATAGTGCTAGATTACTTTCTATTAGGGAGGTTCGTGGGTTTTCGGGTATGTTGGGAAGTTTAGATTGCATACATTAGAAGTGAAAAAATTGTCCAACAGCATGGCAAAGTCAATACGTAGGCCATCAGAAAAAGTCAACCATCATTCTTAAAGCAGTAGCTTCTTATGACTTGTGGATTTGGCATGCATTTTTTGGATGCCTCACTACAAGAATTTTCACTTTTGGCGACTAAATTTTTAGTCGCCAAAAGTAAATTTTTAGTCGCCGAAGGGCTTTAGCGACTAAATTTTTTGGTCGCAAAATTAGTAGCCGAAGAGTAGTCGGGAAAGCTAATTGGCAACAAAAATTATTTTAGTCGCCAAATGTATTCATTTGCCGACTAAATATTTAGTCGCCAAAAGGTTGGACATTAAATTAAATTAGACCCTTTTCGGCGAGCAAACTTTTAGTCGCCTAAAGTCCCACCATTTTAGCTACTAAAATTTTAATCGGCAAAAGAGTTTTTTTTGGCTACTAAAAATTTAGTCGCCGAAAGTCCCCATATTTGGCTACTAAATGTTTAGTCGGCAAAGAGTTCCTCTTTTGACTACTAAATATTTAGTCGCCTAAATTTTACATTGTTTGTTACTAAAATTTTAGTCGGCAAAAGTGTGTTTATAATTTAGTTTTTTGTTTTTCGTTACGAAATATTTTAGTCGCCAAATGTTTGATTTTCTTTTGGCTACTAAAGTTTTAGTTGCCAAATATCTTTTTCTTTTTTTTTTCTTTTGGCTACTAAGCTTTTAGTCGTTAAATGTCTTTTTTTTTTTTTTTGTTACAAAACTTTTAGTTGCTAAATGTCTTCTTTTTTTTTGCTACAAAACTTTTAGTCGCCAAATGTTTTTTCCCAATTTCTTTTTAGCTACTAATTGTTTAGTCGCCAAAAACATGATATTATGTTTTGTCGCGAAATTATAATTTCTCCACAACCTGTCTATATACAATGTAACCTGTAATACGTATTAAAACAAAATGATACATACTATCAATCATTCCACAATCTGCATCCATATACTAAAAATAAATAACATTAAATATCAAAGTCCATACAAATCAACTATTGTCCAAACTAAAATAATAATTCCATACAAAATATATCATACAAAAATCAAAGCCCTCCGTATACAAAAAAATACATCTACTACGAAGCGAGATTACCATTTGGCATGGCACAAATTACCATCATAATCTGTACTACAACAAAATGTGATAAATGTACCACGACAAAAGTTTTCTATGGACCATGACAAAACATCCAATATGTACGCCAACAAATGATATATATGTACCACGACAGAAGGTGATCTATGTACCACGACAGTCATTAGCTGTTGATTGCCAAAAGTTTTCTGTATCAATAATAATAAACTACACAAAAGCTGAGGACAACAAAAGTATTATATTAGTTCTACACAAAAGTAAAAATTCTTCTCCATACACCAATATGGATTATCCACAAGTTCACACAACAAAGCAATCTACAAAGAAAAATAAAAAAACGAAACATTAGAATTGGTTACAAAATATCAATTCAGTCAGCCATATGGAACATGTTCTAACATGCATTTAAGGTAGAACAATCGAGAAATGTCTTCTTGGAAATAAAAGAAAGTACATATATATATATATATATATGTATGTATGTATCATGCAATATTTATTCCAACCAACCGCACAAAAAATGTAATATGTAATTTATTCGTCCTATAAATATATAAAGGCAATTATTAAAATATGTAGATGTTATTTTAATAAAGTTGTTGCTTTTTTAACTAAGTGTTGCAATTTTTTTGACTAAGTGTAAGGCGTATTCGGGGGCTGTTATGAATTTTCGCTCCTGGAAAGCCCTTTTTCGAGTAAGTTTAGGGCGTATTCGGCTCTAACTCCCAACCTACAGGTCCGAATTACGTTCCGTCAAATCTTACAAGTCCTATTTGTCATGGCGAAGCTATCCGTGTGAGCCACACGATCGTTCGGGGGCTGTTTTGAATTTTCGCCCCCGAAACGCTTTTTTTCGACTAAGTTTAGGGCGTATTCGGCTCTAACTTCCAACCTACAGATCTGAATTACGTTTCGTCAGTTCTCACAAGTCCTATTTGTCATGGAGAAGCTATCCGTGCAAGCCACACGGTCGTTCGGGGACTGTTTTTGACTTTTCACCCCCGAAACGCCTTTTTTCAACTAAGTTTAGGGCGTATTCGGCTCTAACTCCCAACCTACGGGTCTGCATTACGTTCCGTCAGATCTCACAAGTTCTATTTGTCATGGTGAAGCTATCTATGTGAGCCACACGGTCGTTCGGGGGCTATTTTGAATTTTCACCCACAAAACGCCTTTTTTTACTAAGTTTAGGCCGTATTCGGCTCTAACTCCCAACCTACGGGTCCGAATTACGTTCGTCAGTTCTCACAAGTCCTATTTGTCATGGAGAAGCTATCCGTGTGAGCCAGATAGTTGTTCGGGGGCTGTTTTGAATTTTCACCCCCGAAATGCCTTTTTTCGACTAAGTTTAGGGCATATTCGGCTCTAACTCCTAACCAACGGGTCTGAATTATGTTTCTTCAGTTTTTACAAGTTCTATTTTTCATGGCGAAGCTATCCGTGCAAGCCACACGATCGTTTGGGGGCTGTTTTGAATTTTTGCCCCCGAAATGCCCTTTTTCGACTAAGTTTAGGGCGTATTTAGCTCTAACTCCCAACCTACGGGGTCTGAATTACGTTTTTTCAGTTCTCACAAGTCCTATTTGACATGGCAAAGCTATCCGTGTAGGCCACACGGTGGTTCGGGGGCTGTTTAGAATTTTCGCCCCCGAAACGCCTTTTTTCTGACTACGTTTAGGGCGTACTCGGCTCTAACTCCCAACGTAGGGGTTCAAATTACGCTCCGTCAGTTCTCACAAGTCCTATTTGTCATGGCGAAGCTATCCGTGTGAGCCACACGGTCGTTCGGGGGCTGTTTTGAATTTTCTCTCCCGAAATGCCCTTTTTCAACTAAGTTTAGAGCGTATTCGGCTTTAACTCCCAATCTACGGGTCCGAATTATGTTCCGTCAGTTCTCACAAGTCCTATTTGTCATAGCGAAGCTATTCGTATGAGCCACACGGTCATTTAGGGGCTGTTTTGAATTTTCGCCCCCGAAACGCCCTTTTTCGAGTAAGTTTAGGGCGTATTCGGCTCTAACTCTCAACCTACGGGTCCGAATTACGTTCCATCAGTTCGCACAAGTCCTATTTGTTATAGGGAACTATCCGTGTGATCCACACGGTGGTTCGGGGGCTATTTAGAATTTTCGCCCCCGAAACGCCTTTTTTCCGACTACGTTTAAGGCGTATTCAGCTCTAACTCCCAACCTAGGGGTTCGAATTACGTTCCGTCAGTTCTCACAAGTCCTATTTGTCATGGTGAAGCTATCCATGCAAGCCACACGGTCCTTCGGGGGCTGTTTTGAATTTTCGCCCCCAAAACGCCCTTTTTTGAGTAAGTTGAGGGCGTATTCGGCTCTAACTCCCAACCTACGGGTTTGAATTACGTTCTGTCAATTCGCATAAGTCCTATTTGTCATGGGAGAACTGTCCGTGTGAGCCACATGGTAGTTCGGGGACTGTTTATAATTTTCGCTCCCGAAACGCCTTTTTTTCGACTACGTTTGGGGCGTATTCGGCTCTAACTCCCAACCTAGGGGTCTGAATTACGTTCCGTCAGTTCTCACAAGTCCTATTTGTCATGGAGAAGCTATCCGTGTGAGCCACACGGTCGTTCGGGGGCTGTTATGAATTTTTGCCCCCGAAAAGCTCTTTTTCGAGTAAGTTTAAGGCGTATTCTGCTCTAACTCTCTACTTACGGGTCCAAATTACGTTCCGTCAGTTGTCACAAGTTTTATTTGTCATGGGGAAGCTGTCAGTGAGAGTCACATAGTCGTTCGGGAGCTGTTTAGAATTTTTGCCCCCGAAACGCCATTTTTTGACTAAGTTTAGGACATATTCAGCTCTAACTCTCTACCTATGGGTCCGAATTACGTTCCGTCAGTTCTCACAAGTCCTATTTGTCATGGCGAAGCTATCTGTGTGAGCCACACGGTTTTTCGGGGGCTGATTTGAATTTTCGCCCCCCGAAACGCTCTTTTTCGACTAAGTTTAGGGCATATTCGGCTCTAATTCCCAACCTACGGGTCTGAATTACGTTCTGTCAGTTCTCACAAGTCCTATTTGTCATGGAGAAGCTATCGTGTGAGCCACATGGTCATTCAGGGGCTGTTTTGAATTTTCACCCCTGAAACGCCCTTTTTCGACTAAGTTTAGGGCGTATTCGGCTTTAACTCTCTACCTATGGGTTCGAATTACGTTCCATCAGTTGTCACAAGTCCTATTTGTCATGGGGAAGCTGTCCATAGGAGTCACACGGTGGTTCGGGGGCAGTTTAGAATATTTGCCCCCTTAATGCCCTTTTTCGGTTAAGTTTAAAGCGTTTTCGACTCGAACTCCCAACGTACACGTGCTAATTACATTCCGTCTACTGTCACAGGTCCTATTTGTCATGAGGAAGCTAGTTGTGACATCCGTACGGTGGTCCGAGGGTTGTTTTGCATTTTCGCCTCCTTAACGCCTTTTTTGGGTTAAGTTAAAGAAGTTTTGGCTCTAACTCCCAAATAAGTACCATATGAACTATTTGCTGTTGCACCAGTAGCTAAAAGTAAGACTGGTTAGAGCCCTTTTTATGCTGGACATGTACTTCATTTCTCTCTAGTCCCCTCTTGTTCTGCTGTCCAGCAATGGGTCAAATAACCATCTCAATATCCTTCCATTTTGGGGTAGATAGGTTAGTAATTTCAAATAGTAGTCAGAGCTCCATTAACATGATTACATGAATAGAGAACATAGCATGAGTTAAGCTGAAATTAGAACTATCATACTGCTCATGCCTCTTGTATATTGGACTCTTTAAGACTATAATTCACTATGACCTTTTATTGTACCCTAAACAAAATACAAAACTAGAATAAGAATTCCTTTTTGATTTCATGCTTCTAATTTTTTCCCCCCTCTCTTTTCTTCCAATTAAGGCTTGTATGGATAATAAATTCATATTGTTGTTTTGGTACTCTACTGTATTCCTTTAACCCTCTCAATTTTTCTACTCACTACTAAAATTTAATTATTGTGTATGAGTGGTTAAGGCCAAGTTGTTTCTCTATGCTATCCAACTAGAATCTTGTGTATTTAATTTTTTTCTTCTTGTTAAATCATTATATAATTTTAATTTTATACACTCACTTATACATTTTTATACAACTCTGCCAATGATTGAAAATTGCAAATGCAATGCACAGCCCCCACCATTGTCCCATCTCTTAGCTTATGTTTACTTCTAGGTTGACAAGTTGTTGGTTATGGCAATTGGTTAGTTTTATATACTCCTTATATTCTTATAAACTAGGTCGAATATTTGTAGTGGTCATGATGGCTCAAGCACACTTTTTTGGGTATTCAGTCCAAGTTTTAGTAAATTCAGATAGGTTATGCCCATCAAATTCTTAGTTTCCAAATATGAATAGCTTAGGAGCTCTTAAAGTCCATGTATAGTTGGATGCAATCCTACGTGAATCTATGTGTGCTACTACACTATATACTTCTACTTCTCTACTGCACTAAATTAACATTTAAAGCCCCAAAACCATATCTACCTCATCATTTCTCCTAACCCCAAATCATATTTTACCAATCCTAAACCTTTCCTTTTAAATCCTTTAACTCTAACCACTACACATCATTGAAATCAACTGCTTATTAATATTCACAATCGTACTATCACAGCTCCAAACCCTTGTCTCTCTTTGTAAAATCATAGCCCTAAACTCTTCCCCTTCTCTTGTATCCAAACAAACCCTTAAAACTCTATTATTTTGCCCACTAGTTGCAACAAAATCTTAGCATAATTAGTCTGTAAAAAACTTTTCTCATCACTGCTCAACATCAATTTTTTTGGCTAAGTTCAAGGCGTATTCAGCTCTAACTCGCAACCTACGGATCCGAATTACATTTTGTCTATTGTCACAGGTCTTATTTGTCAAGGGGAAGTTATCTGTGAGAGCCACATGGTGGTTCGAGGGTTGTTTTGAATTTTCGCCCCTGGAACGCTCTGTTTCGACTAAGTGTAAGACGTATTCGGCTCTAACTCCCAACCTACGGGTCCAAATTACATTCCGTCTGTTGTCATAGGTCCTATTTGTCATGAGGAAACTGTCTGTGAGAGCCACATTGTGGTTTAGGGGCTGTTTTGAATTTCGTGAGAGCCACTCAAGCTTTAAGGCAAAATTAAGGCCATTTAGATTACAGACTCAAGTACAGGGGAATAATAGCTGGGCTAGCAGACAGGTGTGTTGGCTATACATCACGCGTCCCAAGCACCCTACCCATCCTCATGACCTCATTAGGTAGCAACGACTACGAACCCTTCACTGAAGTTTTGAAGACACCACTATTGAGCTACTTTTGTTACTTACTTAAGATGAAAATATACACAAGATTTTACAATAAACTAAAAGGAATAAATAATATTGAGGAGAGAGAGAGAGAGAGAGAGAGCCACGGACAACTACTTGGTGGCCTTATTTTTGCTTGGTATGTAAACATGCGGTTAGATGTGGTAGCATGTAAGTCATGAAGTAAGGTTCTAAACCCAGATGGAAGAACAAGCCTCACAACTCAAACCATTTTAGCAATGGGGCAATGTTATGACAATCAAGAAACAGGAAATGGCTGTATTCTTTCAAGTAAAAAGTGATTTGATAGTCTAATTGCAATTACTTGTGAAAGGGCAACCCTTCGAGTATGATACCATTATAATAACAAACTATTCACCAATGAAAAAAAATAAAAGTATTGATTTTGTCAATCTTGAAAAACACTACTGAACTTGCTAATACAGAAAACAAATGTACTGTTTTAAATGATTAATTGAGCTTTCTTACCTGATCCAAACAGAACATAAAACCCAGAAGCTACATCTATTTCTGACTGTTCTTCCCTGTATACACCAGAAAAAGAGAAAAAGAGAAAAAGAGAAAAAGGGAATAGGAAAGCTGAATGTATTAGCCATTGCAAAGACATCAGCAGTTACAAACATTAAATAAAAAATGAAGCACTGAAATCTGCAGATGTTCCTGTTTCACTACAACAGTTCTATTCGTTGTGAATCCATTCCTTGTATAGTGTTTCAACATGTTGCTCGCATACATACAGTTCTAGAAAGAAAATAGATGCAGTTATGTTTAAGACCAACCTATCCATATAGGTCAGAGTGGATAAAAGATAATATGACCCCAATACAGAAAATGTGGCTGTTATGAATGGTTTGGCCCGATAACCAATTGCAAGGGTTCATGATCTTACCCAAATAGAATCCCACTCTTGAGTCTCAAGTGAAATGCAGAATACGCAATGCAAGTTTATCATACTCATCAAGGCAATGGAATTGAATGTAGCAGGACAATAAATCTTAAAGATCCTACCATGCAACTCCTAATAAATAATATAAACCGAAGATTCAAAAGTCTAGATTACTCATTTATATCTGGATGTATTTCAACATTTGCTCAAGACAAAAGATAAATCCTTTTGAGAGTACGCTTAAAGAATAAATTATTTTTGGAAGAACAAAATCAAAATCACCACTGCATCAGAACTTTGGATGATATTCTGCAAAATTTAATCAATAAAAGTACTCTTTGACTTTCCTCAATAATTAGAACCAACATCATAATGACTGCTATTTTGTTTACAACATTTCGAATAGCATTAATCCAACCAAGAAACGAAAGAGGAGAAGAAGAACAACAAGAAAAGGAGCAAAGTGAGCCTTTTATAACAAACAGGTCTCATTATAGAATGAAAAATAGATGGATAATGGCATAGAAGTTAGGGATTTAAAACAAACATGTCTTGTTTTTTTTTTTTTATTTTTATATATTTTTATTTTTTTCTAGTTTCAACTTCCTCAACATAGATTTTTGGACAGAGAAATCATTGAGATTGCTTGAATAAGAATCAATTGTAACCTCTTACTAGGAAGTTCTTGTAGTCCACACCACAAGATGTGACTACAAGTTTCAATCTAAGCATCTACTTAAAATAACCCTTGTTTCCCCAAGTTTAACACCAATCACATAAAGATAACAGACAAAACAGGATGCAAATGGAGTTTTTAAACCTCTGACAAGTAATGGATAATATATGAACATTATATAGAAATTCACGGAGGAAAAACAAATGAATACTAACATTCATTGTGTGATTTGATGTAATAGTTAGCATAATACTTCAAAATAAGACTTACCCAAAAAAATACTTCAAAATAAGAAGTCAGTTATAAAAGCACTACATACATTGATGTGGCATATCTATAACTTTGGCAGTGACACCAAGCAAATTGCTCCCAGAGTACCTCTGTATGACATACAAATAAAAAACATCTCCATAACTTTAGAGGATTAAATTCTAATAACCATTCAAAGAATCAAAAAGTCGTATATTGGATGTTAAAAAAACTATAAAGAACATCTCACTATTTAGTTGTACCTTTTAAAATGTTCAAAATATGAAATTCTAAACACGATAACAAGTTTACCACTCATTGAAACCCTTACCAAATGAACATCAATCATTGGAACCTCAGAACTCTTCCGATTTATCACAAAAAGCCATGAAATAAAAAACTTTTCTTTTCCAACTTGAAATGATTTGCATGAGAATAATTTTCAGCACATCTTGGGATATCTGTGCAACTTAAGAACACATGCTTATTGAAAGCATAACTTCAACAATTATAATAACATATAAAGCAAATAAAGCTTCAAAAGATACAATCACATACACAAGCAATAGAAACTTAAACCATTTCATTTGTATCTCAATAAATAATAAAAATTAACAGCTGTGAGCCTTCAAAATAATATATAAATAGAAACCAAAGCCAAACTATTATGTTGGGTTCAATTAAATTATGAACCAGACCCTTGTCAATGCCCTATATCAGAGGCTCTCAACAATCAATACAAGTTGTTATAAGACACAACATAACAACTAATGCATGCATAAAAATGAAATTGATACATGAAACAATAGGAAATCTAATTCAAGAGGTCCACTAACAATTAGAGAAGGTTCCTTCACCGTTGTCATAAATAAAACTCAATTACTAGTTTATGTAATAAATATATTGTTGTTACATATGCTCTACATCATTTGCTTCGAATGGGTGATTTTAGATTGTTGCCATTGCTCATCGATAAATACACATACTAACATAGTCATGAACGTACAAACCCACAAACAGGCAAAATGTACCCGCTAGGTCAACTAAGAAGCAAAATCTACCTTTCACTATATTAGCGTTTTATTTGCAACACATTAAAAGTTGATGGAGACTTAGTGTGCAGCATTCATGCCATACAAATTTTTAAATACACAATATTTCTTTTTCTTTCCTCTCCATCTTAAACAAATAAGAGGGAGAGAAATCACAATCTTTTCTTTTCTTTTCTCTCCTAACATAGCAAATCGTTTCTTTTATTTTCTCTCCTAACATAGTGTAAATTATCCATTAAACAGCTTCAAATTTGAGCAAATAGAAAGACAATTTTCTGAAGAATAAGGCAAAAAGATAAAAATAAGAGCTTGAGAAGATATCTCACATTTTATACGGATCAGCGCCAGTGTAACCAGTTGGCTTTGGTATAGGAATCAAAGCCTGCAAAACATTGGAATGAATGTCAAAGTAAATACAAAATCAAAACATACATTTGTGTCCACTTATGGGTGTGATTGTGTAGACACCCTATTTTTAACCGACCTTAAGACTCAGACGTCATCGATTGAGCGCTCGGTGATTGCGCATGTTGTGCTTGTTTCGAGTTTTTGGAGTTTTGCGCCGAATGCCTTGCCTTCGGGCCTCTGAACTCTTTGTGTTTCGGCTCGGTTTGTGGACCAAGCCTTGTTTCCCTTCCCTGGAGGGAAGGAGAGGTCTTGTAGACCATCCTTTTTGTGGTCATTTTTCTCGTTTGGAGACTAGTTTTCGATTTTCGGAGCCTTCAGCCGCGCGTCTTGTCTCGGGACCGCTTAACGTTCTCCGTTTGGCGTGGTTTTTGAACCATACCTTGTTGCTTCTGCCTAGAGGGACATTGTGGTCTGGGAGACCACTTCTAGTGCCCGTAGACTAGTTTTCGAGGCTCCCGGTTGCGTGCTTTGCCTCCCGGACTCTTGTCTTGCATCTTTTTTGGTTTATTTTTCGTACAAACCTTGTTTTCCTTGTTTGGAAGGTGCTATAAGGGTGGGAGACCAGTTCTTCTCCTTGGAGACCACTTTCCTTCCTGCCAGCCAGTTTTCTAGTCGGCCAACTAGTTTTCTTCGTCTTTGGGCCACCTTTTTTTTGTCGGCCACCACACCACCACCTTGCTTTCATGCTGCAGACCATCTCCCCTCCATGACCGACCACTTTTTGCCCTGGCCGACCACTTTCACTGGTCAGCCGACCAGTAGAAGTAGCTGGCCGACCACTTCCATCACCTTTTTGGAGATATTTTTAGGCCAGTTGTAACAGCTGGAGGGAACAGAAGTGATCCTCCATACACGTGTATAGAGGGATGACTTTAGGCCTAAGCTTGTCCAACAAGCTTACACTTTGGTTCTCTATATAAGAGAACCTCCTCCCTCCTCCTCCAGGTTCAGATTTTGGTGCTGGAGAGTTATACATACATCTTTGTATCTATCTTGCATCTTTTCTTCATTTTTGTGTTCAAAAGTGCCTTTTTATCACACTATTGCATGCAAACACACACTCAAACACCATACTCTTGTTGCTGAGGCTCTTTGAGGTTGGTTTTGGAGTCTTTGGACTGGTTTTGATCAAGGAAAGTTGCTGGAGTTGCAGCTTTAAAGGGGTTCTACAAGGGTGAGAAACTAACCTCTTAAACCCTTATTTTTGCTTAAGCTTTTGAACCTATTTGCATGCTGTTTTTGGCTTGACTTTCTACTGAAAAAAGTTCTGATTTTTAAGGCTTAACATGTTTGTTTAAGGTCCCTTTTGTGTTGGGGGTGGTCTACCCCCTCTTGTGCGTTGTGAGGCCTTGTTTTGAACCTTCCTTTTAAGCTATTGGGATCACCTTGTTTTGGCCTTCTCACCACTGAAACTCAGAGGAATTTCAGTGGTGGAAATGGTGTTTTGAGGTCCTAAATAAAAGAGGGTCATCCCCTCTTATTGTGTTTTGAATGCTTGCTTCATATGCCTCATGTTTGAGCATGTTTGTCTAGCATATGTTGGCTCCATCTCAGGCCATTTTTGGCCTTATTTCAGCATGGCATACCACTGTTTTGACTTGGTTTGGTCACCCCATGCATGCCTTATACACTTGTAGTGTAGATGTTGAAAACTAGCTTTGTGTGCTTTATGAAGTAGCATGTCTTTCTAGCATGTTTTGAGTCTATCTCAGTAGGTTTTTGGTGTTGTTTTAACATGTCTTAGATCTGTTTTGGGTTGGTTTGATGGTCCCATGCATGCTTCCATTCATTAGCCTAATGCGTATCATGCTTTAGACTGTCATTCTAACATGATTTTGGCTTAACTCTAAGAAGCTTTTGTCAATGTTTTAGCTATAATGCTTCGGTTTAAGTCCATTTAGCATGTTTATTTGCATGTTGCTTGCATACTTATGTTACATTGCATTGAGTATGCCATGTTGTTCTTAGCATTGTGTATGCCATGTTGTTTATTGCATTGCGTATGCCATGTTGTTCTTTGCATTAAGTATGGATGCCATTAGCATTGATAGCATGCTCATGTTACATTGCATTGAGTATGCCATGTTGTTGGATTACATTGTGTATGCATGCCATTAGGTTCCTCATATTTCATTGCATTGTGAATGCATGCATTGCATTGTGTTATGCGTATTGTTGCTTGCATTGTGTTTGGATTAGGTATTAGTCCAAACACGAGAAACGAGAGACGTTTCATACTTGAAGTGATGAAACGTGCCTCAATTCTCGGTTGCCGACCCTCTTGATCATACATGATAGAGGTCAAGGCTTTGTGTGTTTATGTGTGCATTCATTTCATATTGAATCGTACAATTTGGCTTTTCGGCCATCATACATCGAGATGCATGATTGGTGGCCTGAGGGTCGAGAACCACACTCCCTTGAGCTTATGAAATGATAGGGAGAGTGGTTGTGCACACATATCTTGCAAATACATTGCCATGCCCTTTCTTGTTCTCTGTTGCAACAAGCTGGAAGAGTGCAACAAAAACTGGTCGGCCAACCAGGAAAACTAGCTGGCCGACCACTTTTTCTGGTCTGCAGCAATGGCAAGTTGTCGGCCAGTGGCTGGCAACACCCCTAGGTGGTCGGCAGCCCTCCTGAGGGTCCCCAAGGTGAGTTAGAAGCTTTTTGGAGCTTGGTGCAAGGTTCTGAGAACAGTTGCAAATAGAGGCAAATCGGGGCATTGCGTTGGATTTCCGAACGAGGCGACTGAACATGCATGCATTCTTCTCCCTCTGAGGACATTGCTTTACTGCTTTACTTAGCTTCTTTTCCTTAGCTAGCTAATGCTTTGGTTCTGTATTTAAGTAATTAATGCGTTTAGCTGCTTATTTGTATTGTAATAACTAGTTAGTTAACTTGTTAGTTAATTAGCTTCGTTTTGTACTTAATTAGTTAGCTTGTTAGTTAATTAGTTTTGTGATGTAATAATTAGTTTAATTAGCTTAGATTAGCTAGTTAGCTTCTTATTTGGACCCTCCATCGAGAGGGCCAACTGTTGTAATAAGCGTGCGTGTGTACGATGCATGTCTTCCAACCTCCGTTTCTTTCTTCCTTTTACTTAACTGCTTACGATGGTTAGTTTTAGGGCATATTTCGATTAGCATACTTATGCTTCGCATGCGTGCATCTATTCATATGTCTTGCATGCACCGGGCTCGGCACATCATACTGACTGCATTGTATTTCAATACACTTACTTGAATACGTGTTCAACAGCATGTTATCAAGTTGCATTCATATGCCATCTTAGACTAGCCGAGCCTATTTTAGCTGCATTTTTGCATGTGTTCCATTAGCCATTTTAAACATGAACTAGGATCATGCATGATTTTTAACTAGTTTTCTGTTTTGGCTCGGATTACACTGTGAGTGTTTATGTTTTAACATCCCTGCATGAGATGTGTATGGTGCCATGTTAGCATGCTTGCCATGAAGCTAACTGCTTAAGTGATTAACTGTTTGAATGCCTGTGGGTGAAGGTTGGATTGCTTGAATTGGAACAATTCAACAAAATCCGCGACTTAGCCTACTTGCGAGTAGCAAACTTCAAATCATTTTCACAAACGAACATGCAATGTTTTGTTCCAACTTAGGCGATCTAGTCTATACTTGTATGTGTGCGCATCACATAGTAATTCTAGGTTAATAACCGGAATAAGAACACATGTGTTTTCAAAAATAAAATATCATGCTAGTAAAGGCCGATCTTTGATCGGGCGAGCGGGGGTGCTCATTGCATGACCTTCCCCTCTCGTACCCAAGTTCTCGAGCCGAGGCAATTTTGGTGATGACGGACACGTGGCCTTAGGCACGAGTCAGGATTTCCTAAATTTCCCCAAAATAAAACATTTAGGTGGCGACTCTGTATCTGGCAAAGCAGTCCATGGTTAGCACTTCTTTATTAAAATCAGTTTTCCAAAACGATTTGACGGATTTTGACTCTTTGGTGATTTATCAGTCTCACATTGCACTTTGTGAGATTAGATTCAGAACCGTGACACGAGTCCAAACTGTAGTAGCCAAGAACAAAGCGATTTGCGCCTTCGCAGCGCAGAGAGCGGAGTTCTCGAGGCGGTCTACAGATTGATTCAAGGCAAATAAAAACCCCCAAATCATATATTCAGCTTTGAGATGCTAAGATACTCAATAGCCAGAGAACCAACCTACTTCTAATAGAAATCAAACAAAAGTCAAACCAATTTTGGACTTGAAGAATAATATAATTTCATAAAAATCAAACTATTCAACCAAACCAATTTACGAAATCAACACAAAATTAAACTAAAAAAATCATATAAACCCTAGATGAAGTGCAAGAGATAGTGAAATAGGGCAACGCAGAGAGAGAGAGGGAGAGAGAGAGAGAGAGAGACCCAGATCGACAGAGAGGGAGAGGACCAAGAGTGACAGAGAGAGAGAGACAAGAACCTGTGATTTGCAGCAGTGGAGGTGGCGACGTGTAGCGGTGGTGGCGTGTGACGGTGAGGTAGTGACCGTCACTGAGCGTATGTCTGGTTTGGTGTACTGATCAAAGGGAGAGCAAGAGAGAGAAAGAACCGTGTAAAGAAGTAATAGATTTGGGCAAAAATTTAGGCGCCAATATAAAATATTTCCCAGTAAAATTTTGAACACATCTACCGACTAAATTTTAGTCGTTGAAGATAGGTTATCAAAGATTAAAAAAAAAAAAAATTATTCGGTGACTAAAATAATTTTTTGTCGCTGAAAGTAAGTTTTTGGCGACTAAAACTTTAGTTGCCAAAGAGAAAAAATAATTTTTTTATTTTCCATTTGGCGACTAAATATTTTAGTAGCCAAAAATCAATATATGGCGACTATATAATTTTTTGTCGCTGAAAAAAAAATAATTTTTTTATTTACCATTTGGCGACTAAATATTTTAGTAGCCAAAAGTCAATATACAGCGACTAAATTTTTTTTTGTCGCCAATTCTGGTATTTTTAGCGACTAAATTTTTTTTTAGTCGCCAATAATGAATATATCCCGACTAAAAAAAATTAGTAGCTAAATATTTTACTTTTGGCGATTAAAAAAATGTTGGTCGCCAATTCCATAACTTTTGGCGACTAAATTTTTTTTAGTCGCCAATTTTGGTCGCCAAAGGTGCATTTATATGTGTTCTATTAAATCATTGCGGAAGGCATAATATGCATTTTTATCTCTAATACCTAAATAACGAGACATAAATGATTAGAAGTCATTGTTAATACTACACGAAAGTACTACTGGTGAGTTGGTTGATGAAATATCATAATCAAAATAAAGATGCGCCTCTCTCTCATCTTTGACAATCATGTTGTGTAATATAATACAACTCTTCATTATGTTCCCAAGCATTTAAGGATCCCAAAAACGTACGGCACCACCTACAATTGCAAATTGGGATTGGAGCATTCTGAATGCCCGCTCTACATCCTTTCTTACTAACTCTTGCATCATTGTAAAATGTTGCTTCTTTGATCCTTGGGGAGAAGAGATTGTTTGAACCAGTGTTGCCCATTGAGGATATATACCATCAGCAAGGTAGTAACCCATATTATAACTGTGTCCATTAATAGTGTAATGGACAGGAAAAGCTATACCTTGGTCAAGATCAGAAAATAAGGGCGATCAATCCAACATATTCAAGTCATTATGTGATCTAGGCACTACAACCACTACAAGAAAAAGCACATTCGGCGACCAAATTTCTCGACTAAAAAAAGCTTGGTTGCTGAAAGTATAGCCTTCAGTGACCAAAACAACATTAGTAGCCAAAAGTAAAGCTTTTTGGTGACTAAACAATTTTAGTAGCCAAAAGTCTACAATTAGCGACTAAAAATAAGTTTGATCGCTGATTATATGGGTTTTAATGACTAAAAAAATTTAGTAGCCAAAAGTCTACAATTGGTGACTAAAAATAAGTTTGGTCGCTGATTATATGGGTTTTACCGACTAAAAAAATTTTAGTAGCCAAAAGTCTACAATTGGCGACAAAAAAATAAGTTTAGTCGCCAAAAATGGTCATTTTTAGCAACTAAAATTATTTTGGTCGCTAAAAGTTCATTTTTTATTTTTGTTTTGGTACTAAATAGTTTATTTTACATAAATTATGTAATAAAATAATTATGTTTATACATATACTTTTATATTAATATGGGTGTATGTACTATATAAATAACATATGTCACATATACAATCGTGTGGTACTATAGAAGAGTAGTGGGAAGAGTGTGGTGCATAAGGTTTTTGGTGCGGGAGATTGGCGGTTTGCGTCTCCGCAAGTTCTATAATGAATTTTTTTTTTTCTTTTCACGTTTGAAGTTTTTGGCGACTAAAGGTGCTTGTGACAACCCTGACCTATGTTTAGCATAAATTCATGATTAAGCATGCTAAGTAAATGATTAAGATAACATCCCAAATTGATTATGTGAGTGTGTTGTTTTAATTACATTTCTATCTGTTTGATATAGAACGATCTGTTCACGTTTTAATTTCGAGTTGCGAATTGAAAGCCTTATCGGCGACCAATTCAGAAATTGACTTGTGTTATATGCTAATTAGGAATTATATGATTTTATGGTAGGTCTTATTGGAATTTGATTTAGAACAATTAGATTAGAATAAATCATGTTAAATTACTTTAGCTTGAGTTATTTACACATTTGCCCTTGGTGGGCCTGTACAAGGCCATTTGTTTGATTTCACATATGTTTGGGCACACCATTGGCCTCCATTTTCTTGCAAACGTGAGTGAGAGGAGAGTAGGAGAAAATTGAATTCAACATGAGTTTTGCTTGAAAGTTAGAAGAATTGAAGAGGGAAGCTTGAAGAATTGTTCATTGCTCAAGAATTTTTGCTTAAGTGAAGCTTGATTGAGTAGCCTAGGTAAGAGCCTAACCTTTTAACCTTGAAATTGAGCCATCTAGTCCTTGAACACAAATTAAATAGGTGAATTAATGGGAGGATTGAGCAAGAATTTGAGGAAGCTAAGTCAATCCATGCATGCATGTCCTTATCATTGAATTTTGAGATTTGTTTTCATAAAAATTTCCACATGCATGTTCATATTATGGTTGTACCTTAGAAATTCACCATGTTTTTTAGTTGAATCTTGCATTTGATCATACTTTGGAGTTTTGGAGTTCATGAGAACTCATGCATGTCATGTCTTTGAATCAATCATGAAGTTTTAGTTGAAATTTGGTACAATTGACACACTTTTGGGCTTTAATTTTATGAAATGATCTTCAAAACATGTTGTGTTATGAGTTTCTAAGTATTTTCCAGAGAATTGGCCCAAAAGGATGAGTTTTGGCATGTTAAATCCATGGTTTGAGCTTTGGGAGCAAATCTGGAAAACCCAGAATTTGGCTTCCTCGCTCGAGCAAGGGATTTCACGCTCGAGCGACCACCTTTGTTTTCAGACTTTCGCTCAAGCGACGGAATGCTGGCTCGAGCGTAAATTGCATGCTCTCAGAATTTTTGCGTGTGCAGAAGCACGCTCGAGCGACAAGACTTGCGCTCGAGCAAAGAACTGTGTCTCACGCTCGAGCGAGCATCGAGCGGAGATTTTCAGCAACCAGTACTTTTCACATTTTTGCAGATCGCTCGAGCGAATGAGTCTACGCTCGAGCGACCAAGCACATTCTGCATGTCCACTCAAGCGAAGGAAGCCACACTCGAACGAGACCCCTGTTTTCAGCAAGTTTTGAAAAATATTTTTCAGTACATTTTTGCATCCTCATTCCATCCTAGGCATTCTTATGCCATATTTAAGGCATCATAATGAGGATAATAATTTAGAACCACACCAAAACAAGCGAGGGGCTAAGTTATTAATTCTGGGTGTGTAATTTAGTCTGTGTTCGTTCTACAACTGTGTAGGTTTGGCACCCAAGGACGCTGATTAGCCTGCCTATAGCCCAGTAATCTGTGAGTAACAATGTTGTAAATCTATGTTAAATTATAATTATTTTCTGAACGATTAACTGTACTGCTTTCTGAATGATTTTGTCTACTAAACGAATGTACTCGTGGCATCCATAGCAACTGACTGTTACTGCTACTGTTACAGAGATCTCTATCAGTTCCTATCCTTGGAACTGTTGTTACTGTATTGATGGCCATCAACTGACCATTCAGTCTATTTAGGCCTACTGTACTGTTCTGTTATTGGATGTACCACGTATGACTGCTATGATTTCTAAATGACTGATATGACATGAAATATGAGACACAAATCGACTAATTGATCTACAGATGCATTTGACTGTTTTAATTACTGAAAGGACATTCATTCTTAACCTCTTTACACATTTCTTATTCACTGGGCTTTAGCTCACAGTTTATATATATGTAGGTGGCCAAGCACCGGACCAGAGCTAGAGGCGCCGACTTAGACTCATGTTTTGTCAAGCCAACCATCGCGCCTCATATCGAGGTTCCAAACTTGCACGAGTCAAGGCTGTTTTGGGGTGTTTCAGATTCACCCTTTTTGTCTCTGTTAATGTAACGAATGTTTAAGACTTGATTGTGCAGCTATAGTATAGGAATTAGATCCCTAACATGTATGCTACTGTGTATATATATATATATATGGCTATAAATGTGGTTATGTCCATAAGTGTCTTTTTCTCTTCAGGTTTTCACAGCTCATTGGACATCTTTTTATTACTGATTGGCTTCCGCCAGCCCCTTTATATTGTATTATTGTCTTTACTATTAAGCAGGCCTTTGGTAATCACAGATTATTGGCCGGTTACGATGTTAAACCCTTAGGGACGGGTTCGGGTTGTGACAGTGTTGGTCGCCGATTCTTTGACTATTGGCAACTAAAACATTGGCCGGTAAATGTATAATTTTAAAGAAATATAATTGACTATTGGCGACCAAAATTTTGGTCGCTAAAGACTTTCTTTTTGGCGACGAAAGGTTTTTTGGTCGGCAAAACCCTCCAAGACCTTTCCTGATAGGGTTTTGGCTAGGGGCGAGCAGCGGATATACCGACTACCAAAATCGACCGAACCGAACCGATCCACCGCATTTTGGACGGATGCGTGATGACGAGCGGACGGTTGCGGATTAATTTTCTCCAATTCGCCAATTTGGTGGACGGATGGCGGATTTGAGGTTCCTTTGGCCGCAACTGAACCGCCAAATCACGAGCACCCTTGATAATTTATAAGACTTTGTGTTTTCAATTTGTTTAAATATTTTGTTTGTGTTTTCAATTTAAAAAGAGTTTAAATATTCTGTTGAAAAAAAGTTTTCAACTTGAATATATTTTTTGAATTGAAAAAAATAAACGTATTATTTATTTATATTTTTTGGTTTTTAAATCTAACTCTAAAAGTAATAAATAGAAAATATGATATATGCTGGTTGGTTTTTGTCTTCAAAAACACATATAAATGTAACAATACAGAGATATACAATCTCTACTACTGCTATGTTCATGGTTTTGGTGGTTTGAATTGTTTTTATATTTTAAGAAGCACATATTGTAATACTTTATGTAGATGAGGCATACTGTGATTGTATATGTGGATGAGGCATGTAGTGATTGTGATATTCTAAAGTTTCAAACTTTCTTTCTTTGGATGAGGCATGCAGTAATTGTAATATTTTTTTAAGTCATTAACTGTAATACTTTCTTTTCTTTTTTCTTTTTTTTGAGAAGTGCACAAGTTGAACTATATTGAAAATTTATAAAATTTTAAACCGCCAAACCGATTCGCATCTATCCTCCAAACCGCCAATCTGCTCAATCCACATCCACCGGATTGGTGGACAGATGCGGATTGATTTTCTCCAATATGCCAATCTGGCGGACGGATAGCGGATTGGAGGTTCCGTAGTCGCAACCGACCCGCGCCCACCCCTAGTTTTGGCGACAAACGTAGCGACCAAAATTTTTGGTCGCAAAATGTCATTGGCGACCAAAAAACAGACAATTGGTGAATTAAAATAAACGAATACTCGTTCCCAAAATATTGTCATAGTCTAACTATTACCAATAATGAGATCTTGAGAGACTGCCAACCAAGATCTACATAAAGTTTAATCTTTTATAATTGTGAATGCTTTACCACGAGAAACACAATAAGTTTCCGAAATAAAATGAATATCAATTGCTGCTCTGAAATTTGTGATTCCTCAAACATTTCAAAATCTTCCATAATTTGAAGAAAATTCAGTAGGATACAACATCAAACTTAGATAGTGAAATATATTGTAATGATATACACTGAAACTGAGAAATAGATAATATACACTGAAGCTCACAAAGAAAATATAAATTGTAATGATATTGTCAAACTGAAGCTAACAAAGAAAATAGAAATTATAATGATATAGTGAAATAAAAAGATTGGCATATTTTATAGATCACATCAACGGTAATTTTGTCAAATACTCTGCAACACCAACGGTAACTTATTAGAGTTGCAGCTGCTGAACAACTAATTTAAATTTAAATTGAAATCTATATATTATGCAACTTTTCCATGTTGCATTTTGATAGAAATTTAAATCTATATCAATGTTGAATTTATTCTTAGTGACACAGAAGCAACCAACTTTTGAACCAGTTCCAGTTCCAGTTCGCAGGCCAAACACTGCATTTTCTGTACATGCTGGACGACCAGTGTGACAACCGGCGAGATGTCCGGTGGAACCCACTTCCAACGTAAACGCATAGTGAAATGGTGAAATCAGACCCAACTCCTCAGTTTAGTGAAAGTTTTGCTCCGTTCTCAATTTGATATCATTTTGATAAAACCGTTGGAGAGATAAAAGTTGTCCTTTTTCATCAAATTTAAATTTGGTGATCAATCTGATGAGCCATTGGAGATGGCCTAAGTGGGCCATCTCTTGTTTGTAAATTATAATAAATATGAGTCATCATGTGTCATTTGTATTTATTTATTTATTTTTTTTGGGTCACAAGATAGAATATTAGTAAGACCTTGTTTGGAAACAAACTATTTTAGTAATTTTTTTAGCTTTTTGGCTAAAATATGAAATAAAAAAACTTATATGTTTAGAATGACTTTTTAATTTTTTACGAAAAGATGTGCAAAACTAGAGAGAAAAAGGAATTTTTGATTTTTTTGTATAGGTTATAAGTTTTTTAATTTTTTTAGTAACTTTTTAACTTTCAGGCCAAAACTATTACTTCCCAAATGAAACTTAAGAAGGTTATGTTACCATATCAGTATTCGTCCCTCTATCTGCTTCAACTTTAGATCTCATTGTACCCGAAGGTAGGCTACTTGACAAAGAAAATACAAATCACTCTGTTTGGTTTCAGTTTTTAGAATTTACTTTTCAAAAAATTATACTTTTTCGTTTTTCGTATTTTTTTTTGTTTTCATTGAATTTTTAAAAATATTTTAAGAATTTTTTAAAAAGAATTTAGACACACTTAACATAAATACACTTAAAAAGTATAATATTTGTAAAAAAAATCTTTAAAAAATTCATTAAATACCAAACATACAAAAAAAAATATGAAAATTTAATTCAGTGCATTTTTTTAATATTTTTGTGTATTTATTAATTTTTTAAAATATTTTTTCATAAATATTTTACTATTTAGATACATCTAAGTAAGGTGCATATAACAAAGTTAAAAAATTGCTTAAAATTTTAAAAATATTTATTAAAAATAAAAAATTCAATTTTCAAAAAATTGAAACGAAGGACACTGAATAGAATTCTATGCAATACATTATCACAAGAATTATTATTTTGAGTTTAAATCACCCACTTAAATCATAATTGATTATGTTTTGGGCTTAAAACTAGTATTACAAGATTCTGTCCCAAAAAATGGGAAAATTGTACATAAAATGGGTAGGAGTAAAAACAAACAAGCTATTTTGCCATTCAAAAAACCACACTATTATATGTATCTATTTTTTGTTGGTTTTGGTTACAACGGAAATGATATGTATCTATGTATATACCTTTGTCCTCCTAATCTGTCATTCTATCTACCCCATTATCATATCCGCCAATCTTCACCCCACTTTCGTCTCCGACACCGGTCCGGCCGCCCTATTTCTGGCCACCACCATCTCCTTCTCCGCCTTCTCCGCCTCCTCCCTAAACTTCTTATAAATATCACTCCTATAAAACTTCCTAGTCCTGATTACCAGAAGCACCGAAACAAGCGCTCCTAACACCGTCACCGCGGTGATAATAATGAAAGAAAGCTTAAAACAATCCACCCCAACACAATTCAAGCCCTGCCCGACCTTCCTGATCGCCCCCGACGCTCTCATTTGTCGTTTAGCTTCCTTATCGTACAAGTGTCCGGTGACTCTGACATTGAGTATATACAATCCAATTGGACTCGCCACCGATCCAAAATTGTATAATGTGGAGTAGTATTTGAGTCCAAATACTTCGGATATGATTGAGAACAGCAATGGCCATTGAGCTCCGAAACAGAATCTGATTATGATTGATGCAATGTAGAGGCCGCTGGGGACGTTGAAAGCGATGAGGAGGTGACCAAGGCAAGAGAGGAGGAGGATGTGGGTGAGCATGAGAGGCGAGGGAACTTGTATTTGGTTAGAAAGATTTCTGAGACGAACCCGACGACTACTCGGCCGAGGTAATTCCATATGCTGACGAGTGATATGAAAGTACTAATGCTCCGTTTTGGGTATCCGAGAGAAGCTCCAATCTGACCAATGTTGTCGATGGCGGTTAAAGTTCCTCCGACGCCGTAGATGGTGGCGAAGAAGAGGATCAGCATGTCGATGCTGAAGAGCGCTTGGAGGATTGTGTAGTCATCGCCTCTGTTTGGTGGCTGGAACATGGTTCTCCAACACGAAACTGAATCAGAATCAGCCTATTTTTGTGATGTTGGTAGTACTAGCACTTCTCCACCACTATTACTGGTCGCCGATGGTGGCAAAATTGTTTCTGTATTTTGATTTTCGGTTATGATTGTTGTTGTGGATCGGGGGCACACCAGGAACACACACAAGCAATAACACAAGAGATTTAACGTGGTTCGGCAAGTCGCCTACGTCCACGGGCAGCGGATTCACTATATTGAACAAATGGTAGAATTATACAACACTCTGAATAATTCTCTCTCTCTTTTTCTCTCTTTAGTTGGCTGTAATTTCTCTGCTCTCTTTGCATCTATTTATACACAATCATGAAGAGGAGAAGACAGCAGCATTTGTGAGTGGGTTAGGTTGCCACCCCCACTCATCTTCAATGTGGGTGCTCCATTAGAGTAGTGGGTTCTCTAATGCTCTCCAACCACCCCACTCTCTCTAAGTGGGTTAGCCACTCATGGGATGATTCAACAAATCACCCCCTCAACCCATGTGAGGTGATCCACTGCACACACTGCTGCTAATCTTGTCACGCCCAAAAAACCAACAGAATCTTCATCTCCTCACTGAGACGCTGCATCCCTGAAGCTAGAGATAATACACCAGAGATACAAGAGGAGGAAGGAATCCTACATCTTCAACTCAACTCACACCACTCTCTGATTTGGAGAGAGCCTCTGCTCCTATCTCCACAGATCTCTTCTACGCTTCCTGTTTCGGATGTCTTCATCTGCTATGCTTGAACTTGTGCGACCAAGATATCTGACACCCCCTGATTGGATGTCCTGCACCCCCTGCTGAGATGCCCTTGACTGTCATGCCTTTGCCTTCTGTCCATAGTGATTGATCAACACTGCCTTGCACCCGAAGGTACTTAGTTCCGAGAGATGTTGACCAAGTCCAAACAATGTTGGAACTTGATCCCAGAAACCACTTTTGTGAGCATATCGGCCGGATTATCTGCAGTACTAATCTTTTGAAGCAGAATATCCCCTTCATTCACAATTTCTCGGATGAAATGGAAACGGACATCAATGTGCTTGGTGCGGGAATGATGAACCTGGTTCTTTGCCAAACAAATGGCACTCTGACTGTCACAGAACACCTCAACGTGCTTCTGAACAATACCCAAGTCCTCAATTAACCCATGTAGCCAAATAGCTTCCTTAAAGGCTTCTGTCACTGCCATGTACTCTGCCTCTGTAGTAGACAAAGCCACCGTTGACTGAAGCGTTGACCTCCAACTCACCGGCCCTTTAGCAAGCGTAAATAAATACCCTGTTGTTGATCGGCGTTTGTCCAAGTCACCAGCATAATCTGAGTCCACATATCCAACCAGATTCTGTCCGAGTCGGTTATCTCTCTCGAACTTCAATCCCAGATTAACCGTGCCATGTATGTACCTTAGGATCCATTTCACTGCCTGCCAGTGATCTTTTCCTGGATCATGCATATACCTGCTTACCATACTCACAGCATGTGAGATGTCAGGCCTTGTACAAACCATAGCATACATTAATGCACCAACTGCATTTGCATATGGAACCTGTGCCATATGCTTTCGTTCTTCTTCTGTGCGTGGAGACATCGAAGCACTGAGCTTGAAATGAGGGGCCAATGGTGTACTCACAGCTTTTGTTTTCCCATTTATGCCAAATCTGTCTAACACCTTTTTTAGATACTGGGTTTGTGTCAGACAAACCGTGCCCTTCTTCCTGTCTCTCTTGATCTCCATGCCAAGAATTTTCTTTGCTTCTCCTAAATCCTTCATTTCAAACTCTCTTGCCAACTGTGCCTTGAGTTTGTCAATCTCCACCTTGCTCTTAGATGCAATCAGCATATCATCTACATATAAGAGCAAATAGATGAAGGAACCGTCGGGAAGCTTACGGAAATATACACAATGATCAAATTGACTTCTTGTGTATTCTTTCTCCATCATGAACCGATCAAATCTTTTGTACCACTGTCTCGGGGATTGCTTCAACCCGTACAACGATTTGTTCAGCTTACAGGCCCAATTTCTTTTCCAGCAACTTTGAAACCATCTGGCTGGGACATGTATATCTCCTCTTCAAGATCTCCATATAAGAAAGCAATTTTCACATCGAGTTGGGCGAGCTCGAGATCAAACTGTGCAACCAAAGCTAACAAGATACGAATAGACGTGTGCTTCACAACAGGTGAGAATATCCCATTGTAGTCTATTCCTTCCTTCTGAGCATAGCCTTTAGCTACCAATCTAGCTTTGAATCTGATGTTGTCTCTGCCTGGGATGCTTTCTTTCTTGGTGTAAACCCACTTGCACCCAATTGCTTTCTTGCCTTTTGGAAGTTGCACCAACTCCCAAGTCTGGTTCTTGTGAAGTGACCCGATCTCTTCATCCATAGCCTCCTTCCATTTGACACTTTCTGCATTCTGCACGGCTTCTTTGAAAGTGCAAGGAACATTGTCTTCAATGATTGGAAGTGCATAGGCTACCATATCGGTCATCCAACTGGGTTGCTTAGTAACCCTTTTTCCTTTCCTAATTGCAATGGGTTCTGATTGTTGTGGGGCCTCTGGATCTTCATTTTCATCTGAACTCTCTTCAGAGCTATCCACTGAGACTTCTTCAGGATGATTGTCTGTCTGAACAGTCTTTGCTGGAGTCTCAAACTCCACCTGCACTGACTTCTTCAATGCTTCCTCATTTTGATTTGGTTGCTTCAGCATTGTAGACTCATCAAAGGTAACGTCTCTTCTAGTGACAACTTTCTTTGATTCAGGGCACCAGAGTCTGTATCCCTTGACACCGTCACTAAAGCCCAAGAAGATGGCTTTCTTGGCTCTTGGATCCAATTTAGATTCTGTAACATGAAAATAAGCTGGACATCCGAAGATACGTAACTGATCATAATCAGTAGCTGGCACTCCTGACCATACCTCCATGGGAGTCTTGCCATCTAGTGCTGCAGTAGGTAGTCTGTTGACAAGATGACGAGCATAGTTCAATGCCTCGCCCCAAAATGCCTTGCTCAATCCAGAATGTGACAGCATACACCGGACTTTTTCCACCAAAGTGCGGTTCATGCGTTCTGCAACTCCATTTTGCTGCGGTGTTCCAGGAACTGTGAAATGTCTCACTATCCCTGCATTCTGGCAAACCTCAAAGAAGGGATCTGATGTGTATTCCCCACCATTGTCAGATCTGAGCTTCTTGATCTTTCTGCCTGTCTGGGTCTCAATCATCTTCTTCCACATAAGAAAGATGTCTAAGACTTCATCTTTGTGCTTCATTGTGTAAATCCAAACTCTTCTTGAGAAATCATCAATGAACGACACAAAGTAGTGTTTACCTCCCAACGAAGCATTCTTGGAAGGACCCCATACGTCGGTGTGAACGTAGTCTAGAATCCCTTTGGTACGATGAATAGCAGTACCAAACTTGATTCTTGTTTGCTTGCCCAGTACACAATGCTCGCAGAACTCAAGCTTCCCTGTTTTTGGCGCCTTTCAACAGGCCTTGCTTTACCAACCCTTGTAAAGCCTTCTCACCGACATGCCCTAGGCGCATGTGCCAAAGTCTGGAAGTGTCTGATGCATCATCTTCTGAGCTGGTGGAGACAGCCACTCTCCCTGTGACTGTAGAGCCGTCTAGGAAATATAAATTTCCTTGTCGAGTACCCTTCATTGCAACAAATGCTCCTCGAACAACTTTGAGGACTCCACCTTCCATGGTTACTCTGTAACCTTTGGAGTCTAAAACTCCCACTGAGATGAGATTCTTTGTCAGATCCGGTACATACCGAACATCTTCAAGAATTCTGATTGTTCCATCATGTATCTTCAGTCGAATTGTTCCAATCCCCTTTGTCTGGCAAGCTTGGTCGTTGCCCATCAGCACAACTCCTCCATCGAACTCTCGTAAGCTCGAGAACCACTGCTTGTTAGGACACATATGTGGTAGGAACATCCGGAATCTATAATCCATTCATCAGACTGGCCATATGATGAAACTGTGAAGGCTGCTCCTTCACCATTATCTCCATCTCGTGCAACGTTCACCTTTTCTTCTCTTGTCTTTATTGGGACAATCTTTTGCCCAATGCCCCTTCTGGCGACAAGCAGCACACTCGTCTTTTGCAAGACGTCTTCTGTCTGATGATTTCCCTCTGGATTTTGAGCGAGACTTTCCTCGCCCTGTATATCTCCTGTTATTTGTTCTGCCTCTGACTGTCAATGCCTCGGATGCTGAGTCCCTGTTTGCAGACTTATCTTTCCTTCTGAACTCATTGTTACCAAGGCATTTGCAACATCAACATACTTGATCTTTTCTTTACCGTACAGTAAAGTAGTAGTGAGATGATCATATGAGTCAGGCAAGGAATTCAACAATAACAGTGCTTTATCTTCATCACCAATGTGATCATCCAAATTCTTCAGATCGTGAGAATTTTGTTGAAGTTTAGGTGTTCGTTCATCGAAATACCTTTCTTGTAGTCGAAACGAAACAACCTCTTCTTCAAGTAGAGCCGGTTCTCAATGCTCTTTGTCATGAACTTATCTTCCAACGCCTTCCAAAGCTTCTTCGCAATATCATATTCTGTGAAGGCATACTTCTCCTCTTTTGCAAGGCAAAGTCGGATGGAACTGCAGGCCGGAGATTCACCTTCTCCATTCTATCCCGTCCAGGTCATCTGGTTTGTCTCCCAGAGTGAAGTGCAGGTTCATCTGGACAAGCATATCTTTAACTTCGCATCTCCACATGCCGAAGTTGCTGCTTCCATCGAACTTCTCTACCTCGAACTTAGCATGGGACACCGGGGTCTAATGCCTAGAGTTGCTTGTACTCGCTGAATTACTTACAGACTCAGTTGATCTAGCCTCTGTAGATTCTGCCATTTTTTAGAAATTCAATTCAAAAAACTAACCATAAAGATGTGTCCGGAATATCCCAAATAGTTGGAAAGCACTATTGGATCGTCAAAAACGGACTCCGAATGACTCAGTTATGGCCAAAACAGTTTGAACGGTTCAGATCTGCAGAATCTGGTGCATCTGAGATGCACCGGATAATTTCTCCGGTCAACGGCGCAGGTGGCGCGGTCAACAGAGGCTTGGCGGCGCGGTCAACGGCGGATCGGCGCGGTCAACAGCTTGACGGCGCGGTCAATGGCAGCTTGACGGCGCGGTCAACGCCAGCGCGGCTTGGTTAGCGGCTCAATGCTGACGTGGCTTGGACACGTGGCGGACATGTGGGCTGACGTGGCGTCCGCGTGTCGTCTGCGTGGCGATGATGTGGCGTCTGCGTGGCACTGACACGGCGTCTGCGTGGCACTGACGCGGCGCCACGTGGCTCGTCTTCTTCCTAGAGACGCGCGTGTGGCGCGTGTTGCGACTCTGTTTCACGCGCTTTTTTGAGCTAGCGCGTGAGGGCGCGTGCGGAGGCTTTTGGGGCTCTACTTTGCTTGGTTGGACTCCTCTCCTGGAGTTCTTCCTCCTGGTATGCTCAAAAGTTGATTTCGAGCACTTCGAAATCTGGGCACTTTCGGAAAAAATTTGATTTTTCACCACCCGAGCTCTGATACCAATTGTTGTGGATCAGGGGCACACCAGGAACACACACAAGCAATAACATAAGAGATTTAATGTGGTTCGGCAAGTCGCCTACGTCCACGGGTAGCGGATTCACTATATTGAACAAATGGTAGAATTATACAACACTCTGAATAATTTTCTCTCTCTTTGTTTTCTCTCTTTAGTTGGCTGTAATTTCTCTGCTCTCTTTGCATCTATTTATACACAATCATGAAGAGGAGAAGACAGCAGCATTTGTGAGTGGGTTAGGTTGCCACCCCCACTCATCTTCAATGTGGGTGCTCCATTAGAGTAGTGGGTTCTCTAATGCTCTCCAACCACCCCACTCTCTCTAAGTGGGTTAGCCACTCATGGGATGATTCAACAATTGTCAAATCAATGGATTGTGGTTGGAGTTGGAGTTGGGCTTCTTTTTTGCTTTTCCAAATACTATACTCTTCTTTTATAACTACCACGAGCGGTAAACACAGCAGAACGACTACGGCGGCAACACTGCCACCGTACTCGCTTCGCGTAAAGTTAAACGTTTTCTAGAAAATGATCATAATCATTAAAAACCCGGCTAACCCTAGCGAAATATAAAGAAAATTATAGAAAACTTTTAACTCATTCGGGTGTCGAACCACTTTCATGATCCGAATCGTTCGTAAAAAGGCAAACGAAATTGCCGCTGGAAGCCAACCAAAAAGTAAAATCAACAACTTGGAGTCGTCTCCATAGAAAGCATGGTAGAGCTGAGTGATAATCGCTCCGCTCAACCCAACGAACCCCTTGAGAAGGCCCAAAACAACGCCGCGGCTCTTGGGGAAGTTCTTGACACAGGTGACTAGAGCGCCGGTGTTGGCGAAGGATTGGGAATTGGCGCCGATGCAAATGTAGAGACACATTTTCCAGACTTAGGGAGTAGAGATTCTTTTGGTTACAGAGAACCAAATCATGAAGTAGCCGAAGAAATTGAGAATGGCACCGATGGAGAGGACAACCCAAAGAGGAGTGACCTCGTTGATGAGGCCCGAGGGGATGCCGATGTTGGCGCCGAGTTCTTTGAAGAAGCTGAGGAGGTTGAGGGTGGTTTGGTCGTATCCTAAGGAGGATTTGATTTCCGCGGAGTAGAGTCCGAACATATAGGTGGCTCCGGAGGCGGACATGATGAGGAAGGAGGCGAATACCATGAACCACCGCCCTATTAGGATTTGGAGGGGTAGGGATTTCATGGTGCTGGCTGAACCACCACCGCCGGCTAACACCATTTTTGTTTCTATTTGTTTTGGTTGAGTTGACAGTGAAGTTTTTTTTTTTCTTTTTGCTTTTGGTGTTAAAAGAGCGTGGGAGTCTTGTGCTCAATATATAGAACATTTACACTCCGTTTGGATAGAGGGTTTGGTTTGAAAAGAAAGAAAGTTATGTTTGGATAGTTAACTAAGGAATTTTTATCAAATTTATGTTTTGTTTCTCATTAGAAGGGGTGAGATTTGGCAAGAAAGAATTAGATATAATGAGTTTTTTTTAAAATATTAAAATTATTTTTATGAAAAAAAATAACTTATTATTATGAAAGATTATTTTGATAAAATAAAATAAAATATTTTTTTATTTCTTTTTTCTTATTTATATATTCAAATAAAATATATAAAAATCATATCTCTTATCTTTTATCCATCTAAATATAATAATAAAAAATTATAATTATTTCTTTCTGTCAACCCACCTTACTATCCAAACAGAATATTAGAGTAAAAAATTGACCTGTGTGGTCATAAAAGTTTGTCTTAAAAGTTATCCCCAAGGAAATCGCTAAATATAATCGTGGTGCTACATGTGTTAATTAATATATTAATATTAATTATGATAATATTATTGACTTCATTTATTAATCACATTATAAGTATTCAAAACTTTTTAAATTATGTTATATCATCAATTGATATACTAGTTAGTACATTAATTGATCCATATAGCATTATTCTAAATATAATTCAGTGTGCTTGGTTTGAGTTTTCTGGATTAAGTTTTTTGCAAACTGAGTTTTTGGTTTTCGTATTCTTTTGTTTTTAGTGAATATTTTTTAAATGTTAAACTTTTTTTTTTTACTTTTTTAGATGCACCTTAGTTAGATGTATCTAAAATGTAAAAAATCAAGTTGATCGGATATCATACCTGTAAAAAATCAAGTTGATCGGATATCAGAAAGCATATGTTCGGAAAACTAGAACTAAAAACTATTTTTTTAAAGAATTTAATAAACAGTTTTCCGAACACATGTTTTTTGATATCCGATCAACTTGATTTTTTATAGGTATGATATACTGAACAAATCTTAAAATATGAATGGTTCGGATCCTCAAAATTGGGTCTAAAAGTGGGCCCAATGGGCTTACAAGTAGGAAATGCAAAAAGGAAATGCAAGGAGGGGATCCTGATTCATAAAGAGAAGCCACGAAGTGAAAGCAAAAAAAAAAAGCAAACAGGAGAGACGATAAGGAAGGGGCATCAAAAAGCCAATGTAAATAGAATGAAAATAGTAGGTATTAATTTTAAGGTGAGTTATATTATACCTTGAGTTATCATAATATATTTTACGTATGTTTTGACTTACTATAATTTATTTTATACAAGTTATGTTTTATAAATTATATTAATATTTCAATTACGTGGATTAATTTCTGAATTCTATTTGTTTAAAATGAAACCCATGGATATATTTGTTTAAATTTTAAAGAATATTTGACTATGACCTTATAAACAATTATATTTTGTAAGTACCACTACGGGAGTCTCACGCCTTGGAGGACTTAAATAACCTTTGGCCCTCTGATTAGTCACTTTGTGACCCTTTGTCTATCATGGATCCACTGACTCTCTGAATTTCTGGTGTAGAGCAAAGTGTTGTACAGAGGTAAGTGTTATACTATGGTGGGAGCCACCTCTAGAGTTCGTACGAGCCATCTCTTCAGCCCATACATCTATTCTGTTCCGTTCTGTACCGTGGTTATGATTATTTTGTTTATATGATCTATGTATTATGTGTTTTTTATTCAAAATAATTTCCATATTTTATATTATGTATTTTAATATCAAGTTTTGTTTAGCCAATAATTATCCATGGTGAATTTTATGCCCTTATACTCTTAGTATAATATTTCTTACTCTGCCATGTGCTTATAACTGTTTACCAGTTTTCAGGAAATAATACAATTCAAAAATAGCTTTTGGAAAATCTTAGACGCGGGGCTGCGGAATAGGAATGGCAACAGGGGCGAGCGGGGCCGGGGACTACACCCCCCGTCCTCGATCCCCGAAAGTAATATATGCCCCGTCTCCGCCCCCGATCCCCGACGGGGACCCATAGCCCAGCCCCATCCCTGCACCCAATCGGGGATCCCCGACCCTGAAAAATCCCGGTGGTTTTTTTTTTTTTTTATATGTAAAAATCTGTAAATGGATTAAAATATATTTGTCATATTTGCCAATTAAAAAAATTCTATAAACATCCAATTCAAACATATTTGTCTAGCAGCATCAATAAATCAATAAATATCTCCTAAACATCCTGCAGCAACATACAAAACATCCATTACATCCTGTAGCAACATCCTGAAAATTCAGCATCCATTACATCCTGAAAATTCAACATCTATTACATCCTGAAAATTACATCCTGAAAATTCAACATCTATTACATCCTGAAAATTACATCCTGAAAATTCAACATCCATTACATCCTAAAAATTCAGCAGCCCATACACAACCCACACACAAAACATGTTGTAGCAACAAAATAGTACAAACAAAATATCTGTCCAGCAGCCCACACACACAAAAAAATTCAACAAGTAGCAAAGAGAATAATTAATCCCAAGCAGAACCTGCAAGGGATAGGTTACCCAAAAATTGAAATTAAAAAAATATATATATATATCCATTACAACATAAAAAATCAAATCCATTGTTTCTCCAATACCCATACAAACCACACAACTCCCATCATCTCCTTCAACTTGAATTCCTGTTAAATAACAAAAGGAAAAAAACAAATAATTAATACTAATAATAAAATGTAAAAAATGTTAACAATTAAAACAAAAAAGATGACAACTAACACAAAAGTGGCACATGACTGATTTGACTCGATCTCATCATCATCATATATAGTTACATAGCCCACCGATTCCAATGTTGAATTTCCTAAAAAGTAAAGAATATAAATTCAGTATTGAAATTATTCCATAGTAATATAAATAATAAAAAGTGAAATAATAATATGTAGATTGAATGAAATAATACATTTCATCTCTGCACCCCACAACCAACTTTGTGCACACATTAATGCTTCTAATATGTTTGGATGAAGTCTACTACGATGTTGACTCACCAACCTTCCACTAGTACTAAATGCTGACTCAGAAGCAACAGTGGATACATGAATAGCTAAAATGTCCCTAGCTATTGCCTGTAAGGTCGGATACTTTGGTCGATTAGCTTTCCACCAATTCAAAACATCAAAACCTAAAGTTCTTGGCAAAACATCATCTTCTAGATAATGGTCCAACTATGATCTTACATTATTCATTTTTTTACTTCTCTTTCTACTAATAAACAAATCAAATTCTGAAAGGGTCTCTGTAGCAATTTCTGGATGAGTAAAAGAGTCACCAACAACATCGGTCTCCATACCAACTCGGTGCTAATACTCTTGCAATAAATCATAACAAATATGACGAACCCTATCAACTTCATCTTCAGCTTTGTCTCCATAAAGTTTTTCAAAATAAAACTCCAATACACTCATCTTATATCTAGGATCAAGTAAAACTGCAACTCCAATAACACCATGTATCACTAACCAATATTTATCAAATTTTTCCACAATTTTTGATGCCATTGTTCTGGTCACTTCAATTTCACAAGAGAGCCATTGAGACAGTGTCATCCTAATCTCACATAAAGCTGGGAAACAAACATTGGCCGTGGGATACTTTGTACCAGAAAACAACTTTGTGATAAAAAAAAAATCTTAAACCTCCCACTAATCTCTCTAGCAAACTCCCATTCTTGCTCAGTTGGCACAGTCTTATATTGCGGCTCTCTAATTTTCAACCTAGAAAAGACATCCTTATACAATAAGGTTGTCTGAAGCATCAAGTAGGTTGAATTCCACCTAGTTACACAATTAAGTCCTAATTTCTTAGTATGTGGAATACGCAATTGGTTGACTGTTTCTTAAAATTTTTCTAGTCTTTTTGGTGTTGCTGTCCAATAAGCTACACTCTCTCGAATTTTCTCCACACCCACTCGTATGACATCCAATCCATCTTTCACTATCAAATTCAAAATATGCGCACAACAACACATATGAAACAAAGTACCACCCAACAAAAGCGATGTATTACTTAACTTATCCATCAACATGATAATCATGGAATCATTTGTGGAGCAATTATCAACAGTAACAGTAGAGATTTTTCTATCAATATTCCAGTCCATCATACACTCAAGCAAAGTATCACAAAGAACTTCTTTTGTGTGTGGACATGGAATATAAATAAACCTAAAATATGATATTCATAAACAAGTATTAATAACATGCAAATTGAACTGAATAAGATATAATTTTTAAATGATTTGCAAATTTACAAAAATATACCTCAAAATTCGACTTTGCAATGTCCATGAATCATAAATAAAACGTGCGGTGACAGCCATGAATCCTTTCTTTTGATTACTAGCAGTCTACATATCAGTTGTGATTGCCACCCTACTTTTATTATGCTCCACCAAACTCAATGTCTTCACCCTCTCATAATCATAAATCTTTAAAATATCACTTTTTATTGTATTTTGAGAAGGCACTTTAAACAATGGTTGAAGTCCTGCTGAATATCGTTTAAAACCAACATGGTCTACGATAGAGAGGGGATATTCATGCAAGATTATGGCATGTGACAACTCTTTCCTAGCAAAATCTTGATCAAAAATATAAGAATTCATTTTTGGACTCTCTCTACTAAAGTTGTTAGTTAACACTTTTTGTCTCATGTCCATCACTTTTTTCCTAGTACAACTCTTATGGTGATCATGCAAATGCCTAGTTCCATTTTTTGAATCACCTCCAAGATGCTTATTACAATAATTACATATTGCCTTCCACACCCCATTGGCTTGTTGTTTTTTAAAATGTTCCCACACAACACTAGGTTTTCTTTTAGTTCCTCCACAAGTAGTATTAGACTCTTCTTCTAAATCAATAACATTTTGATTAGAGAGGGGAGACGGTGAGTTCTTAGGTGCGTTTGTAGCTGGCGATGAATGTTGTGACGCGTCACTCTTAAATGGTACTTGAGAGTTAACGGGTACTAGAGTTAACTGGTGCTTCAGAGTTAACATCTGACATTTTTAACCTTTATAAAAATAACATGGATTGAATTAATATTAACAGAGGCAACATAAAAGTAGATTACTGGAACTGAGACACAAATTAATAATAACTAAGCTAATGGATTGAATTAATAGAATTGAGAAACAAATTAACTAAACATCAATTTTCTTTTTTCTTTCTCTGTTTTCTTTCTTTTAGATGAATGGAATTGAATTGGGACATGTACCAATAAGCTCACAGTGTAGAAGACTGCTGTTATTAGTGGTTTTGCCACTTCTTAGTGCGTGAGACTCCTATTTTTTAGTGTACAAAACTCATCATCTTCAATAATATAAAATAAACAGATTTATATTTTTTGTTAATATTTGCTGTTAATATTTTTTAGTGTACAAATTAACTAAACATCTAATGGAAGTATCAATTTTCTTTCTCTGTTTCTTTTCTAAACTGTGTTAAGAACAACTAATTTCTACACACAGAATAACGTCATCAACATCATCAATTTTCTTTCTCTGTTTCAATAATCATCAAATAGACAGATGGTATAAGTTATCAATAATATAAAATAGACAGATCATCATCTTAATAGACAGATTATCAATAATATAGACAGATTATCAATAATATCAACAGATCAATAATATAAAATAGACAGATCTATATGTATAACAAATTCCCACATATCATCTTCAATAATATGATCATCATCTTAATAGATCTATATGCATAACAAATTCCCATATAACATCAGCATCTTCAATAATATAAAATAAACAAATCTATAATAGATCTATTATTTATCAACAGATCAATAAATTTCGAAGTCGTTAAAATTTATCAACGGATAAACAGATCTATAAATTTCGAAGTCGTTATTTATCAACAGATCAATAAACAGATCTATATATAAACAGATCAATAAACAGATCAGTCGTTATTTATAAACAGATCAATAAACAGATCTATATATAAAATAGATAGATCTATAAATTTCAAAGGAAAAAAAAAAAAAAACAGAGGTTGAATCTATATATGTAATAACCCTCACCACTGTTTACCGATTGATTACTGATTACCGTTAAACTGGAACCGATTATGACTGATAATTGAATTGATCGAAATACTGAACTGACTGACTGAAATCTGAAACTGATTGATTGACTGTATCTGTTTAAATGCATTTTCTATCTGTTGATTGTTAATTGATCTGTTCATGTTTTACGTTTAAATTGCAAATTGAAGGCCTTATCGGCGGCCGAATCTGAAATTGATTGATGTTCTGTGTTAATTAGATTTTATGTGATTTTATGGCATATTTATCTGAAATGTGATTTAGTATGATTAAATTAGATTAAAATAAATTGAATTGCATTGTTGGCTTAATTTACCAAATTGCCATCCTAGTGATCCACTATCCCAAACACATTGAGCCTCCTTACACTTAGGCAAAACATTTTCATCAGCTCATTTCATGTTCCCCACCGAAATATAGAGAGAGAGAAACTAGAAGAGTTGATTTCATCTCACTTTTGCTTGATATTGCTTGGTGATCTTAAGGAATTTGAAGGTTGATTTCATAATTAAGCTCCTACACCTCTAATTCAAGACTTAGGTAAGGGAATTCAACCTCTCATTGTTGTGTTTGAGTTGATTCTTGTATGGCTTAGAGCAAAGTTGAAGTCAAGGGCCAATTTATGGCTCAAATTGTTGTGTTGAAGCTTAATTGTTGCATGCATGTATATATATTGAAGTTTTGGGGTTGTAGTTCATAATTCCTCACATGCATGTCCATGTTTTAAGAGTAGTTCTTGAATTCATCTTTATTTTGTAAGATTTGGCTCTTTAGAGCATGCAATCGAGGTTTGAAAGTGGTTTAAACTCATGCATATCATGTTTGTAGCATGTTCATGAAAATTGGTTTGAAATTGAGTTTGAATTAAACACCCTTGGGCTTTGATTTCTCAAATTGAGCTTTGAACCATGTTGTTCTATGTGTTTACAAATGTTTTCCAGAAAATAGGCCCAAGAGGATTGAATTTGGAGCATCAAAACTTGGTTTTTAGTTTGGAGGTGCAATCTGGATTTTCCAGATTTTGCACTCCCGCTCGAGCGGGGAATTCGTGCATCCAGTACTTTGCACTGTTTTGATGTCCGCTCGAGCGAGGTAATTGATGCTCGAGCGGCACCTTGTGCCTTACGCTCGAGCGGCTATCGAGCGCCCAATCAAGCGTGATTTTTGAGCATCCAGTACTTTTGACTGTTTTGCATGTCCGCTCGAGCGTGGGAAGTGACGCTCGAATGGGAACTATTGTCTGCATGTCCGCTCGAGCGGAGTAATCTACGCTCGAGCGGGACCTCTGTTTTCTAAAAATTCTGAAAATGCTTTTAAAGTGCATCTTTGCATCCTCATTCCATCCTAGGCATTCTTAGGCCTAGTTAAGGCATCTTAATGAGGATATAGATGTAGAACACACCGAGGCAATTAGGGATCTAGTTATTATCTTTCCCCACTATGTAGCTTAGTGTGTGTTCAATCTGTAAACTGTGTAGGGTTGGCGACTGGGGACGCGCTCTAGCTTTACTGTAGCCCAGAACTCTGTGAGTAACAACTGCGTAAAGATATGTTCAAATGATTAACTTCTGAACAATTGAACTGTACTGTTTTTGAACTGCTACTGTTTACTGAATGAATGTATGTCATATATTCTGAACTGTATTGTGGCATCCTTAGCAACTACTGTTACTGATTGTTACTGTTACAGAGATCTCTGTCGGTTCCCTTGTTGGAACCACTACTGTTTACTGATTGATGGCCATCATTGACTGTTCGGTCTTTTAAGACCTACAGTTTACTGTTATGCTAATGGATGTACCACATATGACTGTTTACTGTACTGAACAACTGATATACTGATTGAAATGAACTGTTTTCATTACTGTAAGGACATTCATTCTAAACCCCTTTACGCTTTATGTTATTCACTAGGCTTTAGCTCACTGCTCATATATATATGTAGGTGTACAGGCACCAAACCGCGACTAGGAGCGTCAGGGTAAACTCCAGTTTTGTCAAGCCAACCATTGTGCCTCACTGCAAGGTTCCGAGCCTGTCAAGCTTTGGCTTAGGGGTGTTTTATTTTCCCGCTTTCTGTCTCTGTGTCTGTTTTGTATAACTGTATAGACTGTTACTATACTGTTAAGTAGGGATTAAATCCCTGTTCTGAATGGTTGTAAATATTGTACATACTGTTTTGTCTCTAACTGCATATATGTATGAAAAATCTTTTTGCATACAGACTGTCACAGCTCATTGGACATTGTTTATCTACTGTATTGACTTCCGCCATGCCCCTGTACTCTGTATTACTGTCTCACTGTTAAGCAGGCCTGCGGTAATCTCGGATTACTGGCCGGTTACGGTACTAAACCCATAGGGGCGGGTTTGGGTCGTAACAATATATACATATATGCAAACCCTAGAACGAAATCCCTAGAGAGAGAGAGAGAGATACCTAAACAGAGAGAGTAGCGACGGAGGAGCGGCGGTGACGGAGAGAAAGCAGCAGCCCCTTCGTGTGTGTGTGTGTGTGTGTGTGTGTGTGTGTGTGTGTGCGTGTGTGTGTGTATGTGTGAGAGAGAGAGAGAGAGAGAGAGAAATAGAGACAGGGAGGCGAAACAGTAAAACAACAGAGGTGAGGTGGTAAGGGAGGATCGGTGGCGACGGAGGATCGCCGGTGAGGAGAGAGGCGCGGCGGTGAGAGAAAGAGAGAGGGGAAGACCAAACCAGTGGTGGCGAGCAAGAGAGAGAGAGGAGCAAGCGGAGTGTGAGTGAGACGCTGAGTGTGTGTCTGAGTGTGTGTGTGTCTCAAATCCTAAACAAACACAAGCATATATATATCCAGGGACAAAACGATAATTTTACCTCGGGGACTAAGCGGACGCGGGGCCAGGTCCGGGTCTGAAACAAATATCCCCGTCCCCAGCCCGGATATCATCGGGGATGAACTTTTGAATACCATCCTCGGCCCGTCAGGGACATTTTTCGGTGAATAACCACTGAATTCGGGGTCGAGGGGTCGGGTCACCATCGGGTCGGTTTCAGATTGCCATCCATACTGCGGAATAGACACACAGCACTTTTATGATATTTTTCTATGTAAATATCAGCCTTTTTAGTCAATAAATTTTGTAATAAAAATAGAAATTTCGATGATTATTTTGGTACCCTCATTTAAATATTATTTCCGCTCGCGTTTATTAATTTGTTTAAGAATTGGCCGGAAGTAACTTTAGTTACTGGCCATCACGATGCTTAACCCTTGGGTACGGGGAGCGGGTCGTGACAAGATTCATATCCTATCCAATTAAATAGTCATTTCCTGACATCTAATCTCATGACTAAACAAACATGGGACACAAATCTAATCCAACAAAGTAGTCCGGAGATAATGTATCCCAGAACTAACAGTCCGGTGGATTCCAATCTTCCTTTATCTAGTCTGTCCAAACAAATGCACCCTAAGTGCTTTTTACAGAAAACACGGTGGGTATCCTATGTATATTATAATTAAGAAAAAAATAATATAATTGTATATTTTTTACTCATAATTATAAAATAAAAATATCATAATTAATATTACATAAGATATAATTAAAAATCTCATGAGTTATAATTAAAATAATATCATAATTAAAAAAAAAGTTATAAGTAAAGAAAAAAAATAACATTACTATAGGTATATAATAAAATTTCTACTTTGTATATATATATAGGAAAATATTAAAAGTCTCAAATTTTCTATCAAATAAATGACTAAATATCTCACATGGATATGAGGTTCACAAAATTGTAGACCCCACACCTATATAAGATATTTGGTCATTTATTTATTAGAAAATTTAATATTATAATGTATTGGATACTCAGAATCAATAATTATGTGAAGACAATAGGGGGATAAGAAGACTATAGAGAAGTAATCATATCCATTTGAGGAGATTCTAAAGTGTACCTAAATTGTTGAATAATAATTCAAACATGCTAAATGTGCCCCTTTCTAGATTTGGAAAGCTCTAGTAATTCTAGTCTTTCTTCTTTTCATATAGGTTGAGCTTCTTTTCATATGGGTTGGGGTTATTAATTTCTTTCTAAAGGGATTGCATGCATGTCGGGGAAATTTAAGTATTTTCAGAAAATTAAGCTACCAATTACTAGGATAGTTACATATGTATTTATGAGGGAAAAAAAATAATTCAGAAGTGTGTGAGTGATTTTCTGACTACACTGCTAACTCAGTAATCAGTTGGAGAGTACTGGCAGAATAGATGACACCTGACTGACCTGCAACAGAAAGAGAAGATTTCGACGGTGGTTCGTCCACCCGGGGGCACTCCGACGATCAAGTCAGTATATTTCTCAAAGATAATCAATAGTGCTAAACTCACTGTTCAGAATATAAATTGCATACCTTAGACCCATCGAGGGTGCCTTTCTTTTATAGTTAACTCAATCCTTGTCCCAACAGAAGCCTAATTTTAATGGACTTTAGCTCAGTGTTTATCCAGGACTCTTCAATAGATAGAGATAAGCTCCCTAAGAGCTTTATCTTTATCCAGGCTAAGTCCCCTCATCATTCTAGGACTATTGTGCCTTATCCGCTTATCTCAGATTCCGATATCTTCAGAGATAACCTTGGCCTTGCCGAGATAACCTCGGCGTCATGACCAGGACACGTGGCATCTCGGCTGACACGTCGGCGTCACCTTGGTCACGTGTTGGTACTCAGAAAATATATCCCCACAAGAAGAAAATCTAGAAAAGGTGCATTTTTGGTCAAGGGATTTTGATGGTGTCATGTTTAGTTATAAAAATAACAATCCATTTGTTTGGATTTTTTTTGTTTTTTTGTTTTCCGTCTTTGGTATTTTTTAGAGTTTAGTCAGATAAAAAAATATAAAAAATGAACAAGATTTAATATGAAGAAGTCTATGAACACATAATGGGATGGAAAGTATATAGATGAATAAGATTTTTTAAAATAAGACTAACTAACAAATATTGTAAATATTATCTACATATGCATTATATGTCTGATTTCATGATTGATTTTTACATTTTTAACAAACTTTATTAATGTAAGACATGGAAAATATGACTCATTGAACCAATGCACGAATGCCGTCTAACATTTGATCCCTAAAAATGAAGTGCATGTCATTGAAGATTTGGGGTGCTTGTGCTTCTCGGTGAGGCCTACTCTAGGCTTATTAAAATGATTAAAATTATTTATTTTATAACATCTATTATATAGTAGGTTATTTATATAAAAAATTAAATTTATTAGAAATGATAATTATATGATCAAATCATATTCGCCTTAAAAAAATGTCACGATGATCATATGGATATTGATATTTAATTAACAATTTTTTTTCTCATTCATTTATTTAACTTTTTTACAAAATAAATTATTAAGATCATCTGAATAAATCTAGACTCATTTTTTTTTAACAGATTATAAGTCCAGGCAGAGCTGACCAATGGGCACAAAATGGCTATTGTGCCCACCCCAAATCTGTCTATCAAACCCCAAATCTCACATCATTATAGTGCTACAAAACAAAAATGCTAAACCTTAAAAATTTTATCAAATTTTTTATTAAATATTTTTATATAGGTGTGGGGTTCACACCTATGTAAGATATTTGATAAAAAATTTGGTAAAACTTCTAGAATTTCTAACATTACTCACTATTAGAGGTGTTCAGCGGATGTTTCGATTTGTCCAAACCGACCGAACTGAACTGATCCGTCGCATTTTGGACGGATACATAATGATGAGCAGATGGTTGCGAATTGATTTTTTTTAATCCATCTAGTTTTGAAAGGATGGCGGATTTGAGATTCTTTGGCCGCAACCGAACCACCAAACCGCAAGCACTCCTAGTAATTTGTAAGATTTTGTGTTTTCAATTTATTTAGATATTCTGTTTATGTTTTCAATTGAAAATGAATTTAGATATTTTGTTATGTTTTCAATTTGTTTTTAATTTGAAAATCCTTTTAATCAAATGACAAGTGTTTATATTAAGTATTTTTGTGTGAAAAATATAATACTTAATTTTGTTATTTTTAAAAAAAATTAAATTAAATAGTTTCGAATAAAAAAAGTAATGAAATAGTTTTGATAATGTATAATTTTTTAGATGTCACTACTAAAAAAAATACTTTTTGCGACCGCTATAAACCGTCGCAAATAATAACAAACAGTCGCAAAAAGACTTTTTGCGACGGCCCATGTGACGACAAATGGGGGTCGCGAATATGGGGGTGGCAAATACTTTTTGCGACGGCAAAGCAACGGTCGCAAATTATTTGCGACCACCTAAACTACTTATGGCGACCGCTATTTTGCCGTCGCAAAAAACAAAGAAAAACACTAACATGATTTTTAGCGACCATCTTGTAACCGTCGCAAAAAATCAAAAATAAAAATAAAAATAAAAATAAATAAATATGACGAGGGGAAAAGCTCTTTCATTTACATGCATTTGTTCTCCATTCCATAGTAAAAAAGAAATACTTAAATCTTGATGTGTCTTTCATATTCACTTATTCTCCTTCATTTACATGCATTTGTTCTCCATTCCATAGTAAAAAAGAAATACTTAAATCTTGATATGTCTTTCATATTCACTTATTCTTTACATTGACTAGAAAAGGCGTCCAAGAGTTTTTCAATCTTAAGCCGATTGATAGAAAGGGACCACCGACATTATCAGTAGAAGACATAAGAAACTAATTGATGCACCTTCACTTTCTCATCTCGAATATGCTCAGGTGTAAGAGAAATAGGCTTCTCCATAGCAATTAGGCAAAGAATCTACAGTTGGCAAGAATATATCTGTTACATCTTAAAGAAAAATGATAAACAAATTGGAGGGACTGTTGTGAATAAATTTATATATCTATCATTTTAATAGATATATAAACTGGGGATGATCCCAGTGTAGTAGACCACAAGAAGTGCTCATGTGGCAATGTTGGCATTGTTTAATTTTTGCTCTTAAATTCAATTTAAGTTCATAGCTCTAACCCTTCCCAAGCAATTAGAATAATCTTTTGTGACCTGTTCTTTCTTAGCTTTTCTAAAGGACTAACAAAAGTACCTTCAAATAAATTTCTCTGTTTGATTGAAAATAGAATCTAGAAACAACCATTTAACATGTTCAAATATAGTAATTTATAATTAATTAAATGATCACAAATATCAAATTCCATTCAGCATTTGCAGTGTTCAATTGTTTCACTGATTAGAAATATAAAATGGAGAAGACAAGACAAACCTGGCCGGTCTCTGCTTTAAGCAAGATTGCATAAGCCAATATGGCTTCCTTGTACTACATATTGAGAAAAGGAAAAGAATCAGACCAAAAAATAATAAGAAAGAAAAGAAGGGAACAACCCATAGCACCTTCTCAATCATTTCCTTTTTCTTTTCTTTATTTATTTTTTATTTTATAAACACCTGTCTCTATCTTCTAGCAGAAAAAATGAATAAATAAATAAAATCATCAACTCACTTGCTGCTGTTCAGAAGCATCCAGAAGAAAGTGAACTGAGCCAAAGCCACTTGCTATGGTTTTCTCATAAAGTGTCTTGTTGACCAGAAGCTGTAAAAATGCATTTCTTATAAAAATCATGTGGTAAACTAAAAACAAAAAAGGGTTAGTATCGCAATAAAGACGTCTACTTTTGTTCAAGATCAAGATCTCCACAGAAGACAGAACAAACTTGGTGAACTCACTTGATACCTATCCCATGTCTGTTTGTAACCCAAGCCACACGGGTCACATATATTATAAGAGCACTGATTGCAATCACGTCTACTGGGGATGAACAATATAAACTAAACTATCCTTAATGAACAACATAAACTAAACTATCCTTAATGAACAATATAAACTATAATAATTCACAATTGAATGGTCCACTTTTAATAAATCACTATTCAAAGATTGAATCACAACTTATACACAGCAAATTGAGCCAACAATGTTATATGTACACTGATGTCATGATGAAACTATACATAAATGCGGATGCTATGAACCAAGCCAGAGTCATGATGCTCTGACCTTTTACTCTATGAACAACAATTGCTCAACTAGTCTGCATTAAGTGAGATTTGAAAGATAAGGTACTTGGAGATAAGTAAGGCTAGGAAAACATCTATCGAAAACAGCAATAATGTGACTGTTTAAAACCCTATCCCGGTAATGTAAAAAATTCACCAACGATGAGAAACACAACAGCTATCCAGGTTTGAGTTGAGATAACAGGTGTAACCTCCCACCCTTTGAAAAATTACTTAACAAAAATGCCCATAACATGTGCTTGATCTGTTTCCAGTACTTTCTGACACTTGATGAACCAAAATAAGTTCTAAATT
The DNA here is from genome assembly GCA_030407325.1 of Camellia japonica. Taxonomy (NCBI): domain Eukaryota; kingdom Viridiplantae; phylum Streptophyta; class Magnoliopsida; order Ericales; family Theaceae; genus Camellia; species Camellia japonica. The sequence continues at coordinate 200,060,732 of JAPPVO010000002.1, read as the reverse complement.
GTAATCTTACTCTAAGGTAAGGAGAAGATTAACAAGACCCTAATCTGCAGAAAGATTTATTTAACAAAAAAAGATACTCCATTTCCACACTAGATCAGCTTTTTTCCTTTTAAGAGAACCAAATGCTGGATTGATGGGGAATGTTATTTAAGAAGTCCATGGTAGAACCTAAACTATGTAATGACTAAACTAAAAATAATTGAAAACTCATAAAACTTACTCAGTAACATAGCTCTTAACAAGTGTAAAGTATATTCTCCAAAATTGTCGTTCTTTCAGATGACGAGGACAGAGTCTAAACCTAAGTTGTGACATTTCCTGAAATTACGATCAAAATCATGAAATTGAGATTCACTGCAGGTGTAACAATTACGAACTTTGTTGAATAGTACAAGATTGAAGCCCATAGGTTATATGGCAACTAATGAAGTTAGTATCAGATCTTCAGTACAATACATTCTTTAAATATTCAGCAAATCACTCTTGAAATTATGTCATAAATCTCCAAGAAAAAATGCAGTTTACAGAATCCAACAAACACAAATGAAATAATATTTCATCTGGAGAAACATCCAAATTCAAATTCCAACTAATATGCCTTTTTTTCCACTTGTAATTCCATATTTAGAATGTCCCTATCTATTGAGAGAGAGAGAGAAGGTAAAATCAGAAAATAAAACAAAACAAAATAATCTGCGATGGGAACTTTCTTTCTTTATTTAAGTTTTTCAATCCATGCCATTTTCCATTTTAAAGAACTGCAAAGCCCCAGGAACAGTATCTTCCTAGCATTGGGTCTGGCTGGTTTCCAATCAAAATACGCACCTCTTATCTGTACTGCATTAGGCAAACCATGTGCCAAGCTTAATCCAGCTTGACAACAGTTTTCAACAACCCCTTCTCTAATTTAGTTTTCCCTCTCCAAATTCATAACTTTAAACTTTTAACACTATTTACAGTTATCATCGGTGTTGAACAAATTTTTTTTTTTTACTTAACCACCGTGCTAATCTGTTACACAAAACTGCCCTCCACATGTCAGTCACCAATAACAAGATTAAGGGCCTAGTAGCATCACTAGTTCTGCAGAAAAAGTAGGGGAAGGTTTATCCATTGGTTACTTTTTCCTCCACAAAAAGACTGTTGCGTGGATAATATTTTCTGGTTCTATGAGTAATCATGTAAATTTCATGAAGCTTTCTTTTCCAAGCCATCATTTTTATCTAACCACAACCAATGATCATTACTTGCATTGCCCAATAGTTCCCGCATAGAATGCTGGGCAATATCATCAATGCTGCCAGTTGCAAGTGCGGCGATGGCTGCACTTGTGTCGCTTAAAAGTCTTTTAACTTAACAATACCCCCTCTTGGTTTAGCTACCTACTTTTCTAGCCTTTACCCCTACTCTAGACACTGCCTACTCTCTACCATATCCATATATATGTATAGTAGAATTCATTAATTCCAACAACAATCAAGTCTGATATATTTCACAAGTGACAGTTTTAAGGTGGGCAGAGATCAAATTGAAGCTGGTTTATAGCCCCAAATTAATATACAATAGGCAATGAAATGTGAATCCCAGACCATGGAATAAGAACAAGCCAGCACCTGTATAGTAGAGTGGCATACCTATTCATTTTCTTATGAAGCTTGTTGCCCACTAGATGCATCTGACACCTACAATATGTTAGTATAATGTGTTAATAATTTCCATATGTATATATACAAATTGATAAAACGTAAAATTCGTTAATTTGTAAGTATTGCACCTCTCTCAAGCTCATACTCCCAGCCACACCCTGTGACTCTAAGAACAAAACACGTGCCGTTAGGTTCTTGATTGTCGTAGTGAACCTAGACTCGACGTCTTGTGTCACACGCTGTGTGATCTCATCAATAAATGAAGGGGCTGCTAATGATTGGGATGGGCCGCTGCCTCGCGCATACACCGCACTCCAGGGCACTCCTCTCCCATAGGTCTTGCAATACCCATGTCCATCATTCCCAACGATTTTATGATAAATCCCATCGCAATACTCAATCGTATGTTGCTCCTTAGGAACTTTCCAAAGATGCACATTGTATTCCTCCTACATTTTAAAAACATAAGGACAATGTTTGGTAGAAAGCAAAATATGTGTAAAAACTTTTAAACCATAGACATACCACAATTGCCACCACATCGGGGTCATTCAGGTTATGTGCCCTCTTCCAAAGACTTATCTTATCTATCCGCTCTCCTTTATGTGTCATCTGCAATTTTTTTCAAGTTAGGAGCTCAAGTCTTCACAACATAATAAGTTAAAAGTGCAGCACTAGGTGCAGCCACAACTGCAGCCACAAGTGTCACACCAAGTGCACTAGGTGCGGCTGTGGCTACAGCTGCAGCTGCAGCACCAAATGCTTTCTCAGATGATGCCTTAGGTGCAGCCACAAGATCAATACATTGAAACGAATATCTGAGAAAGATGTCCTTCTGGTCATATGTGGAGGCCCACGAAATCCCCGATTAAAAGAATTCTTCTTAGCAATCGCCTATGACATTGGTTAGAATATCAAACATTAGTTATTTATCATTAAAACATTAATTAAAATTTTATAAAGAATACATATACCTGCACTTCTTTACTCGCCCAATATTGCACAAGTTTCCTCCACTGGGTTGGCACTATGTTACTAGGTACTCTAGAAGCAATGTCCGGATCATTCTTGAATGGAACCCAACACTTAGACTTTGTCTTGCTTTTATGATCTTTCCACGATGTCCTACAAAGTCGCATACAAACCTCCTTGAATTCATCTGGACAGTATACCAAGTTGTCCTACAAAGCACAAATTGAAAGCCAATTTCATCCTCATAATTATAGAGCATACACAAATGCACAATTAACAAGAAATCAAAAATCAAATAACTAATAACTAATAACTTGGAAAAATTCAAAAATCTAAGCATAAGGGAAAACTATATACCTTCACCTCCTGCCAAATATTCTCTTTTATATCAACATGCATCACATTCCAACTGAGATATGTAAGTGGGACTCTATGCCCGCTGCGCACGATCAACCCCAATTGTCCCTTCAACTTTTTGCCATCATCCTCCACCGGCTGAAACTTATCATCAAATTTTACTTGGATCTTAGTGCCTGTACCCCATTCCTTAATCCCTCGGGCGAATCCTCGACCTCATCGTGTTAAGGTAGTTTATATTGTATGTGGAGATGAAACAGATGAAGAAGATGGTACATCCATAGTGCGAGGTAGCAAAGGACTTGCCCGCACACGTAAAGCCTCATCTATAGTGCAAGGGGCCTTAAAGGTCTTCCTCTTTCGCTTCATCCTAAAATGAAAGAAATATGAAAAGGTTAATACACAAGAAATATGGATATCAATTTACTAATAATATAACACAAGATATAAATATAAACAACTGATACAAATCAGTTTCAAAACAAATAGAACTTCATCAGTAAAGTTTACCTCGAAACATATGGAGAAGATGGTCCATTAATAGTGTAAGGTAGCGAGGGACTTGCCCGCACACGTAAACCCTCATCTATAATGCAAGGGGCCTTAAAGGTCTTCTTCTTCCGCTTCATCCTAAAATGAAAGAAATATGGAAAGGTTAATACACAAGAAATATGGATATCAATTTACTTATAATATAACACAAGATACCTATTAGCATCCTCGGTCATCTTTCCAACAATTCTTCCTTTGGGCGATACTGATAACTGTCAAGAGTGCAAGTTAAATTCAAAACCAATTTAATACATGAAAAATAGCATCAACTAACAAGATAAATTCATAAAAAAACTCCTGCGAATACTGACTAGAGAGGCAACATCAACTCCAATTTCATCTAGGACCTGTCAAGTAAATAAATAAATAAACCAATAGAAGAACAAGAAAAACATAAACCAATAGAAGAACAAGAAAAATTAAACAATGAACCTGGTTGGTCAGCTCTTCAGTTTCCTTTTCAGTCTGCTTAGCTGGGGACATTTGCTGTAAGCAAGCTTGTAATTTTGTTATTTGTTGCCTAAGCTTGATTAGCTGACATATTGAAATTTTAGTTGCTGCCTGCAGAATGCAGATACAAATAAAAATAAGAAGATAAATCTGAATATAAAAACAAGAAAGAGAAATACGTCCCAAAATGTACCTCATTTCCTGTTTTAGCAGTTCTCTTTATCTCCGTAACAAGCTTCTTTTCCTATATCAACAAATAATTTATAATTAGGTCAAACACTAAAAACTTGCAACATAAACATTACATATAAACCCTTTAACATACTTTCAATTGCAAGGTGGTGATTTCCCTCTCCATTGCATTGGCCATTTCAAAGAACAGAGATCCCTATGCAAGTCCACAACGATGTCTCCTAAGCTCGTAACTATCAGAACCGACATTGTAATTGAATAAAAAATAACCATCACAACAAGTAAACATTCATTATAAAAAGAAAGAAAATCTTTATGAAGCTCTACACTTGATAATAAAATAACACATAAACATATATAAATTTCTCACAAATTCAACAATTAAGAATTGAGACATTTTAACAATATTTAAACTTTTCATCAACAATCACAAATGTAGTTCAACACTCTTCATTAACATCAATTGTTGCTCCTTCTATTCCTTCTCTCACCCAACCAATTTCTTCATCACGAAGCATAGCGTTGTCTTCCAAAAGTTGAGTCATATAGGGTTCAACTTGAGGGTCATCATTAGAATTCATATCAAAAAGACCTCTTTGAGACATCTTTACCACAACTTGCCAATCTGGTTCCAAGGGATCAGGAACATACCAAACTTGCTCGGCTTGGGATGATAATATGAAAGGTTCATTGCTAACACGATCGGTTGGGTACAACAAACGATTGAAGTTAACTAATGTGAATTTGAAAGCGTCTTCCATTTTCCCCCTAGTGTTATCAACCTAATCACACTTAAACAACACATATTTCATATTGTTAGTGTACCGATTTCGACAATATCAGTCAACTGTCCATAGTAGTACACAGCACCGACGCGAGGACTCTTGTCCTTCCGACTAGCATAACTCATTGTATCAACCTTCAAAGCTACACCACTATTTTGAGTCACCCGACGATCATCCACAGCCTTCACACGAAAACGAAACCCATTGATAATGTAACCATTGAACCGCCTAGCCAAGGTATGAGGACCATCTGCTAATCTATTGATTTCTTCAGTAAATGTAATATTACTTGTCCTTCGCAAGGTCTGAACCTATTAAAAAGACAAATATAAATTCAACTTCAACTCCAACTCAAAATTTATGTATATTTAGATATGTGAAATGAAATATCTAAATACATACATGGTCCTTAAACCAAGTGTAGAATGTTTCGAAATGCTCAGATTGAATTTGATGATCGCTTGCACGTGGCATTTTGCTCTTGATGACTTCAAGGTGTTTGCTGTGTAAATTGAAAGAGAATAGTAAATATCATATAGATTTCACTTTAGAATTTTACAATACTGGGGAAGTGATAAAATACCTTATGAACGATGCAACTGAACTTGTGTTGAACAACACATATCGGTGACACTGTTGTAATTCATTATCATTAAGATAAAATGTTGTACTTTCGCCTACAGCTCGACCCATGTTGTTATCACCTTCATTGTTTCTCCTCGGTCGATTAGATTTGGTTTCCACATCAACGAGATAGCGAGAACAAAAGTTCATGCATTCTTCCATCAAATACCCCTTAGCTATTGAGCCCTCCGGATGAGCTCGATTACGCACATATTGTTTCAATGTAAGAAGAAACCTTTCAATCGGGTACATCCATCGAAACTGTATTGCTCCAGCGATCAAAGCTTCATCAGCAAGATGTATAGGCAAGTGTTCCATTATGTCAAAGAAAGATGGTGGAAAAAAATTTTCAAGATGACAAAGAGTTATTGCGATACGATCCTGAACATATTCCAAATCACTTGTACGATTCACTTTGGAGCACAATTGTCTAAAAAAAGTGCTCAACTCAATCAATGGTTCAATCACATTCTTAGGCAAGGACCTCCGTATAGCTAAAGGAATAAGTTGTTGCATCAAAATATGACTATCATGGCTCTTAAGACCCCAAATACTTCTATCTTGTAAGTGCACATGTCGCGAGATATTGGATGCATAACCGTCTGGTACTCTTACTTCCTTGAGTACTTTGAGAAACATCTCTTTCTCATCATTGATCATTGTGAATTGTGCAGGAGGTACATAAACTTTATTGAACCCTCTTGACTGCAAGTGCAATGGTTTTCTGATATTCATTTCTTGCAAATCACGTCGAGCATTCACATTATCTTTGGATTTTCCTCCAACTCCTAGTATTGTCCACAATATATTATCGCAGACATTTTTCTCTATGTGCATCACATCGAGATTGTGTCTTATTAAGTTGTGCTCCCAATACGGCAATTCATAGAATATACTTTTTTTCTTCCAATTATGGCTTTTTCTTCCGTTATTTTCCCTCTCTTCTTGTCTCCTGAACATTTCCTTAAGGTCATTCCTCTTGTACTGACTAAGGACACCTTCTGATTCCAACTGATGCAACATCTCAGATCCAGATAAAATTTGAGGTTTTAGTCTCCATTCTCGACTACCATCAAATGATACTTTATCCTTTCGAAATTTATGATTAACTGGTAAGAAACGATGATGACTCATGTATGAATACTTCCTACCATGCTTCAACCAACATGATTGAGTTTTCACATTGCAGCAAGGACAAGCATATTCACCTTTCGTACTCCTTCCTGATAAGTTGGCATAGGCAGGAAAGTCACTGATTGTCCATAACAAAGCTGCATGCAACTGAAACATTTCATTGGTTGATGCATCAAATGTTTGTTCACCTTCATCCCATAATTTCTTCAACTCCTCAATCAATGGTTGCAAATGCACATCGATCTTATCGCTAGGTCCTTTTGGTCCATCAATCAGCACAGACAAAATCAGATTTGGTTGCTTCATGCACATCCATGGTGGTAAATTATACAATCAACACAATTGGCCAAGTGCTATGAACTATGTTCATTGATCTAAATGGGTTGAATCCATCTGTAGCTAACCCAAGACGTACATTACGACTATTACTAGCAAAACAAGTGTTTCGCCGATCAAAGTCCTTCCATGCGAGGAGTCAGCAGGATGCCTTAACACACCATCATCAACCCGTTCTTCCGCATGCCATCTCATGAGCTTTGCCGTTTTCGATGACATAAACAATCTCTGCAACCTTGGCTTCAAAGGGAAATACCTCATCTGTTTTGCTGCTACCCGTTTACCAGATTCCCTTTCATCATTTCCAACACCACCATTTTGTTTCCATCTAGAACTACTGCATATAACACATTTATCAAGCTTTGTATCCTCTTTTCTGAACAACATACAACTATTGGGGCAAGCATCAAAAGTCTCATATGTGAAACCCAAATCTGTAGTAACCTTCTGAGCTTGATAATATGAACTTGGAAGTTTTGTGCCCGTAGGAAAAGCCTCATTCAAAAGTTCAAGTAACATGTCAACGGACTTGTCGGTCCATTAATTGAGCACCTTCATATGCAAAATTCGAACAATGAATGATAGTGAAGTAAATTTGTGACACCCCGGGTACAGATCAGTTTGTGCATCTTCCAAAAGTTTAAAATATTTCAAAGTTTCATCATTTGCCCCTATCCAAACTGGGTCATCTTCCTCTACATGGCTTGGATCACTTGCCCCTGCTTGGGCTGGATCACTTGCCCCTGCTTGGTCTGGATCACTTGGAATTGGTTCATCATTCTCAGTACCCATATGTGGAATTCCCAGGGCCTCTTGTACCATCCCAACCACATCATCTCTAGTCACTGAATCCGCCATTAATGTTTGGTTTTCTTGGTTACCATGTAATTGGACATACGATTCCCCATGATGAATCCAATTTTTGTACTTTTTTACGAACCCATTGGAAATAAGATGCTCCTTACAACCTCTCGTGAAAAATTGTATCGATTACTACAAAATCGACATGGACAACTAATCGATAAACTTTCATCTCTATTGTTGTATGCAAATCTCAAGAAATTATCAATCCCATTCACGTAATCAATTGACATCCTATTTGGCAAATCAATCCAATTCTTGTCCATCTTTCTATTTCTTTAACTGTTTTTGTACACATCCATAAAAAGAATGAGTTTGCAAAGTATCTCAATAACAAGTGCATATTATAGTTCAAAAAGTACACCAAATAAAACCAATGGCCCATGCACACTTTTAGTTCAATAATTTAGCCAACTAAGTTACCTTGACATTGTTTAAAAATAGAGAAGAAAAAAAAATGACCATTCATGGTATTAATCTGATGCCAAAGGGTAAAATTAGAATAAAACATGCTATGATGGAGTTTTGAACTCATTTGGGAGAAATTATATAAAATAAGACTTAATTGTCCAAATTAAAAGTTAATAGGACTTGATAGTAATTTGAAGAGAAAAGATCTCCTTATTGGTAATGTTCCCTAATACATATATATATATATCTGTATACATATATATTTTATTTTTGTCCATTCCTGTAGTTCCCAATAATGTAAGTTGCGACTCTGTATTGGATAAAGTTATAGGATCATTACCCTATGCAACCACTGGAAACCAAAATATAGAAAAGAGTTCCATAATATATGTATATATATATATATATAAAGTAAATTATATTTTTTACACTCCATTTTACTTGAATTTTATTTTGGTATGTTATTATTTAATTGTAGCAATTAAGTTCTCAAGACTTCAATGATATTTGTTTAATTTCAAAAACAATATTGGAGGAACTATTTTGAAATAGGTAGGCAGTTTTAAGAAACTTACTAGTACTTTAATGTGAAATGATTCTGAGATTTGGCTATAAAATGATTATTAATGAAAAATCTTGGTTTTCCTTGGCTTATACAAAGAAGTTTGTATTGTATTTGATATGGATGGCACTGAACTTCACACTAAATTTTACCTTGATGGGAACTAGGGCCTTCCAAGTTATATGCTATTTTGCACAAATCATATCAAGTAAAAGGCAACAACTTTGGGTTAGCTAAATATGTACTTTTTACCATCTAACTTATCCAAAATCATATCCTTCATCAAATCCTTGACAAACATCTGCTTACACAACTACAAATATATATATGATAGTAAAAAGCTTGGAACTCACTAATTGCACAAAAGTAGTAAAAAATTTATAAAATGTTTGGGATGTAAAGAACAAAACCATGAATGAAATGTGAGTGTATTAGAACATAGGGACAAAAACAAATTGCTGATTGCAAGGAATACGAGGGGGGAATTGTGGAAGTGTGAAAAGAACTGCTGATTGGTGAGGTGGCACCTCATTCACCTTAATTAGGAGACTAGATGGCCCCTAGATAGGTACAAAAGCCTACTTATCTCAGTTTTAGCAACTATACTATATTTACTAAGCAGCCTATATCTCTCTACATCTCGAACTCATATCCCATTCAGGGGCTCAGGTTCAACTTTCATATCATAAATGATAAAATCCAACTCTTGAGCCACTGACCATTTCCCAGAAGCCAAGTGGATAATAACTTGGGGATCCCCTTCAAGGACAATGGAAGAGAACCTCATCTCAGCTAACAGATGCAACACTTCTCTAGCAGCAAAGTCCTCTAGCCACTACAGCTAGTCCTCCATGAGTAAATCCCACTGCCCCATCCAAATTCTCTTTCTAAACAGATGTAAATAGATCAGAGTTTTACCTTAAGATATTAATGGGAAATTTTTTTAGAAAAACACACCATTCAAATCCTTCTGCACAAGTTTTCTACTTCAAGGAGATTCTCTATTTCGATTGCTTTACCTTAATATGAATTGCAAAAGAGTATTCAGACCACAGTTATAAATATCAGCCTAGACTAATACACTCAAGTATATTTATAGGAATGAAAATCAAGTATATTAATAGGAATGAAAATCAAGTGCACAGACTAATTCGCACATTTCGGTTCATAGTTGATTCATTGCCTAACAGTTATGATTGCTATAAAACTCTTTAGGTACTTCTGCTTCATCTGTTCACTTCTCATACCTAATTTCATGTTTTGTTGTATATATATTCATATATATCAGGAAGAGGGATATACATTCCAAAATTTGATCCACAAACAATGAAGACAAGCAGACAATGAAATTCATATCTAGGTTGCAACACTAGAGAAATTAATTCTAAATGTAGAAAAAAATCATTTCAGATTCAAACTCTCTGGATCATAATTCCAGAATTCGATCCACAAAAGTGAAGATAAGTAGACAGTGAAATTTATATATAGGTTGCTATGATCATCTGTAAATGAAAATCAAAAGCTGAACTGTACCAGTAGAATCGATGAAGATGTGTTTAGGCTTACCGATTATGAAATCTTCAACAGTTGTGGAATTGAGAAAGTTGAATCGATCGACAGATTTGAGCGAGAGATTAGAGCAAGAGAGGCTGTGAGATTCGAGCGAGACTCGAGTGAGAGACAGATTTTGAGAGGGAGAGAAAGAGAGAGCTCAGATTTGGGAAATAAGGAAAAAAAGGGGGGGAATTGAGAGGGAGAGAAAGAGAGCTCAGATTTGGGAAATAAATACTGATTTTTATTTATTTTTTATTTTTTGAAGAACACGATTGGGACAGAAAAATGAGATGGTTAAATAAGTTTTTGATGTTCAAAAATGATTTTTTGCGACCGTTAAATAATCAGTCGCAAAAAAATAGACGCAAAAAGTCATATTTCTAGTAGTGTGTATTTATTATTAGTATTTGATAATTTACTTAATAATCTTTTAATTATGTTGAGTTTGATTGTTATCTAAAAAAACATATTAACAAATTATTATATTATCTTTAAAATTTAAATCGTACCTAAAATCAATTTATATCGACCCATTAATTCGCTCAATTCACTCCAATTATATCTGCCAACTAAAAATACGAATTGATTTTTTCTCAATTTGTCAATCCAAATCGCGAGCACGCCTGCGCCACAAAATGTGGATAAGTTTGACAGTTATTGCTATCTAATATAATGATAACTAACCATGAGAGTCAACAACTCATCAATTTTTCAATAAATGAATATACTCTTACAATATCAATTTAGCAATTGAGACCACATAGATTTTGTGGGTATTGATTTCCGATGACATAATTAAATGGAAAATTCAGTTGGAGAGTATTGACAGAATAGATTAAGCCTGAACACTTATCAACCAGAATACGAGAATACCGCGGTTGTCCATCCACCCGGGGACATTCCGACAATCAAGTCAATAATCTTATCACTCATATCAATACAAGTACTTAAACTTCAACAATGAACGAGAATACCGCGGTTGTCCATCCACTCGGGGGCACTCCGACGATCAAGTCAATAATCTTATCACTCATATCAATACAAGTACTTAAACTTCAACAACGAAAGTATAAAAGCATCTCAAATAAAGCATACCTTAGACCCACGAGGGTGCCTTACTTTTTTAATGATCAGTGTCCAACTTCTCCTAGAAGTCTTACTTCATGGAACTCTATCCTTTACAAGGATAACATTTATCATAACTCACATTATTCAGATTAAGATGAACTCCCTCAAGAGTCTTATTTCTATCCAAATAGGTAGTTTGATGTCATCTAGAACTCTAGTCCTCTATCCAAATATCTCGAATTTCGATATTATCGCACCATATCTCGGCACCATGATTTGCCCACGTGACACCTCAGCTAACAATCTCGCCCAGGTGAACTGCCTAAAAATATGTCCCCACAGATTCGATATGTACAAAGATTCTCTTGGGGACTATATTATATATTTTTAGAAACACACAATTTGTGTTGTTGATTATGTATCTATATTGTAAATGAGGGGAGGGTTGCTGATAAATTTTATATATTGGAATTATATTTTAGCTACTTTAAAAAAAAAAAATTGTGATCTCTTTAATCTTTTGTAGTGTAATGACTTATTTGTCATTATAAATCCTTTAATTGTTATTGTTCGTTAGAGTATTACATTTAGAAAAAGTATATTAAAAAAAAATTAGTGTGTTACTTTAGAATATTACGTTTGGAAAAAGTATATTAATTTTTTTTTTTTATATTGTTACATTGGAGTATTACACTTTAGAGTTTTTAGTGTATTAAGTATTATGTTTGGAAAAATACACAAATTTTTGAGTGTTAAGTTGGAGTGATGAAAACGTTATCCAAAAATTAGATCCAACTTTCTTGAGATGATGTCCTCCAATGAAGAAGGTAGAAACGTTCACTAAATCATGTCAAAATTTAAAATAAGATCTTACAGTAAGGTTGTTAAAACAAACATGCCCTATCAACTTATTAAAAAATTCATATAACTAATTGGAGTAACTGATTCTCATACGAGACTTTCTGATAATTTTCCCTAAAAGGGTCACAATTTTGAAATCATCCCACCAAATGGTTTCTTTCCCTTGTGGGTTCTTCTTTCTTTCATTTTTTAATTACATAACAATTGTTCTTATGAAACAAATTAGACCCCAAAAAGAAAAACTTATCCTTCTTACTTTGGAACCAATTTTTGCAAAAAAAAATTTATATTGATATATATGTTTTTAATCTTAACTATTGGTGAAAAAAATAAAATAAAATAAAACCTAAAGACTCTAGAAAGTTTTTTTTTTTTTTTTTTTTAAAAAAGCATGTTGCTTGAAAAAAAAAATGATAATAAAACAAGAAAAGCTTAACAAGACAACTTTTAAACTGAACCAAACAAGTGTTTGCATTATCTTCTATATTTTTTTTAAAATTACAGTATCATCAATTTATTTAGGTAAAATTTTTAACAGTTAAAAGTGACACAAAAAGGAAGGGAGCTTTTAAATAAACACACATCTTTATTTCCGCAGCCATAAAAAAATATTATTTTTTGTTACGATGTTACCTTCTTTTTTTTTCAATAACTGTTATGATGTTATCTTTAAGCACAATTACCATTGAGAATAAAATTACAAAAATCCTTTAAAAAAATCTCTATAGACACCCTTCCCCTCTCTCTCTCCATCATAGCTGCTTATTACCACCATCTTCTCTCATTTAGAAATGCTAACCTTACCATTTTAAAACCCCAACCTTAATGATAAGGTGTGTAGCAATGATGGTAGTGGAGTGGTGGAAAAGCAGTGAATAGGTATTGTTGGCTATATATTTTATATAAACCAATTACAATTCAACGCGTGGTAGAATAAGGGTAATACGGGAAGACTATTCAAGTCTTCGATCGTGATCGTACACGTGACAGTTAGTGTTGGTTCTTACAAGATCTGCGTAACACTGGATCAGCAAAGAGATACAAAGTGATGTGGTTTCAACGGTTACTCACATTCAAATTCAAAATCATGAGGGAAGCCTAACTGCAAGTGATGGCATAATGGAGCTGATTATAAGGCAACATGATCAGTGATCATGGAGGAACGATTCAACGGTTAGAAGTACAGTTCGATGGTCATCCTTGAGAAGTATAAATAGCAGAGAATGCCCCAGAAAAAGCCCCCAAACTCATATCCAAAAAACCATTTTTATTCTACTTTATTTCCTTTCCAGTTTTTACATTTCGTGTTCTTTACATTTCTGTACTTTAATTCCTGCACTGCACTTCGTTCATAGGAGTAGGTTAAAGTAGATTGTTGCTGTAAACCTCTACGAGGCTGGATTGGATCATTGTAAGTTTTTCATTTTAATGAAATGCTTCAATTGTTCTTCATTTGATTGTTGTTTACTTAATTCTCCTAAATCAAGCCACCAGTAAAAGTCTTCTTCATTGAGGCTGAAAGAACTAAAACACAATCGTCTGATAATTGGTTGGCAATTAATTTTCTGTAAGGACTGATTGATCCTTGCTGGCACGCTCACAATTACAATAATAATCTTCGAAAGCCAAAAAGCCAATATATATTTTTGGCACACCCAATGGGACTAATTGAAATGGCTAGACGTAGGAGATAAGGAGAAAATGAACGCTTGGAAGAAGACGTAGAAGGAGAGGTAGAAATACCGAATCCAAAGAATAATGTGATAACACATCCTGTGGAGACACCAATTTTATCAGAACCTATGGTCGAACAGACCAGCACTTCGGAACAAGTACCACATGTGCATAATATTGGACGAGGCCAAGGAATTGGACCATCCACTGTTCCATCTACTCCGCCAATGAATCCATGGGGTGGCCTAGTAGATGCCATGGGACAACAGTTAATGAACACAATGGAAAGATGGACAACATCCTTTTTGGATCGAATGAATACCCATCAACTAACAAACATAAGACACATGAAGGAAATTTCCAATGTCCCTCAGCAAAGATTGGCTAGAGATAAACAGCCTATGCAAATTAATGGACATTCTAATGGTCAAACTAGTAATCAGAACTATGAAAGACCATCACCTCAGTCTTGGTATGAACCTATTTCGAGGCCTATAGCAGGTCAAAATGCCTCAGTACTTAACAATGAAGCCATGCAAATTGGTGGATCTGGCCCAGTACAAGAAAATGACATAAGAATGGTTCCAAATCCCATGTTCGAAGCCATACCTGGCACAAGGGGGTTCACTAATCCTTTATTCGAATTTATACCCGGGGGGTTGGAAGGTTTTCCTACAACTAGAAGAGACACAACACCTGTTCCAGCACCTTTCGCAGGACAGGCTCAAAGGGGTCACCCATACCCCCAACAGCAGCCGGCACCATAGGGACAACCAGTCCCAAATATACCACTTTATGGACCAAAAGGACCCCAGGCACAAGGTTGTCCACCAAATCTTGTGCTTGTTCCCCCAGTAATGGTTCAACTGGCACAAAATATGGTCCCTAGGGACCAAATTGCTAATATTGTTAGAGAGATGTGTGGACCAATGGCTCGGGGGGTTCAAACTCCTGTGTACAGGAAACCATATCCAGAATGGGTGGATAGGGTACATGAATACCCAAGAGGATTCAGGATACCAGATTTTGGCCTTTTTTATGGGAATGGAAACCAGTCAACAGTGGAGCATATTGCTAGGTTTACTGCTCAATGTAGTGAATTTACCAATAATGATTACATGAAGTTAAGATTGTTCCAAAATTCTCTTATAGGGGCAGCCTTCGTATGGTATATCAACCTTACGCCTGGCTTCATTCAGACTTGGCAACAAATAGAAGAGGCATTTCATGCCCAATTCTTCCAAACGGAGCCAGAAGTGTCCATGGCAGATTTGGCAAGGTTAAGCCAAAGGCCTAAAGAAAAGGATGCTCAATTTATTGCCAGATTTAAAAGAACATGAAACAAATGTAGGGTCATCCTACTAGAGCCAGAATTCGTGAGATTGGCTCAAAATGGCTTAGAGTTTAAGCTTCGAAAGAAATTTGACTCAACTAAGTTTAAAGACTTAGTGGAACTAACTTATAAGGTGTCTAGGTATGAAGCATTACTAGAAGAAGAACAAGATCGAAATAATACATCATACAAGACATATTATAGAGATCCTAATTATGAGATTGATGCAGCAGAGATTGTGGGGAAAGAACCTGTGATCTGTAAGGCATTGATTCATAAGGACACAACAATTGACCAGCAGTTTAAAAAGAAAGACCTTCATAGGAAATACTTTTTCGATTTAACAAAGGCAAATGACATTTTTGATCATTTGCTTACGGGCAACTTCCTTAAGTCACCAAAAGGAGTCAAAATTCCATCTCCAGATGAACTTAAAGGAAAAGTGTATTGTAAATGACATAATTCTTGGTCTTACTCGACTAAAAACTGTATTATTTTTCGAGACAAGATCCAAGAACAAATTCGGAAAGGAAGTTTAAAATTCCCAGCTAAAGCAGAAAAGGCCATGGGGATTGACAGTAATCCATTCCCAAAAGTTGGAGAAAGTGCAGCTAATGTTGTTGTACCAGACTTCCAGAATTTATCTTTGAAGGAATTGGAAGAGGTCAATGTGCAAATGCATGTTGCCAGCCAGACTACTGTCAAGAAAGACATCAGAAGTTCACCAGTTGTTGGACAAGGCTCTACAGGTCAAGAAAAAGACTCTGATGAGGAAGCACTAGATGATGATTCCTTAGAGGCAGCAGTTGTCCAAAGAATGTGTCCCAGGTGTAGGTTGAGCTATAAGCGGCTGAAAAGGCTTCCAATTGATGGGAAGCAATACTACAGGGATGTGTAGAAACGTCCTAAGCCAACCAGTGCTCATAACAAAAGGCCATATCCAACTGGTCCTAGGCAGCAGCCAATCATGGCTGGATTAGCAGCTACTAGAATACAATCCAAGGGTAAAAGGCCTTTACATGAGTCTAGACCTCTCAACTGTTACAGAATGGAAGGCAATCGTCCTGAAAGAAGGACTGAAGTAGGTTCAAGTTATGAGAGCAAAGCCAGAAATTGGCCCCCTAGACCAGGCTCACACAAGATGGAAAGTGGCCACCTTCATGAAAGGCCTGAATTAAGCCCAAAACAAGGAGTCAGGGCTAAGCAATGGCATTCAAAGACAGCTTCGAAACTGGCTTCGAAGGAAGAAAGAGACAGCTTAACAACTGAGTTGGTGGGTTCATGGGTACCTAGAGTCCCAGATTGGTTTGTCATGCGGAACAAACCTAGGGAGATACCTGCCCAAACAAATGTTGTTGGAGATCAGGGTAGGATGGTTAAACCTCCCCTGGTGGCCCCAAATAATTGGGTGTTACTAAAGCATCCAAAAACAAAGGAACCAAACATGGTCCCAGTAATTTCTAGATCACAGAGGAGGAAGATCTAGCGTAGGTACACTCAGTACCAGAAAGACCTGAAAGAAAGTGGAGAAAGCTCTTTATTGGTCCAAACAGAAGGGCAGATAGAAGGAAAGAAAAATCCAAAGTCAGACCATAGTCCAAGACCAACTCTACCAGACAAAATGGGTTGCAGTAAAGAACAGTTGGCCAAAGTTCACTCCGAACTAAAAGCCAAAGAGAGGTCTAGTTTAGCAGGATTGGAGAAGGCTTTGATGAAGAGTGATAGCGAGACAGAGGGAGAAATTGGCCTAGGCTAAAAGAAAGAAATGGTTGAGGAAGAAATGTTCGAAGCCTTCATGGCTGAACAGACATTTGTGGTTGAAAAACCAGCAGAAGCAGACCATTCAAAGGAGTTTCTTAGTAATGAAGTGCCAGAATGCAGCATAGAAGATGTTTCTGAAGTAGTTAAACAAGGTGGCCAAGAGGAGAAATAGGTACAACCAGCCATTCAATTTGGCTCGTTTCCTCTAGTATCAGTGAATATGGTACATATACTACCACATGAATTCCAAGCTGGAGATAAAAACCAAGAGGGTCAAGAAATTGACCTAATTCCAATCTCTAGTGAAGACTCACAAGTGAGTGTGGTGCAAGATGAGTCTGAAATGGCTACCCCAATGGAAACTGAATACGAGAGTGAAGAAGAGGTGAGTATTAACCTCTCATATCCTTTTGAGTATCCCACAACATCTATGACACAACATGTCAAGCCTTTGTATATCAAGGCCTTCTTCGATGGGATACAATTGAACCGAGTCTTGGTGGATAATGGGGTAGCAGTGAACCTGCTTCCAAAATCTTCCTTGAGGAAACTAGGAAAAAGGAACCCCAAGTTAACCCAACTAGCACAACCATTGCTAGCTTTGCTGGAGACAAACAGATGGCTCAGGGAATTTTGTCCATCAACCTGAGTGTGGGGACCAGGGCCTGCATGACGGCATTCTTCGTTATCGACAGCAATGCTAAGTACAATGCTTTACTTGGTAAAGATTGGATTCACACTAACAAGTGTGTGCCTTCCTCTCTGCATCAAAAGATAATGATGGCCTTAGGCAATGGAGAGACAAAGGAAATCGATGCAGATCTTCAACCCTTCATAGCTTGTGCAGACTTCACAGAGGCTAAATTGTATATTGAAGGAGTGACACCACTCAGTATACTGAGAAAACCTGATGGATCAGCCGAAGTGACGGTTGATGAGGAATTGGCGCACCTGAAGTACTTAGTCCAGGAAAGTGCTGATGAAGAGTTTGTCGTTAAGGATGACAATGATGCCTGGTTGTAGGCCAAGAGATGAAACCCAAGAAGCCAAATCTCTGGCTTTAATTAAGTTTTCAGCATTGGACATACCGTCAATAGTCCAGAAAGTGCAAGAACAAGAGAAAGAAACCATAATAAGTGGTTCGAAGCAGGAACAACAACAAGTCAGATGTTTGGCCTTGGATAAGTACTGTGCTTTGGATATTGAAATAAAAGTCCAAAAGATACAGGAGGAGGATGCCTTGTGGACAGACTTTGTCTATGAGGAGGAGGGTAAAGATGTTGAATCAAAGAAGCTGAGAGTGGAACAAAGCAAGGAGATGGCTTCGAAGTCAGAAGGAACATCAGTAAGTTCTCAGATACAAGACCCTTTGGAAGAAGTGGACTTAGGAGAAGGTTCTATACAGCAGCCCACCTATGTAAGTGCTTGTTTGAATGCTCTTGACAGAGACTAGTTGTTGGTGGTCTTAAAGAGATACAAAGATTATTTTGCATGGTCTTATAATGAACTACCAGGATTGGATAAATCATTAGTGGAACATAGGCTCCCTATGAGGTCTAATTTCAAGTCATACAAGCAAAAACCAAGAAGAATGAGTCCAGAAGTGATTCAGAAAGTTAATGAGGAAATTCTTAGACTCTTCAAGGCAGGCTTTATTAGGACAACCAGGTACGTTGAATGGCTATCCAATATTGTACTTGTAGTTAAGAAGAATGGTAAAATGAGGGTGTGCATCAATTTCAGAAACTTGAATTTAGCAACCCCAAAAGATGAGTATCCTATGCCCATAGTGGATTTGTTGGTAGACAGTTCAGCAGGGCATCAAGTTTTATCAATGATGGATGGGCATTCTGGTTATAACCAAATCTGTATTGTAGAGGAAGATATCCACAAGACAACATTCAGATGTCCTGAGAATATTGGCACCTTCGAATGGGTTAAAATGCCATTTGGTTTGAAGAATGCTGGGACTACATATCAAAGGGCTATAAACACTATTTTTCATGACCTCATTGGAGGATATTTAGAGTGTTATATTGATGATATTGTAGTGAAGTCCCAATCCATGAAAGAACATTTGATCCACTTGGAGGCAGCCTTTGAAAGAATGAGAAGGTTCAAGTTGAAACTGAATCCTCTCAAATGTGCTTTTGGCGTATCAGCTGGAAACTTCTTGGGCTATGTAGTACATAAGAAGGGAATACAAATTGATCAGAATAAAGCCAAAGCTATCATTGAAGCCAGACCTCCATCAAGTAAGAAAGAATTACAAAAATTCCTTGGACAGGTTAATTTTCTTCGAAGATTCATTTCTAATACTGCAGGGAAAACTAAAGTTTTTTCTTCCTTATTAAGGTTGAAGGATGAAGATGAGTTTGTGTGGACAGCAGAGCATCAAACTGCTTTTGAAGGAATCAAAGCCTACTTGGCCAACTCTCCAGTGTTGATGCCACCAAGGGGTAATAAGCCCTTGAAGTTGTACATAACTGCAGCAGAGGATTCATTGGGAGTTTTCTTAGCCCAAGACAATAAAGAAGGCAAGGAGCAAGTTGTTTATTACCTTAGTAGGTTTTTAAATTCTTGTGAATGTAAATACTCGGCTGTAGAAAAGCTGTGCCTTGCATTGTATTTTCCTGTAATGAAATTAAGATACTATCTTTTGCCTACAACTGTCTTGGTAATTACAACCACAGATTTGGTTAAGTATATGTTATCTAGACCTATGTTGAGAGGAAGAATTGGCAAATAGATACTAGCCTTATCAGAATTTCATTTAGAATATGTTCCCCAAAAGGCAGTAAAAGGACAAGTTTTAGCTAATTTTTTGGCAGACCATCTATCTCAAACAAAAAGCCAAGAGATAATGGAACTTGGTATGGCTAGTGTTGAACCATGGCAAATGTGGTTCGATGGATCAAAAGCCAATGGTTTAACTGGAATTTGTATAGTAATTAAGTTACCACAAGGAGTAGAAACCACACATGGTTTCAGAGTGGATGAAATTACTTATTCCAATAATCAAGTTGAATATGAAGCCTTAATAATGGGACTGGAAATACTTATTGGATTACAAGCTCATGCAGTTAACATATTTGGGGATTCTCAATTGGTAGTTAACCAAGTGAAAGGGGTTTTCAAATGTCAAAGTATAAGCTTGTTACCATACTATGTTGTTGCATTACATCTGCTTTCTCAATTTCAGATAGCAAATGTAACTCATGTCCAAGATTCTTGAATAATAAAGCTAATGATGTGGCTCAGAAAGTTTCGAATTTCAAGAGAAGAGATAATACTCAAGGGAACATAAATCAAACAACATATCAGAAAGTAATACCACCTTTGAATAAAAGGAATGTGGTCCTGGAAGTCAATCATAATGACTTACAAGAACAAGATTAGAGGCATCCAATAATGCAATATCTGGCTGGCCCATCTTCGAAAGCCAGCAGAAAAATTAAATTGCAGTCTATGCAATATATAATGTATGGTAATGCTCTCTATAAAAGGGGGGGGAGATGGGTTATTATTGGAATGTTTAGACCCAAAGGAAGCATTGACAGCTATGGCTGAAGTTCATGAAGGCATCTGTGGTGCTCATCAGCCTGGTGTGAAGATGAGATGGTTGCTTCGAAGGCATTCCTACTATTGGCCTACTATCCTTAAAGACTGCATAGAATATGCAAGAGGTTGCCAAGTATGTCAAAAGTATGGCACAATAAGGCACGTGTCCATAACTGACCTGCATGCAATTGTGAAGCCTTGGCCATTTAGAGGATGGGCCATGGATATGATGGGGAAAATACACCCACCCTCTTCGAAGCATCATTGCTTCATCTTAGTGGCCACTAATTACTTCACCAAGTGGGTCGAAGCTAAGCCATACAAGGCTGTAAACCAAACTGAAGTCATTGGATTCATTAAGGATTTAATCCATAGATTTGGCATCCCACAGACTATAACTATTGATAATGGGACTGTATTTGATGGGAAAATGGTAAAGTCTTTTGTGGCAGAATTTGGAATTAGCCTTGTTAATTCCACCCCCTATTATGCACAAGCCAATGGTCAAGCTGAATCATCCAATAAGTCTTTGAAAAACGGAATACAGAAAGTTGTGGAAGACAATCCTAGGGATTGGCATAACTTATTATTGGATGTATTATGGGCTTATAGGACTTCTCCAAGGTCAAGCACAGGGATCACTCCTTATGCCTTAGTATATGGGCATGATGCAGTGTTACCTGTGAAAATTAATGTTAAGTCCTTGAGGGTGAGATGCCAGGATCAGTTAGATCTTGAGCAATACCATCAGAGTATGTGCTTGGAATTAGAAAGTATAGATGAAGTTAGAATTCTAGCACTAAATAGTATTCTTTTCCAAAAAAAGAAAGCAACCAGAAACTATAATAAGAAAGTCAAACACATTGACTTTGATGAAGGTGATCTGGTATGGAAGACAATACTCCCAATAGGGATTAAAAGCCATAAGTTTGGCAACTGGTCACCTAACTGGGAAGGACCATATCAAGTTCATAGAGTCCTGCATTTTGAAGCATACCATTTGAGAAATTTGAATGGATATATACATCCCAAAAAGATTAATGGCAGATATTTGAAGCCTTATTATCCAACCGTATGAGAAACACAAGGAATAGAATAAGTGCTAAATAAAATAACATGAGAACACTTTAATGATAAATAAGAATTTATTTCATAAAGAGTCAAATACATGTAGCCATAGATTGGCCCAAAAGTTAGTACAGTGTTTAAATTGTTCTTTTACAATAGATGCTCTATTCTTGAGGGATGGAAACAATTGAATGGCTGTAGTCATTTCTTACTTTTGATTAGCTAACTCTTGATTAGTGATTTGCAGCTCGGTGGTAGTCCGATTCAAAGCTTGGTTGACTACTAATAATTCTTCCTCAAGTTGAGCTTTCTTTTCCAACAGTTGAGCTTGAAATTGGGAGATAGAGAAATTTTGTTCTTTCAGTTCTGACACTTCAACATGAACTTTAGAAACAAAAATCTGATCTCTCAGCAACTTCTCCTCTGCATCCTTAGCAGCATGACAAATGTTGATGTAAAAATCTATGGTAGCTGCTGCCTGAGACAAATGACCTAAGACAGCCATACCGGATTGCTCGACAATCTTGCAGCACTGGAGGAAGCCATTTCTTATTATAGGCCTCTGTAAGGCTTCAAAAGGGATCCTCGAGAAAGATGTCAGCAGCTCCAGACAACTGTCCAAGTTTATCGGAGGCAAGGAAGTTTTACTGCTGGTGGAAGAGCTCTCAAAAATTTCTAGTAGAGAATCAGCCAAAACTAATGGCTCAGTCTCATTGCTAGCCATTGGGGAGGTGGAAGGTATGTCGAAGAGACTATCTAGTCTAGCTTCGAAGATGTCCACCTCATCCGTGGACATGAGAGGTGCAGAAAGAGCTTTGGTAGAAGAAAGAAAAGACTGCATAGGAACAAGAGATGTGGGTGGAGCATTTTCAGCAGTCTCTATTGTTCTGGCCACCAATAGGTCGAGGGAAGAAGGACTGGAGCTAGGCAAAGGTAATGGATGATGGATTGGAGAGCTACCAGTACCCTCAATGTGAGAGTCAGCTACTATCAAAGATGAAGTGGCAGCTGGAATTTCCTTAGGAAGAGGAGGAGAAACAGTGCTCGAGGGAAAATCAAATTGAGAGAAATCAAAAGACAAATGAGGGAGGTATGGAGTTAAGCCAAAGGGAAAATGAGCAGGAATACTTGGCCTCAAGAAGGGTATGGAGAATATAGGGTCAGGAAGTGGGAGAACTATTTGAATGGGCTCTACATCTTGAGGTTGTTCAACTTCGACAGAAGCTGATGGAGTCCTTATTGGAAGAATAGACAAAGTAGTAGTGGCTGCAAAAGAAGAAATACAAAACAATGTCAAGCCTCAGCATTAAGAATTTGAGAAAGATGAATAAAAGTACAAAGGAGCTTACTAGTTTCAGAACTAATGGCTATGATTGGGAAGCTGCGAAGAGTATAGTGTCCAGCAGCTTGCTGTTTCCTTGCAACCTCTTTCTGGAGTGCATCAGCGGCGGCAGCTTCATCCCTAGGCATTTGTTGTTGCTTCCTCTTCTCAGCCCTTTGGAATACAATAAGCTCTTTGGAATGCTCTGCTTGCACTGCTTTAGCAGATGCTTCATGGATAGGATCTCCAGTGAAATCAGCAAGAGAGACAGTCATCAGACACATGAACTGAAGTGGTAGGAGCAGTGGAAGAAGTGACAACTCCAGCTCCTTTAGGCTAGGCTTGGCTTGGGGCACATCCAGCACCATTAATAGGTCTTGAGGAAGAATGGCAAAGTATACCTCCATATTGGTCACTCACCAGTTTTGGCACATTTTCAATAGGTTACCTTGAGGAATGAAAGGGATATACTCAAACTCAATCAAGTCCTATATAAACTTAGAAGTTGCTTCTTCTAGTCTGGATGTTCAAACCTTTAAATCCCTACTGGTAAGACTTAAATTGGTGTTGCTGCAGAGAGATATTGGGACCCCTTGTGAGAAGCCAAATTGCCTAGCAAATTGAGCAGGACAGTAGGGCTCAGCAATGCACTTGTAAGCTCTGGGGTTCATAGTCTCAATGAACAACTCTCTAGGGATCATAATAGAGGCCCATATGTTCTTGTGATGAGGTGAAGCACAGAACCTATCACTTAGAAAAATTTTCAACCAAGATGGGCCAATGGTAGTAGGTTCGAAGGGACGAAAGCTGTAAGAAGGAAGGGAAACTGGAAGTTGGTGGAAGAAAGAGAAGTAAAAAGCAAAGGTAGAAGGATAGAGTGAAGCGTTGGCTAGCCTTATGCCATAAGTAGTAGGGTTTGGCTCAAAAAATTTAAGGCATTTAGATTGTAGCTCAGTAAAATAAGCAAAAAGCCAAAGCTAAAGTATCAAAAATAGACCCCCTTGATTGGCATCCAAGGGTTTTTCACAAAAAAGAGAACAGGCTCTATATACGTGCCCTAGAACGTATGGAGCTAAGGCCACCTTTTTCTATAAGACAAAGGCTTTGGCAAGAGGGGCAAATTCAGGCATGATTCTTTGAGAAAAGGTGCAGAAAAGGAATTTGCAAAGCCAATATAGTATGAAAGAAAAGAATTCCCTATCAGTCACAGGACCCTCCCTTCTATTCTCAGCCTTGACAAAGTTACCATAGGATTAGTTAAGAGATGGGAGGAAAAAAGGGGTTGGTAGGTCAGGATAATCTGGTCCAATGAGGGTTCCAATGGAGGACAATCCTAATAGATGGCAGATATCAAGAACAGTAGGGGCCATCATCTCACATCTGAATTAAAAGAAATTAAAGGCAGAATTCCAAAAGCAAAGGGCAACAGGTATTAAGAAAGGGTCCTCTGAGATAGTGAACCTGGATAGTTGGAGGGCGTCGAAAAGGCAGAGCTCTTGAAGGTCTAGAGTCCTATCAGGGACAACCCAATCATACCATTCTTGCAACTCTGGTCTCACCGTGGGCCAGCAACGGTGGGGGCGATTCATCCTCCAGTTTCCCCAGTCAAGACCACCTTCGTAGAGGAGACAATGGTCTTCTAGATGTGGATATAAAGCTGGAAGCTCAGTAAGAATCTCCTTGAAGATGGGCTCAAGCACATAGTCTTGCTGCTCATGACGACGAGGGATGAAGATGCGTCCGTCAATGGCGCTTTTCTCACCAGCCTTGTACTTCTCACATTCTGCCTCAATGATCCTTTTCAAGGTTACAGACGGGCTCGCACGCTCTACGACTGGTATTTTCAATGAAGAAGAAGCCATTAATAGAAAGCTTTTTCAGAAGACGAAATTGGGAAAGAGAGTAGAGAGAAGTGGAAGGTCGGTAGAAATAAAGGGTTTGTGCGATAGACAAATAGGCGAATTCCGAGCACGAAATAAAAGGGTTTTAAAACTTTTGTGTCTGAAAATATACCTGGTCGTGTGACACGGACGGAATTCACAAAAAGTACTAAAAATACGGACGCAAAAGGTTTCCCTCAATGTTGATAGTTTTGGAGGGAAACATATCTCAAATGCTGATATCAGCTTCGAAATACAGCATTTAGCTTCGAAGCCAAATTTTGGCTCTGAGATCCGATAACAAATAGCTTCGAAGGCAAGGAGTCGACTTCGAAACACATCCTACACCTAAAGATGCAAGAAAGCTCAAGTATTTGTATACCTCAACAGGATTGAAAGCCTGTTTTTAGGGTTTCTTAGTGAGAATAAATCCTTCGGAGCAAAACTTGAGATCCCTTAAGGATGGAAATTGTTGTTCGAAGTATCAAAACCAATAGTTGGTTTGAAGATTGCTTTTTGGATTAAAGCAGTGCAACCCTCGAGGGGGACTTCCATATTTTTTAAAGTATGGACTGTTGTTCGAAGCAAAAAAAATGGTTAATTTAAAACTGATTGATCGTACTAACCATGACCATATGTTGGATATGATTAAGACAAGCTTTAAGGGGCAAGGTTGTCAAATTTGAAGCATTGATTCTAAATAGAAACCAGCAAAATTTGTCAACTGTATTCCATGAATTGGAAAAGGTCATATTGGTTTTCTAGTGTTTCATTTAAGATGATTCGAAGGATGAGATTGTTGAGTTCAAAGCCCTAAATTTGCTTGTAAAGACAAACAGAGACAAAGTCAAACCATGCCAAACAAAGAGAAAAGTCTTAATTGTATTGAAAACAAATGCAATTACATCGAAGGGCCCTCTTTGGGTACAAATTCAAGTTCATAAAAGTAAAGAATAGAATAAATAACAAGATCATGGAATTTAGTCCAGTTATGGTCAATAAATTTCTCATCTTTTTTATTCTATCCTCTATTTTCTCCAAGCTTGGCTGCTGAAGTTGATGTGCTCTTACTTGATAAAAGAGTTCTTCAGCCTTTATTTCGAACGCTGTTTCTTTTAACCCTTGTTCCAACTCGTCCATATCCAAGTCATCCCAGTACGCAGAGTCTTTATTCTTGAAGTCAACATATTCTTCGATAAGGTTCTCTGCTTCGTACTGGGTATGAACTCGAAAGGATGAAAGTTGGTTCAAAGATTGGGAGGTGGCCACAGAAGTTCGGTGCCAATGAAGAAGCAACGGGAGTTGGTCCAAAAACATTTGGAGTTCTGCTTGGGCGATGGGGTTGAGGACGTGACCCCGAGTCATAATATCACAAGCCCATCGAAGGTTCTTGAGAGAAACATCGTCTTCAAGAACATTGAAAGGCAAGTAAGAAAAGGCCACAAGCAGAAGTTGGGCTTGCTTTCACTGAGCTGAAGTAGGGGAAGGTGGAGGCTTATAAGGAGGAAAAGCCTTGTCTACAGAGAGGTTAAGTCTTAGTCTCTCTGTTCAGCAGGGATTTTGCGGAGGAGGAGGTATAGAGGTTTCCATTTCGAAAGAATGAGGAAACTGAGGGGCATTAATACAATCAAGCCAATCAGAATAGCAAAACCTTGCCTTCTGGGCTAAGAACGATGGGTTATACCCTTGTGCCTCTTCTGGGCGTCGGGTAGCTTATACTATTTTTGTAGGCATGGAGGATATATACTATGCTACAAGCAGATTGTCCTTTAAACTGCGTCGGCGGTCGATGGGCACGTAAGGATAAACCACCGAACTTCAAGCATCAGAAGGGAATTCTAGAGGATCAGTGAACTCGACAAAGTGGTGATTAACTCGTTCCCTTAACTCACATGCCTCAGGTTCCGACCAGCTTCTCCAACCAGAAACCCCAGAGGAAGAAGAAGCCACAGCCTCATCCCATGCCGAAGATTGTGGATTAGAAGAAGAACTTCCCATGTCCATATTTGCAAATTTCTGAATCAAAGGATTGTGGATAGTGTGTTCGTAGTCCAAGAGTTGATAATTTGCAAAAGCTTCCATGACTTGAATATAGAAAGGTGGATAAAGGTGGCTAATCAATGCATGAAGGTTCTTTCGAGGAAGAACAACATCATCAAATGACTCTTCGTATACTCAATCAATAGAAGAGAGAATTAGTTTGGCCATAAAAGATGTATCAGTCTGTTCGAATACTAAGGTGGTGGGGATATTCAAAAGATTAAAAGAGAATTTAACGCAAATGATGAATAACGGTTGCATTTTTAGAAGAATGCAAAGCCCATGCACGTTCTAAGACGTAGATAAAAGACCTTGATCCACTAATATCACCAAGTATTGGGTATATTAGTGCGGGGAGGGTAATGTTGGCTATATATTTTGTATAAGTCAATTACAATTCAACGCGTGGCAGAATAAGGGTAATACGGGAAGACTATTCAAGTCTTCGATCGTGATCGTACACGTGACAGTTAGTGTTGGTTCTTACAAGATCTGCGTAGCACTGGATCAGCAAAGAGATACAAAGTGATGTGGCTTCAACGGTTACTCACATTCAAATTCAAAATCAGGAGGGAAGCCTAACTGCAAGTGATGGCATAGTGGAGCTGATTAGAAGGCAACATGATCAGCGATCATGGAGGAACAATTCGACGGTTAGAAATACAGTTCGATGGTCATCCTTGAGAAGTATAAATAGCAGAGAAGGCCCCAGAAAAAGTCCCCAAACTCAGATCCAAAAAACCAGTTTTATTCTACTTTATTTCCTTCCCAGTTTTTACATTTTCTGTTCTTTACATTTCTATACTTTAATTCCTGCACCGCACTTCGTTCATAGGAGGAGGTTTAAGTAGATTGTTGTTGTAAACCTCTACGAGGCTGAATTGGATCATTGTAAGTTTTTCATTTTAATGAAATGCTTCAATTGTTCTTCATTTGATTGTTGTTTACTTAATTCTCTTAAATCAAGCCACCAGTAAAAGTCCTCTTCATTGAGGCTGAAAGAACTAAAACACAATCGTCTGATAATTGGTTGGCAATTAATTTTCTGTAAGAACTGATTGATCCTTGCTGGCACGCTCACAATTACAATAATAACCTTCGAAAGCCAAAAAGCCAACAGGTATAGAGAGTACTGATGAGGTTAAAGATGAGAAATCCTTGAAATGAAGTCAGTGTAAAAAGAAAATAGAAATTAAAAATTTGTTGAGGACAAAGAGATGGTGTGTGAAAAGAAATAATATATATGTATTTAAAAGCTTTGGATAAAGAATATAAATTTATAATTATCATTGTCAAGCAAATAGCAATATTTTAAAGCTAGTAATAATATAATTTCATTTTTGTTACAATGTTTAACTCTCTATCTAATTCTCTATTTGAAAAAGTAAAAGAAAACGATTGCTTGACACTCGTGTGCATTTCCTAAAGGAGAGTAAGCAATTCTTATGGTTCAACATTTGTGTCTTATGTTTGTTCTTGTGGTTTCAATTTATGTGTGAATCCAACTATCTCTAACTTTGACATATGTGTCCTAAGGAAGGTAAACAATTGTTATGGTTTCACATTTGTGGCACTTCTGGTTGTTCATGTGTTTTTAGTTTAGGTGTGAATCCAACTATCTCTACCTTTGGCATGTGTCATTTAATTCTTCCGGTTCTTTTATTATATAACACGTGCGTGCATTGAATAATTATTTTTTTCTTTATTTTCTTTTCTCTTTCTGTCACATATTTTTCTTTTTCTTTCAAAAAAGTTTAAGGTTTATGTTTTTTGTTTTTTGTTTTATTTTTAAATTAAAATTTGTTTTTAAAACAACTTTTCATTATCTAATCCCTCTTTTGTCACATGCCGCCTACTAGAACCACCTCTTATCACTTCCACCGTTGCCAATCCCTCCCTTCCTCACCACCACCATTTTGATGACCTCCCACAATTGCCTCATGACCGCTTAGCGACCTCATAGGATTTTTTGCTGTCTTTAGTCACCCCTTCCAACGATTATCACCTTCGGCCACCCTTCACTACTAACCTCCACCTCTGAATAGTCTCTACTGTCGGAAACCATTTATAACACATATGTTATCTTAATTTATTTTTAAATATTGGCAAGCATCAAACAAATTTTTTTTTTATTCCTCTTTTGCGAAACGCCACCTAATGTTTCCATTTTACAAGTGGCAAACATGCAAGAGTAAATGAAAAAGTCATCAGCAATTAGCATTTTTCATTAGCATCAATAATCTTTTCTGAGTTACAAGCTAACAAACCACCACCAATTGACACTCTTTTTTGTGTTAATAAATGCTATCACTACACCATCAATAATTTTTTAACTAATGTGGTGCACCAAATAATTGATTATATATATTAAATAAATCTAAGTTGAAAAACTACTATAGTTAAAGTAGCATTAATAACTCAATTCAGTACTTAAAATTAAACATATTCATTAAAAATAAATGAATTAATAATCATAATCTATATCACTTAAATTTTTAAGCTCGAGTTAAAGATATACTAATGTTTTTCAGTCACATACTACTTATTCAATTTTGAATATTTAATGTTGAATTTTTAATATTTTACTTCATTGATCATATATATTAATAAACCTATGTTAAAAACCATCTTAAATATATATATATATATATATATATATATTTGATAAGTAGTTTTTCAACTTCCCAATAATCAGCTATAAAACTAGTCAAAAAAACTACTAATAAAAGCATAGTCAACAATCATACTCTTCTAGGTGAATGTGATTGATTGCATAGTTTATAATTATTTAAATGGACTAGAGACGGTGACTTAGGTAGAATTATTCGATCATCCAAATAAAATACAAATGAAATTTTCTGAAATATATCTAGTAAAGTAGATTTGATGATGGCTCTTATTATTCGATCATCCAAATAAATACAAATGAAATTTTCTGAAATACATCTAGTAAAGTAGATTTGATGATAGCTCTTCTCAAATGATTCCAAAGAATTTGGATTATGACTTTTAAACAATATATGATATTGCTATTATACATTCAATATGCCATCAGCATGATGAAAATTAATAATGCTATTTACACCCAAAAATATAAAATAAATAAGAAAATTTACAAAAATAAGTATTAAAAAATGAGTATGTGTCCTACATTGATTATTGTATTATTTTTTTTTTCTAATGCACTTTTCTATACAGGTAACATTTTTGAATTGTACAAAGTTTCAACTTGGTTTGATCATTCTAAGCATTTGAATTCAAAAAATTTCTATAAAGGGTTTGAAGATATTTTAGAATGCTTCAACAAATTAATGTATGCAATTATTATTTTTTATATGTTTAAGAAAATTATTTATCATAACTTCTACTATTTTATAATGAATTTTTTTCATACTTAATTTACTAAATATAAAATAAAACGATGACTAAGTGCACCAAGTTTTCTCTAAGACGGAGATTAAGAAAGATAAGACATACGCAACCTTATTCCATTTCTGACAATATGTAATTTATAGAATATCACCTAGGAAAATATTAAATCAGTGTTTGGTCAAACAAAAACTAGTCTTCTTAATCCCAACACGTCGATGAATATGATTTGCTACTTTTTTTTTATCAGCAAAAGAAACTTTATTGAAGAAGAAAGCACGATACATGCGACAACTTATAACAATAAAGAAAGGGAGTGCAAATAGCATCATAACTAACCTTACCAATCCCAACTAGGTTGGCACCGATAAGGTAGCACAATCCTTTGCTAGCACTAAACCCATGATTGGTGAGAAACCAATCAAAGAACCAAAAAAGAGAGAGGAAAAAAACAGCAAAGAACCACCACTCCACTCCTAAAATCTGCACAGAGTATACAGAATAGTAGCATACAACAATAAGACATCAAACACCAGCAGCATCCACACCAGCAGCATCCACCTCAGCAGAGCAGTTCAGACCTTAGACATCATACACTAGCAGCAGTAGCATACAGAACAACAATGTACACCATAAGACAATATACACCAGCAGCAAACACAATAAGGCATTATATACCAGCATCAAACCTTTCAGCAGAGCAGCCGTGAACTTTGCATGTTGAGATCTTCAGGCAAAGATAGGAAGTTCAATCCAGGGTTATGGATGTCTTCATGCTCAGGTCCAAAAATCTGAGACAATGTTAATTCCTCAGCAGGTCTTTTACCATCAGAATCTGGGATGGGCTTTGTTGAACATGCAAACATTCCTAAACTTCCATACCACAGCAGCAACTCCATCTTCAATAGCAGATTCTATGAGCTCTTCAATAGCAGATTCTTTGTTAACTTCACACCTGAGTAAGGCAGACCAGCAAATAGAGCTTAACACACAGCAGTCCACAACAGCAGCAGTGCAAACTCTGAAGCCAACAATCAGACCACAGCAGCAACAGCAACTCAACCAATGAAAGCAGATAGCAGATGACAGGGCTGGAATCAACTCCTCAGCTCACCATAGCCAACTTCAAAGCCATTCCAAATCCAATATAATGCAACACATCAGAAACCAGCTTCCTTAATTTCTCACTGAACCTTTCATGACAATTACATTTCAATCCAAAACTACCCACATTCATAACCCCAGTGCAGTTCAAATGCCACAACAACACAGCAGCTCTATACTTATCAAAAGACAACATAACAAAACAGCTAGAGCAGTCTCGTACCAGCAGGACATTAATCAACAACCAATGCCAAACAGCAAGATATTAATCAACAACCAATGCCAGCAACCATTAGCACCAAAACCTACCAACAGCAGATCCAAATGTGTTGACTCACCCATTTGATATTTGAAGCAATCTCAAGAACCCCAGTGCAGTTCAAATGCCACAACAGCCCAACAGCAGGATCCATCAAATTGCATGTAATGACCCCAAAACGTATGGCGTAATTATCGCTAATTAATTATGTGATTATATGATTTAATTGAAGAATATCTGTATGAATCGGGAAAATAT
Organism: Camellia japonica; assembly: GCA_030407325.1. Classification (NCBI taxonomy): domain Eukaryota; kingdom Viridiplantae; phylum Streptophyta; class Magnoliopsida; order Ericales; family Theaceae; genus Camellia; species Camellia japonica. The sequence continues at coordinate 200,028,739 of JAPPVO010000002.1, read as the reverse complement.
CTGTTGGAACTACAACTTCGGGGCTGAAATTGACCACCGTAATGGGTTCAGAAAATGAAATTGAACACGCTTATGTGATACCGGGAATTTTTGGAACCATTTGAGAAAATAAATTGAGGACTGAATTTCGTCTGATTCATTAAGCCTTGTTTGGCTCAAATGTTTTGGCTTATTTGTTTATATGATATATATGACTTAAGAGATAAGGATGTTGACCCATTGTTGACTCAAAATATAAGAGAAGGAAATATCTAGAAGAGAGAAAGAGAGAGACGTCGGGAGAAGAGAGGAACAAGGGGAAAGAAGATAGAGATAGGAGAATCAAGCTCAAATCTCTCCAACTAAGTGCTTAAGGTAAAGATTTCTCTCTAAATTCTTGAAGTAAGTTGAATCCTCTATGATTTATGGCAAGTAAATGAATGATTGAAAGGGAAATCATGGGTAAGTGAAAGTATTATGTTGTATTTTGATCCAAGTTGCATCTATGAGCATATATGGCATCATATCAAGCATTTATGTTTAAAATCATGGGTTTCTTGCATGATTTTCATGTTTGAGGGGAAACCTCCATGGATTTGAAAAGTGAAGCTTTTTATGTGCATATTTATGATTTTCCAACTTGATTCATGGTTTAATCTTTTACTAGATTCATGTAGGTTTAGTTTTGAAGTTTAATTGAAATTGTTTTCAAGTGTTTTGGACCTTGAATTTGATGATTTTGGAAGTTGATTTTACAAAATGGAGGCCACGGTTTAGCAGATTTTGGACTGGTTTTCACCCGGAATTTTCACAGTCCGCTCGAGCGGGGGTTTTACCGCTCGAGCGGAGATTTCGCACATCCAGTATTTTTTGTCACAGTTTGCAGTCCGCTCGAGCGGGGGTTTCGCCGCTCGAGCGGAGACCTTTTTTTTCAGAAATTTCAGAAAGTGTTTTAACGCATGTTTTGGGCATCCGCATTACATTTTTAAGCCTCAATTAAGTTATGATAATGAGATTATGAGATGGTAACACCATTAAGAGATTACATGTATGTGTTCACTTTATGTGTTATGAGATCATGTTATAATGTTGATGATTGCAGGTCAAACTTTGAAGACCGTGCAACCGGTTTCGGAAACCCACTGTGAGTAACATTTCTGTAAAGTTATGTTATTATAAAGTATGTTCTGAAAATGCTACGTTATGTTGTATTTTCTGAAATGATAATGTTTTCTGTGAACGAATATCCTGTTTGCGAATCTAGTATGGCATCCATAGATAGTCCTTAGTGGACCAGTTTGTCCTATGTGGACCAGTTTACGAGATCTCGCTATCCACTTCATTGTGGCAGTATGTGTTTAATCAGTATCCGGAACTGATTACTCTAGTCGGAAGACAATATATGTTATGTTCTATGGAGTATGCCATTATGTATGTTCTGATATGAGATGATTATGTCTATGAGTGATTTGTTTTACGGATATATGTTATGCGGAATTCGTTCACTAACCCTTTACTTTAATGTTACTTGATGGGCTTTAGCTCACTATTGAATATATATATATTTATAGGTGAGCATCCGGAGAGTCAAGCCTAGGCGGAGTTTAGACCGAGCCGCCGTTTTGAAGCCTACCAGAGTTTTGTCTGCCTCCGAGTTGGGGCTAGGCCTAGAAGGCCGTACGAGTTATGTTTTGGTTGTACTTGTGGCTTTTGCCTACGTGATGTATATGATCTTTTGTTACATGTAATGTAAGTGGGTAAATTAACACATTTTTGGCATGTAAATGTATGCTCATATAAATGCACAGCTCTTTGGACTACTGTTGTCTGTCTTCGCTTCCGCGAGCCTCGATTATTTATGTTTTGTATAGTAAGGCCTGTGGTAATCTAGAATTACTGGCCGGTTACGATGCCAACCTTCTCGGGGCGGGTTTGGGTCGTGACATTGCAGCTCCACCCTAATCAAAAGACAACATAAAAAAACAGATCAAATTACAGCTCTATACTTGATAAGCTTTCACATCTCCAAAAGTTTGAGATGAGCACTATTATACACAGCAGAGCAGAACAGCAGCAGAGCATATCTCCTAGTTGGTGAGAAACCAACAGAGAAGAAGAACAGCAGACAAACCAGATATCAAGAAAACAGAGGAAAAGCAGAGAAAGATGATGATCAGCAGTCCTCAACAAAGGAAAAGCAGACCTCAGAACTTTAAAGCAGACCAATCCCACTAAGAACAAACCAACAGACACCCCTGCTGAGTAAAGAATCAGAAAAACAGATAATGACCCATCAAAATCACACCCATCAACAGATACACCCATCAGAGAAACTGAGTACATCAAAATCACACCCATCAACAGATACACTTCCTAATGCCCGAGATGTTATAGAGGAAATCATTTATGGAGAATGAAAGATCCTTAAAAGAGGCCTTTAGCCAAGTAGCTAACCTTATGATTATAAGCTCCTGCAACCCATGCATGTCTTGTTGTGAATCTTGAAATAGATGTTCATTTTTGAACTTCCATAATGACCAAAGGGTGACTAATGGTAATGCTCACCAAATTCTCTGTTCATTTTCCCTACAGAGATGACCTGCCCACCATTGCAGCACTCCCTATATAGAGCCTGGAGTCACCCACATAGTCCCCCACCACTGCAGCAACCCAGTCAATACTCTCCACACCAGAGGGCAGTGAAGAAGCACATGATCCATAGTTTCCTGCTGTGATTTGCAAAAAATACATAGAGTAAATACAGCCCTATTCAGCACATCAATTCGTTGCAAGAACACAGAAGTTTTGACCTTTTGTTTCCAAGCAAGCCAACCGAAAAACTGCACTTTAGGAGGTAGATATTTTAGCCAGACCAAACTGTAGAAGCTGACATTACCACCATAAGCGAGATTAGTCTGATTGTAGAGAACAGATACAAGAGATTGCCCGGGCTTTACTGCTAACCATGAAGCACTATCTTGGACCAACAGATTGAGTGCAGGTGTTGGTGCAATTGAAATAAATATTGAGAGAGTGCTTGAAAGAGCAAACAGGCTCTGTGATTCAATATATTAAACCTTCAGATGAGACTCCATTATATAGGAGAGTTTATACAACAGCTACTAGACAACATTATGAAAGGAAATGGTATTAAACTAAAAGTAGCCGAAAGCAAGCAAAGCACTAACCAAAGTAAAGCACTAAGCATCTGATGACTAGACGCACCAACTAAATGACTAATAATATATACAATATATATATTATATATTATTATATATTAACAATGGAAAAAGAAGCTTGATTTCCAACACTCCCCCTCAAGCTACGTTGTAGATGTTAATCATTCCCAATTTGTTCGTCAGATCTTCGAAGTTAACTCGAGCAAGAGCTTTTGTGAGAATGTCAGCCTTTTGACAGTTTGGAGTGTAGCTGACTTGAAAAACTCCTTCTTCAATCTTTTCCTTGATAAAGTGTCGATCTATCTCCACGTGTTTAGTTCGATCATGATGAACCGGATTCTTAGCTATACTGATGGCGGCTTGGTTGTCGTAGTATAAAACCATGGGATGCTCAGATGGAACCCGTAATTCTTCTAACAGTCTGTTCAACCAGATTCCCTCACAGATACCTAGGGCCATAGCACGAAATTCTGCCTCAGCACTACTACGGGCTACCACTGACTGTTTCTTGCTTCGCCATGTAACTGCGTTCCCCCAAACAAACGAACAATAGCCAGAAGTTAATCTACGATCAGTCAGTGAACCTGCCCAATCTGCATCTGAAAAAATCTCAATTTTTCTATTTGTTGTTCTTTGGAAAAAGAGACCCTTTCCCGGTGTCCTCTTTAGGTACCTCAATATTCTGGTCACAGCAGTCATGTGTTTTTCGGTTTGATTATTCATGAATTGACTAACCACACTAACAGAGAAGCCGATGTCTGGCCTTGTATGAGAAAGATAAATGAGTTTTCCCACAAGACGTTGATATCTCCCTTTATCACTTGGTGCACCACCGTCACTTTCTTCCAGTTTGATAGTTGTGTCCATAGGTGTTTCTGCTGGCTTGCATCCTAGCATCCCTGTTTCATTCAGTAAGTCTAGAACGTATTTACGTTGTGAGACTGCTATACCTTTCTTTGACCTAGCAATCTCCATTCCAAGAAAGTACTTAAGATTTCCAAGATCTTTAATCTCAAATTCCTTTGTTAGGAATTTTTTAAGTAAGCCAATTTCCTCTTCATGATCACCTGTTAGAATTATGTCATCCACATAAACAATGATAATTGCCAATTTCCCTCCTAGGGAGTGCTTCACAAATAATGTATGATCGGATTGACATTGAACAAAACCGTACCCTTTCACTGCCTTAGTGAACCGTTCAAACCAGGCCCTGGGAGATTGTTTGAGACCATACAAGGATTTTCGGAGTCTGCAAACTTTGTTGAAATTTGATGTCGTCTCAAGTCCAGCAGGAATGTCCATGTAAACTTCTTCATCTAAGTCACCATTGAGGAAGGCATTTTTTACATCAAGTTGGTGAAGTGACCAATTGAGATTAGCTGCCAAGGATAAAAGTACACGAACAGTGTTGGGCTTGGCAACTGGAGCAAAGGTTTCTTGATAGTCAATGCCATAGGATTGGGAGAATCCTTTGGCGACCAACCAAGCTTTATAACGTTCCACATTACCATCTGCCTTGTGCTTTACTGTGAAAATCCACTTACATCCAACTGGTTTCTTACCTCTTGGAAGATCAGTAATTGCCCAAGTACCATTCTTTTCCAGAGCCCGAACTTCCTTATTGACTGCCGCCTTCCACTTCAGATACTTGAAGGCTTCCTGAATATTCCGAGGAATGGGTATCTCCGTGATGCTAGAAGTGAAGGCACGGAATGAAGGTGATAGCTTATCATAAGAAATAAAGTTCCCAATGGGATGCTGAGTACATGATCTAACACCTTTTCTCCAAGCTATGGGCATATTAAGAATACTGTTTTCTAACTCAGAATTAACAGTACTATCTGTGGTAGGAATATTGTTACCTGGAATGTTGCTTGGATTAGAACCCGGTTCAGCCTCATGGGATTGTTGAGAAAGTGCTCCTTCCTCCGTGTCCTCTTGGATGTGCTCATTATCCCGCAAGTCAACAATGAACTCGAATTTTCGGCAGGTAAAGATTGATTAAATGACTCTGGAGGTTGTGATTTTTGGTGGTGATGGATGGCTCACTAAATGACTCAAGGGTCCAAAATTGATATTCCTGGGTTGGAGTCTCCCCTGAATGACGATTTTAGGATAGTAAGACTGGGTTTCAAAAAATGTGACATCCATGGAATTGTAGAATTTCCTTGTGACCGGAGAGTAACACTTATACCCTTTTTGATGTGATGAATACCCAATGAAAATACACTTGAGCGACCTGGGATCAAGTTTACTTCGATACTGGTGATGGATATGAACAAAGACAGAGCACCCGAAAATTTTTGGTGGGATGGTGGAGATGAGGCGAGTAGTTGGAAAAGATTTTAGGAGAAGTTGACAAGGGGTTTGGAAATGTAGTACCCTAGATGGCATCCTATTAATAAGGTAGCTGCTGTAAGAACAGCTTCCCCCAGAAGAATTGTGGAACATTTGTGGAAAACATTAGCGATCTAGCAACATCTAACAAATGCCTATTTTTCCGTTCAGCGATGCCGTTTTGTTGTGGGGTGTCAACACATGAACTTAAGTGAACTATCCCTTCTTTTGCTAAAAATTCTCCTAGAATGGAGTTGAAATAGTCCCGAGCATTATCAGACTTTAGAATTTGTATTTTTGACTGGAATTGTGTCTGAATCATAATGTGAAATTTTTGAAGATTTGGGTTGTTTCAAATTTGTCTTTCATGAGGAAGATCCAGGTTAATCTAGTATGATCATCTATGAATGAGACAAACCACCTAGTACCAGTTACATTTTTTATTCTGGATGGACCCCAGATATCACTATGAATTAGAGAGAATGGACGAGACGCTTTATAGGATTGAATGGGAAAATGGGACCGTACATGCTTAGAAAATTGACAGATTTCACAATCAAAAGGTTTTGGATTTTTATTAAATAATGAAGGAAATAAATGCTTGAGATACATAACATTAGGATGACCTAAGCGATAGTGCCACAACATAATAGCTCTATCGTTATTTTGACATGAAACCGAAAAAGAACTACCACGAATTGTCGTTTGAGGTTGTTCTTGTGGATAGTGGCGTTCCTTAAGGATGTAGAGTCCAGAGCATTCCTCAGCATTGCCAATCGTCTTCCCCGAATCTAAATCCTGAAATTCACAATCAGTGGAGAAAAAATTAGTAACACACCTCTTGTCCTTAGTGAGTTTACTAATTGACAATAGATTACAGTCCAAGTCAGGAACAAGGAGAACAGAGTTGAGAATAAGATTCCTAGACAGCACAACTGAACCTGTACCGGCAACCTTTGATAGTGTGCCTGTTTGGTGCAGCTTAAAAGCTGCTTATTTCAGCTTTCAGCTTAATTTAAGTTATTTTGATGTGTTTAGTTTAGCTTATAGCTTTTTGGAAGTCAGAAATCAGTTTATTCTTTGAGTGGAGCAGGAGATGCTTAATTTATAAGTCAAAAATCAGCTTATATCCATAGTTATAAGCTATAAGCTGTTTAGGCATAAGCTATAAGCACTTTCCCACAGCTCTACCAAACAGGGCCAGTGAACCATCTACTATTCGGACCGTTAAATTATTTTGACATGAGCTATATGTATCAAAAATTGTTGCATCTCCCGTTATATGATCAGATGCTCCTGAGTCCACAATCCAAGGTTTTTTACGTTTTTTACTAACAGTAAAGGCGTTCAAAGAATTACCTTTGTGAGCCAAGGTTCCGGATCCTATGATGTGGTTGGAAGACGAACCAGATTGTGACTGTAGAATAGGAGACATTAGTTTCTGGAGCATCTCCATTTGCTCCTTGGTGAAAGGGCTTGCTTCTGGTTGTGGTGATAGTTCATTGGTACCTGCATGATTACCTCGTCCTTCTTTCTCAAGAGGCTGACGTGGCTTCCAATCTGCTGGCTTTCCATGAATCTTCCAGCAAGTTTCTCTCGAGTGACCCGGCTTTCTACAATGATCACACCAAGGCCTACCTCCTTTATTTTTCTGACGGTTGTCAATAGGAGTGAATTGAGTCTTAAGAGCCGAGCTTTCTGCCATATTCAGTTATTGATGGGATCCCATCATGAGTTTTTTCCAACTTTCTTCGCGACGGACTTCAAAGAATGCCTCTCTAAGGCTAGGTAGTGGTTTTACTCCCATAATTCTTCCTCTGATTTCATCAAGATTTGTGTTCAATCCTAACAAGAATTTAAACACACGCTTCCCTTCGGCAATCTTTTTATACAACAAACCATCAGCAACACACTGCCAGTTATGAACCTCAAACGTATCAAGTTGACGCCATAGACGAGTAAGGGTATTGAAATATTCAGTTACCGTAAGATTGTCTTGACGTAAATTGTGGAGGGAGCTTTCAAGCTGGATGATTTTAGATGTGTTTTCCTTGTCCGAGAATGTTTCTTTTGCCATGTCCCAGATCTCTTTGGCAGTATCAAATGACAGAAAATTTTCGCCAATGTCCGTGGTCATAGAGTTGACGAGCCACGACATGACCATATTATTTTCAGCTATCCACCTTTTGTAGGTTGATGCTGTGGTTTCTGGTAGCGCTGAGGCTCCGGTGATGTAGTCATCTTTCTCTTTTCCCCATATAAACATTAATATGGATTGAGACCATTGCAAATAATTTTGCCCATTCAGTTTATGGGCGGTGATCGGAAGATGAGAGGTTTCCATTTGATGAGAGGATGAAGATGATGAGATCATAATATCAGAAGAAGAAGGGGATGAGTCGATAGCCATTCCAAAAGCTGGACCGTATTTAGGCATGAAATAGAAGGATAGATTTGAGTAGAAGAGAGAGACAAAAAATTAAAAATAGAAAACTCGAATACTGAGACAGGATTACACCTGCTCTGATACCATGAAATAAATATTGAGAGAGTGCTTGAAAGAGCAAACAGGCTCTGTGATTCAATATATTAAACCTTCAGATGAACTCCATTATATAGGAGAGTTTTTACAACAGCTACTAGACAACATTATGAAAGGAAATGGTATTAAACTAAAAGTAGCCGAAAGCAAGCAAAGCACTAACCAAAGTAAAGCACTAAGCATCTGATGACTAGACGCACCAACTAAATGACTAATAATATATACAATATATATATTATATATATTATATATTAACAATGGAAAAAGAAGCTTGATTTCCAACAGCAATGATTCTATTAATCTAAGAAGCTTCTCTTTCTTCCAATCGAATAGAGACCTTCTAAAGAAAACAACCAATTATTAGAGGAGGCATCCACAAACTCGTTGAGTAAACCTTCCTTGTCATTCGATAGTTGGAATAGCCTTGGAAATTCTTCTTTAAGACATAAGGCTCAACACCATTGATCAGTCCAGAACCTGATTCTACAACCATTTTCTGTAACAACCCCAACCTCTGATTAACATTAATCTGTACTTAATTATGTCTAATGGTAATTTAGGAAGGATTTGGAATTAATTTGCATGTGTATTGCATTATTTTTGTGTTTCTATCTGTTTGCGATAAAATGACCTGTTCATGTCTTTGACTTTAAATTGCGAATTGAAAGCCTTATCGGCGACCGATTCAGAAATTGATTAGTGTTTTATACTAGTAAGAATATATGTGATTTTATGGTAGGTTTAATTAAAATTTAATTTGGTATGATTAAATTAGATTAAATCACGTTAAATTACATTAGTTAAGTTTATTACCAAATTGCCATTGAGTGGCCCATTACCTAAGGTAACCTTGAGAATGATTCATACATTTGTTGCATCTTTTCATCATCCATTGAGAGACCAAACCGTGGGAGAAAGAGTAGAAGATGGGGAAAAACTTAGTTTCAACAAGATTTTGCTTGGAGATTGAGGAATTGTCGAAGAATTGCATAATTGAGCCTCCACACTTGGAATTGAAGACCCAAGGTAGGAAAATCATCTTCTTGATTGTGAATTTAAGTTATACCTTGCATAGTCCATGGTAGAATTGAAGATTAAAGTCAAGAATTGGTTTAAATGTTGAATTGAGAAGTAAGTCATGCTTGCATATGCACATTATTGAGTTTTGAAGATGTTTTCATGAATTCCCCACATGCATGTCCATATTTGGGTTATAGTTCATGAATTCCCCATGTTTTGAGCTCAAATCTTACATTGGTCATGTTTTAGAGCATTAGATTTCTAATGAACACTTGCATGTTAAGTTCTTGCATTATTCTTGAAACTTCTTTGGATTTGGTGTTCAATTGTCTGGCCTTTGGGCTTGATTTTACAAATGATCTTCAAAACATATTATATTGTTGGTTTTCAAGTGTTTCTCAGAAAATTGGCCCAAAAGGTTGAGTTTTGGTGTGTTGAATTCTTGGTTTGAGCTTTGAAGGCAAATCTGGAAATTCCAGATTTTGGCTTCCTCGCTCGAGCGAAGGGTTCCACGCTCGAGCAACCACCTTTTGTTCAGAGCTAAGCTTGAGTGAAGGAGTGCTGGCTCGAGCGTAAATTGCAAGCTCTCAGGTTTTGGTGCACGCTAGAGCGAAGAGCTGTGTCTCACGCTCGAGCGAACATCAAGCGAGCATCGAGCGGGGATTTTCAACAACCAATACTTTTGCATTTTTACAGACCGCTTGAGCAAAGGAGTGTATGCTTAAGAGACCCCTCTGTTTTGGTAAGCTCGCTCGAGCGAAGAAAGCCACGCTCGAGAGTAACCCCTGTTTTCAGCAAGTTTTGAAAAATGTTTTCCAATGCATTTTTGCATCCTTATTCCATCCTAGGCATTCCTAGGCCATGTTTAAGACTCCATAGTGAGGATTAAGGGTTAGAAACACATTAAGAGCCAACGAAGTAAATTATGTACGATTAGATTGTGTGTTTCAAGTGTGTGCCTATTATATGTTATGTACGTCATGTGCCACGTACTGTTTGACTAATCTGCTCCGTCTATCTGTTTCAAGGCCAACTGTGAGTAATAACTTAGTAAAGTTATGTTCAACTGTATTTATTTTCTGTGTGATAAAATGAGATCTGTTTTTTGAAATGATATGTTCTATACAATGAATGATTGTCCAATTTCTGATATGTATTCGTGACATCCTTAGCATCATGTGATATCTGTTCTGTTCTATTACTCGGATCCGGAGGTTCTTTTATGGAACTGGTTATTCGTAACCTCACGTGTATACGTTCTGTTCTGTTCTGTTCTGTTCTGTTAATGCTAATGGATGTATCACGTATGCTTGCGCATGACTTTTGATTTCTGTCTGTATATGAAACTAAATTATGATTTCTAAATCTTTTCGGACTCATTCATTGAAACCCCTTTACTCTGTTATTGTTCACTGGGCTTTCGCTCACAGTTTATATTATATATGTAGGTGAGCCAGCATGTGACCAGGGCCAGAGTTGACGGCCTTCGTTTCTATTTTTGTCAACCAACCGTTGTGCCTTCCGAGGAGGTCCCGATTGAAGTCTATTTCCATGGCAGTTTTTGTGCTTATGCTAGTCTCTGTGACTACTTTGTAAAGTCAGGTCTTGGGAAGTTCACTTCTGTAAATATTTTGTAAATATTGGTGTCCTTGACTAGCATGCTTATGTATATATATAAGTTTTTGAAAGGTTCTGTCCCATGTATGTTATCACAGCTCATTGGACCTTGTCTATTTTGTATAATTGCTTCCGCAGCCCCATACTATTTGCTAATCTGTTCAGAGGCCTTCGGTAATCCACGGATTACTGGCCGATTACGATGTTAAACCTACAGGGACGGGTTTGGGTCGTGACACATTCCCTACTTTGAGCTGTAGATTACTAACAAAGAATTCCATAAGAGACTGCTGATGTTCAACAGCAGCTATGATACCACCTCAGATTCTAGAGAATGTGGTGCTAGAGGTAAGATTAGGTAGCCAGGCCCCACCTTGAAAATTGTACTTGCTGCAAATAAGCCTCTTCCATAATGAATCATGTTCAGACGCAAACCGCCACCACCACTTCAGAAGTAAACACACATTCACATCCCTAAGCCTTCGAACACCTAGTCCACCTTGTTTTAAGCTTTTTGTGACTCTGTCCATTTCACGAGATGGATTTTCCTCCTTAAATCTGAACCACCCCATAGGAAAGTAGCCTGTATTTTATCTAACTCCTTAGCTATTCCTTCAGGCAACCTGAACAGAGACAAGAAAAACACGGGTAGACTTGATAACACTGCTTTCACCAAGATCAATCTCCCTACAAAGGAGAGAAGCCTCATTTTCCAGCTAGCAAGCCGCAATTTGAACTTATCTGTAATTGGTTTCCAAAACCTTTTCCTCCTTGGATTAGCACCCAATGGCAGACCTAGATACTTTAGAGGTAAGTTTTGGGTCTTACAATTTAACAGAGAAGCATACTCAACCAGAATAGAATCAGGAACACCAACCCCACAAACCACACTTTAGTGGTAATTGATTTTGAGACCAGATGCTACTTCAAAAGACCTGAGAATCCTTTTTAAGCTCACAACTTCTGGTAGCTCGGCTTCACAGAATAGAAGAGAGTCATCTGCGAATTGGAGATGGGATAATTGCACTTGGTTGTTGCCTATAAGTACCCCTTTTAGCAAATTCAAGTCCCTAGCTCTTTGAAGAAGAATGTTTAGTGCTTCTACAACCAAATTAAAAAGGAATGGGGATAAGGGATCGCCTTGCCTGAGGCCTTTCTGGGGGCTAAACTCCTTGGTTGGTGAGCCATTCACAAGTACTGGAATGGGGATAGGGATCGCCTTGCCTGAGGCCTTTCTGGGGGCTAAACTCCTTGGTTGGTGAGCCATTCACAAGTACTAGATCAGTAGAGACACACTCCTTAATCCAAGAAATCCATTTGGAACCAAATCCAAAGTTTTCTAGCATAGAAAAGAGGAAGTTCCAATTGATAGAATCAAATGCCTTTTCAAAATCTATTTTTAGTAGCAGCCCTGACTTTTTAGATTTAACCCAACCATCCACAACTTTGTTAGCAATCAACACACCATCAAGAATATTCCTACCACCTAGAAAGGCTGACTGTGTGTCACCAATGATCATGGGCATGACCTTTTTTAGCCTGGATGCAAGAACTTTAGAAAGAATTTTGTACATAGAACCAACTAAGCTTATAGGTCTAAACTCACTTAAAGTGATAGCTTTGTCGAGCTTTGGAATCAAAGTAATGAAGGTACTGTTCAAACTGGAGTCTAATCTGCCATTAACATGAAATTCTTTCATAAAGTTAATCACTTCCACCTTAAGCACCTTCCAGAATTTTTGAAAAAATATCAGATTGAAGCCATCTAGACCAGGGGCTTTATTACCATTACAATCTATAACAGATGACCATATTTCTTCTTCAGTGAATTCTGCCTCAAGTAAATGGAAAGAATCACTAAGCCTTACACTCTTAAAATTTCCAGCAAGCCTTGGTCTGTTGCTCCAAACTTCATTGAAATGATTTGAAAAATGAGTCCACACTGCATGTTTAACTTGACTTGGCTCCTCCAAAACCACATCCCCTACTTTGATGGAGTTGAGAGTGTTCCTAGTGTGCATGTTGCTGGCCATAACATGGAAGAATCTAGTGTTCCTGTCGCCCTTCAGATTCCAATCTAACCTTGATTTTTGGAGCCATTCCCATTCTAGCTTCTTACTCAACAGCCACATGTCATTTCTTTTTTCTCTCTGCAGCTTCAATTCAACCTCCTCCAATGGTCTAGACTCAGCTATCAAGTCAATATTATGAAGTTCAGTTTCAATAGCTTGTAGTTTGAATGCAACATTACCATAAACCTCTCTACTCCATGTTTTTAATATCAACTTGAGAGTATGCAATTTCCTCTGCAGAATGAAACCAGATGACCCAGAAAAATGAGATTCCTGCCATGTTTGTTCCACTAGAGGAGCAAGATGCGAGTGCAACAGCGAAGCATTTAAGAACTTGAAAGGCTTGGGTCCCCAATCTCTAGCATCCTCCATTAGCACAATAGGACAATGATCAAATACAATTCTAGGAAGGCCCCAAAGTTTGAACTTATATCTCTCCAGCCATTCAGGGCTTAAAAGGAACCTATCAATACGACTCCATTTATTCTCATCAAAGGCATTGCACCGGGTGTATTTTCTGCCTAACATTTGCAAGTCCACGACCTCACATGAATCTATGAATTCATTGAAATCTTGCATGCCCCTATCCCTTATTGATATACCAACACTTTCCCTTAAGTTTCTGATCTCGTTAAAATCACCACCAAGGCACCACGGCTTGGGAAATGAATCTTTCAGATTTAACAGAATCTGCCAAAGTTTCCTTCTCCTAATGACATCATTAGGAGCATAAATATTGACAATTACACAATCGAATAAGTTGTAGAGCTTACCTGATAGTAGAATAAAGTTTCTATTGCTGCAACACTCTGAGAGTTGGAAAACCTCAGGGTCCCAGAGGCAAAGTAAACCACCTGCCATTCCTCAAAATCCACAGCCATAGATTCCATCCTATCCTTAGGCCAAAGACTTTTCATCTCAAAGCTGGTAATGCCTAACTTTTTTGTCTCTTGAAACAAAGCTATGTCAATTTTCCTTTGTAGCAAAAGATTCTTGATCTTTTTCCTCTTAACAGGTCTTCATACCTCTCTAATGTTCCAACTTAGTGTCTTCATAGAAACATTGTATGACACTGATCTCACCCATTTGGAACTAATCATTCCACAATACCCTTCCCTTTCCCCAACCTCTCCTTATCCTTTTCCTCCATGTGCACTAATTTCCCGATAACCTCAGATTCTTGCCCCATGAATTTAAGCCCTAAACTTTTTCCCATCTGCACTGTTGCTTGGGCCTCTTGAAGAAAATCAATTCCAGAAAGGGGTTGTTTATTAACTGGAGGTGAGGATCTTGACCGAAAGCCTTTAATGTTTCCTTTGCTTGTGGAAGATCCCTTCTGACCAAGCCTTCTAGCAAAACCAGTGAATCTACCAGCTAACAGAGGTTGTTTAACCCCTACTCGTCTGCTTTTTTTCCTCTTGCTTCTCTTTAAACGATTAAGAATAGAGTCTGAAATAGATGGGCTGATAGTGTCACTACCCACATCTGATGACCCACCCCCTGGCCTTGTAGATGGAAAATGGAATGCACTACAAGAGGGCCCAATAGGCGGCAAATCCGAATGGGCCAGGTTAGAAGGCTGAAGCCCAGTTGGCAAATGATTAAGAGCTATCTCAAGACAAATACCAGATTTATTTTTCAGGGAAGGACTAAGGCTTTTGATAAAACCTGGGGTGAGGATTTGACCTTCTACTATAGGGGCTAATGCACCTTTTTGAGTTTCATGATTGCACCCTACACTCTGCTGCCAGCTACCCACTGACTGAGCTTCAGCCCTCGTTTAAGCTTCATAAGTGTACCTATGCCTCTGGTGCAGGTTGACCTCTGGCAAAGATGACTCAACCACGCATGCACCCTCTTCATTTGAATTTCTCGCACAATCTTTGGTCTCTTCCACTGTTGAGGCATGACTCCAACTTCCACCATTCCCTACAGCCACATCAGATAACTTTGCCAACTCGGCTGCCCTGTCATCACCTTCTAACACCAGGTTGATTTTGGAGCAAACTTCTTGGGTTGCCACATTGGATGACGTTCCTTTACAACTGATACTAACATCTGCTGAAGTCTGCTCTTCAAGGACTCGGATGGGGTAAAATCTGCCTTTGCACTCCAGATTCAGGCTTGTATTAATCGGATCCATGACACTGGTAATTATTTTGAGCCTTCCATAGCGGAAGGATTTAGGAGTACAGACTTCATCATCTAAAAGAACCAACTCTCCCCACAATCCTCCTATCTTTCGAAAGCTACCTGAGTTCCATAGATTAGGAGGTATCCCATAACAACTGATCCAAACATACCTCTCCTGATGAAAAAGCATACTTGGACTCCATTCAATGATATACTCACTCCACTCACGAAACTAATCCTTGAACTGAGACCTATGACTTAGCATATCTTCCTTGGAATTAAATGAGAGGATAACATCTCGCCCACCTCCTACTCTTACCATCACATTATGCGCTCCTCTTTTGATGAGTTCGTTCTTCACATTCAGAACAGAGTACTCTTTTTTGAGTCGCATTATCAGACTCTCGTACAGCCATCCATTCCCAACCTCATCCACTTTGATAGTTACTGGAGGCGTAAATCTGGGCTTAGCTCCCTTTATGACATCTGCAAATGACCGCCCATCGGTGCGTTGATGCCAAAACTGCTTTGTCCCCATAGCGGCATCATCTCTGACTTCAGCTTGCCTGGTTAGTGATGGTTTCTGCCTCTACCTATTTTCTATTCCTTTACCATACTCTGCAATTTTGACCAACAGAGGTTTGTTATCAACCCACAAACCATTGGCTTTTTGTTCAGCAACAGACGCTACAGTAGAGCAATCGTAGCGCACGAACCCGAATCTCGTATAGATGGATTTTCTTCGCTTTTGTGGAATGTACACATCATTGACCACTCCAAACTTGATGAACAGATCATACAGGTTTCTAGATGAAAAGAATTCTGGCAAGTTATCCACAAATAGTGTAAGCAAAGCTGCCCTTCGACCATCCGTCCACAAATTAGGGCGCACTTGCCTACCCCTTTGCTTAATCACTGGGATCCAACCTCCCCGATCACCATCATTCTCCCTTCGACTTTCGACCATCGCTCTCAACTCTTCTAAGTTTCACCTTCCCCTCTATCCCCTCTACTTTTAGTTAATATATTTTTTATGTTAATCAATTAACAATATTAGAGAGAAAATTGAAATGTGAGGGTCCTTTGTAGTCATCCTAGTAGATGAACAACTTTGCAAGGGAGCTCTCTCTCTCTCTTTCTCTCTCTCAACACAAAAATACATCTATGTCTACCTCTCTAATGGCCCCTACGCCTCAACTTGGATAAGTAACTCATTTGTCAAGGTTGGACAAGTCATGAGAAAAATTATTAAGTTCCACTTTTGACTTATAAATAGGTTCATACTTAACTAATAGACATAATTTACAAGTAATTGAGTGTATTCAATAAAAAATGGTATCCCTTTTGAAAATACTAGTAAGGGGTTATGAACACCAACCATAAACAAGAGAAATGTGGCCAAACAAGAGACAAATTGTGTGTTTCACGTATAGGAAATTAGAAAGTTCAACAAAAGTTATTTTTCAAACGTTTAAATCATTTTGTGGAGACATAATTTTTCTAAAGTCATTTACTTGCTTCCCACAAATGATACAACTTCCTTTTTATTTATTTTTTTAATTTATTTTTAAATTTCAGATGGACCACAGAACAAAATACTAAAAAGAACTAAAATGAAATTGTGGGTGCTTCTAGATATTAGGAATAAAGAGGAATTTTTTAAATTTATTTAGAAGCACCCAACACCAGAGTAGATAAAATTACATTTATAAATTTTTTCTCCCCCCTACCCAAAAAATAAAATAAATTAAAAATATCTCAGTCTCTCTTACATAATTTTTGAGTTTTTTGTTTTCTGTATTTTTTTGTCATTAGCAAACTTTTTTCATATTTTAATCAAAAAAAAAATTGTTATATGCATATAAAAAGTAAATTATTTGTGAAGAAATCTGAAGAAAAAAAAATTCAATTAGAACAAAAACCCAGCACGTTTCCATTTTTTTTAATAAACCTTTTTTCAAATTTCTTGACAAATATTTTACTTCTTAGTGCATCTAAAAAGTTATTTTAAAAAAATTAACTAAAATATGAAAAACTTTCACCAAAGAAAAAAACATGAAAAAAAAAAAAACTCAAAAGCAGATTTCAAAACCTAAACCTAAACCAAACAAACTCTTCTCCGTTGTTTGGGCAGAAAATTTTTTTTGAAAAACATTTTTCTATGTTTGGTGGTGGTGGTGCAACAAAGATTGAAATGGAGGTGGTGGGGTGGCAGAGACAGTGAAATTGATACAAGTTGTTATAAGACGCAACATAACAACTAATGCCTGCATAAAAATGAAATTGATTCATGAAACAATAGGAAATCTAATTCAAGAGGTCCACTAACAATTAGAGAAGGTTCCTTCATCGTTGTCATAAATAAAACTCAATTACTAGTTTATGTAATAAATATATTGTTGTTACATATGCTCTGCATCATTTGCTCCGAATGGGTGATTTTAGATTGTTGCCATTGCTCATCGATAAATACACATACTAACATAGTCATGAACGTGCAAACCCACAAACAGGCAAAATGTACCCACTAGGTCAACGAAGAAGCAAAATCTACCTTTCACTTTATTAGCGTTTTGTTTGCAATACATTAAAAGTTGATGGAGACTTAGTGTGCAGCATTCATGCCATACAAATTTTTAAATACACAATATTTCTTTTTCTTTCCTCTCCATCTTAACCAAATAAGAGGGAGAGAAATCACAATCTTTTCTTTTCTTTTCTCTCCGAACATAGCAAATCATTTCTTTTATTTTCTCTCCTAACATAGTGTAAATTATCCATTACACAGCTTCAAATTTGAGCAAATAGAAAGACAATTTTTTGAAGAAGAAGGCAAAAAGATAAAAATAAGAGCTTGAGAAGATATCTCACATTTTATACGAATCAGCGCCAGTGTAACCAGTTGGCTTTGGTATAGGAATCAAAGCCTGCAAAACATTGGAATGAATGTCAAAGTAAATACAAAATAAAAACATAAATCTGTGTCCAATTGTGGGTGTGATTGATTCAAGGCAAATAAAAACCCCCAAATCACATATTTAGCTTTGAGATGCTAAGATACTCAATAGCCAGAGAAGCAACCTACTTCTAATAGAAATCAAACAAAATTCAAACCAATTTTGGACTTGAAGAATAATATAATTTCATAGAAATCAAATAATTCAACCAAACCCATTTACGAGATCAACACAAAATTAAATTAAAAAAATCATATAAACCCTAGATGAAGTGCGAGAGATAGTGAAATAGGGCAACGCAGAGAGACAAAGAGAGAGAGACCCAGATCGACAGAGAGGGAGAGGACCAAGAGCGACACAGAGAGAGGGACAAGAACCTGTGATTTGCAACAGTGGAGGTAGCGACGTGTAGCGGTGGCGACGTGTAGCGGTGGCGACATGTGACGGTGAGGTGGTGATCGTCACTGAGCGTACGTCTGGTTTGGTGTACTGATCAGAGGAAGAGCAAGAGAGAGAAAGAACCGTTTGAAGAAGTAATAGATTTGGGCAAAAATTTAGGCGCCAATATGAAATATTTCCCAGTAAAATTCTGAACACATCTGCCAACTAAATTTTAGTCGTTGAAGATTGGTTATCAAAGATTAAAAAAAAAAAAATTATTCGGCGACTAAAATAATTTTGTCACTGAAAGTAAGTTTTTGGCGACTAAAACTTTAGTCGCCAAAGAGAAAAAATAATTTTTTTATTTTCCATTCGGCGACTAAATATTTTAGTAGCTAAAAATCAATATACGGTGACTAAATAATTTTTTGTCGCTGAAAGTAAGCTTTTGGCAACTAAAACTGAAATAAATATTGAGAGAGTGATTGAAAGAGCTAATACACTCTGTGTTCTTCTTCCATTAGAAACCAAATGGGAGCTCCATTATATAGGAGTTGTACAAAGCAGGCCACGAGGCCAACAGCAAAGGCACGAGGCCATACATAAATACACATTAACAATATTAAATATACACGAGGCCACGAGGCCATACATAACTATACATTAACAAAATTTAAATATATCACAATCTGTGGCTTTATTATATTATTATAATAGCTTGAGTATCAACACTCCCCCTCAAGCTATGTTGTAGATGTTAATCATTCCCAATTTGTTCGTCAGATCTTCGAAGGTAACTCGAGCAAGAGCTTTTGTGAGAATATCCGCTGTTTGACAGTTTGTTGGAGTGTAGCTGACTTGAAAAACTCCTGCTTCAATCTTTTCCTTGATAAAGTGTCGATCTATCTCCACGTGTTTAGTTCGATCATGATGAACCGGATTCTTAGCTATACTGATAGTGGCTTGGTTGTCGTAGTATAAAACCATGGGATGTTTAGATGGAACACGTAATTCTTCTAACATCCTGTTCAACCAGATTCCCTCACAGATACCTAGTGCCATAGCACGAAATTCTGCCTCAGCACTACTACGGGCTACCACTGACTGTTTCTTGCTTCGCCATGTAACCGCGTTCCCCCAAACAAACGAACAATAGCCAGAAGTTGATCTTCGATCAGTCACTGAACCTGCCCAATCTGCATCTGAAAAAATCTCAATTTTTCTATTTGTTGTTCTTTGGAAGAAGAGACCCTTGCCCGGTGTCCTTTTTAGGTATCTCAATATTCTGGTCACAGCAGTCATGTGTTTGTCGGTTGGATTATTCATGAATTGACTGACCACACTAACAGAGAAGCCGATGTCTGGCCTTGTATGAGAAAGATAAATGAGTTTTCCCACAAGACGTTGATATCTCCCTTTATCACTGGGTGCACTACCGTCACTTTCTTCCAGTTTGATAGTTGTGTCCATAGGTGTTTCTGCCGGCTTGCATCCTAGCATCCCTGTTTCATTCAGTAAGTCTAGAACGTATTTACGTTGTGAGACTGATATACCTTTCTTTGACCGAGCAATCTCCATTCCAAGAAAGTACTTCAGGTTTCCAAGATCTTTAATCTCAAATTCCTTTGTTAGGAATTTTTTAAGTAAGCCAATTTCCTCTTCATGATCACCTGTTAAAATTATGTCATCCACATAAACAATGATAATTGCCAATTTCCCTCCTAGGGAGTGCTTCACAAATAATGTATGATCGGATTGACATTGAACAAAGCCGTACCCTTTCACTGCCTTAGTGAACCGTTCAAACCAGGCCCTAGGAGATTGTTTGAGGCCATACAAGGATTTTCGGAGTCTGCAAACTTTGTTTGAATTTGATGTCGTCTCAAGTCCAGCGGGAATGTCCATGTAAACTTCTTCCTCTAAGTCACCATTGAGGAAGGCATTTTTCACATCAAGTTGATGAAGTAACCAATCGAGATTAGCTGCCAAGGATAAAAGTACACGAACAGTGTTGAGCTTGGCAACTGGAGCAAAGGTTTCTTGATAGTCAATGCCATAGGATTGGGAGAATCCTTTGGCGACCAACCGAGCTTTATATCGTTCTATATTACCATCTGCCTTGTGCTTTTCTGTGAAAATCCACTTACACCCAACTGGTTTCTTACCGCTTGGAAGATCAGTAATTGCCCAAGTACCATTCTTTTCCAAAGCCCGAACTTCCTCATTGACTGCCGCCTTCCACTTCAGATACTTGAAAGCTTCCTGAATATTCCGAGGAATGGGTATCTCCGTGATGCTAGAAGTGAAGGCACGAAACGAAGGTGATAGCTTATCATAAGAAATAAAGTTCCCAATGGGATGCTGAGTACATGATCTAACTCCTTTTCTCCAAGCTATGGGCATATTAAGAATAGTATTTTCTAACTCAGAATTATCAATACTATCTGTGGGAGGAATATTGTCACCTGGAATGTTGCTTGGATGAGAACCCAGGTTCAGCTCATGGGATTGTTGAGAAAGTGCTCCTTCCTCCGTTTCCTCTTGGATGTGCTCATTATCCCGCAAGTCAACAATGAACTCGGAATTTGGATGCAATGACTCAGGAGGTGTGGGATTGTTGGTGGTGATGGATGGCTCACTCAATGACTCAGGAGGTGTGGGATTGTTGGTGGTGATGGATGGCTCACTCAATGACTCAAGGGTCCAAAATTGAGATTCCTGGGTTGGAGTCTCCCCCTGAATAACAATTTTAGGGTAGTAAGACTGGGTTTCAAAAAATGTTACATCCATGGAATTGTAGAATTTCCTTGTGACTGGAGAGTAACACTTATACCCTTTTTGATGTGACGAATACCCAATGAAGATACACTTGAGGGACCTGGGATCAAGTTTACTTCGATACTGTTGATGGATATGAACAAAGACAGAGCACCCGAAAATTTTTGGTGGGATGGTGGAGATGAGGCGAGTAGTTGGAAAGGATTTTAGAAGAAGTTGACAAGGAGTTTGGAATTGTAGTACCCTGGATGGCATCCTATTGATAAGGTAGGCTGCTGTAAGAACAGCTTCCCCCCAGAAGAATTGTGGAACATTTGTGGAAAACATTAGTGATCTAGCAACATCTAACAAATGCCTATTTTTCCGTTCAGCGATGCCGTTTTGTTGTGGGGTGTCAACACATGAACTTAAGTGAACTATCCCTTCTTTTGCTAAAAATTCTCCTAGAATGGAGTTGAAATAGTCCCGAGCATTATCAGACTTTAGAATTTGGATTTTTGACTGAAATTGTGTCTGAATCATAATTTGAAAATTTTTGAAGATTTGACTTGTTTCAGATTTGTCTTTCATGAGGAAGACCCAGGTTAATCTAGTATGATCATCTATGAATGAGACAAACCACCTAGTACCAGTTACATTTTTTATTCTTGATGGACCCCAGATATCACTATGAATTAGTGAGAATGGACGAGATGCTTTATAGGATTGAATGGGAAAATGGGACCGTACATGCTTAGACAATTGACAAATTTCACAATCAAAAGGTTTTGGAGTTTTAAATAATGAAGGAAATAAATGCTTGAGATACATAACATTAGGATGACCTAATCGATAGTGCCACAACATAATTGTTCTATCGTTATTTGGACACGAAACCGAAAAAGAACTACCACGAATTGCCGTTTGAGGTTGTTCCTGTGGATAGTGGCGTTCCTTAAGGATGTAGAGTCCAGAGCATTCCTCAGCATTGCCAATCGTCTTCCCCGAATCCAAATCCTGAAATTCACAATGAGTGGAGAAAAAATTAGTAACACACCTCTTTTCCTTAGTGAGTTTACTAATTGACAGTAAATTACAGTCCAAGTCAGGAACAAGGAGAACAGAGTTGAGAATAAGATTCCTAGACAGCACAACTGAACCTGTACCGGCAACCTTTGATAGTGAACCATCTGCTATTCGGACCGTTAAATTATTTTGACATGAGCTATATGTATCAAAAATTGTTGCATCTCCCGTCATGTGATCAGATGCTCCTGAGTCCACAATCCAAGGTTTTTTACGTTTCTTACCAACAGTAAAGGCGTTCAAAGAATTACCTTTGTGAGCCAAGGTTCCGGATCCAATGATGTGGTTGGAAGACGAACCAGATTGTGACTGTAGTAGTTTCTGGAGCATCTCCATTTGCTCCTTGGTGAAAGGGCTTGCTTCAGGTTGTGGTGATAGTTCATTTGTACCTACATGATTACCTCGTCCTTCTTTCTCAAGAGGCTGACGTGGCTTCCAATCTGCTGGCTTTCCATGAATCTTCCAGCAAGTTTCTCTCGAGTGACCCGGCTTTCTGCAATGATCACACCAAGGCCTACCTCCTTTATTTTTCTGACGGTTGTCAATAGGAGCGAATTGAGTCTTAAGAGCCGAGCTTTCTGCCATATTCAGTTGTTGATGAGATCCCATCATGAGTTTTTTTCGACTTTCTTCGCGACGGACTTCAGAGAATGCCTCTCTAAGGCTAGGTAGCGGTTTTACTCCCATAATTCTTCCTCTGATTTCATCAAGATTTGTGTTCAATCCTAACAAGAATTTAAACACACGCTTCCCTTCGACAATCTTTTTATACAACAAACCGTCAGCAACACACTGCCAGTTATGAACCTCAAACGTATCAAGTTGACGCCATAGACGAGTAAGGGTATTGAAATATTCAGTTACCGTAAGATTGTCTTGACGTAAATCGTGGAGGGAGCTTTCAAGCTGGATGATTTCAGATGTGTTTTCCTTGTCCGAAAATGTTTCCTTTGCCATGTCCCAGATCTCTTTGGCAGTATCAAATGACAGAAAATTTTCGCCAATGTCAGTGGTCATAGAGTTGACGAGCCACGACATGACCATATTATTTTCAGCTATCCACCTTTTGTAGGTTGATGCTGTGGTTTCTGGTAGCGCCGAGGCTCCGGTGATGTAGTCATCTTTCTCCTTTCCCCGTATAAACATTAATATGGATTGAGACCATTGCAAATAATTTTGCCCATTCAGTTTATGGGCGGTGATCGGAAGATGAGAGGTTTCCATTTGATGAGAGGATAAAGATGATGAGATGATAATATCAGAAGAAGAGGAGGATGAGTTGGTAGTCATTCCAAAAGCTGGACCGTATTTAGGCATGAAATAGAAGGATATATTTGAGTAGAAGAGAGAGACAAAACAAAAAAAAAATTAAAAAAACAGAAAAATTCGAATACTGACTGAAGAGGCGAAAATGATGAGACAGGGTTACACCTGCTCTGATACCATGAAATAAATATTGAGAGAGTGATTGAAAGAGCTAATACACTCTGTGTTCTTCTTCATTAGAAACCAAATGGGAGCTCCATTATATAGGAGTTGTACAAAGCAGGCCACGAGGCCAACAGCAAAGGCAAAGGCACGAGGCCATACATAACTATACATTAACAATATTTAAATATATCACAATCTGTGGCTTTATTATATTATTATAATAGCTTGAGTATCAACAAAAACTTTAGTCGCCAAAGAGAAAAAATAAATTTTTTATTTTTCATTTGGCGACTAAATATTTTAGTAGCCAAAAGTCAAAATATGGCGACTAATTTTTTTTTTTTTGTCGCTAAAAGTAATTTAGTCGCCAAAGAGAAAAAATAATTTTTTTATTTACCATTCGGCGACTAAATATTTTAGTAGCCAAAAGTCAATATACAGCGATTAAGTTTTTTTTTTGTCGCCAATTCTGGCATTTTTAGCGACTAAATTTTTTTTTGAGTCGCCAATAATGAATATACCCCGACTAAAAAAAATTAGTAGCTAAATATTTTACTTTTGGCGACTAAAAAAATGTTGGTCACCAATTCCATAACTTTTGGCGACTAAATTTTTTTTGTCGCCAATTTTGGTCGCCAAAGGTGCATTTTGTTGTTGTGCCTGGATCACACAATGACTTGAATGTGTTAGATCGATCGCCCTTATTTTCTGATCTTGCCTAAGGTATAGCTTTCCCTGTCCATTACACTATTAATGGACACAGTTATAATATGGGTTACTACATTGCTGATGGTATATACCCTCAATGGGCAACACTGGTTCAAACAATCTCTTCTCCCCAAGGATCAAAGAAGCAATATTTTGCATTGATGCAAGAGTTAGTAAGAAAGGATGTAGAGTGGGCATTCGGAGTGCTCCAATCCCGATTTGCAATTGTAGGTGGTGCTGTACGTTTTTGGGATCCTTAAATCCTTGGGAACATAATGAAGAGTTGTGTTATATTACATAATATGATTGTCGAAGATGAAAAAGAGGAGCATCTTGATTTTGATTATGATATTTCATCAACCAACTCACCAGTAATACTTTCGTGTAATGCTAACAATGACTTCCAATCATTTATGTCTCGTTATTTAGGTATTAGAGATAAAAATACATATCATGCCCTCCATAATGATTTAATAGAACATACACTACAAGAAAAAGCATATTCGGCGACCAAATTTCCCGACTAAAAAAAACTTGGTCACTGAAAGTGTGTGTGTCAATTTCTGACCACACTGCCAACTCAGTATTCAGCTGGAGAACACTGGCAGAATAGATGACACCTGGTGGACCTACAACAAAAAGAGAAGATTCTGGCGGTGGTTCGTCCACCCGGGGGCACTCCGACGATCAAGTCAGTATATCTCTCAAAGATAATCAATAGTGTTAATCTCACTGTTTAGAATATAAATTGCGTACCTTAGACCCATGGGGGTGCCTCCCTTTTATAGCCAACATAATCCTAGTCCCAATAGAAGCCTAGCTCTAATGGACTTAGGATTAATGCTAATCTTGGACTCCTAGTAGGATTGGGATAAACTCTCTAAGAGTCTTATCTTTACCAAAACTGAAGTCTTCTCCTATTCTAGGACTCTTGTCCCTTATCCGCTTATCCCAGATTCTGGTATCTTCGCAGATAACCTCGGCCTAGCCGAGATCATCTCGGCATCATGACCATGACACGTGGCACCTCGGCTGGCACTCCGGTGACACCTCGGCCACGTGTCGTCATTCAAAAAAATATGTCTCCACAACTGCCCCGTAGGTTCTATTACCTCGGCATCCTGAGATGATGGAACCTATATCATTCCTTCCTTTAATCATGACCCCGGTTTAACTTCAGCTTGTAAACTTTTCTCAAGTTTCAACAAGTGTTAAACATAATCTCAGTTTAACTTCAACTTATAAACTTTTCTCGAGTTTCAACAAGTGTTAAACATAATCTCGGTTTAACTTCAACTTGTAAACTTTTCTCAAGTTTCAACAGGTGTTAAACATCATCTCGGTTTAACTTCAACTTGTAAACTTTTCTCAAGTTTCAACAAGTGTTAAACATAATCTCGGTTTAACGTCAACTTGTAAACTTTTCTCAAGTTTCAACAGGTGTTAAACATCATCTCGGTTTAACTTCAACTTGTAAACTTTTCTCAAGTTTCAACAAGTGTTAAACATAATCTCTGTTTAACTTCAACTTGTAAACTTTTCTCAAGTTTCAATAAGTGTTAAACATCATCTCGATTTAACTTCAACTTGTAAACTTTTCTCAAGTTTCAACAAGTGTTAAACATCATCTCGGTTTAACTTCAACTTGTAAACTTTTCTCAAGCTTCAACAAGTGTTAAACATAATCTCGGTTTAACTTCAACTTGTAAACTTTTCTCAAGTTTCAACAAGGGTTAAACATAATCTCAGTTTAACTTCAACTTGTAAACTTTTCTTAAAATTTCAACAAGTGTTAAACCAACCTTAGCTTGTAAATTCCAACTCCCAAACATCATTCTCCAGCCCTCTTTGATTCTCCATGCCCGACCTCCCGTGAAGGCCGGTGAGAATGCCCTTTTGCCCTGTCGTGCTGAGGGACTGCAGGAACTGTGTTCTACCCCCCTTTCTGGGCATCTTTCTTGGCCGCTGGAATCGGCGTATCTTGTAATGGGAATGGTGGCTGCATGACGTTGTTCTGCACCATGAAATTGACAACCGTTTGCAGGTCCGCCAATTTGTTCGCCATTCCCTTCACCTCGTCGTCCCTCCGCAAGCATCTATCTTTCCATACCTGGAGGTCGTCCTCGTTATAATACCCGCTTCGGTCTGATTTCTTTGGCACATCGCCCTCCTGGCCGACGTCCTTTTCTACGTGATTCTTATCACGAGTCTCTTCATTGCAATTGTCTTCTTCGACGTCAAGATCAATATGTTTCCCACTCCCGGTAGGGATATCATCCACAATCTTCTCTTTATGTCCGTCATTGGTCATCTATTCTCTTTTCGTTCCCACAGACGGTGCCAAATTGTGTGTATCAATTTCTGACCACACTGCCAACTCAGTATTCAACTGGAGAACACTGGCAGAATAGATGACACCTGACGGACCTGCAACAGAAAGAGAAGATTTCGGCGGTGGTTCATCCACCCGGGGGCACTCCGACGATCAAGTCAGTATGTCTCTCAAAGATAATCAATAGTGTTAATCTCACTGTTTAGAATATAAATTGCGTACCTAAGACCCATGGGGGTGCCTCCCTTTTATAGCCAACATAATCCTAGTCCCAATAGAAGCCTAGCTCTAATAGACTTAGGATTAATGCTAATCTTGGACTCCTAATAGGATTAGGATAAACTCTCTAAGAGTCTTATCTTTACCAAAACTGAAGTCTTCTCCCATTCTAGGACTCTTGTCCCTTATCCGCTTATCTCGGATTCTGGTATCTTCGCAGATAACCTCGGCCTAGCCGAGATCATCTCGGCATCATGACCATGACACGTGGCACCTCGGCTGGCACTCCGGTGACACTTCGGCCACGTGTCGTCATTCAAAAAAATATGTCCCCACAGAAAGTATAGCCTTCAGCGACCAAAACAGCATTAGTAGCCAAAAGTAAAGCTTTTTGGCGACTAAACAATTTTAGTAGCCAAAAATCTACAATTAGCGACTAAAAATAAGTTTGGTCGCTGATTATATGGGTTTTAATGACTAAAAAAATTTTAGTAGCCCAAAGTAAAGCTTTTTGGCGACTAAAAAAATTTAGTAGCCAAAAGTCTACAATTGGTGACTAAAAATAAGTTTGGTTGCTGATTATATGGGTTTTACCGACTAAAAAAATTTTAGTAGTCAAAAGTCTACAATTGGCGACAAAAAAATAAGTTTAGTCGCCAAAAATGGTCATTTTTAGCAACTAAAATTATTTTTTTTTTATTTTTTTTGGGTACTAAATATGTGAAGACCCAACCCAACTTTTCGCCTTTTGTTTGACACCGTCAATGAACGGAGGTCATATCTCATATTTAATAAGTTCATCAATGTCATGTTAATAAATATTATCTATACTTCGTCATCCGGGGCGGACCTATAACAGAACAATAATTGATAATCCTCTTCGAGTCTGTCAAAAATGAAACTCATAAAGATGCATATATTTTTTTTCTTTAGGCGAAACGGATCACACCATCGAACTCAGAATGTCGAAATTAGTCAACAGTGATTAAATGGAATTTTCTTGAACCGATTTTCGAACAGCCTGGATGTCCACGCACTATGTTTTATCCGAGCAATGCAATTTGTGGTGGTAAAATCAGCCACCATGGCTGTAATTTCTTGGTGAGGTGAAAGATATATCCACCTCACTCCTCTTTTTACCACATACTTCACCATTCAATCCTAGCCATTGATCCTACCTACCACTTTCTTCTTATATATATCCTATATGTGCAGAAACTTCATCTTCTTGCTGAAAATCTGTAGATTTAAGAGAGAAAATCAAACATTTTCATCTTTGTTCTTCAAGTCTAGGTAAATTCCTCTCTATATCTACTTCAATTCCATAAGTTAAAGCCTTTATTTCTTTCCTTTGATTTCATGTTACAATGAAGCATGAATCTAAATCCTAAAATACAAATTTAGACTTTATTTCCTCACATTGATATCATGTTGCAATGAACCATGAGGCTAAAGCTCAAAACAAGTATTTTACCCAACAAACAATTTTTTTTTCCTGAACAGACAGTCTACTTTGAAAATTCGTCAACAAATATTTAGGCCACTTTAACGGTTGATGTTTGGACCAGAGTTCAATTAGAGTGTTATCGTTCCAACCCAATTTGTTTCAACTCGATCCAACGGCTAGATTGTTGTGGAAATGATTTTTTTAGAAACTGCCACGGATCTGGACCAGCTTTGTTTTACTGCCATTCTACGCTGTTTATGAGCATTTTTGGGAGACGAGTCCTTCATGAAAACGTTTCATAACATCTTGATTGATAACCTTGTAAAATTTCAGAATATTTTAAAATGTTTTGATTAGGATTTTAGCCTCTAATCTAAAGTGCTACAAACTAAGAATTTTTGGACCATAAGAGAAGGACCCCTTTTAAATTGTACACTTTGGGATTATGCTTTGAATATTTATTTCATGCTTAGAATTAATTCCTAGACCTACTATAATGTAGTTTTTCATACGTTGTGTTTAGATCTCGGTTCTGGTTGATTTTACCAAACTTCGTGTACATTTAGGTGAGTTCATGCTTACGCTTTTTACATGTATTTGAATATAATGACATGCTTTGATCGATGAATTATTTTGGAGCATGAGATTGCATTGATTTATAAATAACCGAATAAATATATGATTTTGAACTTTAGCAAGTATGCCTATTATTGGAAAAGTACCTTGAATACATTTTGAAAATCATGTTATGTTTTAGAAAACGTGAGCTAAGGGGATAAGCCGACTCACACGTATTGCTTATATACATATTGTTTTTATGAAGCCATGGTTAAGACATTGTTATAAAACTCTTGTAAATGTAATAATGTACAGTCGAACGGAATATCCCGGACGTTGGGAGAAATTAAAGATACCAATGGATGAGGCGTTATAAGGGTGGTTATTGGGACGCGGCCATCGTCCCTTGGCATGATCATGACCACTTGATATTAGTATGGGTAGCTCCCTACTTCTCTAGCAACATATCCAGTCAAATGGACATATGTATATATAATTTTATATATATATATAAGAGCATTTATTTTGTCTTTTCAGCCATTGGGCTTCTGAACATGAACAGTTATGCTTGAAACTTGAAATATTTATGTTTGAACCGTGGCAAACTTGTAAATTGTGTAAATATGTTCTCACAAGCTTTATAGCTCACGGGTGTGTTACTAACCCATTTCAGGTAAGGAGAATGCTTAGTGGATAACCAAAGGCCTATTTTTGTGGTGTCTCGTGGCCTAGGATGGATTCTAGACCTATAATTTTATATAAGTCATGTATTACCTCGTTTGTTGGCATAGGGCCAAGTTATTATTGTAACTTAACTTTCCTTTATGACTTGTATGACTTATATAGCAGCGCTCTAGTTAAATGTAATCACCTAGTATTTGCGATGATTTATTTATTTGTTCTCTAAACTAGTTAGTAGTAGGCCTAGGGTGCGGGATGAGGCACTGGCCGGTCGCGATTCCGATTAGCCCCTATTTCGGGTCGTGACAAAATAGTTTATTTTACATAAATTATGTAATAAAATAATGATGTTTATACATATACTTTTATATTAATATGGGTGTATGTACTATATAAATAACATATGTCACATATACAATCGTGTGGTGCTATAGAAGAGTAGTGGGAAGAGTGTGGTACATAAGGTTTTTGGTGCGAGAGATTAGCAGTTTGAGTCTCCGCAAGAGCGGATCAAATTGTTCTGCAATGAATTTTTTTTTTCAGCAATGTTAGGTATCATGAAAAACCTTTCATGAATATAATCATGAAAGTTTTGTGACTCTTTGATTACACTTAAAATAAAGCACCACACACTAATCAAGGTAATCCAAGGATCATAAATCTTTCATGATCATTTTCATGAAAGAATTTTTATGATCTCTAACTTTTCTCTTTTTTTTTTTCACGTTTGAAGTTTTTGGCGACTAAAGGTGTTGGTCAGCGATTCCTTGACTATTGGCAACTAAAACATTGGTCGCTAAATGTATCATTTTAAAGAAATATAATTGACTAATTTTGGTCGCTAAAGACTTGTTTTTTGGCGATGAAAGGTTTTTTGGTGGGCAAAACCCTCCAAGACCTTTCTCGACAGGGTTTCGGCGACAAACGTAGCGACCAAAATCTTTGGTCGCAAAATGTCATTGGCAACCAAAAAACAGACAATTGGTGAATTAAAATAAACGAATACTCGTTCCCAAAATATTGTCATAGTCTGACTATTACCAATAATGAGATCTTGAGAGACTGTCAACCAAGATCTACATAAAGTTTAATCTTCTATAATTGTGAATGTTTTACCACGAGAAACACAAGAAGTTTCCAAAATAAAATGAATATTAATGTGCTTCTCTGAAATTTGTGATTCCTCAAACATTTCAAAATCTTTCATAATTTGAAGAAAATTCAGTAGGATACAACATCCAACTCAGATAGTGAAATATATTGTAATGATATACACTAAAACTGAGAAATAGATAATATACACTGAAGCTCACAGAGAAAATATAAATTGTAATGATATTGTCAAACTGAAGCTCACAAAGAAAATAGAAATTATAATGATATAGTGAAATAAAAAGATTGGCATATTTTATAGATCACATCAACGGTAATTTTGTCGAATACTCTACAACACCAACGGTAACTTATTGGAGTTGGAGCTACTGAATAGCTAATTTAAATTTAAATTGAAATCTAAATCTATATATCATGCAACTTTTCCATGTTGCATTTTGATAGAAATTTAAATCTATATCAATGTTGAATTTATTCTTAGTGACACAAAAGCAACCAACTTTTGAACTAGTTCCAGTTCGCAGGCCAAACACTGCATTTTCTGTACATGCTGGACGACCGGTGGGACAACCGGCGGGACAACCGGCGGGATGTCCGGTGGAACCCACTTCCAACGTAAATGCATAGTGAAATGGTGAAATCAGACCCAACTCCTCAGTTTAGTGAAAGTTTTGTTCCGTTCTTAATTTGATATCATTTTGATAAAACCGTTGGAGAGATAAAAGTTGCCCTTTTTCATCAAATTTAAATTTGGCGATCAATCTGATGAACTATTGGAGATGGCCTAAGTGGATTATCTCTTGTTTGTAAATTATAATAAACATGAGTCATCATGTGTCATTTGTATTTTTATTTTATTTTTTGGGTCACAAGATAGAATATTAGATATTAGTAAGACCTTCATTTGGGAACAGACTATTTTAGTAATTTTTTTAGCTTTTTGACTAAAATATGAGATAAAAAAAACTTATATGTTTGAAATGACTTTTTGATTTTTTGCGAAAAGATGTGCAAAAGTAGAGAGAAAAATGAATTTTTGATTTTTTTGTATAGGTTATAAGTTTTTTGATTTTTTTAGTAATTTTTTAACTTTCAGACTAAAACTATTACTTCCCAAACAAGATCTAAGAAGGTTATGTTACCATATCAGTATTCGTCACTCTATCTGCTTCAACTTTAGATCTCATTGTACCCGAAGGTAGGCTACTTGACAAAGAAAATACAAATCACTCTATTTGGTTTCAGTTTTTAAAATTTACTTTTCAGAAAATTCTACTTTTTCGTTTTCCGCATTTTTTTTTTTTCATTGAATTTTTAAAAATATTTTAAGAATTTTTTTTTAAAAAATTAGACACACTTAACATAAATACACTTAAAAAGTATAATATTTGTAAAAAAATCTTTAAAAAATTTATTAAATACCAAACATACAAAAAAAAAATATGAAAATTTAATTCAGTGCATTTTTTATATTTTTGTGTATTTATTAATTTTTTAAAATATTTTTTCATAAATATTTTACTATTTAGATACATTTAAGTAAGGTGCATATAACAAAGTTAAAAAATTACTTGAAATTTTAAAAATATTTACTAAAAATAAAAAACTCAATTTTTAAAAAATTGAAACGAAAGACACTGAATAGAATTCTATGCAATACATTATCACAAGAATTATTATTTTGAGTTTAAATCACCCACTTAAATCATAATTGATTATGTTTTGGGCTTAAAACTAGTATTACAAGATTCTGTCCCAGAAAATGGGAAAATTGTACATAAAATGGGAAAGAGCAAAAACAAACAGGCTGTTTTGCCATTCAAGAAACCACACTATTATATGTATCTATTTTTTGTTGGTTTTGGTTACAACGGAAATGACATGTATCTATGTGTATACCTTTGTCCTCCTAATCTGTCATTCTATCTACCCCATTATCACATCCGCCAATCTTCACCCCACTTTCGTCTCCGACACCGGTCCGGCCGCCCCATTTCCGGCCACCGCCATCTCCTTCTCCGCCTTCTCCGCCTCCTCCCTAAACTTCTTATAAATATCACTCCTATAAAACTTCCTAGTCCTGATTACCAGAAGCACCGAAACAAGCGCTCCGAACACCGTCACCGCGGTGATAATAATGAAAGAAAGCTTAAAACAATCCACCCCAACACAATTCAAGCCCTGCCCGGCCTTCCTGATCGCCCCCGACGCTCTCATTTGGCGTTCAGCTTCCTTATCGTACAAATGTCCGGTGACTTTAACATTGAGTATATACAATCCAATTGGACTCGCCACCGACCCAAAATTGTATAATGTGGAGTAGTATTTGAGTCCAAATACTTCGGATATGATTGCGAACAGCAATGGCCATTGAGCTCCGAAACAGAATCCGATTATGATTGATGCAATGTAGAGGCCGCTGGGGACGTTGAAGGCGATGAGGAGGTGACCGAGGCAAGAGAGGAGGAGGATGAGGGTGAGCATGAGGGGGCGAGGGAACTTGTATTTGGTTAGAAAGATTTCTGAGACGAACCCGGCGACTACTCGGCCGAGGTAATTCCATATGCTAACGAGCGATACGAAAGTACTAATGCTCCGTTTTGGGTATCCGAGCGAAGCTCCGATCTGACCGAGGTTGTCGATGGCTGTTAAAGTTCCTCCGACGCCGCAGATGGTGGCGAAGAAGAGGATCAGCATGTCGAGGCTGAAGAGCGCTTGGAGGATTGTGTAGTCATCGCCTCTGTTCGGTGGCTGGAATATGGTTCTCCAACAGGAAACTGAATCAGAATCAGCCTGTTTTTGTGATGTTGGTAGTACTAGTACTTCTTCACCACCATTACTGGTCGCCGATGGTGGCAAAATTGTTTCTGTATTTTGATTTTCGGTTACGATTTTCAAATCAATGGATGGTGGTTGGAGTTGGAGTTGGAGTTGGGCTTCTTTTTTGCTCTTCCAAATACTATACTCTTCTTTTATAACTACCGCGAGCGGTAAAAACAGCAGAACGACTACGGCGGCAGCACTGCCACGGTTCTCGCTCTGCGTAAAGTTAAACCTTTTCTGAAAAATAATCATAATCATTAAAAACCCGGCTAACCCTAGCGAAATATAAAGAAAGTTATAAAAAACTTTTAACTCATTCGGGTGTTTAACCACTTTCATGATCCGAATCGTTCGTAAAAAGGCAAACGAAATCGCCGCTGGAAGCCAACCAATAAGTAAAATCAACGATTTCAAGTTGTCTCCATAGACACCAAGGTAGAGCTGAGTGATAATCGCTCCGCTCAACCCAACGAACCCCTTGAGGAGGCCCAAAACAACGCCGCGGCTCTCGGGAAAGTTCTTGACAAGGGTGACTAGAGCGCCGGTGTTGGCGAAGGATTGGGAATTGGCGCCGATGCAAATGTAGAGACACATTTGCCAGATTTTGGGAGTGGAGATTTTTTTGGTGACAGAGAGCCAAATCATGAAGTAGCCGAAGAAATTGAGAACGGCACCGATGGAGAGGACGACCCAGGGAGGAGTGACCTCGTTGATGAGGCCCGAGAGGATGCCGACGTTGGCGCCGAGGTCTTTGAAGAAGCTGAGGAGGTTAAGGGTGGTTTGGTCGTATCCTAAGGAGGATTTGATTTCGGCGGAGTATAGTCCGAACATGTAGGTGGCTCCGGCGGCGGACATGATGAGGAGGGAGGCGAATACCATGAACCACCGCCCTGTTAGGATTTGGAGGGGTAGGGATTTCATGGTGCTGGCTGAACCACCACCGCCGGCTAGCACCATTTTTGTTTCTTTTTGTTTTGGTTGAGTTGAGAGTGAAGTTTTTTTTTTTTTTTTTTTTTTTTTTCCTCTTTGCTTTTGGTGTTAAAAGAGTGTTGGAGTCCTGTGCTCAATATATAGAACATTTACACTCCACTTGGACAGAGGGTTTTGGTCTGAAAAGAAAGAAAGTTGTGTTTGAATAGTTAGGTAAGTCAGAAATTGTGAGAGATAATAAAAAAAAAAATTATTAAATTTATGTTTTTGTTTCTTACTAAGTACGTTTAAAAAGTGGGTTAAGTTTTTAAATTTTTTTTTTTGTCTTTTTTTTGGCATCCTCAAAAAAATTCAAAAAGTCAAAAGTCACTATCCTATTTAAGGCACATCATCTTATTTAAGTCATATCACCTCTCTAACACATCACTTCAAACCCAACCCAAATCCAACCCATATTTCATAAAAAGTCAAAAAATACACTTATAGAATTAAAATTTTGATTTTGGAAGAGTTTTTGGTTTTTTTGATTATTTTGTAAGAGAAAAAATATAATGATTATGAGTTGAATGTGATATTTTATCTTATTAAGTTAAAAAAATTATTTTATTTTTTGTAACTATTTTAGCCCAAAAAAAACCTCAAAACCAACTTTTCAGGCTAAAGTGACGAGACTTGGATGTAACAAAAAAAAAAATTTAAAATAACAAAATTACTTTTATGAAAAAGTATAACTTATTATTATGAAAGATTATTTTGATAAAATAAAATAAAATTTTTTTTTTCTTTTCTCTTATTTACTCTATTCAAATAAAATAAATAAAAAATCATATATCTTATTTTTTATTCATCTAAATATAATAATAAAAAATTATAATTCTTTCTTTTCTTACCTCACCTTACTATCTAAACAGAATGAGAAAAAAATTGACCTGTGTGCATCTTAAAAGTTATCCCAAAGGAAATAGTTAAATATAATTATATTTCTTATTATCTCTTCTCATTTCAAAAGTTATCCAAAGGAAATAGTTAAATATAATTATATTTCTTATTATCTCTTCTCATTTCAAGACATATTATTAATGTAGAATTTATTGCTTTGGCCGCTTTTAAGAAAGTATTTCATTTTGGATCATATCATTTTTCATATTTTATATATATATATATATTTTAAAAATATTAAAAAATTAATTTTTAATTATCTTCTTAAAACACTGCTTTGTGTCCCGGGATCAAATCGGATAAATATATATATATATATATGATTTTATATAATACTACTGTATTTGGGATACAATTATGTCCCAAGAAATGTGTCCCACATGTGAGGTAAGTCTTACATATATAGGACCCACGTGTATGAGGCCCATCTTTTGTGAGAATGTTGCATCTCATTCTATACTTAGTTTGTTAATTAATCCAGCTACATCCTTTAATTGAAGCCTTCCAATTCCACCCTAATGACGTGGCTAAGATTCATATAAAATGGTCTCATACTTCCCTCTCGTATCTTTAACCTTTTCTAATTCTACATCGTTAGAGTAAAATTAGAGGGGGACAAAATTAGGAGATTAATTATTTTTCTTTGTCATGAAGTCGACTTTCAATTTTTTTTAATTTGTCTATATATATATATATATATTGGGTCTAATTTTATAATTAATTTCTATATATAGTTCTATGAATAATTTTTGTACTCTATATTTATCTAAATGAGGAGGATTCCCTCCCGTCCAGGACCCTTGGAACCTACCATGGGCTCCGTTTTGATTATTCGAACCGTTCATTTTGTCAAGTGCTTCGTGTATTTCGTCCATAAAAAAAATTAAGTCGATTCAATAACTGTAATTTATTCAATTTATTAGATTTGTCACTAAAAAAATATATGATTTATTTTAAAAAACACAATTGTTGTGTATTTTTTTAGTGAAAAATTAAACAAGTTACGGTTCTCGGATCGACTTAATTTTTTTAGTGGACGAAATACACAAAGTGCTTTATAAAATGAACGGTTCAGATTATCAAAACGAGACCAATGATAAGCTCTATGGATCCAAACATCAGCCTCCAATTTAAAATTTAGACCAGAGAAAATCCTTCTCCTTATTTAAAAATTACTCAATAATTTGAGATTGTGCCGTTTGATCTAATTTTGATCATGTAATTTTTTTTTAAAAAAATGAAGTTTCTGAATCTATTTACTTTCTTGAAGTAGTAAGTCTCAACAAAGTGTTGTGATGATCAGAAACTACGGGATTATTTGATATGATTGATATAAGTATATTTATTTAGGTCATATTATCTCTTTATATTTTTATACAATTTTTTTATAAAAAATTAAAAATTATACTTATTTAAATCATTTTAAATAACCCAAAAACAATGATGGAGTGGGAACACTACATTAGGAGACCAAGTCTAAGGGAAGGCAATAAATGCTTTATATGGGAAATACGGTGGGTATTCAATGTGTGTTAGTGATTTTTTGACCACACTGCCCACCTTAGTAATTCAGGCAGAATAGATGGCACCCTATTGTCCTGCACAGAAAGAGAAAACTCCGGTAGTAGTTCGCCAGTATTCAATATCTCTCAAAGATAATCAATAGTGCTAAACTCACTAGCTTGAGCATAAAAAGTATACCTTAGACCCATGGGGGTGCCTATTATTTATAGCCAACTCAATCCTAGTCCCAATGGAAGCCTAACTCCAATGGACTCAGGATTACTGCTAATCTGGAACTCCAATGGGATTAGGATAAACTCTCTAAGAGTTTCATCTTTACCCAAACTGAAGTCTTCTCCCAATTTAGGACTCTTGTTCCTTATCCACTTATCTCGGATTCCGATATCTTCGGAGATAACCTCAGCCTTGTCGAGATCACCTCGGCGTCACGACCAGGACACGTGGCACCTCGGCTGACACGTCGGCGTCACCTTGCCACGTGTTGGTACTCAGAAAATATATCCCCACACTATGTACATTATAATAATATAATTATATATTTTTTGACACATAATTATAAAATAAAAATATTATAATTAAGGATAAATTACACTGACACTCACTACAAGAAATATCACTTTTGGCTACCAAAATATTGGTCGCTAAAAGTCAAAAATTTAGTCGCCGAAGGGATTTACCGACCAACATTTTTTGTCGCTAATTTCGTCGCCTTTACTCTGTCGGCGATAGTATTGGCGACTAAAATCTGTTTGGTCGCCGAAAGTGTACACATTTGGCTACTAATTTTGGTTTAGTCGCCAAAAGGTATGCTTCCGCCACTAAACCATTAGTCGCCGAATGAGGGTTTTGGCTACTAACTTGTTTTCGTCGGCAAAAGGTATCACTTTTAGCTGCTACTTAATTGGTGGCCGAAAGTAGACATTTGGCTACTAATTTTGGTTTAGTCGCCAAAGGGTACGCTTTAGCCACTAAACCATTAGTCGCCAAATAAGGGTTTTGGCTACTAACTTGTTTTCGTCGGCAAAAGGTGTCACTTTTAGCTACTACATAATTGGTGGCCGAAAGTAGACATTTGGCTACTAATTTTGGTTTAGTCGCCAAAAGGTACGCTTCCGCCACTAAACCATTAGTCACTAAAAGTGCTACCTATAATTTTAATTTTACTTTTGACCACTAAAAGTTTCGTAGCCAAAAGCATTTGATTATGTATTTAGCTACCAAAATATTTGGTAGCCAAATAATTTAACATTTTTTTTTTTTTTTTTAAATAAAATTTTCTAAACCACTTATATCCATTATTAATACAACCTATACAAAAACATAAACCTATAAACAATATAATCCATCAACGGTAAATATGTTATCAAGCATTCAACAACGATTACACACATTTCAGTTCCAACCATCCAAAAAATTAATATTGAACATCCAAGTCTAATCTCACGTCAATAATTTAATTCCATACATAATACTGGAATACCACAATTAATTGTACACCTACAACTTCTGTACCACAACAAAAATTATATTATGTACTGCCACAAAACTATTTTGTACCACGTGCAGAGGAGTTAGCCATGTCACTACCTCTAGGAGTACTCATACAGAGCAGTGTTACTTATACATACTATTCCTTCCTGCATCAATCAGCTTAGCCATATGAACATTGTACTCTGCAAGGTTTAGTAATTCATTGTGAATAAGGCCAATAGTAATATCTTTGTTGAACTTTCGATCCTCATCAGAGTAGATCACCTGTTAAAATAAATTACAACCTCATTTACTATAGTGAAAAACTGCAAAAGGATCAACACCAGTCAATCCAAAATAAATCGAGACAACTGCCATTTACAATTACAGGTAATCTATATTACATTGCAGTATTAAAACATAAAATCAAAATGAAAATAAGACCAATAGGAGAACTTTATAAAATGGTATTATTTTGCAAGACCGTGATAGAAAAACAAAAACATAGACCTCAATTATCTAGCAACTGTATTTTCGAAATAAAAAAATAAAATAATAATAATAATAATAAGCCTTTGTAAGCAAAAATGATATCCTTTTCCCCGATTTGACCACTTTAATAATATCTATTAATCACTAATCGGTAACCATGATTAAAGTCTTTCCTATGTCCAGATGCATTACATAGAAATCATAACAAAATCGCCAGTCATGACAAAAGTAATACAACTTCACTTTAAGGATTCAAGTAAACATTCACTGGATTAATTAACAATGCCACTACACAAGAAAGTTTGCAATTGAAAGAAACTATCATACTTCGTTGTCAAGCCCAAACCAAAGAACCTGAAGTCATTATAAGCTATAAATCTATTCCAACAGGAAAAACTTAATAGAAGCATACCCAACTAGTCAGTTCCTTAAGAACAAGCTTGCTAACATCACGAATGGCAGCCAGAATGGCCAGATGAGCAGCGACATGGGTACTGTTTGACACGGTGAAAATTCACACTCAAGGGTTCAAGATACAGAAGTAATTAAAAAGGCATAATTCCAATTTTGGGAAGCTAACACACCTTTTGAGCCACAGCCAATGCGGCCTCATCTCGACTTACACATCTCAGAATGATTCCAGGAACCTCACCAATTACTCCCTGAACACAAACGTACCATATGATATATATATATATATATATTGACATGCACCTCAAGAAAGTTTTAAATAAGAATTTCTTAGGCAACATATTGGATTCAACTAAAAAGACAATAAACGAAATCAATACCAAAGCATATTCTTATATGGAACTGTATCAGCTGAACAAATATGCCTATGCTGAACATATCCACATTTGTATGTCCAAAAACATCTGCAACAAAAGGGGAAAAAAATCATTAGTTCGGTGCGTGTAGTGGCACTTCTGGACGACATATATATATCTGAGTCAAAATTTGAAAGATTAAAAGACAAGGACAGTAATATGTATTAACTAATGCAAGACATCCAAACATGGACCCATCATGAGTTCTTGTTTTAGCTTTTTAATCTCTAAATCTATCTAAGTAAATTTTAGTACTTAAATGTGAAAGTAAATTGTGTAGGTATCACGAAATTACAGAAATTTTGGATGTACTTACCATTTCATCCAAAAATTATTTGTTATAAAAATGTAAGAGAACCCATCCTTAGAGTTATTAATCCAGGATGGGTGATTGGTCCTCTCTTACAACCTACTCTTAACGCAACCGTGGAGGTAGTTCTCAATGTCATAAACGGTAATCTTCAGCTACCCATGAGGTAGTTCCTCTTCTTCTTCTTCTTCTTCTTCTTCTTTTTTTTTAATTGAATATTCTCACTTACTTTAACTCGATAATTAAGTTGGTCCATCTGTCGGTCCTTCAGAAAAAA
Organism: Camellia japonica; assembly: GCA_030407325.1. Taxonomy (NCBI): domain Eukaryota; kingdom Viridiplantae; phylum Streptophyta; class Magnoliopsida; order Ericales; family Theaceae; genus Camellia; species Camellia japonica. Next base: position 199,988,598 of record JAPPVO010000002.1, on the reverse strand, counting down.
ATATAAATAAATAAATGAATAAATAAATAAAGTTAAAAAAAATCAAATTAGTGGAAATTATATTCCTTGCTTAAAACTTGTTCTTCGACTATATATGTTTCCTATGTACTGAGACAGTAAATGAAAAAAAAAAAAAAATCAACAAGGCATGTACAAATCCACCCAATGAGGAAAAGAAAAGAAAAGAAATGGATGTTGTGGGATTCCTTGATTTATATACACATAGTTAAATTATAAAAAAAAAAAAAGTATGTGTAGAAAGTCAAAGTCATGATCCCGTCCCTTCAACTATCAGTTTATTGACTAAGAAGGGGAATTGGAACAAAAACTTCACGGAAAGGCAAAGTAAACCTTCCGTGAAGCCAAAAGCAGCTAGAGCAAGACATCTAGTTTATCTAATGAACATGGAATATATGAATCAAAACTCACATGTGTCATATGAATCAAGACATCTACTTTGGTGCCTTATCTGTGTCTTAATTTTTTCAAAATTATTGTGTCCTATATTTTTGACTGTATTGATGTGTTAAAAGAAATATGAGATAAAAGAAGTGAATGAAAATCGGAAAAAGAGTTACTTCATTTTCTTTGGCAGGAGATGAACCCATTGAACATAAAGGTTTCAGGCTCTGTTGTGGATTGGCATTTGTAAGCAAGTCCAAGCTACTAAGAGAGCATTTGAGCATTTCTCCTGCTGAGGAACCACTTGAACTGAGATCACCACCCCTAGTTGATTTACCTTAACAAAACAAGAAAAAAAAGAAGTAAAATAACTGAAATGGACCGTGAGTTTAATAAATTCATTGCGCCAAACACAGGCACACAGAGAAAGAGAGAGAATGATTCAATTTAGCAGCATCTAGATCTTCAAACAAGTTTGTGAAGTAAACGCAACGAAGCAAGCAATCCAATAACTGAACTCCAACTACCATAATTATTGTAAAATTTAACCTCATTCTGTTCATTATTCTTATCTTTGTCCCAAGGAAAAGGTATGAACAAATGAATAATTGATCAGTACGTTGTTTTGATACAACAGGGAATTGGTTACTTATTGTAAGTGTTGAGCTGAACACACACATGAGAAGAAGTTAAAAGAAAAAAGAACACACACATCATCATAACCATCTAAAACCTCGAGCTTAACTCTTCTAGTGTAAGTACCTCGAGTATTTTCTCCCAATCTGTACCATATTGGTTACTTAAAATTTGACCTGCCTTGACAATAAACTGAGGCAGTTCTTTAAAGAAATCCACAATGCTGTAAAAAGCAGGGGGGAAAAAAGCTCAAGCAGAATTGCAGCAGAAAATTTACTAAAAGCTGATAATGAGGGGGGATTCAGAAAACGTACTTGAGCTTTGCAACTCTCAATATCTGGCATAACATGAATCCATCTCCACCAGTTCCCTGACTGGTACCAATATCTATAAAATAATCCTATATCTATATCTACCATTAGTTTATATAATACGAATGAAAAAATTATTATTATTAATATTTATATAATTTATCATTAATTTACCATTAGTTTTTGAATGTTACATTCATATTTTAGCCAAACATACAGTGTTTGGATCTTGGGAAAAGAAAATGAAAATAAATAAATAAAATCTTCTCTTATCCATTTCTTGAGGATTAACAATAACAATTACACAAACCCAATTGTGACTAATAATTATATATAATAAAAAACAAAACCCATAGATTTCAATGACAAATCAATAACTAAATATGAAGCAATATTAGTACCAAGTCGTTAAAAACTCACTCTTTCTCCATATGAAATCCATAATGAACACACGCACTGAGTACAACCAAGTCCTTAAAAAAATTCCGAAAAGAATTTGTCATATATAACTACATATGACATGTCCTATATAAAGATTCTTCCGATAAATACATACACATATCTATATGAACAAGAGTTTAAAAAAAATGAATTAAAACTTCAAGTATGATTTGGTTGGTTGAAATACACATATCTTGCATTGAAAAGTGTACTGACCTTTCAGGTGGAACCTAATGGTCCAGGTTTCTATTAACATAAATAAATCTGTAAACATCATTTAGAAACAGAGGGATAACTATGGAAACAAAGGGATAACTATGGAAATTTCCCCCCTCCCCAACCACCACACACACAAACAAACAAACAGAGGGAGAAAAGAGAGAGAGAGAGAGAGAGAGAGAGAGAGAGAGAGAGAGAGAGAGAGATACTATATAATAATTAAAAATAAAAAATTTGAAACAACTTGCTCACAGGTAATACCAGGTAAACAACATAGACTTTGTAATTCAAGTTCATCTTTACGAATAGAGAACAATAATGCGACCATAGCACAAAGGATTTTAAACCACAAAAAGCAACAACAATTTATATAATTAAGGTAAAAATGCTTCAAAAGAAGTATAAAAGAAATTAATTAGTTGAAAGGTCAAACATGTTCAGAGTTGTATTGTACATGCTCTTTCCATCCTCAAGGATGTGGCCAGAATCTTGCAAGCCAGATGATTCATGTACAGCATTTCGCCCTTTCACTTTAACAATGACCATGCTAGACTCTTCTCCGATGGCTTCAATTGTGTACAGATCAAAAGGAATTTTTTGGTCTTTTGGGGCAATCAACCAGATAGTCCTCTCTAATGATAGGTATTTTCATCCGCCTATTCCAATGAAACCACTACAAGTCAAGAAAATGACTAATAAATAACTACACTGAGAGGCCAGCAATTAGGGACAGCTTTACCTTGCCTTCCTCATGTGAACCTCTTTATTATCCAGCACTCCACTCACAACTAAGCAGTGTGTGTCTGCAATGTAATTTTTGAAGTAAGAGTGCCAAGACATCTCAAATAAATGAGAAGAATTCAGAACTCAGTACATAGACCATATACCTTTCTTGATCTTATTATGAACATGTCCACCTGCTCCCTCAATTTTGCTCTCCCATTCATCCTACACAATCACCCCTCAATAAGTGCACTAAAGACAATCTAATGACAGACAATAGTACGCTATTTTAGTTTTTGGCTATTTTTTAGTAGGTTAAAATTTTTGTGCTTGGCAAGATGATTAGATTTTTTTTGTAGTTAGATGTGATGTTTGTAAGAGAAAAAGTAAAATGATTATGGGACTGCCTACATGTGACTTAGTTGAACAAATAAATTAGATCATTTAACAATTACATCCTTTCTAATCACCAACCATGTCCAAAGTTAAAACAAAAAATTATAAGTAGTTACTCACACAGCTGCCACATATATCTCTACACCTCTACATATGCACATAAATGACACAAATAGAGGCAAAGAATATGTATATAACTGCAAAAATGAACCGAGAAATAATTTGTTCCAAAAACATATATAATTATAAGATTGTGATTAAGCTCATAACCTAACCTTGAAGCAAAGCAGAATTCAAACATTCAGATAAGAGTCTAAATCGATCAAACCATATAAAATCCATTCCATTTTAAAAATAAAAAATAAATCAAGAGCTAGGGTTTTTTTACCAAACAGAGATGAAAGATTTAGAAAATAGCAGAAATCGGTGAGCTGAAAATGGTAAGAAGGAGAGGCAAATCGAAGAGTTGATAGAGGAGAGAGGCAAATCATACCAGAGAGAGTCGATTGGGGAGCGAAAATCAGAATGACTTTGGTTCGTCTTCGTACAGAGGTTTCAGAGAGGGAGAGCCGGTGAGGGAGAAGGAAGACACCGGTGATGGAGAAGGGAGACGTCGGTGAGGGAGGAGCGACATCGGCGGTGAGAGAGCAGCAGTCGTGTGAGTAGAGTAGAGAGAGGCGATGTGTCTATGTGAGTGTGAACCTAACCCTAAAATAAGTCAAAAAGATAAAAGACATACATAGAAAGAGGGGTAGTTGTTGCCCTGTTTCCCCCTCTTTTGCTTTAGGCAAAATTTAAGGAGGGAATTTTAATTTAGCCAAAATTTTGGACGGTTTGTTTTAAATATTGAGAATAAATTTTAATTTAGGACAAAATTTTGTAGTAAAATTTGATTTGGCCTTAATTTATACATTTTTTAATTTTTATTATTTATGTTCATAATTTTATCTTTATTAAAGTTTAATTAATATATACAATAAAAAAATAAATTAAGAGAATTTTTTGATTTTAACCAATAATCCGGTATAAGATATAATGATGATGGTAGTCATGTATTCTTTATCTTTCAATCGCCACCATACATCGTTGTCAATGGCCCTGTTTGACAAGTTTTAGTTAGAATATCTAATAAAGACAAGCAAAATGTCACATTTAATTCATAATTATAAATATTTTTCCCTCACAGCCATCAAATTAATTAAAAAAAAAAACATCTTCTCAAAAACAACTATTAGCCTGACTAAAATAGCCAAAAAATCAAATAGTGGTGAAGGTGGTAGAGGAGATGGGTGGTGAGAGAGAGTGATAGACAGAAAAGAGACATACAGAGAAGAGAGTTGGACGAGAGAGACAGAGAGAGATAGAGAGAAGAGAGATGAGTGAAAGAGAGAAAGAGAAGAGTGGTGGTAGTTGAATGGCATTTGCAGTAGTGGTAAATGTGGTAGAGAAGATGGGTGGTGAGAGAGAGAGATGAGTGAGAGACGAATAGGGAAAAGAGATAGAGAGATAGAGAAAGAGACAGCGTGATGAGCGAGAAAGAGACAAAGTGGTTGCTAAAAGTGCATTTTCTTGTAGTGGATCGATAAATCGAAAGGGAGCTCAATAAATAAAGAAGACAGATAATTCAAAACTCTTTTCAAAACTTAATTCAAATCAATTTTTAAAATTTTTTAGACAGAAAAAGAGATAGAGAGAGAAAGAGAGAGAGACAGATGGAGAGATAGAAAAAGAGAGAGAAACAAGTGATGAGCGAGAGATAGACAAAAAGAGAGAGAAATAGAGCGAAAAGAGATGAGCGAGAGAGAGACACAGAAAAAGAGAGAGACAAAAAGAGAAGAGAAATGAGCAAGAGAGATAGAAAGAGATAGAAAGATAAGAGAGAGAGAGAAGAGAGATAGGCGAGATTTATATTAAAATCTGAAATAATATCAATAAGTCTTACAAATCAGATTTATTTACTTATAAGTCATGAGAGAAGAGAGATGAGCGAGAGAGACAGAGAGATGAGAGATGAGCAAGAGAGACATAAAGAGAAGAGAGATGAACGAGAGAGTGAGCAAATTATCAAATATTAAATTATCTTAAATATTTATCCTAATATTTTTTTACTGAAAAATATAATCACAAATTGAGCTTTTAATTTTATATTCTTATATTATATATATATATATATATATATATATATAATAAGAAAGAAAAGAAAGAAAGAAAATTTTAAAAAAGAAGGATACAACTGAACTATCAATTGTTATAATACATTTTAATTTCTTTTTATAATACAATTATTACATTTTAAAAATTACCTTTTCATAGTATATTTTTTAGAAATATCAATTGTCATAATTGTAAATTTTTTATTATTAATGGATTTAAAAAAAGGACAAAATAAGAAATTCATATTATTTTAATAATTAATTTTTTTTAAAAATTAATATTTTTTGATGGTAGGTGTACAACCTCTTAATAAAAAAAAAATATAAATATAAATAAAAATAGGTTTACAAAGATTAAAAATTAATTTTTTTCATTTTCATTCGGCTACCAAAGATTTAGTAGCCGAAAGTAGGTTTTTAGCGACTAAAATAAATTTGGTTGCCGAAACTTGACATTTGGCGACCAAAACTTTGGTCGGGAAAGATTAAAAATTAATTTTTTTTATTTTCATTCGGCTACCAAAGATTTAGTAGCCGAAAGTAGGTTTTTAGCGACTAAAATAAATTTGGTCGCCGAAACTTGACATTTGGCGACCAAAACTTTGGTCGGGAAAGATTAAAAACTAATTTTTTTTTTATTTTCGGCTACCAAAGATTTAGTAGCCGAAAGTAGGTTTTTAGCGACTAAAATAAATTTGGTCGCCGAAACGTGACATTTGGCGATCAAAACTTTGGTCGGGAAAGATTAAAAACTAATTTTTTTTATTTTCATTCAGCTACCAAAGATTTAGTAGCCGAAAGTAGGTTTTTAGCGACTAAAATAAATTTGGTCGCCGAAACGTGACATTTGGCGACCAAAACTTTGGTTGGGAAAGATTAAAAACTAATTTTTTTTATTTTCATTCGGCTACCAAAGATTTAGTAGCTAAAGGTACCTCTACGGCTACTAAATTTTTTTTTAGTCGCCAATTGTGATATGTTTAGCTACTAAAATTTTTTTTAGTAGCCAATTGTAATATCTTTAGCTACTAAATTTTTTTTAGTAGCCAATAATCAACATTCCCCTACTAAAAAAAATTAGTAGCTAAAAAGTTGACTTTTGCCGACTAAAATTATTTTTGGTAGCCAATTCCATGACTTTTGGCGACTAAATTGGTTTTAGTAGCTAAAAGTGGTCGGCAAAAATGCTTTTTCTTGTAGTGACTCCATATGTTTATATTTTTTACAGTTTCTCCTTTATCTTTTGAAAATTACATCTCCTTTCCTGAGGTTTAAAGTTTTATTACAGATTCTCCTTTCAACAATTTAATTTTTTTAAATACCAATTTTGCCCTCATTGGGTAAATTACATTGACACCCCTCACATTTTAGAAATTACAATCCCTTCCCTAAGTTTTAAAATAGCATTACTAATTGCCCCCTCGGTTAGCATTAGTTGGACAAAAAATTCATTGAAAAAAAAATTATTTAAAATTTTTAAATTTCTGTTTAAAAACCAACGTAAACTCATTTTTTGAATTTACAGTTTTTATTACAGTTTTTAAAATTTTTATAAATATAAATTGAAAAGGTCTCATATTAATGGATAACAAATTTTAAATACACTAAATTTTAACTATAAACCAAAAAAATTATCAAACAAGTTTTTATTATAGTTTTTTAAATTTTTGTAAATATAAATTGAAAACTAAAAACGAAATGGTTACCAAACAGGTCTCAAGTGGTAAAAATGTAGCAAAATTAAAAAATAATTAAATAAGTTACCAACGTAAGAAATGAATTATCAAAATATTCTAAGGGTATGTATGGCTTGATTTTTAAAAAAAAAAATTTAAAAATTAAAAATTAATTTAGTTAAGAAATAAAAAATAAAAAAATAATTATCATTTGAGGGTAAAAAATAATTATCATTTTAACTTTTGGGTAGGTTATATACATATGTATGGCTGTTTCAATTTAATTTATAAAAAATTATTTCTAACCACTCGAAAGATAAAAAATTATATAAAAATAATAATTATGTTTTATTTTTTATTTCTTAACCAAATTAATTTTTAATTTTTAAATTTTTTTCTAAAAATCAAATCATTCATAGCCTAAGAATCTCTTGATAAGTCATTTCTTATGTTGTTAACTTATTTAATTATTTGTTAATTTTACAATATTTTTACCATCTGAAACCTATTTGGTAATCATTTCGTTTTCAGTTTTCAATTTATATTTACAAAAATTTTAAAAACTGTCATAAAAACTTGTTTAATAATTTTTTTGATTTATAAATGGTTGTCTCAGTTTATAAATTTGAGGAAAAAACGTAAATTCAAAAAATGAGTTTATGTTGGTTTTTAAACAGAAATTTAAAAATTTTACTAACAAAATTTTTTTTCAAATATTTCTTTTTCAAATAATTTTTTTTCAAATTAAATCTTTTTTTTTCAATGAATTTTTTTTTCTAACTAATACTAACCGATGGGGCAATTGGTAATGCTACTTTAAACCTCAGGGAGGAAATTGTAATTTTTAAAATGTGAGGGGTATGTGTCAATGTAATTTACCCAGTGAGGAAAAAATTGGTATTTAAAAAAATTAAATTGCTGATAGGGGAATCTGTAATGAAACTTTAAACCTCAAAGAGGGAGATGTAATTTCTAAAAGGTGAAGGAGAGAACTATAATAAATATAAACCTCAAAGGGTGTCAGTGTAATTTATCCTATAATTAAACATTACATAAGATATAATTAAAAATCTTATGAATTATAATTAAAATAATATCATAATTAAAAAAAAAAAGTTACAAATAAAGAAAAAAAAATAACATTAGTATAGATGAATATGATATACCCTTTTAAAGAGTGTATATAATAAAACTTCCGCTTTATATATATATATATATATATGTTACAAGTCTCAAATTTTCTATTAAATAAATGACCAAATATTTCACATGGGTATGAGACCCACGAAGTTGTAGATCCCACACCCATATGAGATATTTGATCATTTATTTAGTAAAAAATTTAGTATCCCTAACATTATTCTCTCTCTATATGTGTGTATGTGTGTGTTGAATACTTAGCCTCTGTTTGGTTTTCCTTCTAGAGTAAAAAATCATGAAATGATAAAACAAAAAGTCAAAAATCATAAAAGGACAAAAAAAATTTATCATTCCAAAGTTAAAAAAGTCAAACAAGAAAACTAAACAAATAAAAAATTCCAAACTAAAAAAATCAAAAAAATCAAAAAATTAACTAAAAAAATCATTGCCAAACAACCACTTAGAATCAATAATTATGTGAAGACAATAGGGGCTAAGAAAACTATAGAGAAGTGGTCATATCCATTTGAGAAGATTCTAAAGTGTACCTAAATGGTTGAATAATAATTTAAACATGCTAAATGTGCCCCTTTCTGAATTTGGAAAGCTCTAGTAACTCTAGTCTTTCTTCTTTTATTATAGGTTGAGGTTATTAATTTCTATCTAAAGGGATTGCATGCATGTAGGGGGAAAATTAAGCTACCAATTACTAGGATAGTTACACAATTACTAGAATAATTACATATGTATTTATGAGAAGAAAAAAAAATTAAGAAGAAAATCTAATAAAGGTGTATTTTTGTTCAAGGGATTTTGATGGTGCCATATTTAGTTATAAAAAAAACAATCCATTTGTTTGGATTTTTTATTTTTTTTTTTCGTTTTTGGTATTTTTTAGAGTTTAGTCAGATAAAAATATAAAAAAAAGCCATAGATGAACAAGATTTAAAATGAAGAAGTCCATGAACACATAATGAGATGGAAAGTATACAAACGAATAAGATTTTTTAAAATAGGACTAACTAACAAATATTGTAAATATTGTCTACATATGTATTATATGTCTGATTTCATAATTGATTTTTATATTTACAACAACTTCATTAATATAAAACATGAAAAATATAAAAATCAATTGCCGTCTAACATTGATCCAATGTAATCAACAACAACAACTTCATTGATCCAATGCACGAATGCCGTCTAACATTGAACCCTAAAAATGAAGTGCATGTCAATGAAGATTTGGGGTGCTTGTGCTTCTCGGTGAGGCCTACTCTAGGCTTATTAAAATGATTAAAATTATTTATTTTATAACATTTATTAAATAGTAGGTTATTTATATAAAAAATTAAATTTATTAGAAATAATAATTACATGATCAAATTATATTGGCCTTAAAAAATGTCACGATCATCATATGACTACTGATATTTAATTAACGACATTTTTTCTCATTCATTTATTTAACCTTTTTACAAAATAAATTATTAAGACCATCTTAATAAATCTAGACTCATTTTTTTTAACAGATAATAAGTCCAGACTGAGCCCACCAATGGGCACAAAATGGCTATTCTGCCCACCCCAAATCTGTTTATGAAACCCCAAACCTCACATCATTAAAGTGCTACAAAACAAAAATGCTAAACCCTAAAAGTTTTATTAAATTTTTTATTAAATATCTTATATAGGTGTAAAGCTCATACTTATATGATCTATTTGATAAAAAAATTTAGTAAAGTTTTCGGAATTTTTAACATTACTCATTATTAAGAGTGTTTAGCAGATGTTTTGATTTGTCCAAACCAACTCAACCAAACTGATCCGTCGTATTTTGGACAGATACATAATGGTGAGCGAGCGGTTGCGGATTGATTTTTTTCAATCCACCTTGTTTTGAATAGATGGCCGATTTGAGATTCTTTGGCCGCAACCGAACCGCCAAACCGCAAGCACCCCTAGTAATTTGTAAGATTTTGTATTTTCAATTTATTTAGATATTTTGTTTATATTTTCAATTGAAAAAGAGTTTAGATATTTTGTTATATTTTCAATTTGTTTTCAATTTGAAAATCTTTTTAATCAAATGACAAGTGTTCATATTTGGTATTTTTGTGTGAAAAATATAAGGATTAATTTTGTCATTTTAAAAAAAAATTAAATTAAATAATTTTTTAATAAAAAAAGTAATGACATAATTTTGATAATGCGTGATTTTTTATATATATATATTTATTATTAGTATTTGACAATTTACTTAATAATCTTTTAATTATGTTGAATTCGATTGTTATCTTAAAAACAAATTATTAACAAATTATTATATTACCTTTAAAATTTGTTAAAGTTTAAATCGTAAAATCAACTAACATCAATTTATCAATTTGCCTAATCCACTCCATTTATATACGCCAACTCAAAATACGAAAATTGGCCAATCCAAATAGCGAGCACGCCTGCGCCACAAAAAGTGGATGAGTTTGACAGGTACTGCTAGCTAATATGATGATAACTAACCATGAGAGTGAACAACCTATCAATTTTTCAATAAATAATATACTCTCCCAATAGGAATTGGTGTGGCTGTGGATGAGTTTGACAGGTACTGCTAGCTAATATGATGATAACTAACCATGAGAGTCAACAACCTATCAATTTTTCAATAAATAAATATACTCTCCCAATAGGAATTGGTGTGGCTGCTTGGGGGGGGGGGGGGGGGTTGGGTCATTTTCGAAACTCATTTTGATAATCTGAACCGTTCACATTTTAAAGTACATCAAGTAAAACATACTTGTAAAAAATCAAGTTAATCGAATATCGTTTACCCATTCATCAACTCACATTTGTATTCATTTTAATACTTTAAATTACAATTGTTATTTATTTTTGTAGATACAAATATGAGTGGATGAATGGGTAAACGATATCCGATTAACTTGATTTTTTACAGATATATTCTATTTGATGTATTCTAAAATGTGAACGGTTCAGATTATCAAAATGAACCTCGAAAAGAGTCCAAATAGTTGCACAGCAGTGACTGCTGTGCACCCCGCACAACAGCCACCCCACTTCCCAATAGGAATTGGTGTGGCTGCTGGAATATCAATTTAGCAATTGAGACCACATAGATTCGATATGTACAAAGATTCTCCTGGGGACTAATTTATATTGAAAAATGAGTTAGACCTTTAAAAAGAGAGTTTTAATGGAGTATTAATTTATCTTTTTTTTTCTTCATATTTTATCTTTTATCTCATTATTTATTTATTTTTTTTATATGTGCACCAGCTCATTAAAGCTATTACAGTACAGCTCTAATTAAAGCTCTGCAGCACTGCTGAATTTATATATATTTATAGAAACACACAATTTGTGTTGTTGATTATATATCTATTGTAAATGAAGGGAGAGTTGTTGATAAATTTTATATGTTGAAATTATATTTTAGTTTGTCTTAAAAAAAATTTGTGATCTCTTTAATCTGTTGTAGTGTAATGATTCATTTTTCATTATAATCTCTTTAATTATTATTGTTCGTTAGAGTATTACGTTTAGAAAAAATATACTAAAAATTTTTTTAGTGTGTTACTTTGCAATATTATATTTGAAAAAAATACATTAAAATTTTTTTTACATTATTACATTAGAGTATTACACTAAAGAGTTTTTAGTGTATTAAGTATTATGTTTGGAAAAAGTACACAAAATTTTTGAATGTTAGATTGGAATGATGAAAACATGATCTAAAAATTGGATCCAAGTTCCTTGAGATGGTGTTCTCCAATGAAGAAGGGTAGAAACATCCGCCAAATCATGTCAAAATTTAAAATAGGATCTTTCAATAAGATTGTTAAAACAAACAGGACCTATCAGCTTATTAAAAAATTCATAAAACTAATTGGAGTAACCGAGTCTCATATGAGAACTACATGATAATTTTCCTAAAAGGGTCACAATTTTGAAATCATCCCCACCAAATGGTTTCTATCCCTTGTGGGTTCTTCTTTCTTTCATTTTTTAATTACATAACAATTGTTCATGTGAAACAAATTAGACCCCCCAAAAAAAAACTTATCCTTGCTACTTTGGAACCAATTTTTGCAAAAAAAATTTATGTCGATATATATCTCTTTTTTGTTAGGTTTTAATCTTGATTATTGGTGAACAAAATAAAATAAAATAAAACCTAAAAACTCTAGAAAGTTTTTTTTTTTATATATTTTTAAAAAAAAGCATGTTGCTTGTAAAAAAAAATGGTAATAAAACAAGACAACTTTTAAACTGAACCAAACAAGCGTTCGCATTATCTTCTATATTTTTTTAAATTACAGTATCATCAATTTATTTAGGTAAAATTTTTAACAGTTAAAAGCGACACAAAAAGGATGGGAGCTTTTAAATAAACACACATCTTTATTTCCACAGCCATAAAAAAATATTATTTTTTGTTACGATGTTATCTTCTTCTTTTTTCAATAACTGTTATGATGTTATCTTTAAGCACAATTATCATTGAGAATAAAATTACAAAAATCCTTTAAAAAAATCTCTATAGACACCCTTGCCCTCTCTCTCTCATCATCGCTGCTTACCACCATCTTCTCTCATTTGGAAATGCTAACCTTACCATTTTAAAACCCCAACCCTAGTGATAAGGTGTGTAGCAATGATGGTAGTGGAGTGGTGGAAGAGGAGTGAATAGGTATAGAGAATACTGATGAGGTTAAAGATGAGGCAGGTTTGAAATGAAGTCAGTGTGAAAAGAAAATAGAAATTAAAAATTTGTTGAAGACATAAAGAGACGGTGTGTGTGAAAAGAAATAATATATACGTATTTAAAAGCTTTGGAAAAGGAATATAAATTTATAATTATCGTCGTCAAGCTAATAGCAATATTTTAAAGCTAGTAATAATATAATTTCATTTTTGTTACAATGTTTAACTCTCTATCTAATTCTCTATTTGAAAAAGTAAAAGAAAACGATTGCTTTACACTCGTGTGCATTTCCTAAAGGAGGGTAAACAATTCTTATGGTTGGACATTTGCGTCTTATGTTTGTTCTTGTGGTCTCAATTTATGTGTGAATCCAACTATCTCTAACTTTGACATATGTGTCCTAAGGAAGGTAAACAATTGTTATGTGGTTTCACATTTGTGGCACTTCTGTTTGTTCATATGTTTTTAGTTTAGGTGTAAATCCAACTATCTCTACCTTTGGCATATGTCATTCAATTCTTCCGGTTCTTTTATTATATAACACGTGCGTGCATTGAATAATTATTTCTTTCTTTCTTTCTTTTTTTTTATTATTTTCTTTTCTCTTCCTATTGCATATTTTTCTTTTTCTTTTTCTTTTTCTTTCAAAAAATTTAAGGTTTATGTTTTTTGTTTTATTTTAAAATTTTTGGTGTATGAGCACGAAATAATCTATCCCGTATAATCCTGTTGATCAAGTTTACACTCCTTCAAATGTCGTTGTCTTATTACCTAAAAACACAAACGTGAGCTAGCTGATGGGTGTATGCCGGAAATCTCTCCGATGCCAAAATCAACAAATAAACAATAGACAAAAAAGCTCTGTGAATTCAGAGTATGAATTGCAATACCTGAGATTAGGGTTTGGTTTGAGCTTTTGTAAATTCCGTCTAGCGCAATCTTAATAGGACTCTAACTCTCCTTGACAAAGTCCTCCTGAAAGTCGCATGCCCAAGGATAATACTTATCCTTAGAACACTCTCCTCACTGCAAGTCAAATAAGATAGCAAACTCTCTGCTCGGCTAGCTATGCTCAACCGAGCTACCCTGCTTCGTTTTATCTCGGGCCGAACCATGTTAAACCTATCTAAAGAGTGGCATTCTGCCGAGCTATATCTAGCTCGGCCCTCTTTTAGTGAAGCCATCTGGATCCGTAAACTAGCTAGGTCTATGCCCTAGCAACCATTTCCGGCTGGCCTGTAATAGGTCCAACACAAAGACCGGGCTATTTGAGCCGCTATCACAGCCCAATCCTCAAGAACCATTTCAACTAGCTCGGCGCCCAATTTGTCTACGCAAATTACCCTCTTATTTGGTAACAAAAACTTGATTCTGGATTTTTTTAAATTTGTTTTTAAAATAACTTTCATTATCTAATCCCTCTTTTGTCACCTGTTACCTATTAGAACCACCTCTTGTCACTTCCACCATAAGCCACCACTGTCGCCAATCCCTCCCTTCCTCACCACCACCATTTCGACAACCTTCCACAACCGCCTCATGACTTTTGAACCACCTCTTAAAGATTTTTTGTTGTTTTTAATCACTCCTTTCAACGACTGTCACCTTCAGCCAACCTTTACTACTAATCTCCACCTTTGAATAATCTCTACTATCAACAATCACTTTGTGACACGTATGTTACCTTAATTTATTTTTAAATATTTGCAAGCATCAAACAAATTTTTTTTTTTTTTTCCTCGTTTGCGAAAGGCCACCTAATGTTTCCATTTTACAAGTGGCAAACATACAAGAGTAACTGAAAAAGTCATCAGCAATTAGCATTTGTCTTTATATGTTAATTACTAGTTGTTACCCAAACAAACAAGCCTTCATCACTTGGTTACTCTTTTCTGAGTTACAAGTTAACAAACCACCACCAATTGACACTCTTTTTTGTATTAATAAATGCTATCACTACACCATCAATAATTTTTTTAACTACTATGGTGCACCAAATAATTGATTATATATATTAAATAAATCTAAGTCGAAAAACCACTATAGCTAAAGTAGAATTAAGAACTCAATTCAATACTTAAAATTGAACATATTAACTAAAAATAAATGAATTAATAATCATAATTCATATTACTTAAATTTCTAAGCTCATGTTAAAGATATACTAAGGTTTTAAGTCACATACTACTTATTTAATTTTGAATATTTAATGTTGAATTTTTAATATTTTACTACATTGATCATATATATTAATAAACCTAAGTTGAAAGGGAGAATTACATACAGGTGAGAGAAGGGAAAAAAAATTACAAACACATGAGGGATGTAAGTATGCCTGTGATGGAGTGTAAATAAAAAACTATAAGAGTGCAATTTGTACCCCTCCATGTATTAATAATTTTTTTTTTCTTCTCCCACATTCATGTGTTTCCTCAAGTTGAAAAACTACCTTACTTTTAGTTTTCAACTTCCTAATAATCAGCTAAAAAGCTAGTCAAAAAACAACTAATAAAAGCATAGTCAACAATGCTCTTCTAGGTGAATGTGATTGACTGCATGGTTTATAATTATTTAAATGGACTAGTTGACTTAGCTAGAATTAGTCGATCATCCAAATAAATACAAATGGAATTTTCTGAAATATATCTAGTAAAGTAGATTTGATGATAGCTCTTATTATTCGATCATCCAAATAAATACAAATGAAATTTTCTGAAATACATCTAGTAAAGTCGATTTGATGATAGCTCTTCTCAAATGATTCCAAAGAATTTGGATTATGACTTTTAAACAATCTATGATAATGCTGTTATACATTCAATATGCCATCAGCATGATGAAAATTAATAATGCTATTTACACCCAAAAATATAAAATAAATAAGAAAATTTACAAAAATAAGTATAAAAAAATGAGTATGTGTCCTACATTGATTATTGTGTTTTTTTTTCTAATGTACTTTTCTATGCACGTAACATTTTTGAATTGTACAAAGTTTCAACTTGGTTTGATCATTCTAAGCATTTGAATTCAAAAATAGTTAGAACGCTTCAACAAATTAATGTATGCAATTATTATTTTTTATATGTTTAAGAAAATTATTTATCATAACTTCTACTATTTTATAATGAATTTTTTTCATGCTTAATTTACTAAATATAAAATAAAACGATGACTAAGTGCACCAAGTTTTCTCTAAGACGGATATTAAGAAAGATAAGACATACGCAACCTTATTCCATTTCTGACAATGTGTAATTTACTGAATATCACCTAGGAAAATATTAAATCAGTGTTTGGTCAAACAAAAACTAGTCTTCTTAATCCCAACACGTCGGTGAATATGATTTGCTACTTTTAGTTAATATATTTTTTATGTTAATCAATTAACAATATTAGAGAGAAAATTGAAATGTGAGGGGCCTTTGTAGTCATCCTAGTAGATAAACAACTTGGCAAGGGAGCTCTCTCTCTCTCTCTCTCTCTCAACACAAAAATACATCTATGTCTACCTCTCTAATGGCCCCTACGCCGCAACTTGGATAAGTACCTCATTTGTCAAGGTTGGACAAGTCATGAGATAAAGTATTAAGTTCCACTTTTGACTTATAAATAGGTTCATGCTTAACTAATAGACATAATTTACAAGTAATTTACAAGTAATTGAGTGTATTCAATAAAAAATGGTATCCCTTTTGAAAATACTAGTAAGGAGTTATGAAAACGAGCCATAAACAAGAGAAATGTGGCCAACCAAGAGACAAATTGTGTGTTTCACGTATAGGAAATTAGAAAGTTCAACAAAAGTTATTTTTCAAACGTTTAAATCATTTTGTTGAAACATAATTTTTCTAAACTCATTTACTTGCTTCCCACAAATGATACAACTTCCTTTTTATTTTATTTTATTTTTTTTAAAATCTCAGATGGACCACAGAACAAAATACTAAAAAATGAAATTGTGGGTGCTTCTAGATATTAGGAATAAAGAGGAATTTTTTAGATGTATTTAGAATCACCCAACACCAGAGTAGATAAAATTACATTTATAATTTTTTTCTCCCCCTACCCAAAAAATAAAATAAAAATATCTCAGTCTCTCTTACATGATTTTGACATGGTTTGAAAATTCTAAAAAATGGGACTTAAAAGTTGCTAACAATCAAGTAACCTCACAAGTCCACCTGCCTTTTGAAATTTAATGTTGATCCACTTACATCATACCGTAGAAGAAGTTGTGGTGGTTATTTATCAATCAACTTCCTATGTAGAAATGTTATCCCAAGTCCTTCTTAGAATGGTCAATGACCAACATTTATAAGGCAGTGACTTATTCAAAATTATATTGTTTTAAAAAAAATATATTAATATTATATTTAGATTATAAATTTAGATAGAAATTTTAAAAAATTAAAAAAAAAAAATAAGAAATATAAATTATTTTTTTACGTATTTCTGTTTTCCTTTCTAATTTTTATTTAAATTTATAATTCAAACACAATGAAAAAAAGAGAGGCTCATGATTGATAGACACTCAAAAAACAAAGGAGAGAAAGTTAAGTCAGCACTTATATACTAGTCTACTACACAAAAGCAAAGCATGAGATCTAAAGTGATTGCGTTTACATCTTTAAAAGTAAGTGTAACCAATGTGCCTGTGTTTTCGTGTTGTCTTTTTATTAGTCAATTTTGGCTGGAGGTTACTTTTGGGGTTTTTTGGTTTTTCTTTGCTAAAGTGGTTTGTGAGAAAATATATATACGATTTTTAGTTGACTTGTATTTTTTTGAGGCTATGTTTAATTTATAAATTTAAAGAGAGATTTAAAAAAGAAAAAGAAAAATATATATATATATAAAATTAAGTAAAATATAAACATATTTTATACACATTTTTTTTTTTTTTTTTTAAATTTTAAATCCCCCTCTACATTCTTGAGCTAAACAAAGTCAATCATTCATATTACTTGGGCATATTTCTTTTCTTTTTTTTTCCTTCGGATGATCTCCTAAGGTGGCAACTAAAAACTCCGGATAGAGCTGCCTCTACCAAATCTTCGGTTTGAGTTTCGAATCTGCCCTCCACCTCCCGCTAGGTTAGAATATGAAAAATACTTGAGATCCCTTTTTTTAAAACCTCCACAACTCTCTTTAGATCTTAACCATTGATGCATATGTAGAACCCACTCATGTATGTGTGATACCCATACCATCAACAATTGAAATCCAAAAAGAGTTGTGCAGTCTCCCAAAAAAAAAAAATCTCAATTATTGTTGTTAAAATATTCATTGTATTTTATATAATATAACATTCATCAAAGAAAAAAACAAAAACTTTGGATAGTCAGTAAAGCTCCAAACGAACTGAGCTTAGCCGAACTTTTAAATGTTCAAGCTCATTTATTAAAAATTAGTTGAACTCAAACTCGAACTCTAATCGAACTTCAAAAATTGAGATCGAGCTCGAGCTCGGGCTCGGCTCGTCAAATATTTGTCAAACTTGAGCTTGGCTCAAGCTGGCTCGATTACATAAACGAGCCGAGTTCGAACTCGAACTTGCAAAAAAATTAAATTAAATTAATTTACTTATTAAGATAAAAAAAAAAATACAAAATTATGAGTAAAATATATAACAACACTTATATTAATAATAAATTTTATCAATCAAACATGTAAATTTACACAAACAACAAACATAAATAAAAAAATAAAATAGATTATTAAAAATTTATTTAATATATTATTAAAAATAAATATTAATTTATTATTTTTATGTTCACAAGCCTTATCGAACTGAACTTAAGGCTACTCGAGCTTGGCTCGATTAATAAACGAGCCCAAAAATCGAGCTCGAGCTCTCAAGCTCATTCATTTAGTAAACAAGTCAAGTTCAAACAAGTTTTAAGTGAACCAAGCTCAAATTGTTCATGAACAACTCACTTCGTTTACAATCTTAATAGTCAATCACTTAAAATAAAGTCTATCAATTAAAACTGAACACAACATTAGAAAAAGTTGAAAATAGTATGTCTGAATATGGTTAACCGTTAAAGTTTATTATTATTATTATTTTATTGAAAATATTAAATATGTCTATTACAATAATTTTAATTTAAAAAAAAAAAAATACATCCATCCTATCTTAATTGAATCCTTCCTATAATTTTGTAACTTTAACCTCAATCACTTTCAAATCTAATCAAGCGTGCAAACAATCGTCCATTTATCTATCCATTTATCTAACCATAAGTTTCGTATCTTACCAAACACCAACAAACCCATGGCATGTCATGAATATAATTAGGTTATCCTACATAAGAGATCCTAATTGGAAACATGTTTTGCACCCTCAAAATAGCAATTTCACATAACCTAAAAAACACGACAAAATTAAATAGCAATAATCAGTCCTCATTCATAATAAAGGCAGCATCCCAATCGAAATATAGAAAGAAATCAACTTACCAGGAATATACACAAGCATCCGAGAAGTTAACAAGACTACAACAAAAGTCAAAATTTTCAGTAGCGATCGAAAGAAGATGGGCGCCCTCCTCTCCTAGGGCGGTCATAAGGAGCTGGCCTATCCCTGTAACTTCTTCCCTCATAGCGTGATGGCCCTCCACCTCCATACCTGTCGCTGCTCCCTCTTGGACCTCCGTCCCTATCATAGCCTCCATCTTTGCCATACCCATTTTGCGGGTAACGGTCTGACCCTCCATACCTATCCCCTGTAAAACGATCTCCACTAGGCGGATACCTGCATTTTAAATAACAGCTACGGGTGACATTTACAATTAAGTATAACAGGACCATGAACCCTAACACTGACATTTCATAAATTAAAATAAAATAAAATAAAATTTCAAACTCAAAAACTGTTTTTGAGTTTTTTGTTTTCTGTATTTTTTTGTCTTTAGTAAAATTTTTTCATATTTTTATCAAAAAAATTATTTGTTATATGCATATAAAAAGTAAATTATTTGTGAAGAAATCTGCAAAAACCAAAAAATTCAATTAGAACAAAAACCCAGCACATTTCCATTTTTTTAATAAACCTTTTTTCAAATTTCTTGACAAATATTTTACTTCTTAGTGCATCTAAAAAGTTATTGTAAAAAAATTAACTAAAATATGAAAAACTTTCACTAAAGAAAAAAACATGGAAAAATAAAAAAAATAAAAAAACTCAAAAGCAGATTTCAAAACCTAAACCTAAACCAAACAAACTCTTCTCCGTTGTTTGGGCGGAAAACATTTTCTACAGAAAATTTTTTTGAAAAACATTTTTCTATGTTTGGTGGTAGTGGTGGAACAACGATTGAGGTGGAGGTGGTGGGGTGGCAGAGACAATGATGGTGGCAATGGCCGTGGTAGTGGAGGTGGGTGTGGTGGTGGTAGTGTGGCGATATTGGTAAAACTTTAGTCTGGAAAACATTTTTTGCCTTTTAAAAGTAGAAAACATTTTACGCCCATATAGGCTTGTTTTCTGTTGATAATGAAAAATATTTTTCATTAAGACTTTCGTTTTTCATTGTATCAAACACCAGAAAATAAGAAAAATCTTTTCTAGGAAATGTTTTTCGCCCAAACAAACAGAGCGTTAAAGCACTAAAAAATGGTTCTTCCAAATCAAATGTTCACAATGAGAAATTATAATATAAGCACAAGTTACTTGCCCAAAAAATATATAAGCAAAACTTGAAAAAGAAAGGAAACATTAATCGACAAGTTATACCTGCTATATGGATATGATCTATGTGTAAAGGACTTGAAACCCAACACTATCACTATGATAAAATTACTTGTCTAATGATACCTGTCGTGAACATTGCGATCATTGCTCCCATATTTGTCTCTGCCATGGTAACGATCCCTGTCCCCATAGCGCCCTCCATCATATCTATCATCGATGTATCTATCACGGTCTCCTCCAAAGCGATCCCCACGGCCACCACGGCCACCAAATCTAGAACGAAAAGGGAATTCACCACCTCCTCGGCCACCACCTGCTGAAGGGCAATCACGTGCCCAGTGACCTGGGCGTCCGCACTTGAAGCAGTCATCTTGACCTGCAGACCTATCTCCTCCCCCATAGCTGCCCCTGCCACCTGAGGAATAGCCTTCACTGTACCCATGGCCTGGATCATCACCCCCCATTTTGGGTTGGGCCCTGTTCACCGAGATGACACGATCACCTAGCTCCCTACCATGCATTTCCCTGATTGCATCTTCCATTGCCCGTCGGTCTGCAAATGTCAAAAACCCAAATCCACGAGGGCGGCCTGTATCTCTTTCCACCATAATCTACATGAACAATACATTTGAGAAACTGATAACACATAGTAACATGAATGCAAACAAATCAAAGTGACATTTACAAAAATGAGATGACTGACAAATTGACACACTTCTATGTAATGGATTAGGAGCAAGAAATGTTCAGATCCAAAATCATGTGCCCTGCTTCAATTCAGTTTCAGTTTGATCGAAAGCATTTAGGACACCATAGTGCCAAAAAGACAGAATCTCATGCAATTTATGTTTATGCTTCAGATTTCAAAGATGAGAGTCTTGAAGAAGCAACAGCATCCTTGTACCATTTTTAGATAAGGAATACCAAGTTTAAACATATCACATCACAATAATAGGAGCAACAACCCAATTATTTTCATAACAAGAAAATGCCAGTTCCAAAAACATATATATTTATAGAATCACGTTCTTATGCTGAAAAGGTCTACAAAAATATGGAACGAATCACATACTATTGGAACTGTTTGCAAATACAAATTCATCACCCAGAAAGAATCGAAAGTGCATACAAAATCAATATGCCATAATCAAACAAAAACAAGTAAGCAAATTATGATTATTAAAAAACAAATAAAGAATAATTTCTTCCACTTCTAAGTTAAACAAAGAACCTAAAGTTACAATACTTTTACCAAACTTTATGTATAAGCATTTTGAGGATAACCAGGATAAGAATTCTTACTCAAAACGGAAGAATCCACAGAACTGCAGATATCCATCATTTGACAGGTTAAGTCACCTCTGGCCTCAATTTTCCATAGAATCCAAGACTGACCCCAGAAAAAACCAGATGCAACCACACACATACGTATCTAATCTCTCCAAAAATAACCGTAAGATGCCACACCACATTATCTGGATTTCACTGATCATACTCTAAATACTTAATTCATTTCCTTGCAAATAAGCCGTTTAACCTCAATCACAGACTTGCCAGTAAACCATACTGTTGACAATAGGAGGTAGGACCCATCCTACAGTAAAGCACCAATAAAGAGGAAGAAAAGAAAACACAGGGACAACTGGCCAGAAGGCATCTCCATGACAAAAGCTTTGCTTGCAAATATGAAGCTTTTAATTATCCAGACTAACACTATGACATACGTATGTGACATCATATCATCTCACATTGTCCATGCAAAAACTATACCCAAACACTTCAACATATTTCCGCCGTCTCCTATTGCATCTCATAAAAAACAGCTGGCATATAGAACATAGTAACTTCATCGATATCATCAGTTGGATATGCAGAACTGAGATAATCAAGACAACTTCAAAAATAAACTCAAACTTGTGTAGATAACTTCACAGAACATATCTGAATCCACTTATATATAAAATATAAATTATAAGGCAGAAGCAAAACTGCTCCTTTTCAAACTTTAATGCCAACTGACACAATCACTGACTTCTAGTACGCACAGCATCAGATGCTCGTAAGCATTTAAGTGACTGTACCTTTGGGAATGACACTTTTAAAAGACGGAAAGAGGATGATGGATAAATAAAATCAAGCTCAGTTGCAAGAATCCAGACTCCAAAACTGAACAGACAGAGTATTCTAGAGGTTCCAAATTCTGTAAATTCTAATCTCAGTCCAACTACTGCCAGCATCAGCTTTCAAATACTAAAAAAGCACACAAACTTAAAAGGGTAGCAGAGAGAGTAGTAAGTTATCTGCGCCATGAAAAATGAAACTGTTGAAGCTTAGTGTTGGATGAAGGACCTACCATAGCTTCAAATAATTCATTACTGGGCCCTAAGGCTCCTCGGTACAACTGGAATGGTCACCATACTGCTTTGGAACTGAAACTTGCACAAGTGTCCTAAAATTACTTTAACTGGACTCTTGCTATACAGAAGGTAGGACCCACACCATTTGTATCAAGATATTTCTAAAAGCAGCAATGACACATACCCAATTACATTTTGCAGTAACAAGAAGCAGGGTCCATCTTAGAAACCCAAATTATCTAAAGGGTCTGAACAAATAAACAGTTTGAAAGTAAAATCTCCCAAGCGGGAAATGGAAGTTGGGAACCTCACTAAAACAAAGGAAAACTAATGGCAAATATAGTTTCTTGCATCCAAAATAAGATTAGTCTCCTCTGAAGCACTTGCATGATTCCATCTTCATGCATTTAGTGTCTAAGATTTCTCTAATCCACAGGACCAATGCAAACTACATCTCTCGTAAAATCAAGAATTAAAATGCAATGGAATATGTCTTGAATTTGTTTTTTGCCGATGTGTAAGGGACCACACATGCAAGTTTTCTGTATTTGACACAGAGTGATACCAGAAACTGGTTAAATCAACAAAGCACAATGATGTAGCAGCCTTGAAGATCCCATGCACATGTGACAGCATCAGACACCTTTACAAGACTAAACCCTTTGGATTCTGTGAGGAAAAGAAAGCAGCATACCATGTTTGATCACTATCAATCTGCATCCGTGAACCAATAGAGAGCCTCCACCATCATGTTTGTCTAGTAAATTGACAACTTAAATATTGTATGTTCATCCTCCAATATAAAGAAACAAAGTTCTTCAAATGATTGTTGATGCTGTGTATCCAGACAAGTATGGATCAATTCAAACTTTTCAATTCCTTAATCATAGAATCCTTAATAAATATCCATGACTGAAAATCAATGGATTTCACAATAAAAAGACGGAACAAAAACCTCATTAAAGTTTGCTACATCAAAAACTTGTTAATTGAACCTTTCCTGACATTGGACCCCCATCTAAATTGCATGATCAGGATTCTCTTCAAGGATCCCAAAGAAGCCCTCTTTTTATGGCGTAGGGCCCTTTCAAACAAACAGCAGATTATGATTAACCAAGATTTTCACAAGCGGTCTTCAAGAAATCCATGATACACACTTAGAGACACCTCTTTATGTGAGTACTAGGGATGAGAATCTCAAAACAACCAACTGATCATAATCTAAACACACAAATGATATAGAGCTTCAGATATTTGATGAAATCCAATTGCACAAAAACGTCCTTACAAATTCCATCTAAAAGCATCTTAATGATCATAACCCGCATCACAGAAAAGATCACAAACAAAAGAAAGAAAGAAAAAAAACAGAATTAATATGTGCTGATGGAAAAGAGGATATGTGAAAAAATAAAATTAGCAATCACTGCCAAGAATCTTACAATAAAATCATTTTAATATGGAAGCCACATGTAAGAAGATAAAAATAATAAAATGATCAGAAAAAAATACCAATAACTGAAAAATATAGGTGCGTAATCAGCATAATATGATGGTAGAAAAAATATTACCAAACTGTTTATCTTCCCCTTCAATAGAAGGGGAATCACTATCTCATAAGAGACTAATGTTCAACTTCAAGCATAAATTAACACAGTCAACAATGTACCGCGCCAGGCATTGGTGAAGGTAGACTAGGAAGAAGAAGAGAGAGAGAGAGAGAGAGAGAGAGAAATTTTAATCTTCATTTTAAATATGTCAACCAAAATATCAGTGACAGTCCTGTTAACATTATGATTATATCAGTGCCTTGAGAAGCTGATTCTGTTCGGTTTTACTTCAAACCATGAAATGAACATCAATGTAACAGTCTTCAAAGGGGAGACAAAAAAGGATGGGCAAGGGTTTTTTTTTTTTTTTTTTTGGATAAATATGGGCAAGGTTTTATCATCAGTTACTACTTGAGGCTTATAGTTTGTAGTTGAATTTTTACATTTAAAAAATATAAAAGTAGCCAAACTATATATAGAGAAGTAACAACAGCATAATAAAGAGACTATGAACACTCTAAGACATCTTAGGATTTAGAGATTAGAATATATCTCTGTTATACATATATATATATATATAGAGAGAGAGAGAGAGAGGGAGAGAGATTCTACACAGGAATACCAAACCAAACATAATGCATACCAGTTGCACATTTGCTGCATGAAGGGTGTTAAAATTAAGGAAAAAAATAGACTTGCACAGCAAAGGGTTAAGAAGTCAAGGTTAGAAAGACAGAATGAGTAAGAGGCACATCTTTGACTACACCTTTGGTCATTCTAAACGAACAAATACACGCTACTAATCTAAGACGCATGAACAAGGCCACGGGTTGATTTTCAAAAAAATTGGATCCAAACACAGAAAATCAAAAATTGAAAATATTGGGAGAAAAAGGTTTTGTTACTTTTCAATTTACACAGTCTTGCTTCCAAATACCATACTTTGATCACCAAACTACCATTCTAAAATTATAATAAACCAACAAACATATCCTGTGGCATGCCTGATCATAGGACACGAGTATCTCCAACGAGTCTAGCAGAAAAAATAATAGACATTGACACACCACGTGGTGCATCCAATACATGTTCCAGAGTGTCGAACACTGCCATGGAAACTACAATGGATTGTCCGTGTGCTTCATAACTAATAATACTACTCTCCCATAATATCATTGTGGAATTCAATTTCCTAGCACTTAGAAGAACCAAAATAGATGAAATCCTATAATGCAACCAAGGCAGAGAACTCTTTCTCCAGCAGAGCAGCTTGGTCATCATCCTCCTCTCCTTACCTCTACCGTGTGAGACTCTATCTTCTTCGTTCTTCCTTTGTTTTTTCTCGACTAGAGCCCCTCTCCTTCACCTCTACTATACCCTAGATTCTCTCCCTCTATATATATAGCCAGACCCTTTCTTCTTCAGATCCTCCTCTTCTTCTTTTTTAAGCACTCTTTCTTTTTTTTTTTTAACCTCAATCAAACACAACTGTTTTTTCTCTTTCTTCTGTTACAACCAGACCCTTTTTTATGTTTAGGAATTTTAATATTTGTGATTATGCAATGTACAAATTTAATTAAACATCATCCCTGAGTAGTAATTTTGCATTGTTATTTCATTTATTTGAATGTTCTATAGAATCTATCCAATTTACACAAAGTATTTATAAAAACATGCACCTTAGTTTGGTCAAGCCTGCTTCTCACCTTGCACCCTAAGCTCCATTCGAATTTAAAACCTTAGATGCCATTTTAAGGCATCCTGTTCTCTTTCTAATTTCACATTAAAACATAAAAAATAAAAATAAAGAAAAAAGTGATTCCCCGACTTTAGCCCCCACCCAATTGAACCTAATAATCATTTAACACACTGATTCACCAGAACTCCAGTTTATCCATACTTACTTTCCTAGTATTTTTCTGAGCAACCAAACAGCAATCACATAAAACCGCAAAGAGAAGCAAAAGCGGAACCTGAGAGTCGACAATTTTGCCGAAACGGGTAAAAGCGCTTTCAAGCTGACGCTCAGTGACGTCCCAATCCAATCCTCCCACAAATATACGGTTCTCTTGTTCCTTCCCCGCCATCTCAAATCCTGCACCAAAATATAGGAATTCAAAATTCAAAACAATAATCACACGAAACACAAACACAAGCCTCACAAATCACTAACACCAAGAGAGATAAATATATGTACACAAACACAAGCCTCACAAATCACTAACACCAAGAGAGATAAATATATGTACATGTCTGTATACATACATACATACATAGACACACAGAGAGAGAGAGAGAGAGAGAGAGAGAGAGAGAGAGTATTGCTCTGCTTGCTTACAGTCGGTGGTTCAGTTGTGCTAGTAGTGCAGTAGTGAATGAATTGGAGTGAGAGAGACCTAGGGATATATGTTGAAAGAGTTACAAGTAAAACCCTAGACACATACACGTGTATTTGCTTGCTTGTGGCTTTTTTTGTGATTGTACGCACCGTTTCGCATATGTACCAAAAGTACAAGCTCCAATGCCATACAAGTAAAAAAAACCCTAGATACATATGCATTTTTAATTATTTTTTTTCATTTTAATCTTTTATATTTTAAATTTTTTTAAATTTATTTTCAAAATTAGATAGAAATGTCATGATAATTATCACATAATATAAAAATATATTATAATATTAAGATTTTAGCTTGTATCAGAGGTGTGAATTATACAAAATAAAATATTTTTATACTACATGATTGTTAATGTGTTATTCTTTATCTAATTTTTAACATAAATTAAAAATTAAGAAGAACTTGAAACATAAAGGATTAAGGTGAAAAAAATAAAATTTATGAGTCAAGGTGATAAATGAGTTAAACATAAAAGGGGGCGAATGTAATTTATCTATTATTAGTAAGGTGTTTTTATTTTTTTTAACTCAGTACTTAAACCATCAAAGTGATTAGTTTTGGAAGACTAATCAGCATGCATGGTTAGAGTTTTTCAAAAACTCTTTTCAGAAAATTCTACTTTCTTATTTTTCGTGTTTTTTTGTTTTTAATAAATTTTTAAATATTTTAAGCAATTTTTTTTACTTTTTAGACATACCTAACATAAATATACCTAAAAAGTAAAAAATTTGTGAAAGAAACCTTTTAAAAATTTACTAAATACCAAAAATATAAAATAAAAAAATACAAGAATTCAGTACATTTTTTATATTTTTATGTATTTATTAATTTTTGAAAATATTTTTTCACAATTTTTTTACTTTTTTAGATACATCTAAATAAGGTGCATCTAAAAAAGTAAAAAAAATTTAAAATTTTAAAAATATTCACTAAAAACAAAAAAATACGAAAACCAAAAAATTCAGTTTTCAAAAAATTTAATCCAAAAAACTCAAACCAAACACACTGAATTCTATTTCACTAATGATTTTCCAATTAAAAGTGGAACAAAATCATGCATGGATTGAATTAGTAAGAGTAACTCCAACAATCAATCAATTATTCACCCAAAAAAACTCCAACAATCAATTAGTAAAAAGAATAGTTAAAGTTATCATTTAGCAATGAATAGTATAAAAAAAAATTATAGAATAGCAAAATATGTTACTCAAACTATAAAATTATTATTTTTTAGCTTAACTGAACGACTGGCAAGCTTGAAAATTCTGCAATGCATTGTACCAAGTAGTCAACCACCCAATCGACCACTAGATCATCCACTGTTACACTGGCAGTTTTAACTATAGGTAAAATTGACGTCAAATTTGACAGAAGATATAGTAAAAATATAATTTAACAGTTTTAATAGTTCACCGTTGGAGATAAAAAATAAATTTTAAAATAATAAATAAATAAATAAATTTGAACTCCATGCTATTGTATAGCAACATCAATTCTAATACCTTACCGCTGGAGTTGCTTTAAGGGTGGTGTTGATATCCCCGTTAACAAATTTAAAAAGTTTAAAAGGATTTGATTATAATCCTTTCATTTCAAATTGTTTAAAATAATATGTTTTTGTGTTAAAATTTTTAAATTCGTTTTTATCATTTAAATTTTTTCATTAAGTATTTTAAATTTGTGAAAAAAATTTTAAATTTTTTTGACACAACAAATACATTTTTTTTAAAAAAATTCTTAGGCTGTATTTGATTTGGTTTTTGGAAATTTGGTTCAAAATATTTTTTAAAAAAAATTAAAAATTAATTTGGTGAAAGAAATTTAAAAAAAAAAAAAAAAATCAGAAACACTTAATATGATTACATAATTTTATCTTTTGAAATGTCAAAAATATTTTTCAAAAACTTTAAAATATTTTTTTTGATATTTATTTTTTCTCAAAAAAAAAATAACAACAAACAAACAAACAAACGAACGAATAAACAAACGACAAAAGCCTTATTGTTCATGCTAAACAAACATCAAGATGTTTTTCGATTACATTTGACATCAATTTGGTTGGAAGAGACCTCCGAGTGAAGGAGGCCACCTTGTTGGATGGTCTCATTCCCATCTTACTTGGTTTTGTGATCCTACTTTGAGCATAAATATTGGGGTACAGTTTTGATAGGATTATAAACAAGCCAAGATTTAGGATATTCAAGTCAATTACCAGTTAAGTTTGAGTTTACACAGAACTCAATTTGAATTTAATGAATTAAATTTAAACTCAATTCGTCCAAGATTTGAAAAACTCGAGATCAGCTTAAATCAACTCAAGTACATAAAAAATAAAACTTACATTCAAATTAACATACACATTGAACCAAAAAGGTTCTGAAAAAGATTTACAGAAAATAGAATTTGTTGTAATGTAAGATGCAAACATGGAGAAAATTAAAACTTAGCATTTCCTAAACCACGTTACATAATTTACACTTAAGGGCTACTTAGCAGCGGTTGAGATTCGTGGGACTCCCCAAAAAACCAAAAGATTAAAAAAATATACATACATCAAAACTCGATAGTGTACAGAGTGGTCAACTACACTCCTAGCTGATATTAGTTAGATATATAACTCATTCCCAACCCATCAACTTCTTTTGAACACACTCTTTGATCTCGTTCCTCGGCAAAGGAAAACCATCCCCATCGTCGAGCAAGATCCTGTAAACCTCCCATTCCCGATCATGAATCCTGTGTCTCGCTATCTCCACCTGTAACCGACAACAGAAATTTAGAGAGGAGCACGAAAAACCTCTTTCATCTTAATTGTACAATGTGCACCCAGGGAGAGATGCAATGAGTGAATTAGTAGTATTACCGAGAAGATGAGTATGTTTAGGATCTCGAGAGCAAGGGTAATATCATAAAAAACAAGTGGCCGGCCCCTGCCAGATAACTCGACAGGATTTGCCACTAGTAGCTCGGTGTCAGGGCCACGACTCAACACATCAACTCTTAGAGGACGGATAAGCTCCATTCTCAGACGAGAGCACAAGGCGTTTTGCTTATGAGGGTCCACTATCTTCTTCCTGTCTGCTTGCATAATGAACAAGTCCACCTCACAGTTCCGCTTTGCACTTGCGAAGAATCGCCCGTAAGATATCTGAAAGAAAGAAGACTTTTCAGTTAGTCCCATTGGTACCCTTTGATGTTTTATTTTATTTAAGCATCATATGTTGGCCTTTGATGTTGCCATGGACAAACTATCTAGCTAAGAAACAAGTGACACAAATAAGGCGGGGACATGCCGTCAGGATAATTTTCAAAATAAGCATCACACAACACGTGGAGGACACATTATATAAAGTCTTATATATTTATTTTATGTCACATATATATTTCATTCGAAGATAATAAAAAATATAAAACAATCGGGGTTTAGGCTCTATATCTAAAGACAATGAAATCAAATAGGACTGACTTCCAGGACATATACAAATCAAGAAGAAAGCAAAGGACAAAAAGAGCACTATTAATAGGTATAAATCTATATAATTCGTCTTTTATTATTAGATCTTGAACAATTTTATTCAAACTTGCAATGTGTTTTTGTATCCTATTGGCCCTGTCTGGGTCATAAAAAAACTTCAAAAATAATAGGACACGTTTGGATGTATGTACAATACGTGTCGAGAAATGTCTCAGTGTCGATACCCGACATGGACACACTATCTTCTTAGAGGTGTCTATGCTTCTTAGCTATCTAGCAACTTTAAGGTTCATGAGGTGACAGTGTCAAAGTACTGAGAAAGCATTATCCAATTCCAAATATTTCATGGGATTTTTCCTTCATCACCAAAATACCTCGCATGAGGTTTTGTGGTTATCCACCAAGAACATTCTCTGAGAAAATAAATAAATAAAATTGTTTGGATTGATAACATGTAGGAAAAGTTAATGGCAATTTGAATCATATACCTGGATGTTGTAATCCTTTAGGGTTCTCATGATGTCGTAAATGAGACCTTTGTGATCTTGGCAGAGGATTTGAACGAGGGTGTGAGACGGGCTGAAAGAATTATCAACTGTAATAGATACTGAGTTGGAGGCAAGAAAACCATTTCGGTGTTTGCTCGGCAGCTCTAAACAAAACATGTCTTGTGTAATTGCTGAGGGAAGAAAAGAGGACCCGTGTGAGCATGCAGTAACTTCTGGACCGGCTCGTTCAATCTCACAACTTATGATGGCATCCCCTAGTACAGCTTCCAGAGAGCCAATTGTTTCCGCTTGTCTCTTCTTAGTGTGAAGAAGTTCTCTGATTAATAAAATGTGCAAATTTATATAGTTTCAGATGTATATCCAAAATAAAAAAATAAATGAAAAGATCAATTCAAGTGCAGCTCTTAAGTGAGAAATAAAAGATGATCACACTACTATAGAACATGAATGAAAGGGTGAAAGATTTAAAGAAACCATAACAAATGTGTTGTTAGTCAGTGTTTTGAAAAGGAACCTAAGCAAAGGCTTAGGTGAGAAGCGAGCGGAAGACTTAAGCCCTGTTTGGCAAGTTGCTTTTTTAGCTTTTTTGGTTAAAATACCCAATAAAGACAAAATAGGCTAAAATAGCCAATAAGACAAAATGTCATATCCAACCCGTAATCATTTCACTTTTTTTTCCTCACAACCATCAAATCAACTACAAAAAAAAAAACCATCTTCCCAAACACAACTATTTTAGTCAAGCTAAAATAGCCAACTTCCCAAACAAAGCCTAAGTGCCTTGAAAGAAATTTAGGTGATGCAGCAAATTGATGCAAATGAATACTACTAAAGTTCCTAATTTAAGGTGAAACTCGATGCGATAACTGATGTTTAGAGTGTGTTTTGTACAGTAAAATGAACTAAAAAGCCTCACGAATGATTTCAATTGGCTAGCCATTTAAGTCATTTCTACTGGTGAAATAATCGTTCGACAAGAAGGGTCTTTAAAATTTGTGAAGGCCTATCCCTAAGAATAGCATCACTCCATGTCATGTCACATTAGCCCTGTATTTTGAGATAACACTACTGGCTTAAACACATACTTGATATGAAATTTTTACGACACTTAAATGCAAATATACATTTACTCAAAGGATATTCCATGATGTATAGATTCCAAGCATATCCCATAAACTTCTCAAATGAAATGTAAGCCTCTTTTATATATGTTGCCATGCTGCAATCCTGACACCCTTTATACAACCCCCCTTGAAACTCAAACAAAGTGTCGAAACCCAAACAAAGTGTCGAAACCCCATATTTTTTATTAAATTGTCCAAAATCTGGTTACTTTTTTTCATTAAACTAGCTCACTTATGCCAGTTTCACCACCTTTATCACAGAATCATATCAGACCCACCAATGGCATAATCATATACGAACAATTTCTGTTGCACCTTGTAGAGGCAGATGGAATTAAACAGCCTGAATCATCTGGGCATATATGATTGTGGGTTAAAATTGTCCTCCCTACATTGTCACAAGTAGACTCTGATCATCATTTTCTTTAATATTAATGCAAACACTCAAATTTGCATCGAGAGAAATTTAATGTTATTTGTGGTGCTATATTTAGACATTTATTCTCCTTTTTTCAAGAACTTTAGTGAACTTTAAGGTTGCTGAGAATACTAGGAAAGGATAGAGACTTTGGAACTTGCTATGAAAATATCAGACTTTAGAACTTAAAATAATTAAGAGATTGTGACTCTCTCTTTTTCTCCCCATCCACGGGAACCATAAGAATCAAACCAACAATATAAAGAGACAAATGGGAAAATGATTAGCAAAAAAACTAAAAATACTATACCATAAAATATCGATAATAACAAACCTGGTGTCCGTGACAAAGAAGAGATCCATCACTCTTCCATCTGGGGCTGTGGATACCTTAACTCTCTTTATTGTAAGCTCTAGCTCACACAGAACCTTGGTTACATCTACAAAAATATTTTTTTTTTTTTAAATATAAAACAAAGAAAGACGATGGAGATGAAATTAAACAAAAAAGTATATCCTAAAGTATATACAACATTATCTAGAAATTTTAATATCTTAAAAGGGTGAACTCTACACATTTCTTTGGAAGCAATTCTATGCAACCCTACTTTCTCGATGTGACCTATATGAAGTCCCTTTTCACTTTCAAGTTTCAACATGTCTTGATCACAAGACTAGTATGTAGAGGTGGGATTTTATCAAAGACTTAAGAAAGAAGAAAGCATATCCCTTTTCAATAAACATAAAAAAATACAATTTAAAATAACAATATCTAGAAATTTTAATATCTTAAACGAGTTAACTCTACACATTTCTTTGGAAGCAATTCTATACAACCTAACTTTCTCGATGTGACCTAATATGAAAGTCTCTTTCCACTTTCAACATGCCCCAGTCAAAAAATTAGTATGTAGAGGTGGGATATATCAAAGACTTAAGCAAGAAGAAAGCATATCACTTTCAACAAATATAAACAAAATACAATCTAAAATATGTGCACATAAACAATCTTCGAGTCAAAGTAAGTAAGCAACAAATTTCCTATAAAAAAAAAATAGCCCAGTGCGAGAGTCTTTGGCCAATATACAGATTAAAAACTAATTCTAAATTCAACAAGTTTTAAAAAAAATGGGTACCATGTAAGAGGCCCTTGCGAACATAGTAACACCAGAACTTCAATAAGAACACATCTGGTGGCTTGGGCTGCTGAAATTCAGGTCTGTAATAGTAAATTTCCGAGACAGCCGGTGAACACATAGGACACACCTCCAATAGCCTCTTCTTCAACAAATCCCACCTTGTTGTTGGCCTCCCAATCACCCAGAAAACTAAGTAACACCATTTACCATCCGTCGAAACATCTTCAAAAATGAAAAGAAAATGAAGAAAAAAGGAAAATAATAAGAATTTGGGTTTCTATTTTTCTACCATGGTTTCAAATAACAGAATACGTGACACACAGTCATGTATAAAACAGTATCCACAGATACTGTGCTATTATAATTCTAAAATCCCGGTAGGTATATTTCAAACCCTAGTTTCTACTAAGAATCTCAAGTGACAGTACAACCAAATAAAGAAAAATTAGATGAGAATGAAGAATCAGAATGTCCCATCTTATCATTTTCTTTGAACTTTAAATCCCACCTAGAAGAATAAAAGGGGAATAAAATTTCACAAACTTAGAGAGAGAGAGAGAGAGAGAGAGAGAGAGTAATTGCAATGTCCCATGTTTTGTGTTGCCACTGATCTCACCAAAACAGAACAAAGTGGAAAAGAATTTACATTTACCCCCATCTTCTAATTTTGCAATGAATCTCAAAACCCACCAACCAATTTGTCAAAAATACAATAAATAAAAAGAAAAATAACAAAAAATACACTAATTCATCAAATTTTTCTCTAAGAATCTCAGATCCAACTAAGAAAACTAAGACCAACATCAAAGAAATCCAAAATCTGAAAACAACCCATCACATATATTATGTTTTCCTACAAATCTCAAAACCCTTAACCTAAAACTTCAAAAGAAAACAACAAAAATAAATTAAAAATAAACAGCAACAAAAATCATTATCCATACCTCCTCTGGCAATGCTCAAGCCAAACAGCAATATGATCCTACACAAATCACAACCCAGCCCAGTCTTGTCAGGGCAATTCACAGTAATCACAGTGTGATCTCCTGGCTTCTCAGCCTTTTTTATCAAGATCAGATCCTCAGACAAAATGCCCATTTCTACCCAACTCTCACTCTCACTCTCTCTCTCTGTCCTGTATATGTGTGTGCAGTGTATATATCTTATGCTCTGAACTCTGTTTCTTACTCTGTTTCAGCTCTTAAAAATGAAGCAGAGAGAGACAAGATAGATAAAGTGTGAACACAAATGCTGGTCTACTACAGGATGGGGCATCACACTCTCTCTCTTCTTCTTTTTTCTAGTACTAAATGGGGAAAGATTATGGTGCACAGATGTGCACTATATCCAATTTATAATTAGAAAAAAAATAACATAATTTTATATTTTTTAAATTATAATAAAAATGTTATGTAGAACATAACTAAATATCTCATAAATTATAATTAAAATATTATTATAATTAGATAAAAAAAAAATCATAATTAAAAAAAATAACATAATATATATGATATATCTTTCCAAAAGGGATGTATAATAAAATTTCTCATTAAAAATTGGAGCAGAGAAATTGGAGATTCCATCGAAAAGGTATCAGAAGCAAACACGTGGTGTTCAATGGCCTCTGGTTTTCTCTCTTGTCTGATTTTTCTACGTAGAAGTTCTCATCTCTTTCTCGAGTTTCAATTTCTCAACGATAAACTATACTTTACGTTAATCTCTCCTTCGTCTTTTTAAATTCACTGTAACAATTTCTCAACGACAAACTATATATTAATTTCTCCTTCGTCTTTTTAAATTTACAATAATGCTATACACACAAAAGATGAAGGCCTCGTCTAGAATAAATTTTTTTTAATAATTTTTTAGTTTTTTGATTAAAATATAAAGTAAAAAAAATTAGTATGTTTGTTATGATTTTTTAATTTTTTACGAAAAGTTATGCAAAAAATAAAGAGAAAATGGAATCTTTAACTTTTTGATATAGGTTGTTAGCTTGTTGGTTTTTTTAGTGACTTTTTGACTAAAAAAGTCACTTGTCAAATGAGGCCTAAATATAAAATTAAACACATAAATTATTTCACCAGATAATTGATCGAACGATCGGAAGATACCATGACAGTCACGACCGATACAATGACAGCTGCGATTGACAAGTTTCGACCGGTAGTCTAGCTGAATAATCGAATGAACAGTTTCTATGTTTGATTCTATATTCGGTCGCATGTGCGACTAGACTTTTTGCAATTTAAATTAAAATGTCTTTATAAATTATGAATGCATATATAATTGAATAAATTATGTAAATGGTCCATATAGTTTATACGATATGTCAATTTGGTATATGTTGTTTCAATTTGTTCGATTTTGTCCTTTAATTTAACAGATTGTATCATTTTAGTCCAATAAACAACGGTGGTTAAGTTTAGTGGACAGCAAGTCTATACATTGTGTCAATTTGGTGTAAACTATAAGGATAAAAATTGACACATAGTTTGACTTTCTGACCACCAAACTTAATAACCGTTATTTATTTGATTAAAATGACACAATCTGTTAAATTAAGGAGCAAAATCGAGCAAATTAAAATAATAAAAACTAAATTGACACATCTTGTAAATTACAGAGACTATTTATATAATTTATCCTATATAATTTGTATGAATATTAACAAATAAAATAAAATATAAACACTTATCATTTTACACAACTATTTTTTTACTTGTGATTATATGTAACAGTAAATACTGTAGCAAGAGTTCACTTACAACTCCAAATAACTCGAGGACCGACCTACTATGCACAATAACTGGTAGTCTGGTATACATACAATTCACATATAACTTTCAAACTTTTTATTACCCAACTTTTGCCTCTATTATTAGTGGAAAAAATGTGATATACATCTTCAAAAGTGTCATGCTTAATTTATCATTTTTAAATCACTTTTAATGATGTGATATTGAAATTAGACTTCACATAATAAAATAATTACAAATCAAAATTTAACACTTATCAAATATATCATTAAGAATGATTTTTAAAAATGATAAATTATATTTGTTTTTACTTGTATCGTTTTGTTGGGAATGGTGTTGTGTTTTAACCTATAAAAAATGAAATAGCAAACATTAGTTGCACATTTTAGACCTATACATACCATAACCAGCCACCAAACATGGCCTGCAAGTCACGTGGGGGATTCACCAACTCATCTCTCATCGCCATTTCACCACCACTCACTCACTCATCATCACTATGGTGGAAGATTGAAGAGGAAACTGGGGTCTATTATAATTAAATACATCAAGATTCTTTAATTATTAATGATTATTGAGAGGGTAATTTATAAACCGAAGTAGGCCAAGCTGCGTATTGGGCCTTAGGGCCGAAATGAAAAGGGCCGAGTAGAAAGGCCATGAAAGCTACTCCGGTTTGGAGAAGTAACTTTGAAGAATAGACCGGTCGCACAGTTGTGGTGGTTAGCCCGGTCTCGGAAGGATTTAGTTCTACTCCGGTTGAGAGGAGTAGCACGAAGGCTTCGGTCTTCGATAGTTACTTCGGTTGTAGCATGTGAGAACCGAAGTAATTTGTGGTTCTAAAATATAGCTCGGCTTTAACTCCCTTGTGGATAGCTCGGTCCTAGCATGGGAAGGCCGAGGTAAGGGAGAGTAAAGTGAGGGCCGAATCAATAGTTATTTCGGTTGTACAGGAGTTCGGCCCTAGCAAAGCCATCTCACTTGGCTTAAGCAGTGAGGAGGGTGTTGGAGGATAAGCATTATCTTCCAGGAGTATGAATCCTAGGAGGACTCTACGCATGGAGGAGTAATCCTAGAAGGACTCTACTTGGGGGAATAAGAGTCCTACCAGGATTGTGCCACGCGAAACCTATATAAGCTCACCAATATCACCTTTGAAGAGGTAATGCAACTTTACTCCCTGAATTCATAGAGCTTTTGTCTATTTGTCAAGCTTTCTGACTTAGGCATCGGAGAGGTTTCCGGCACACACCCGCCGGCTAGCTCACGTGTGTATTTTCAGGTGGTTGAACGACGTCGTACGGAGGAGCGCAGACTTGGTCAACAGGATTATACGAGAAGGTGTATTTCTTTCCCGTACAATTGGCGCCGTCTGTGGGAAATCAGACAAGAACAACCTCTTGATCAAGCTTTTTCTCCTAAAAAAATCAATGGCGAACAACGAAGAATTACCTCAGTCCGCCGTCGACGGACTAACTCCAGAAGGGGGTGCAAGGCGCGAAGGCCTACCCGTGGTCACTCCCATGGCGAACCTGGAATCACACAGACAAAATTCCAGGAGAGATGCGAGGGGACGAAGGCGGAATAACAGCCCTCATCCCTCTCGTTCGCAAAGCCCAGAAAGACAAAGACGCAGAATTGATCCTCAAACTTTGGAAGATCGCGTCAGAGAACAAGACGAGTTGATCCGTCGGATGGCGGCAGACATGGAATCCTGAAACGCCAGGTGAAAGGAAAAGAAGTGACGACAGGAGAGGGGCGCACGAACAAGACGCCCCCTCGCCACTCCGAAAGTCGTAGCAGGAATACTACACCCTCACAAGGGGAGAACAAGAGCCTCAGGACAGGCGACGCGCAATCTAGATCCTCCAGAACTCATCACTCCAGGCCTGAGAGGACGAGGTCTGAAAGGTCGCACACCGAAGGAAGCACATATCGGCCCTCACACTCACACCAGACAAGGTCTAGGCAGACAGAGTTGCCCAGATCGTCCGACCTACGGACCGTGCTAGAAGAGAAAGCGCGGTGGAAGGAGGACGCAAGAGCGCGCGATCCACACAGAGTCTCTGCCTTACAACGGTTGGCTCCTCGGACGCATGGAAGCGTCGAGGTTGGAATGCCAATACCGCGCCCGGCCTACGAACCAGCGGACAAGGCATTGGCGAGGCTGCAAACCTCACCATTCGTCCCAGCAATAGAGAACGCGCCCCTACCGTCAGGCTTCCTACAGCCCAAATTCACAACATATGAGGGGAAGACGGACCCTTACTCACACTTAAGCCACTTTCGCCAGGTCATGGCTGTATACCGGCGGAATGAGGCCTTGATGTGCATCCTATTCCCCTCAAGCCTAGGTGACCTAGGCCTGACTTGGTTTGAAAAGCTTCCAGAGGGCAGCATAGCCTCCTGGGCGCAATTGGCGGAGGCGTTTGTAACACGATTCAGAACAAACACAAAAACCCCGGTGGAGATCGACCAGTTACTCTCCATCGATATGGGCGACAAGGAGACCCTGAGGTCATACAACAGTCGCTACTGGGAGACATTCAACCAGATTGGGGACTGCCCAACTAACCTCGCCATTGCGCAGTACAAAAGAGGCCTTCCAGTCGGAAATAGACTAGGGACTCTATCACCATGACACCACCTCTCACAATGGAAGCCCTGATGGAGAGAGTGCATCAGCACATCAGGGTAGAAGAGGATGGCGCTCGCGCCAAGGCAAAATCTGGCGCGACCACAACACCAGAGAAGAAGACCTCGGCAAAGGTCAATGCGGTAGATCGCCAGAACCGAAACAGACAGGGCAGGAAAGACAACGGAGAAGACCAAGACAAAAGATGGTTGAGAGTCCGCACTGCCATCACCACAGTCTTCAAAAAACCGATCTACCGTATACTTAGCGAAATTCGAGACGAGCCTTTCGTCAAGTGGCCAGCTAAGTTAGGCGAAGCTCAGAAGGACTACGATGACAGATCGAGGTGCACCTTCCACAAAGAAAAGGGGCACCGCACTGAGAACTGCACACCATTGAGGCAGCATCTGGAAGAGTTGGTGGCGGCAGGGTCACCTGGACAAATACATAGAAGGAGGGGCACAGCCAGCCCCCCAGGACCACAATGTGCCCAATGGAATGCCAAACGACGCCCCACCTCAAGGCGTCATCAACGTAATACATGGAGTCTTTGAACCTGAGCGTGTATGCGAGCTCAGAGGTTCAATCAAAAAGGCTGAGCACTTCAGAGAGGTGCTAAGTGCCCAACCAGTCGCCAAAAAGGGGAAGATGGAGGCCACAAATGTCATGTCCTTTTCAGATAAAGACTTGGCAAGGATTTATTGCCCTCACAACGATGCCTTGGTCGTCACTCTCCGAATCAAGGATTTTGATGTCAAGCGGATTCTGATTGACCAAGGTAGTTCGTGTGAAATCATGTATTATGAAACCTTCAAGCAACTAAAGCTTCAAGATAAAGACTTGGCGCCTGCCGTATCTCCCCTTATCGGATTCAACTCCATGCCAGAGTGGCCCGTCGGCAAAATTATCCTCCCAGTCAGAGCAGGGAGTGTAACGAAACAAGTGGAGTTCTGGGTGATAAAGGTCCCCTCCACCTACAACGTTATCTTGGGCAGAACATGGCTGCATGCCATGCGCTCAGTGGCATCCTCCTACCACCAAGTGATGCGATTTCCCAACGACACCGGCATAATTGAAGAAGTATATGGGGACCAGATCATGTCCAAACAATGCTTCGTCACAACAAACGGAAGCCGTGCGGCCAAGGGGTATGTTCATTCGATTGAAGAACCTGAGAGTAATGAACTGTTCGCAGAGGTTGGCAAAGCAGCTGATCAGAAAGCGATAGAAGATTTGGTGGAGGTAAGAATCGATGAAAAGAACCCGGATAAGTTCTTTTTGCTTGGTTCGACGTTATCCAGCGCTGAGAGGTTGGAGGTTATGGAATTCCTGACCTCCAACATCGAAGTGTTTGCCTGGACGCCTTACGACATGCCAGGCATTGATCCAAACCTAATCTGCCACCAACTCAATGTCCACCCATCTGCCAGACCGGTCATTCAACGCACACGCAGATCGGCACTCCATCACGCTGAGATAGTGGCAGAAGAAGTGGGTAACCTGCTGGAGGCAGGAGCAATCAGAGAGGTACATTACCCCAGATGGATCTCCAACACAGTAGTGGTGCCAAAGAAGAATGGCAAGTGGCGTGTATGCGTCGACTACAAAACAGTCAACAAGGCGTGCCCAAAGGATAGCTTCCCCCTACCAAGGATAGATCAACTGGTAGACTTAACGGCAGGGCATAACAGACTTAGCTTTCTGGACGCATACAGAGGCTACCACCAAATTGCCATGCACAAACCAGACCAGGAGGTCACGTCCTTCACCACGCCAAGAGGACTATACTGCTACAAGGTCATGCCCTTTGGCCTAAAGAACGCAGGGGCGACATTTCAGAGAATGGTCACAAAGATGTTCGAGCCATTGTTAGGCAGAACAATGGAGGCGTACATCGACGACATGGTGGTCAAAAGCAAGGATGCGGATGACCACCTAAAGGACCTAGATGAGATGTTCCAGATCCTGAAGAAACACAAGCTGCGCCTTAACGCTTCTAAGTGCGCATTCGGTGTGGGGTCTGGCAAGTTTCTAGGTTTCTTGGTGACCAACAGGGGTATTGAGGCAGACCCCTCCCAAATCAGAGCAATTCAGGAGTTAGAGAGGCCTAACTCAGTAAAGAAGTGCAGCATCTCACCGGCATGGCAGCAGCACTTAACCGATTCATCAGCCGGTCTTCAGACAGATTGCGTCCATTCTTTCAGTCACTAAAAGCTAAGTTTGAGTGGGACGAAGAATGCGACCGAGCTCTGGAGAGTTTGAAGGAATACATGTCTTCTCCACCACTACTTGTCACCCCAATACCTGGAGAAGAACTCTTCCTCTACTTGGCAGTCTCTCAGCACGCGGTAAGTGCAGTGTTGGTTCGAGCGAAGGGGTCCAGCATCTTCCAATCTTCTATGTCAGCAAGACGTTGTTAGGCGCTGAAACGAGGTATTTGCCACTGGAGAAACTGGCATTGGCCTTAATGATGGCCTCAAGGAAGTTGTCACATTACTTTCACGCCCACACCATAGTTGTTCTCACAGCCTTCCCACTTAAGGCTTTATTCGAAAGGGCGAACTTCTCTGGGCGAATTCTGAAGTGGGCAGTAGAATTGGGACAATATGACATCAAGTTCCAACCCAGAACCGCAGTAAAGGCCCAATCCTTGGCAGACTTCGTCGCAGAGTTCACCCCTGGAAGCCATCAAGTCTGCCCAATTGACCTGACTGACACAACCGAACTAGGGATGGAGATTGACGCCGGAATAGCGCAACCCCTAGTGCAGGTTACTCAGCCAGAGCCAAGGCAGACCAGAGTAGAGAAGGCAAGAAGCAAACAGACCATGCTACACCAAGTCAGGACTCGCCAACAGATGAAGGCTTGGTGCAAACGGAAAGTAAGGGGCAGACAACGAGCATGGACTCTGAAGAAGACACCAGCATCATGGAAGATCCCAAGGCGTCATCTGATCCCTCCACCTGCTGGAAGTTGTTCGTCGGAGAGATGTGGAAGCTCTTCGTGGATGGAGCATCCAACCGACATGGAGCAGGACTTGGCATAGTCCTCATCTCTCCAGATGGCCTAGTGGTGGAGCAAGCGATCAACCTTGGCTTCCCAGCATCAAACAACGAAGCGGAGTATGAAGCGCTTCTGGCAGGCCTCAAGTCAGCCTTCTACATGAAGGCCACCGAGCTAATGGTTTACAGCGACTCACAGTTGGTGGTAAACCAAATATCTGGCGACTACGAGGCAAAAGATGATAGAATGGCCAAGTACCAAGAATTGGTCAGAACAGAAATCAAGAAGTTTGAAGTGGTGAGGATAGAACAGATCGGCAGAGAGGAAAATAGCAGAGCAGACGAACTAGCAGGCTTCGCCTCAATGGCAGACACCTCCATTCCTCACCCACTACTAATCGACTATCTGCCTAGACCAAGCATTGAAGACCCAGAAGCAGAAGAGGTATGTTGCGCAGAATTAGGCCCTTCTTGGATGGATCCCATCATACTTTTTCTGAAAGACGGCACCCTACCAGAAGAGAAGAAAGAAGCCAACAGAATCAGAGCAAAATCGCAGCGATTTTGGCTCTCTCCATCCTTGGCGCTGTACAAAAAGTCATTCTCAGGACCTTACTTGAAGTGTGTTCACCCCAGCAAAGTGGAAGCATTCCTATTCGAAATACATGAGGGTGTTTGCGGCAGCCATCAGGGAGGAAGATCACTGGCATACAGGGCAATTTCACAAGGATATTGGTGGCCATACATGCAAGCAGATTCGGAGAAGTATGTTAAAAAGTGCGAAAAGTGTCAAAAATTCGCACACCAAATACACCAACCTGCCAGAGAACTTCTACCTCTAACCAGTCCATGGCCTTTCGCAATGTGGGGGTTGGACATAGTAGGCCCACTTCCAATAGCTCCAGGCAACAGGAAGTTCTTTCTTGCCGCAACTGACTACTTCTCAAAGTGGGTGGAAGCAGAAGCCTTGGCGTCAATCAAGGA
Source organism: Camellia japonica (assembly GCA_030407325.1). Taxonomy (NCBI): domain Eukaryota; kingdom Viridiplantae; phylum Streptophyta; class Magnoliopsida; order Ericales; family Theaceae; genus Camellia; species Camellia japonica. Next base: position 199,945,734 of record JAPPVO010000002.1, on the reverse strand, counting down.
AAAAGATGTGAAGAAGTTTGTCTGGCAGAATATCATCACTCGATTTGGCATACCAAAGGCACTGATCTCAGACAACGGCACTCAATTCGACGGTAGGATTTTCAGAGGCTTTTGTGAAGAGTACAAGATAGAGTTCTATAATTCTACACCGGCATATCCCCAAGCAAATGGTCAAGCAGAGGCCTCAAACAAAGTCGTTTTGGATGGATTGAAGAAAAGGTTAGAAAGAGCAAAAGGCAAGTGGGCAGAAGAGCTCCCTCATGTTTTATGGGCTTACCGCACCACGCCGCGACGATCAACAGGAGAAACACCATTTTCCTTAGCTTACGGCATGGAGGCAGTCATCCCATTAGAAGTTGGCCTCCCCACAATCCGAAGCGAAAACTTTGATCCGGACTTAAACGGTGAAGCCATAGCACTAGAGCTTGACCTTGCAGAAGAAAGAAGAGACAGAGCATTGGTTCACATCGCCTCCTACCAACAAGAGTTGTCTAGAAAGTATAACAAAACAGTACATCCAAGGCAGTTCAAGATTGGAGATTGGGTACTGCGCAAAGTGATGGGAAACACCTTAGTTCCAGGAGATGGCAAGCTAGGACCTAATTGGGAAGGACCTTATAAAGTGGTCGGATTAGCAGGCAAAGGGGCATACCACTTAGAAGATGAGGACGGCAAAGCAATCCCCAGGCCATGGAACACGGCCAATCTCAAGCTGTTTTATTTTTAGCTTCTTTTCTTTTAAGTATGTAATTTTTTACTTTCTCAATAAAACAAAGCCGATTCTTTTCAACATTATGGTTTTCAGTAGAAAGTAGCTTTAGAAAGTTTGTATTGTAAACATAGTTGGCCGGAATAACCAACTATGACCCCTCCTAAGCCCAGGATAAGGATCCAGGCTGCAGGACGTTTTGGTCGGAAAAACCAAGCATTTTTTCTAAGTTGGCTGGAAAAACCAACTTAGAGGTTGGCTGGATTAAACCAACACCCATCCTGAGTCCAGGATTAGGATCCAGACTGCAGGACGTTTGGCCGGAATAACCAAACATGATATTCTAAGTTGGCTGGAAAAACCAACTTAGATGTTGGCTGGATTAAACCAACACCCTGTACTCTTCAGCCGAAGTAAAGTTTATGGCTGAAGAGTGGTTGGCTAGATTAAACCAACACTTTGTACTCTTCAGCCGAAGTAAGCTATATCGGCTGAAGAGTGGTTGGCTGGATTAAACCAACACTTTGTACTCTTCAGCCGAAGTAAGCTATATCGGCTGAAGAGTGGTTGGCTGGAATAAACCAACACTTTGTACTCTTCAGCCGAAGTAAGCTATATCGGCTGAAGAGTGGTTGGCTGGATTAAACCAACACTTTGTACTCTTCAGCCGAAGTAAGTTATATCGGCTGAAGAGTGGTTGGCTAATGAGTTAGATAGTTAGCCGAGATGAAAGTTGTACAATTAAGTTCATGGAAAAATTCATTACAAAGTACAAAAATGCAAGTACAAAACCGAGATGAGAGTTGAAGAAATTTTTTCATTGATCTACAAACCAAGTACAGATAGGGGACCGCAGCCCGGTTACAAAAGTTCAGAACAAAAGAAAAAAAAAAAAAATGAAAAATTAGCGGAGAAGATTATCAAGCTCGGCATCGAATTCTGCATCATCATTCACTTGGAGTCCGGTGTCAGAGGGGAGCACGGTTCGAAGTGCGAGTTCGGTATCAGCCTGCACTCCGGTGTCAGTCGGCTGCAGCCTTAGAGCTGGATCTTCAGTAACTAGCTCAGACCGAACTGTTTGATCATTCGGCTGTTCATTGACAACCGGAGTATGAGATTGCTCATCATCATCTTCATCATCATCATCTTCGTCATCCGATGAGCCGAGAAATTGTTTCTGGATTTCATCAGCGTAATCTTGCATTGAGACCGGAATGAAGTGCTCCGGAGCGTTGTAGGCCTCGGTTTCAGGCCCACAACCGATCTTCTCCATTGCACCTCTCCAGCCGCACTGAAAGAACAAACTCTTCGCTGCTTCGCATTGTAGGGAGTAGCCAGCTTCGGCCTCTTTGAACCCCTCCTTGGATGCATCTTCAGCCTTCTCTTTCAACGCTGCTATTTCGGCGTCTTTTTTGGTCTGCATTTGCGCCATCTCCCATAAGTATTGGTCTTTCACCTCGGTCACGGCGCGCTGTTTATCGCTGTCAGCCGAGGCAACCAGTCCGGTGAGACGCGCTATCTCGGCCTCCAGTTCGGCCGACCTTTGCTTGGACAGTGCCAGCTCGGCAGTCCTGGTCTCGGCATCCCTTATTGCGTGCCTTGTTGTTTTTCGGAGTTCCATTATTTGCTTGTGTGCTATTGTGTTTTTCTGGATGGCCTGCCAAGGTACAATAAGTTCAGTATTAGCCGTGCTCAAAGTTGGAAAACAAACAAACAAAAGGAGAACAGTAATACTTACCAAGATCATGGACTTGGTGGATGACCGGATGGCTTTAAGCTCGGTGTTCAGTTGCTTACTATGGTGCTCCATGTCTTTGGGAAGACAAACGCCCCTGGCCAGGTTGAAGGCCAGTAAGTGCTCCTTGTCAGCAACAACGGAGTCATCTTCATTGATATCTCGGTTGTCGAAGACGAAGGGTGGAGCCCATTTGTTCGTAGGCGCAGCACGGTCAGATGACTCCGGTTGCAAGTTGGGTTCGGGGTTCGGCGGAATGATGGTGTCGTCCTCATCGACCAAACGCAGCTCGGTCTCGGTGGTCCGGGCGCGCTTAGCTCGGCGAGAGGATGATGGCTGTTGGGATGGAAGAGCGATCACGGCTTCAGTAGTTTGGTGGGATGGTGGCACTTCGGCCCTGGTAGTTGCGGTAAGCATGGCCTTCATCCGGTTCTTCTTCGCCATCTCTTGTTCGGCTGTTAGGGGCACGAGCACAATTTCTGGCAGGGTTGGGTCCGGCTCTGGTGGATCTTCAAGGAGGAAATCAGTCACCTTTGATTTTCGGCGACCGGAGTAGCGGTAGGTCGGTTGGAAGTCGAGGAGTTTAGCCCAGCTTCTTTCTCGAACCCGAAGTGCGGCGCGGAGAACACCTAAGTTGGGGTAGCCGTACTGGGAGTGGAGGAAAGCTGAATCTGCAAGAAATAGAACAAGTGTAAGTTCGGTTATAGAAAGGGCACCGAAATCAACAAAATCAAGAAATGTAACCGAAATATGAATACCGGGCTCTCCTTTCTTCCAATTTATTCTTCGGCCTGGGATTCGGGCCTGGAAGTCTTCAAAATTTCCAGAAACCCAAAAGAAGTCGTCGTCGTTCAAGTCCTTATCCGGTGTATGTTTTATTATTTTTTCTCTACCTCGGCGCACTCTCAAATAGTAGCACCAGCCTTGGTTTTTGGATCCTATTGAGTACTGATGTAGTATCTCGGCCAGACCTAGGTTCAGACCGGTTTGTTGGTTCAGAGCATCTATGCCCATTATTATTCGGTATGTGTTGGTGGATAGTTGGGTTGGGCAAAGTCTAGTCTGCCTAAGGAATTCGCATATAAGGGGCTGAACTGGGAACCTGAGTCCGGTCTCGATTATTGACTGGAGGGTGAATGGTACGAAGCCTTCTTCATCCCAGGGGTCTACTCCTTGTTCGGCTAGGACCAGGTTTACATCGGCTGGGATTTGGTAGTCCTTCCTGAATTCGGCCAGGCCCCCGGGGGTTTCTACAAGACATCTATACTTCCCCATTTTATTGTATAAATTAAATAATTTATCTCGGAGGTAAGAGGGTGCTTGGTAGCTCGGTTGAGTGCACAGAGGTATCTGGGCAACCTAAGTCTGCAAAGTGAAGAGACAAACTGTTAAGCACAGATCGAGGACCGTGCTACAGAAACAAAGCAAGAAAAGGCTAATCTTATTTCGGCTCTACAGGGTGCGATGTTATCTACATCGGTTTGCAAAGGATCATGCTATCTCGGTTTGGCAAGGCATTCGGTTAGCTCGGTTTTACTATTTGGTTTCGTTATCCCGGCTGAACGTCAAGGGGCAGCTTTCTGAGTTCGGTTTGGGAACTCTGAATGCTGGCTTGGCCCCTGAAGTTTTAGCTCGGTTATATGCTCTTGAGTGGCTAGTGCGGTGGGTTTTCATTCCGGTTATTGGCTTTAGGGAACTACTGTGGTATGCACCAAGTTCTAGTTCGGTTTCAGTCTGCCTAGATTTTTATACAGCAAGAACAGTGTTCTAGTTCGGTTGAAACATGTACAAAGATCAAAAGGGTGTTCTACTAGCCAAAACAGTATGTTCAAGGTGTTCTTGTGAAGTTCTTCAGACAGTACAAATACAGTAGAAGAAAAACGAAGTGTTTTGCAAAAACACACAGCGTAGTCTACCATGGATCAAAAACGCAAGTAAGAATAGAGAAACAAGAATGAATTCGTGTACTTACCAGAGGAAGGGAGAAAAAACTGGAAGGTTGAGGCAGCAGCAAAGAAAGATGCGAGCCTCAGAGGAAGCAGAGAGAGAGAAGATGAACAGAGGATAGTGTGATTCAAAAATGAAGGGTTCTTTTGATGAAAAGGGAAAAAGAGCGGGACTGTTCAAATATTCCGGAGTACGAGGGACGGCGCGACAGCTGTGAAGGGCCAATCAGAGCATGCCACGTGCCAAGGGAAGGACAATCGATTCAGTTTCCATAAACTGAAGAGACGTTTGACCGGATGTGCTCAGCTCGGCTTGAGCTTAGCTCGGCTAGAGAAGCTGGGAAGGTTTTCAGCTCGGCCGGAGTAGCTAACGGATTGTAGCTCGGCTGGATGAGCTAAAACTTTAGTTCGGTTCATAGACAGGTAATCCCTATCATGCTGTGCAGATGGAATTAAGGGGCAATTGAGAGGGTAATTTATAAACCGAAGTAGGCCAAGCTGCGTATTGGGCCTTAGGGCCGAAATGAAAAGGGCCGAGTAGAAAGGCCATGAAAGCTACTCCGGTTTGGAGAAGTAACTTTGAAGAATAGACCGGTCGCACAGTTGTGGTGGTTAGCCCGGTCTCGGAAGGATTTAGTTCTACTCCGGTTGAGAGGAGTAGCACGAAGGCTTCGGTCTTCGATAGTTACTTCGGTTGTAGCATGTGAGAACCGAAGTAATTTGTGGTTCTAAAATATAGCTCGGCTTTAACTCCCTTGTGGATAGCTCGGTCCTAGCATGGGAAGGCCGAGGTAAGGGAGAGTAAAGTGAGGGCCGAATCAATAGTTATTTCGGTTGTACAGGAGTTCGGCCCTAGCAAAGCCATCTCACTTGGCTTAAGCAGTGAGGAGGGTGTTGGAGGATAAGCATTATCTTCCAGGAGTATGAATCCTAGGAGGACTCTACGCATGGAGGAGTAATCCTAGAAGGACTCTACTTGGGGGAATAAGAGTCCTACCAGGATTGTGCCACGCGAAACCTATATAAACTCACCAATATCACCTTTGAAGGGGTAATGCAACCTTACTCCCTGAATTCATAGAGCTTATGTCTATTGGTCAAGCTTTCTGACTTAGGCATCGGAGAGGTTTCCGGCACGCACCCGCCGGCTAGCTCACGTGTGCATTTTCAGGTGGTTGAACGACGTCGTACGGAGGAGCGCAGACTTGGTCAACAGGATTATACGAGAAGGTGTATTTCTTTCCCGTACAATTATATATATTTTTTTATAAATTTGTATGTTTTGAATCGCTGAATTATGAAAATCGTACAACCATATCTTATTTAAAAATCATTTGGAGAGGTAAAAATGATATATTCATATAATTAAAGGGGTCAAGATATACGAATTCATATATTAGAAAAGTAAATTACTAATAATTGAGAAAATATTAATATAATTAAGGCTATGTTTGGCATGAAGGTTTGGATGCTATTTTAGTTACAAAAAGATAAAATAAATTTTTTAGCTTAATAAGACAAAATGTCACATCCAAACTATAATCAATTTATTTTTTCTCTCATAACAGTTAAAAAATTTATCCCAAATGAGATTGTTTAGCCCCGGGCTGAAATAGTTAAAAAATTAAAAAATCAACTCACATCCCAAATGAAGGCTAACTCTTGTAATTATAAATGTGAAAATTGCACTGTGAGAGAACAAAAGTGATGAAACGGTACTTGTTAGCTAATTGATCTTTCTCTTCTCTCTTTCGTAAGTGAAGATGCAGATTGGAGCATGATCGTGACAATGCACTCTCACTTAGCCTTTTCCACGGGAAAACGGAAAGTCCTTTTGGTAACTTTTTGGCCATTATAATTGGGGTAATTATTGAGGACAATTATTTAATAGTTTCATAATATTACATGTTGTTATTTATGTAGTATTTTGTATCAGTTATGTTGTAAAAATAATTTTTCTAAAAAATACAAGTAATGTCACACTTTTGTTACATAATTAAGAAACAAATGATACCTAACGTAATGTATATTGAGATTTGTTATTGGCTAACAATACAATTTCATATAGTACTCTCTGAATATCTAATAATTTTACAGTTATTTAATAATTCAAAGCTTAGTGCTCTTAACCACTCATATAGTTAATTGTTTTTTATATGTGAAAAATGGCAATTCACCTTCTGTTAGGTAGTTGATAAATAAATAATTAATTATTGTAAGAGGAGTTAATTTGAGCCCATTAAATTAATTAGGCTCAATAGTCCAAGGTTGATGGGCTCGAATTTATCGTAAGTCCAAGGTTGGTGGGCCCAGATTTATCGCCATCAAACGGGCCGAGTCGCTCTAAGCCTCGAAAGGGTTCGAATTTACGAACTTAGAGACTTACTCGGGCTCGGACTTGAAAGGGTTCGGATCCACGAACCTAGAGATTCAAAGCACTTGGCTTCGAATAGATTCAGACGCAATTTAGAAGCCACTCTATTAATGAGTCTCAGAACAATTACAAACTCGGAGCTTTCCGGGATCTACGTACCAGAACCATGGGCGTAATGGAGTCTGAACAAATGACCCGATCCCGAGAACGGTGAGTGGAGATAAATTCACTCTTCGGTTAAACTAGCCTATACCCGAGTCGAGGTGGCACGATCAAGGGGGTTCCTGAGACTTAGCAATATTTGCGACAGGGCGTTCTCTTCAACTATCCCTGACCCTTCTGCGGCAAGACGTCCTTTAGGACAACCCCTGACCATTTGGGATGATTGGAGATCATTGATTAGGTATGGCTAAGAATAAAGGTTCGTCGAGAGATTGATCTCCTCTTCGGGGTTTTCCTCATCCTCGGAGAGGTCACCTTCTCAGACAAGATTGTTAGAGAGAATATTTTCCATGTGCCTTGCACATGGGCTCCATCCTACATCATGAGGTGCCTATAAATAGCACACATCCATAGCTTCACAAGGGATGAATTTTGGAGAGATAACTCTAGTGAAAGAACTAATTTTCTTTCTCCATTATCAACCTTGAGAGTGAAAAGCGGGAGATCCATGGGAGAGCCTTGCATTATTCTCTCTCTTACTATTTTTGTCTTATTCTTCACCCAATCTCTTATCTCCATCATCTCTTTGCTTTTATGTTCTTAGTTGAGACTATTGAATAATCTAAGCCTCTCATCATCTTCTAGAGAATTCGAATTTTTCTTCAAGAATCTTCGAAGATCTTCGAATTTTCCAACAACATTCTTGAACCCTCTCATACAATTACTTATTGAAATATTTTAATTTTTTATTTGATAAAAATATCACATAAATAATATCACGTGATACTTTAAGAATATTTATTATGTGATGGTGTAGAAAATATTGAAAATTTGGTAATGGGGAGTGTTATCCACACTACTCATTTGGGTCCTCTTCATTTTAGGTAGTAAGGTTCATTTGAAAAAAAAAAAATTCAATACAAGAAACATAAATATTATTACAATTTTTCTATGCCATTTAAGGCTTTATTTGGTTTCAATTTTAGAAACAAATTTTTAAAATTTTGTTATAAAAAATATATTAAATTGACAAAAAATAAACACTTTTAATTTTTTTTTAAATTATGTTCAAACTAAAGAAAACTAAAATCATATGACGAGTGTTTTTTATTTATTATTTTTGTTCGCTAAATTAATTTTTAATATTTTTTAAAAAAATTAAAAGATAAATTATGAAAACTAAACTGAATGTGTGATAATGTGGTTGCCAAATGTTCTTTTATTTAAAGTTGAGTTTAAAAATCATAGTTCTAAAACACAATTTTATAACAGGGCAAAATTACAACTTGTCATTTTGATTTCGTAATTTATTGAAATAAACCTTCATTTATGACAAAAACTGAAAATTATTCAAATCCTAATATCCAAGTTCATTATCTTTACATTTTTTTGAAGAACTATTCTCAATCTAATTGTTTTTAAATTCATTTTAAAACTTGTCTTTTAGATTTGGTTTGGGAACTTCTTATAATAGTCAGAAAAGTAAGAAAAACTTAAAAAGTCAAATAATTATATAAAAATTAAAAATTTTCTCTTTTTTTTTATATTATTTTTTTTATGTATTTTTATAAAAATCAAAAAATATGGTAAATATACTATTTTTTTTTTTCATTTCCCAATTTAGGCCTCGTTTGAAAATAAGTTATTTTTTGAATTTTTTGTTAAAATATGAGGTAAAAAAATTAATATGTTTGGAATGACTTTTTATTTTTTTATGAAAAGATGTGCAAAAAATAAGGGAAAAGAGAATCTTCGACTTTTTGATAAAAGTTATTGACTTTTTAATTTTTTTAATAACTTTTTAACTTTTTTACTAAAATCACCACTTACCAAATAAGACCTTAATTAAAAATAATAAAAAAAAGTCAAAAAAATTACTGTATTTTAGAACCAAGGACTATAAACAATTAGAGTGGAAATAAAATTTTTAATTTTTTGATGATGTGTAAAGTTCTTATTGGACAAACTTCTCATTAAAATTCAAAGCGGATGAACATTTCAAAATATCATAAAAGTGCTTTTTGTGTTTTGCTGATAACTTGAAAATGACATTCACATGGTTGAGATGAGATGGTTGATGAAAAGAAATTAACGATACGTTTAGGTGCTTCTTAAATCATTTACTTGCTTGTTTTGAGAAGTTGCTTAAAATTAATTTTTTAAATTTTTTTTTAAAAATATATTAAAAAATAAATAATATGACTCAAAATAAGTTAAAAATTAAAATTTAATATTTAATCATATTCTTAAATTAACCCTTAATTAACCGTTCATCTCTCCTATTAAGATACTATCACATGGCATTTTACTCTTGAAAAATGCTAAATATTCTAAAATTTTATCATTTCTTTTATCAAATATTTTATATAGATGTAAGCCCTACACTATATAAATCTATATAAATTTCGTATCTATATGAGATATTTAATAAAAATTTTAAAATTTCTAATATCACTCTCATAACGTCATTTGACTAGGATTTGATGAAAATATCTACTGCGGAAGAGCCAATTGGAATTCGGCCTTTCTTGTTAGGCTATTGTGAGGTGGTCACAGCGTTCATGTTTTAATAATTTAAATTAACCTGAATTATTTATTTTATAAAATTATTTAAAAAGTAATTAATGTAAAATTTTATATAAACTGAATTTTTAAAACTACGGAGCATTTTGGCAACAAGTTAAAAAAGTTAATTTTTTGATTTTTTGACTTTTTAATTTTTTTAAGTCAAAAAAACTAGCTTTTTTACCCAAAAGAATCCAGTTTTTTGTCAAAAAAGTCACTAAAAAAAGTCAAAAAGTTAAACTTTTTGTCAACTTCTCAAATCTTGCCATATTATTTATAAAATAATAAACTGTCAAATAAAATTAACTCAGAATGTAAATTGTTCATTCTATTTAAAAACGTTTAAATTTAACTTACTATTATTTTGCTGAACAGATAAGATTAAGATATGATTGTACGTATTTTGAGTTTGCATTATGGGGACAGCTTAGTATTGATTATTCGATTTTTTTAATTTTTTAAAAACAGAGTAATATTATTATTGTGACATCATGCTTACATACAACAATTATTGAGAGATGAAGTCATGCAATGCCCCATTGTAACCATAAGTGCTGACCTTTACAAAATCTCCCAACAAATAGTGTGGTGAGGTTATTGGGCTGGACCTTTGGAAAGTCGTATTAGTGAAAACGGTAGCATTCATAATTTTATGTTAGGTGATTAAAAAATATAAAAGAGTATGACGTTCTAAGAATATTGAATAATTTTGTAATAGGGGTGTAAATTTAGCTTGGCCTATGTCGGGTCTTGCGAGCTCCTACCAAAATTTAGGTCGGACTGAGTCGGCCCACGAGTTAGAAAATTAGGCCCAGGCTTAGGGGGTATTCGGACCTTGAACGGGGCGGGCCGGTGGGCCTGAGCCTGGGCTTGGCTTGGGCTAGCCTGAACATTTTTTAAAAACTTTTTTATTTTTTTTTATCAAAATTTTATTATTTTTAATTAAAAAAGACACTAGGTCTCGGACAGGTCGGGCCCCAGTCTAAGCCTTGAGTGGGTCTTAAACGTGCCGATAGATCGGGCCACGAACCTACCCAGGTCCAAGTCTTGTGAGCCCAGGCCTAAACGAACCTAAACAGGTTGGGACCACCCAAGGCCACGGACAAGATTCAAGCCGCCCACAAGCCGCAGGTCAGTTTTACATTTCTATTTTTCAATATGGCAATACACAAGTATGTTTGGGAGTAAAACTGTTTTAGTAAAAAAAATTAAAAGTTAATTAAAATAATAGTTCCACAAACAACCCATAATGACAACATAGCATTGTTTGGCACAATTTGATTTTTTAATTGAAATAGTTTGAAAAAAAAGGTAGTAAAGTCATTAAAAAGTCAAAAAAATAAAAAATCAACAAGATTAGACATTTCAATAATTCACGATTTATGATACAACTAAAAAAAAATTATTCTTATTCACCCAAAAAAAATTTTTTTCTCAAACAAATGTTTTTAATCTCACAAAAATCCATTTTTTCAAACAAAAAAAAAACTACCAAAAAAATTAAATCCCAAATGAGCTTCTAATATTTTGTTTTGTAAGTACTTGCTTGCATTAAGGCCCAACTTTGGTTGATGATTGCATAATTTTGAAGCATTATTGCAGTCTCTTATCACAATCCTACTTCCGATGATCAAAAGTTGTTATTAGGCTTCATCATAACTTTTCATATTCGTCATTTTTTTTTTTTTTTTTAAAACTATAAATGTTTAGCTTTGTTTAATAACATTTACAACTTTATAAAAAAAGTTTAAAAATTACAAACAAAAATTTGTTTGGTGTAATTCATTTACAAGCGAAATATAAATAATTTACAAATTTTAGTAAATATGTTTTTCACTTATTTTTTAAACAAATTTTATTCATTTCTCTCTCTCCTACCTCCTTCAACCACCACCTACCACCTATCACCAACGCTGATCACTATGCTTTCGTTTGGGATGTGAGTTGACTTTTTGACTTTTTGATAATTTTAGGCCAAGTTTGGCATCTCCCCGAAAAGACAAAAAGTCAAAAAATTACTCAAAAAGTTAAAAAGTTATCATTATTCACCAAAAAAAAATATTAAAAAATTAATTTTCCACACAAAAGTACAACTCAGCAATTATGTATGTTCAGCGTTGTGCAGTGTTTGTTAAGAAAAATTGCACAGTTTAGGTGCAATTTTCAGACACTATTGTTCGGCCCGTGGGGGCCCATCACGGGTCCCGTTTTGATAATATGAATCGTTCAATGTGTAGAACTCGTCGAGTACTATATGTCTGTAAAAAATCACATTGATCAGATATTGACAACTACATGATCAAATCAGTTTTATATAAAAAAATGGATGGTGTTATAATTAACGATTGAAAAAAAAACAAATCTAATCAAATAGTTATCGATATCTGATCGACGTAATTTTTTACAGGCATATAGAACTCGAAAAGTTTTATACATTGAACGGTTCAAATTATCAAAATGAGACCCGTGATGGCCCCTACGGGTAGAATAAAATCGTCCAATGCAATGCTCGAAAAGTAGCCAATAATTTATTACCATCAATTCGGCTGTGCAGATTGTACGGCTGTACAACACACATCTCTAATATTCTCATTCACACTTCTTTATACAAATTTTTAATACACATTTTTTGCATAAAAAGTTAAAAAGTTAACCCAAACATTCATATTTTTTTTTAAAACTTTTTAGTCCAAAAAGACAAAAAGTGCATTTATTTAGGACACCCCAAGAGTTTGGGGCTAAAAAGCCTTGTTTGAAATAAACTTTTTGACTTTTTTTACTTTTGTGAAAGAAAAAATGAAATGATTATGGTTTGGATATGACATTTTATCTTATCTTAGAATAATGCTTGGGACCCCCTTTTGGGGGTCACCCCCTCACCCCCTTTGCCACGTGGTGGGTGGTGATTGGAGGAGCAGGAAAAAAAAGAAAAAGAAAAAGAAAATGTAACCAATGAGAGAGAGAGGGGGTCAAAGGGGGTGGGTGGAAAAGGGGGGATGAATCATTGTTGTTTATCTTATTGGCTAAAACACCTATTTTATCTTTTTGTGACTAAAATAGCCCGAACCCAACCCAACCCAAACCTCCTCTATCCACTGTCGTCATCAACCCCCTTCAAGGTTCCAACCACTGTTATAAGAGAACATCTTTAACAAGTCTCTCCACCCTCAACCACCATCTACGACGGTGACAACCACCTTAATAATTGATAACTATCTTTGTCCATCACTCCATCGGCCGGCCACTCTTCTTACCTTTATAAAAGCAAAGTTTTTTTAAAATGTATTTTGTTTTTATTTTTAAAAAATGATAAAACTAATGCTAATAAGTGCCCGCATGACCCATAATATATATATATAAACTATAATAAAAAAACAATAAATCATACCAAACAAACAACATATTTCCCATATTGGCTGCCTAACTTGTACACAACATGGTAGACATATCACAAGCAACACGTCATAATCAACATTTTTCCAAAACAAAACAATCAGAGCCGCGAATTGAGTTATCAGTGGATGCAATTAAATAACCAAGCCACATATCATTATCAACATTTTATACAAAATACAATTGATGTCGTTTGATAATTGTCAATTTCTCAAATTAAATAAGAATTTGATTCATATACTTTAAAAATAAAAAGATGATCATAGACGATATCTAATTAAACCAAATACTTAAATTAAGAGTATACCCAAATTAATTTGAGTCCTTTTTTTTTTTTTTTTTAGGACAAATTACACCAAGAGTCCATATAATTTTCCTCAAGTTTCATTTTGGTTACTGATATTTCAATTTAAACACATTTGCCCTCCAAATGTCATTCTTGTGTTAAACAAGGATAATAATAGTGGATGGAAGTTAAGTTTTTTGATGGAAAATAATCACGTACATTGCACATGACCATCTTTTAAGGATAAAATAGTCTTTTTATCATTCATTATAATTCTTCTTTCTTTCTTTTTTCCACCATCACCACTCATAACCACCAACCACCACCTCCAAACATTACCACGCTATGCATAACCACCACCAAAACACCTCCTCCACCACACTATACCACCTTATCAAAGTAACCTTAAACTAGCAAAAAATCCCATTACTCTACCACCCCAAAATCCACCTCACATCACCCTTGAACCACCATCAAAGAATCACCCACCCAACTCTCTCCACTCCGCCATCCTTACCACCCTAAATCCAACTTCAAATCATCTCACCGAAATTTGCCTCTTCCACGAAGCAAATTACTGAATCCACTGCAACAACTTGCAGTGAAAAACTTTTATATACACATCACACGAACGCAGTTTCGATAGAATTCTTGTTCAATGTGTGCAGGATATGCCACCTTAGATATTTCTAATACATATCTGATGTACATTGTGTATCCACTCCCCTTCTACTATCAAAGAGCTTGCCTCTTCAGAAAATGAATAGCTAAACAAGGGCCACGTGCTTTATCCTTATCACCCCATGATCCCTTGTCATCCACCTTGTCTCATACCATCTTCTCCGTTAAGTCTTCCATCATTGTCTATAAAAAAGATCAGATTGTTGAGAGGGAGTGAGATTTTTTATAGAAAGAGAAAGCTTGCTTGAATTAAGAGTTGATCAAAAATTGAGCTATAAACCTTTATTTTTCATATACACTATTATACCATCCTCTATATATCAAAAGCATCCAAGAAATTCCATTATAGCCTATTAGACCATTTTAATATCTTTTATTTATTTATTTATATATTTTTGTTCATGAATCTTCTTTTGTCTTATTCATGAATCTCATCTTGTTCATGAATAGAGATTCATTGCTTTGGTGACCTTTTGTCTTATTCATGAATGGAGATTAATTAAAATTCATGAACTTGGTGGTGAGTTAATATTTGGATACACTCTCCATTTTCTCTAGGTTCATGGTCATTATTATTTTTTGCTGTTTTTGTAAAGTCCTAGTAGCCTATAAATAGTTCCTCTCATCTACTCTTTTCTACACCAACACACTAACTATTTTCTATACAAGAGAGATTACTAACAAATAAAGGTGTTTTTCTTGGTGGAGTTTTGGGTTCACCATCTTGTACAGAGTTGGCCTAAACCATACGACAAGTAGTCGGGGGCATAAACCAAATCTAATTTATTTGAGGGTTTTGGATTGTTTAGCTTTTGTGAGGCTTACAGATCCTAAACGACCTAAATTGGGTGAACGAGCTACCACTTGTGTTTTTCTTAGGTATGCGTTGCATAGTACAACTTATAGATTTTTCGATATGAAAAATAATATTATTTTTGAATCAAGTGATGCTATTTTTCATGAAAATAAATTTCCTTTCAAATCTAGAAATAGTGGGGGTCAAATAATTTCTGAAAATATTTTATTCGTGCCTAGTTCTTTTACTCCATCTTAAGTTTTTCAAGAATAAAAAAAATTTCAAATCCAACCAAGGAGGAGTAAACGAGCTAGAGTTGAAAAAGATTTTGGCCCTAACTATTTTCTTTACTGTAAATCAAGTATAACGCAGCGGGTAAAAATATCAGATCATACCTTAAGTGATAGAACCTGAAGCGAAGAATCTTGTAGGTAAATCACATGCTTCAAAAATGCGAACAACAAACTCTCAGCAGTGGAGTGATACCACAATATGAGTATCACCCACACAAGTCACAGTGCAAAAAACTTGATCGTTGTTTTAATGGGAGAGAGTCAGTACGGGAAAAATCATTCGTTATTTGATTCATACCATATCCCATATAACGTATCAGATATATAGGCTAAGTGTATCATCTATCCATATCAGTTGATATGATAGATATAGATATCATGAGTGGGTTATCTAAATAGGTTTTGAATTTGAATTCAAATTCAAACTTTCATGGATAAGGTTCAAAATGGTCATGGGTCATGCCACATGTCACATGGGCGCCCAATTTCTAACATTTACAATGTTGAAGAAATTCCTCTTACGGGTGCAAGAAGCTTTATCATCACCTGATGCTATTTTTTGGAGAGAGGCTGTAAATGATGAGATAGATTCACTACTTTCAAATAAAACATGGAAGCTAGTGGATTTACCTCCAGGTTGTAAAACTGTTGGTTGTAAATGGGTCATTCGTAAAAAAACTTAAACCGGATGGAACTATAGATAAATATAAAGCGAGACTTGTCGCTAAAGGTTTTAAGCAATAAGTTGATATTGATTTCTTTGATACTTTTTCTCCAGTTACTAGAGTTGCATCCATTAGACTATTGATAGCAGTGGCTACAATTCATGATTAAAAAATTCATCAAATGGATGTGAAAATAACATTTTTAAATGGAGATCTATATGAGGAGATTTACATGGACCAACCTAAAGGTTTTGTGGAGCCTGGCCAAGAAAGCAAAGGTGTAAGCTAACTAATCCGTTTATGATTTAAAACAAGCTCCTAAATAGTGGTATGAGAAATTTGATTCCGGCATGCTTGAGAATTGCTATAAGACTAATGAATGGGATAAGTGCATATATTATAAAACTTGTGAGAATGTATGTGTGATTATTAGCCTATATGTGGATGATCTACTTATCTTTGGCTCTAATTTGCGTATTATAAATGAGACTAAAAATATGCTTAATAGCCACCTTGATATGAAAGATCTTGGTGACGCCAATTTTATTTTAGGAATTAAAATTACCAATACTAATGATGGTATTTTTCTTGATTAGTCGCATTATGTTGAAAATTTTTTAGAGAAATATAATTTTATAGACTGTAAACATGTTGCTACTCCTTTTGATACAAGCATACATCTATCTGTTGTAACGAATGAAAAAGAAGTGATTAATCAAAATGAATATGTTAGCATGATTGGTAGTTTTAGATATGCTACTGACTGTACTAGACCTAACATTGCATATGCCGTTGGAATACTTAACAGGTTTACTAGCAAACCAAGTCGAGATCATTGGTTAGCCATGGGAAGAATTATGATATATTTATCTGGTACCAAAAAATTATGGTTTGTTTTATAACAAGTATCTTGCGGTATTTGAGGGATATAGTGATGCCGATTGGAACACTTTGTCAAGTGATTCTCTCTCTACCTCGAGTTTTATTTTTACCTTAGGTGGTGGTGCTATATGTTGGAAGTCTAAAAAACAGACTATAATTGTTAATTCTACTATGGAAGCTGAACTTATAGCCTCAGCTTCAGCATGTGAGGAAGCAAATTGGTTGAGAGATTTGTTACATGAAATCCCTTTTTGAGAAAAACCAATTCCTCCTGTGTTAATTCGTTGTGATAGCACCGCTGCTATTGGTATATTGAACAACCATTTTTATAATGGTAAATCCAGACCTATTCGAAGGAAACACAGTAATGTGAGATCTTATTTGAGTGATGACATCATAACTGTGAATTATGTACAATCTTGTGATAATCTTGCGGATCCGTTAGCCAAGGTCTTGGCAAGAGATACGGTCTGGAATACATTCGGGGGAGGGGGGGATGGGTTTGAAGCTTATAAAATCATAAACCATGTATGAGGATACACAACCTAGGGATCAGAGATCCTGTAACTAGGTTAAATGGGAAGAACGAATCATATGGTGGTTGTAAAAAATGCACTCTTTAATATTTTGTTGTCCATCCCTATGATGCAAGTGCATTTGTCTTGTAATGTTTGAGGGTTAAGTTTTTATACTCTTAATGAAATTCTGTAGCTCTTGTTGAGTGGGGTGTGTCAATTACAGGA
The DNA here is from genome assembly GCA_030407325.1 of Camellia japonica. Taxonomy (NCBI): domain Eukaryota; kingdom Viridiplantae; phylum Streptophyta; class Magnoliopsida; order Ericales; family Theaceae; genus Camellia; species Camellia japonica. The sequence goes on along the minus strand of JAPPVO010000002.1, from coordinate 199,928,504 downwards.
ACATCCTTGACAGATTTCATCTATGTAAGCATGAAAGTGGGGCCGCTTTCTATGAGAACAAGGCTTATTCTCAAATATGCTCATGAAAACTGGGATTAGCACAAGGCCATAATGTGCTAGCTATTAAAAGCTTATGTCAACACTTGGATTATTATGTTTGAGCAGTAATACTTTATTTTCCCTAAGTAGTCATAGTTCAAGTCTGAGACCACTATTGACTTTGGAGTAAAGGTTGTTGTTTCACTAATGAAGATTCAATGCAGAGCACACCTTCATGATGCATACTAGTCTATCTTTGTTTGATAATCTCTCTTGTCCTTGTTGATATTAAAATGAGTGGGGGATTGTTGGACCATTTTAATATCTTTTATTTATTTATTTTTGTTCACGAATCTTTTTTTGTTTTATTCATGAATCTCATCTTGTTCATGAATGGAGATTAATTAGAATTCATGAATTTGGTGGTGAGTTAATATTTAGATACACTCTCCATTTTCTCTAGGTTCATGGTCATTATTATTTTTTGTTATTATTTGTAAAGTCCTAGTAGCCTATAAATAGTTCCTCTCATCTACTCTTTTCTACAATAACACATTAACTATTTTCTATACAAGAGAGATTACTAGCAAAGAAGGGTGTTTTTCTTGGTAGAGCTTTGGATTTATCATTTTGTGCAGAGTTGGCCTTAACCATACAACAAGTAGTTGGGCTGTTGTATCTTGGAGGGGACAAGTCATAGTTTTGTGATTGCGGCATCAGTATTTAGGTTCTTCCTACCGCAGTGGGCTTGATATCCTTAAAGAAAATGGGATATCCGTGCCTCGGCCTGATCTATTTGTATCTCATTTTCTTTGCATTATTCATCAATAAAATATAATTATTCTGGTATTTTCACCAACATAGCCAAATTCTAATAGTTAGTTATTATTGAAATTGAGAAAATCAGAGAGTTAAACAATTCTCCAAAAAAAAAAAAAAAAAACTATTAAACAATTCAAATCACCATTCTAACAAGAATTTCAAATTTTCAAATTGAGAATTGAAAACATACTCAGACATTTGAGGGTGACCAACAGAGAGTTTGAAAATTAAGAAGTTCATCATTTCTTTGGAAGGTAAATTTTCAATCTCTTTCATTTTCTTTCTTATATTTATCTTTTTGCTTTAATTTCATATTATAAACCTATTGTAATCTAACTAGAAGTGGTTAGATGAGCCTCTTGCATATTTCCCATTTATTTATTTTTTTGTCAGTGTTGCAATAAAACAAATTTTTGCCAGGCTTAATTGGTGGGCCGGCCAATTTATTGGCTGGCGGCTAACCCTTTCTAGACAGAATAGGGCAGTCATCTGATGATGAGCAAAAAAGTTTCCGGTGCTTCCCAAGGCACATGAAGCTTCTATTTTTCTTTTAATTTGAGAGACTTGTGAGGTTTTATTTTTTGTTGTAATATATTTTTCCTCTCCTCCCTTATTCATATATGTAATTATTTAAGTGTTGTAATAATTTTCCGCCCCATTTCTTCCCATCCCATTCTTTTACTTGCTTTCCTTATTTGTAAACATGCATCATATTTTGCTTTTCATCATATCCATACTTTGTATCTATGTTTCATGCATCTCGATTCGGCTAAATTTGTGTTTATGGATTTTGAGAGGGCAATTTTTATGAGAATTGGGCCGAGCTGGCTAGGTTGGGCTGAGCTATAGTAGTGGGCCAGTTTTGGGCCGAACTGCGAAGGGCTGAGTAAAAGGTCGTCTAAACTTACTCCGGTCTGAAATAATCCTGGGAGTTAGACCGGTCAGGACTAGGATAGTTAGTCCGGTCGCATGAAGCCATTTTCTTACTTCGGCTGAGAAATTTATTGTGGTTAGTTCGGTCGCGGCTAATGAGAGCCGAGGTGTACTAAGTCTTTAAGAGGACTGGGTTCTGAAGGTAGTTCGGCTCGACTCTCTTATGGTTAGCTCGGTCTTAGCATGGGAAAACCAAGGTAAGAGGAAGGAAAGTAAGGGCCGAATTAATGGTTACTTCGGTCGTATTGAAGTTCGGCCATGGTGAAACCATCTCACTTGGTTTAAGCAGTGAGGGGGGTGTTGGAGGATAAGCATTATCTTCCAGGAGTATGAATCCAAGAAGGACTCTACATGGAGGAGTAAGAGTCCTACTAGGATTGTGCTACGCGAAACCTATATAAGCTTACCAATATCACCTTTGGAGAGGTAATGCAACTTTGCTCCCTGACTACATTGAGCTTTTGCCTACTTGTCTTGCTTTCTGACTTAGGCATCGGAGAGGTTTCCGGCACACACCCGCCGGCCAGCTCACGTTTGTGTTTTCAGGTGACCAAGCGACGTCGTACGGAGGAGCACAGACTTGATCAACGGGATTATACGAGAAGGTATATTTCTTTCCCGGGGCAACCTAGAGTCTGCAAAGTGGAAGAACAAAGGGGTTAGCACAGATTGTTGACTGTGCTTCAAAATCAAAGCAAGGAAAGAGAAGTCTTATTTCGGCCACGCGGAGTACTATGAGATCTACCTCGGTTTAACAAAGGTGGTTGTTATCTCGGTTTGGCAAGGGGCTTGGTTATCTCGGTTCGGACTATGGTTTTTGTTACTTCGGTTAAGCGTCAAGGAGCAACTTTCTGAGTTCGGTTCAGGAACTGAGAAAGCTGGCTTAGCCCCCCAAGGCTTAGCTCGGTTTAGGGCCAGGACTTCTAGTTCAAGTGCATTTTTATTTCGGCTAGTGTGAATCAGATGGAGATCTATCGAAACTACTGTGCTATGTTCAAGTTGTAGTTCGGTTTAAGTATGCCTAAAACTACATACAGCACAAACAACATCCTAGTTCGGTTGGGTCGTGTTTTTAGATCTAAGCTATGTTCTACAGGTTGCATCATGATATTCAGAGTGTTCTGATGAAGGGTTTTTTTTTTCAGAAGGCAAAAATAGTGTTTTGCAAAAACATATACAACATATTACGATGGATTGAATAAACACGGAAAGAGAAACAAATGCATGATGCTTACCTGGTAGAGAGAAAGAAGAACAAGATGGAAGCAAATGGCAGCAAAGCAAGAGCTTCAGAGGTGTGAGATTGAGAAACAGTGAGGGCACAAGGAGAGAGAGAAGACTGAGTAAGTATGGTGAATGATTTTGAAATACCAAAGGGCCTTGTTTTGTGTTTGTGATAGTAAAGGCGGGAACTGTTCAAAAGTTGCGAAACACGAAGGCGGCGGTACAGCTGTGAAAGACCAGTAATAAGCTGCCACGTGTCATTGGAATTGAAAACGGTTCAGTTGCTGTGATTGAAGAGTCATTTTGACCGGACATGATGAGCTCGGCTAAAATTTAGCTCGGCTAGATAAGCCAAATGGTTTTCAGCTCGGCTGGAGGGGCTGAAAGGTTTTCAGTACGGCTGGAATAACTATGGGATTGTAGCTCGGCTGGAAAGGCTTGCAAAACGCTAGCTCGGTTGATAAACAGGTAATTCCTATCATGCTCTGCAGACGGAATTAAGGGGCAATTGAGAGGGCAATTTTTATGAGAATTAGGCCGAGCTGGCTAGGTTGGGCTGAGCTATAGTAGTGGGCCAGTTTTGGGCCGAACTGCGAAGGGCTGAGTAAAAGGCCGTCTAAACTTACTCCGGTCTGAAATAATCCTGGGAGTTAGACCGGTCAGGACTAGGATAGTTAGTCCGGTCGCATGAAGCCATTTTCTTACTTCGACTGAGTAATTTATTGTGGTTAGTTCGGTCGCGGCTAATGAGAGCCGAGGTGTACTAAGTCTTTAAGAGGACTGGGTTCTGAAGGTAGTTCGGCTCGACTCTCTTATGGTTAGCTCGGTCTTAGCATGGGAAAACCGAGGTAAGAGGAAGGAAAGTAAGGGCCGAATTAACGGTTACTTCGGTCGTATTGAAGTTCAGCCATGGTGAAACCATCTCACTTGGTTTAAGCAGTGAGGGGGGTGTTGGAGGATAAGCATTATCTTCTAGGAGTATGAATCCAAGAAGGACTCTACATGGAGGAGTAAGAGTCCTACCAGGATTGTGCTACGCGAAACCTATATAAGCTCACCAATATCACCTTTGGAGAGGTAATGCAACTTTGCTCCCTGACTACATTGAGCTTTTGCCTACTTGTCTTGCTTTCTGACTTAGGCATCGGAGAGGTTTCCAGCACACACTCGCCGGCCAGCTCACGTTTGTGTTTTCAGGTGACCAAGCGACGTCGTACGGAGGAGCACAGACTTGATCAACAGGATTATACGAGAAGGTATATTTCTTTCCCGGGGCAACCTAGAGTCTGCAAAGTGGAAGAACAAAGGGGTTAGCACAGATTGTTGACTGTGCTTCAAAATCAAAGTAAGGAAAGAGAAGTCTTATTTCGGCCACGCGGAGTACTATGGGATCTACCTCGGTTTAACAAAGGTGGTTGTTATCTCGGTTTGGCAAGGGGCTTGGTTATCTCGGTTCGGACTATGGTTTTTGTTACTTCGGTTAAGCGTCAAGGAGCAACTTTCTGAGTTCGGTTCAGGAACTGAGAAAGCTGGCTTAGCCCCCCAAGGCTTAGCTCGGTTTAGGGCCAGGACTTCTAGTTCAAGTGCATTTTTATTTCGGCTAGTGTGAATCAGATGGAGATCTATCGAAACTACTGTGCTATGTTCAAGTTGTAGTTCGGTTTAAGTATGCCTAAAACTACATACAGCACAAACAACATCCTAGTTCGGTTGGGTCGTGTTTTTAGATCTAAGCTATGTTCTACAGGTTGCATCATGATATTCAGAGTGTTCTGATGAAGGGTTTTTTTTTTTCAGAAGGCAAAAATAGTGTTTTGCAAAAACATATACAACATATTACGATGGATTGAATAAACACGGAAAGAGAAACAAATGCATGATGCTTACCTGGTAGAGAGAAAGAAGAACAAGATGGAAGCAAATGGCAGCAAAGCAAGAGCTTCAGAGGTGTGAGATTGAGAAACAGTGAGGGCACAAGGAGAGAGAGAAGACTGAGTAAGTATGGTGAATGATTTTGAAATACCAAAGGGCCTTGTTTTGTGTTTGTGATAGTAAAGGCGGGAACTGTTCAAAAGTTGCGAAACACGAAGGCGGCGGTACAGCTGTGAAAGACCAGTAATAAGCTGCCACGTGTCATTGGAATTGAAAACGGTTCAGTTGCTGTGATTGAAGAGTCATTTTGACCGGACATGATGAGCTCGGCTAAAATTTAGCTCGGCTAGATAAGCCAAATGGTTTTCAGCTCGGCTGGAGGGGCTGAAAGGTTTTCAGTACGGCTGGAATAACTATGGGATTGTAGCTCGGCTGGAAAGGCTTGCAAAACGCTAGCTCGGTTGATAAACAGGTAATTCCTATCATGCTCTGCAGACGGAATTAAGGGGCAATTGAGAGGGCAATTTTTATGAGAATTAGGCCGAGCTGGCTAGGTTGGGCTGAGCTATAGTAGTGGGCCAGTTTTGGGCCGAACTGCGAAGGGCTGAGTAAAAGGCCGTCTAAACTTACTCCGGTCTGAAATAATCCTGGGAGTTAGACCGGTCAGGACTAGGATAGTTAGTCCGGTCGCATGAAGCCATTTTCTTACTTCGACTGAGTAATTTATTGTGGTTAGTTCGGTCGCGGCTAATGAGAGCCGAGGTGTACTAAGTCTTTAAGAGGACTGGGTTCTGAAGGTAGTTCGGCTCGACTCTCTTATGGTTAGCTCGGTCTTAGCATGGGAAAACCGAGGTAAGAGGAAGGAAAGTAAGGGCCGAATTAACGGTTACTTCGGTCGTATTGAAGTTCAGCCATGGTGAAACCATCTCACTTGGTTTAAGCAGTGAGGGGGGTGTTGGAGGATAAGCATTATCTTCTAGGAGTATGAATCCAAGAAGGACTCTACATGGAGGAGTAAGAGTCCTACCAGGATTGTGCTACGCGAAACCTATATAAGCTCACCAATATCACCTTTGGAGAGGTAATGCAACTTTGCTCCCTGACTACATTGAGCTTTTGCCTACTTGTCTTGCTTTCTGACTTAGGCATCGGAGAGGTTTCCAGCACACACTCGCCGGCCAGCTCACGTTTGTGTTTTCAGGTGACCAAGCGACGTCGTACGGAGGAGCACAGACTTGATCAACAGGATTATACGAGAAGGTATATTTCTTTCCCGGGGCAACCTAGAGTCTGCAAAGTGGAAGAACAAAGGGGTTAGCACAGATTGTTGACTGTGCTTCAAAATCAAAGTAAGGAAAGAGAAGTCTTATTTCGGCCACGCGGAGTACTATGGGATCTACCTCGGTTTAACAAAGGTGGTTGTTATCTCGGTTTGGCAAGGGGCTTGGTTATCTCGGTTCGGACTATGGTTTTTGTTACTTCGGTTAAGCGTCAAGGGGCAACTTTCTGAGTTCGGTTCAGGAACTGAAAAAGCTGGCTTAGCCCCCCAAGGCTTAGCTCGGTTTAGGGCCAGGACTTCTAGTTCAAGTGCATTTTTATTTCGGCTAGTGTGAATCAGATGGAGATCTATCGAAACTACTGTGCTATGTTCAAGTTGTAGTTCGGTTTAAGTATGCCTAAAACTACATACAGCACAAACAACATCCTAGTTCGGTTGGGTCGTGTTTTTAGATCTAAGCTATGTTCTACAGGTTGCATCATGATATTCAGAGTGTTCTGATGAAGGTTTTTTTTTTTTTTCAGAAGGCAAAAATAGTGTTTTGCAAAAACATATACAACATATTACGATGGATTGAATAAACACGGAAAGAGAAACAAATGCATGATGCTTACCTGGTAGAGAGAAAGAAGAACAAGATGGAAGCAAATGGCAGCAAAGCAAGAGCTTCAGAGGTGTGAGATTGAGAAACAGTGAGGGCACAAGGAGAGAGAGAAGACTGAGTAAGTATGGTGAATGATTTTGAAATACCAAAGGGCCTTGTTTTGTGTTTGTGATAGTAAAGGCGGGAACTGTTCAAAAGTTGCGAAACACGAAGGCGGCGGTACAGCTGTGAAAGACCAGTAATAAGCTGCCACGTGTCATTAGAATTGAAAACGGTTCAGTTGCTGTGATTGAAGAGTCATTTTGACCGGACATGATGAGCTCGGCTAAAATTTAGCTCGGCTAGATAAGCCAAATGGTTTTCAGCTCGGCTGGAGGAGCTGAAAGGTTTTCAGTACGGCTGGAATAACTATGGGATTGTAGCTCGGCTGGAAAGGCTTGCAAAACGCTAGCTCGGTTGATAAACAGGTAATTCCTATCATGCTCTGCAGACGGAATTAAGGGGCAATTGAGAGGGCAATTTTTATGAGAATTGGGCCGAGCTGGCTAGGTTGGGCTGAGCTATAGTAGTGGGCCAGTTTTGGACCGAACTGCGAAGGGCTGAGTAAAAGGCCGTCTAAACTTACTCCGGTCTGAAATAATCCTGGGAGTTAGACCGGTCAGGACTAGGATAGTTAGTCCGGTCGCATGAAGCCATTTTCTTACTTCGGCTGAGAAATTTATTGTGGTTAGTTCGGTCGCAGCTAATGAGAGCCGAGGTGTACTAAGTCTTTAAGAGGACTGGGTTCTGAAGGTAGTTCGGCTCGACTCTCTTATGGTTAGCTCGGTCTTAGCATGGGAAAACCGAGGTAAGAGGAAGGAAAGTAAGGGCCGAATTAACGGTTACTTCGGTCGTATTGAAGTCCGGCCATGGTGAAACCATCTCACTTGGTTTAAGCAGTGAGGGGGGTGTTGGAGGATAAGCATTATCTTCCAGGAGTATAAATCCAAGAAGGACTCTACATGGAGGAGTAAGAGTCCTACCAGGATTGTGCTACGCGAAACCTATATAAGCTCACCAATATCACCTTTGGAGAGGTAATGCAACTTTGCTCCCTGACTACATTGAGCTTTTGCCTACTTGTCTTGCTTTCTGACTTAGTCATCGGAGAGGTTTCTGGCACACACCCGCCGGCCAGCTCACGTTTGTGTTTTCAGGTGACCAAGCGACGTCGTACGGAGGAGCACAGACTTGATCAACAGGATTATACGAGAAGGTATATTTCTTTCCCGTACAGATTTAATTAATTTTTATGTGATTATGTGTGCTACCTCATGTTCTTGGGATAATTCACATGTCATAAATTAGAAGCCAAATCTTTAGTTGCATTTCATGAGTGAATTGCATTGAAATTTTCTATATAAGATCATGCATATTTTGCTAATTTTGTTTTGTAACTGTTTGTCGGACATCGGTAAATATGTAAGTTGTTATACTTTAGCATCTCTCTTGTGTGTGTTTTTCTTACTATATTTAGTTTTCTACCATGTGACTATTTGTTTATTTGATATATTTATATGAATGCCAGTTGATGGAGGTTGTGTTGTTCAATTTGGAATAATATCGATTTTCGTGTTTGTCGGCTCAATTTTTGTGGGGTTGAACATTATTCAAACTCTTTCAAAATATATGAAATTAAGTTGTTCCAAAATGAATGACATAGTCTATACTTGTTTGCTTCACATAGTAAATTTTTATTAAATAATCGGAATATGAACATATAAAGTGAATAAAAATCATATAATGGTTTAATAGAGGCCGATCTTTGATTGGGTGAGTAGGTGTAGTCAATTAATGACCTTCCTTTCTCATATCTATGGTTTCGAACTAAGCATCTTTGGTTATAATGAACAGTGACCTTGGCATGAGTCACGAGTTTCTTAATTTTTTTAAAATATCCGGTAGTGACCCTAAGATCGGGTGATGTAGTCAATTTTTTACAACGGTTTTGCAATAAAATGGATTTTCTATAAAAGTTGTCGGATTTGGACTCTCATCTACGTTTCACATTGTACTTGTGAGACTAGATCAAAGAAATCAAGGGTCTGAACTGTTGAGCGCTTGGGTACCTTCTGGATATGTTACAGTCTGCACGAGTACTAACACAATGCACAACCATTTTCCAAAACTGACTCCTTACTCGTACTCACATGCTATTTACCACCCCTCAAAATGATTTTCTAAGTATTTATACATTCATGAAGTTTAAAGAAAATTTTCACCATTTAAGCTATTGAGATAAATATAAAATGACAAATCCCAAAATCATAAATAAAATCTCAAGAACACCTAAATTTCACTTCCCAAATAACATAATCCAATCACCAATTTTAAAGAATTGAAGACCAATTTCATTTAATCATATTATCTTCAAATTTCAAAAATTAGGGTTCCATAAAAATGTAGGGCTTTTTTGCCCCTCCATTATATCTAAAGCCATTTCTCATGTAAAATTTCCATAATCTAAATACAATAAAAGGAATCTTAAGATAACAGTAGAGAAATTTCATTTTTTTTCAATGTATGAACTCAACATTCTTCTCTTCATTAATGTCATAACAATACCACATAAACATTTTCAAATGAAAGAGATACAAAATTAAAAGTAATCCTATCTTAAGAATCAAGACCACGAAGCTAGATTTTTGAAGAACTCTTTATAAAATCTAAATCCAATCGGTAGAAAGCTTTATCTTTACCCAAACTCCAACTTTTATAAGGAATGAGGTTGTAATTCTTAGTAGAATGAGAGATTTTTAGAGAGATAAGGCTAGGGTTTTCAGAGCTAGAGAGAAAAGAGAAGGAATGAGAGAAAAAGTAAAGAAAATAATTTAAAAAGTCACTTTTAAGTGGCTGATATCGCGCAGACTGCTCAAGCGATCTTTTCACCGCTCGAGTGGTGAACTTAAACTCTCAATATTTCAGCCTACAGAATTAAATCCTGGGAACCCCCACAAGTTCGCTCGAGCGACCACTTCGCTCGAGTCGTCTTTCGGTCTGCAAAGCAAACTACTAGAAGCATCTTTTCTCCGCTCGAGCGGTCACTTGGAAGAATTGTCATAGTTTTGGTGGCTAATGGAAAGATCTTTGTAAAGATAATAAGAGAGAATTTGGAATATTTCCCTCTCTGTTTCAACCGACATCTACATTCATATATATATATTTATAAGAACAATGTGTTGGCTTGAAAAGGGGTGGTTTGCGCAAGGAGGTAGGTAGGATGATTTGTGTAGATGGGGTTGTGGAGTGGTTTGTGTAGGGAAAAAATGAAGGGTGGTTTGAGTAAGAGTGAAAAATAATTTGTTGGACGATAGTTTGATCTAAGAATGAAGAGAGAAGAAAGTGAGGTTGTAGGTAAATGAGATGAAAGAAAGAGCGTATACTGGTTGTGTGTTGCCATGTGAAGTGGTGAATCTGGTGATATGGGATTGGTAGGTAAGCAAGGTGAGTAAATCAACTCAATAAGTAACTCAAAGTGAATGAACTCGATAAACTAGTGTATATTTCTATTTTAGCCCCTAAAAGATGGTCATCTGCAATGCATATAACCATTTTTCATAAAAAAGCTTAACTTCCATTCACAATTGTTCTTATTTGGCACAAAATAAAACTTGGAGGGCAATATGTTCAAATCGAACCATCAGGGATCAAAATGAAATTCGACAGAAACTATAGAGACCTTTAGTATAATTTACCTTTTTTTAAAAAATATTAACTTAATCACCTTTGATTTGAGTTGAGAATTTTTGAATAGTCAAAACTGATGAATTAGTTAAAGACTAAAAGGGTTGTTTGGCATAATCTATATAAGTGTACTTACTTAAATAAGTGCAATTATTTAAGTCATATAACTTTTTTACTTTTCTACACATATTTTTATAAAAAATCAAAAAATATATTTATTTAAAACATCTCAAATATCCTCTAATTTTCAATTCTAAGCTTAGGTTTGGTATCAATGTTGTAAAAGATGTTCGGATAGCCAATAAACTTATTCTACTGTACAAAAAGCATCCTAAAAGAGGTTGGCAGTTTGATTAAAATATTCAAAAAAATTAATATAAATGAGTCAACTCATTATCTTTATTATTTTTTTTTTGTGTATCTTTATTATTATTATTTTTTGGTGCAAAAAGTCAATAAAAAAAAAAAGACAAAAAAAATCCGACCTGCCGGATTCGAACCAGCGACCTAAGGATCTCCATCAGGTTGATACCCACTACAGTCCTCCGCTCTACCAACTGAGCTAAGGTCGGTCTTGGGTACTTTGGCGTAAATGTTTATATATTAACAAACACAAAGTGAGAACAAAGCTTCTAAACAAACAATTTGTGTATATTGCAATGTTAGATGAAGCACGTATATACTTCGGCCACTGTATGGTAGAATTCTTCTAAAATTTCGGCCACTGTATCAGCATCTTATTTTCTTTTCCCGCCTAACTCTCTCTCTCTCTCTCGACTTCACTAATATTTGACCTCACACACACACACTCTATCTCATAAACCAGAGGTTTTGAGAGCTGAAATTAGAGAAAAATGAAGACTTTGATTTCTCTATCCTTCTTTCTTCTTGTTCTTCTCTCTCCTCTTTCTTCATCGACTCTTCTTCCTATTCCAAATTTGCCTTCAATTCAAGCCGAAAAGCTGATCAGAGAGCTCAATTTGTTCCCCAAGGACCCAATCAACATCGTCGATCGCGATGAATCTGAGCCGGCCGGTCCCAGCCTTGTGGAGAGGCGCTTCAAGTTCCCCAATTTGCCTGACCCTTTCGTCCCCGCCGAAGACCTAGGTCACTTTGCTGGCTACTATAAGATTCAGCATTCTCATGCTGCTAGGTAAATTCCCAAAACCCTAGAATTTTAATTTTTATTAGGGTTTTTGTTTTTGCAATAGGTACTAGAGAATTGGTTATACTTTCCTGTTTTGTTAATCAAGAATTTGAGTTGTCAATTTGGATTAACACTGTGTTTGGTTGGGAGATTTGGGAAGGGAAATGGAAATGGAAATAGAAATGAAAGGAAAAGGAGGAAGAATTAATAAGATTCCAAATCCCAACTATGTTTGGTTGAGTTGGGAATTGAAGAAGGAAAAGAAATCATTTCTCAAGAACTCTCTCTCATTGTCCATCATCACACACGCCTCAGTCATCTCCATCAACAACTCTCTGCTTCACTTCATAATTATATTAAGAATAATGCTATATGTATCAATTAGTATATTAACTAGTGTAGTAATTGATGATGAGACATAATTGAAGATGTTTTTGGTGTTTATAATTTGTATAATGAGTGAGGTCAATAATAATATCATAACTAGTATTTATACTAATTGGTATTTATACTAATTGGTATATATAGCACCACCATTATATTAAACATGTTTAATATAATTTGACTACAAATTGGTGCATATGACTGATAGATTTAATTTTTTTTTAAAATCTCTCTCTCTTTTAAATAAAAAAAAAAGCACAAAGAATTGTAGTCGTGAATTGTGATAACGAAAAATATGGGTGTATATGTTTGAAGTGCTTTTGTCTGTTTTTCAGAAAAAAGTTTCAATTTTTTAAAATAAAAAATAAAAAATAATTTGGTAAAAGTAAAAATCAATTTTTTTAAAATTTTTAAAAATTATTTATAGCCTCCTAAAAAATAAAATTGTATAAAAATGATAGGTATTTTTTTTTATTTCTTTCACCTAATTAATAGTTTAGAATAAAAAATTAAAAGAAATTTTTGAAAACCAAATCAAATAGTCTATCGATTTTGTGAAGCAAATGATGATCCTCGATTGGAAGGGTTTGCTGAATGATGCGGCGAATCAGAGATTGCTATCAGAGTTAGATCTGCAATTTCACTTCGAAGCAAAATTGCAAATAAAAAAATCCATGAAAATCAATATCGATCTAAGTTTGATAGAAGGTAAGAGAAAATGAAAGAGGAGCACAAATACCTGATCGAAAATTCCAGGCAATGAATCTTCAATCGAGTTCATTGATTGAAGATTTCCAATTGAAGC